>JBCNJP010000010.1:87362239-87513116 GCA_039602395.1 Deinandra increscens subsp. villosa | reverse complement strand
GAAACTTGAAGCAGCAATGTATAAATATAACTGAATGCTTACATTTACCTATCCCACACATGCTAGGTTCATGAACAAGTGTTCATGAACCCACACAACTTCAAAGATTCATGTTCTCTCTCTCACTCATGCATACATACATCTGGCTAGTCTTTCACATGAGAAAGACTTACATATATACTAACCAACTAAGACAAAAGGGCAATCTAGTAAATAACACAACTAGTCTAGTGACATAAATAATATAACAATAAATAATAAAGTCACTAATGCCAAGTCTTCGGTTAATGAGAGTCTTCGAGTCATGAACTTCACCGTGTTGTGCGAACGGTTAAAAAATAAGTGGTACATTGAGTTTCATCAGACCAAATCTCGAACTCGTCGACCTCGGAAATTCCCAACAATTTCCCCCTATTTGGTTGATGAACAAACGGATCAATAACTCAACTCTTGTGACAATCGGTTCCCTTGTATTCTTGCAACTTGACTTCAAGACAATCTTCATACGGTTTCAAACCTTTCACTCATCTTCTCCCCTTTGTGAAGCTCCCCCTAAGATAAAGAATTGTTCTTCTTTTAGCCCGAAACCAATAAAAGGCCCATAGGGTGTTTACCAAGATTAACAAGCACACTACTCCAAGGATGTCACCATCATCCTATGTGTTGTTAAAGGTCAACAAGATAAAGGATCAAAGACAAATAAGAGATCTAATTCCATAATTCAACCGTCTTGTGAATACCAAACCGATGCATCACCCATAGAAAGTACCACTTCAAATAAATTACCTCAACAAGTCATAATCTCCAACTTGGCCTTTGTTTTTACCATCACGGTTATGGCTCAAGGACTCTTCAAAATCTAGAACTCAATCCAACAATAGCAAACAAATTATTCAATGTAGAAAAACTTCCAAACTAGCACATCTTTAATTTTCAACCAACTTCTAAACACGTCTGCTTATAACGAAGCGAGTATCAAAAAGAAAAATTAGTTTGATTTCTACAAGTGTACCTTGTTATACACCAATTTGTTGCGATGGAATTAACGGTTTACACCCCGTTAGACTTGTAGTAATATTCATCAATTTAACAGTAGCCAACTGTTAATAAATTCTGCCCAAATCAGTCTTCAAATATATTAGTCTGGCCCAAACTGATTAAATAAAGCAGCAGCCCAGCAGAAGAGATAACAAGGCCCAAATCGAATTTTATAGCAGCCCAACTCGTCTTCTTTTAACCTGCCAAAAGAGAATGATCTCATATTGTGCCCTAAATAGAACACACAGAAGCAACATCAGCAGCCCCCATCGCAGGTGGCCATCGGAGCCATTTTCCGGCGACCTTGAGACACGCAAAACCAAGAGCCGGCGACCTGACGGGCTTATTCCGGTGAGCAGACGCTGTTACGAAGTTCCCTCGGAACTATTTGAGTTCCGGACTAAGTTTGGAGTTCCGGAGGAAGTTCCGGACTAATCACTTGAAGCAAACTCGGTGAACAGAAGTGGAACCAGCGACCAAGGGTGTTCCTCCGGACAAATTCGAGTTACTCCGGAACTGAGTTTGAGTTTCCTCGGAACTCTGTAGTTACTTCGGAACAGGCTTCTTTCTCTCGGAACACACGGGTTACTCCGGAACATTTAGGTTCCTCCGGAGCGATGTCGAGTTACTCCGGAACTTTTGATCTCCCTCGGAACTGTTGCAGGTTGTCTCGGAAGATGGTTTTTCCGGTTTAAGGAGATGGCGACTTCTAAAGGATCTACGAGGAGAGAGAAGGAGGTGCATGGGAACCAACTTTCTTTTGTCAGAGAAAGAGCACTGCAAATTTCTCATTTTCTTTTCTGAACCACGACATAAGTAAGTCTGCACGTTGCTTTTCTTTCTTCAAACATAGTAACTCTGACAATGATAGGTCACCATCATCTTTGTCAACCCATCTTGAACCAGCGACTGGCCATTGATAACCCTTAATCATCGACATGTAAACCCAGATTAACGTCGAACAAACCATCACCATTGTCATTGTTATCTTGAACCAACATGGACGTCCAGAAACCCTAGCAGTCACCCTCGTCATATTGCGTGACGGAAACCCTAATATCGAATGTGTCGTCTCCGTCAACCTAGTAGTCGTCGACATCTTCATAACGCACGAAACCCAGAACGAGGCATACTATCGTCATTCACCATTGACGTACCATCGTCTCAGCAACCACTTTGGAACAAACGCAAACGAATGACAAGCTTGGTCTCGTATTCATCGGATATTCTCAGTTTGTTTCAAGAGATCATCATCATCACACAACACTAACAACCTGTAAATCTTCTTTCTGAATAGTGTCTTCGGATTTTGAAGAGATAGAAAGAGTAGGCTTGTTTGAGTTTGTGAAGAGAGAGAAAGTGGAAGGATGGGACAAAACGTGTTTGGTTGGTTAAGTTGGACAGAAGAGAGAGAGTAAGGTTGACTTTAGGTGGTATGGGACAAAATGTGTAATATGAAAGTGTGGGGTGGATAAGAGAGGGTATGGGATAAAGTTGAATCAGCTTTTACCCACTCTATCACTGTTCAAGATTTCTTGAAACACACACAAATAATTTTAATTAAACATTTTGACTTAAAAAAATTCTACAAACATCCGTAGAAACATCTGGGAAACTTGAAAGGAGTTTTGAGTTTCTTCAAACTCAAACATGAACTCACTTTTATTTTGTGTTGACATTTTCAAACACAAAAACCCAAAATATTTTAAGATAAAACATCTCTATTTGTTAAAAGACAAGCAAATGAACACAAAGATGAAAAAACCAACCGTTCGGTTGCGTTTTCTCGACCATGGCTCTAATACCAATTGTAGAAACCGGGGTCGGTGAGCCAAGCCAAACCCCGATGGCACAGCGGAAGCGGATCGTGGTTAACCTGTTAACCTTATCAAGTTACAAGAAGGTTTCAAACAAGAAAGACGGAATTAAACTTGTTTGTGTTCTTAACAAAGATGTATTGATACGAAAATGTAACTGGTAAACAAGAAGTAAAGTACATGCAAAAGAGATATAAATTCCAAGCACTACTATATTGATACTTCAATGATGTTTACAAGAGAGTTACAGCTGAAATATGAGTTCAGGGATCACTACTTTTTGCGAAAACCTAAAAACTAGTACTAAAACACTTATAACTTTTTCATACGTTCATATTTTAAAAAAAAAATTCACCAAAATCCTTAGAATTATGAGTTCTTTAATTCTGGAAAAAAATTTAAAAAAACTTTAACATCTTGTCTTTTTTTATGCACTAATAATAAAACCAAATACATTATAATTTTGTTAGATTTTCGTGGTTTTTTATTAGTGCACATGTGCACTAATAAAGAAACACTTTATACGTGTTGTATACATTAATATTTTAAAAAAGAAATTGCACCATAAATCTTATAATTGTGTTATCTTTAACTATGAAGATAGAATTAACGTTTTAAATTTTTTTTAATTTTATGTTACACATGTGCACTAAAACAAATAGTTATAGTGCATATGTAGAATTAGCATCAGTTCTATATATATTTTAGTGTTTTTAAATATTTTTAACTTAAACAATATTTTTTCGCATGACAATTCTCTTTGTGTAGTACTAATGAAAATGGTGCACATGTGCACTAATATTTTTTTTAACACATGTGCACTAATAAATTTTTTTTTTCAAAATATCATTTTCTTTTCCAGAATGAAAGACAATGAAATTTTAAGAGTTTTGGTGAAAGTTTTATAGAAAAATGTTAACGTATGTAAAAGTTATGAAGGTTTTAGTGTTAGTTTTTAGGTTTTCGCAAAAAAAAAAAGAGTTTTCACAGGATCCTTACCCTATATATATATTATATATTTTTGCGGTTTATAGCATGAGACTTGAGATATATGTACCTTGTAGCAAAGATGTGGACTTACATGCTCTCATCCAAGGTAAACACTTTGTTTGGAAGTCTCGTTTTTTCTATTAATGAGACGTCACAAAAAAGTGTGTTCTTCAAAGATACCATCCAGCAAAATTGATTCCGTAGTGGTGACCCGAACAACTCGTGACCCAACCCTTTTGGTTGAGGAATATGAAAAGGACCAAAAGTTGTTATATGTCATTTCTTTTGGGTATGGCCTGTCTTATGCCATCTCTTTTGGACTCATTGGTCAGTTCTGTAGGATCTTGTTATTTTTTCATGGTCTTGTTATTTGGATGACATGTGCATGATGAGACTGTATGAGATTCATTAGGTTAGTGATAGGAGGCACAAACCCTGGAGAGATGATGATATCTACACATTTGTTCTTTTTCATGTCATCTCATTTTCATAGGTTAACTGTGATACAAGGGCATGTTACTCAGAAGGTCAAAATCGTTGGTTTTGTTTTATATAATTTCAATATCCATCTGATGTTGAAAGTGAATTACAAAAAAAAATTAAGTTTGATTTCCTGAAACTTGCAAGTCATCGATTGGGTGCTGCTGAGAAGTCAAACTTCTAAAAATTGGTTATTCATGGGTTGAGTGAGGTTTACTTAATTAGTTCATGTAGGTTTGTTGGAATGTTGGATGATGTATGTTGCTACAAACACTTGCCGAGGAATTGGAAAAACCGTTTAAGTGAAGACTCTACGGCTAAACGAAGGTTGTTTATAGAGTTTCAAAATCATGACCAATAGAAGTCTTCGTCAAAGTGAAGCCTCTTCAAATTTATTATTTTACGTTTGTAGCGTATTAATTTAAGTTTCAAATTACATTTGAATTTTCAATAAAATTTCAAATTTAGTTTTGTAATGTTTAGATGTGTTTGAAATTACGTTTCTATTTTTGGTATGGGTTGTATTCTAGTGTTAAAACACGAAAAACTAAGAATATACAAGTATATGCGGGCGGTATACTTTCATTTATACGGTCCGAATACCTACCACCCCGAAAACACTAAAAAACATAAACATTTTAATTCTGAAATTATTTAGCCCGTATAAGAAATATATCCGGGTTGGATACCAGTTTCAAAGGTTGAATCGACAAATCAAGAACACACTCAAATCGGATATTAGAAAAATAACTCAAAACCTTTATTGATTTGTCACACTATAAAATACCCTACTTGGTATCTAGAGTAATTTACGTCATTCGTCCATTTGGTTTACACGAATGTCACTTTTCGTCCCTAGGATTCATTTATTAAGGTTATGGTCCAGAGGTTTGGCAAATCGTATCACCTTTTGTCTTTTTGTTAGATGGATGTTAAAAAATTTTGTTAGATGGCTGTTAAAAAATTCTGTTAAATTTAAAAAATGACAATACTACCCTTATATTTAAAAAATAAAGAAACCATATAAAATATAAAATTTACAATAATACCCCTTATCCTAAATAAAAAACCTTCTCCCCTGATGTTCTTTGTTTTTCTGGTGGTGATTTTCGGCACTAACTCTTCCATCATCGACACACCTATCATCGCTACAACCTTCCAATCAGATTTAACGACGTTGGCAATTGAATCTTCAGTTTGATTTGATTTTGATTGAATGGCACCGACGAAACCAGACCTTGGAAATGTTAGACGGCGATTCATCTAACGTGAAAATAACTTCTCCGGCGACGGTACAACATCAAATACAAAGATGAGCGGTAAAAAGAAAGGAAGATTTAACGACGCGGGCGATTGTACCTTCAGTTGGTTTAAAACCCGATCATATTCTCCGCTCATTACATTGTTTCCTTTTCCCCCCTTTCGAACTTGCACTAATTACTTCAATCAAACCATCAAAAACCCTCATTTCATTTCTCCTACTCTTTCAGTTGGTTTAAAACCCGATCATATTCTCCGTGTATTCTCGATCCGCACTGTTTGCCTAATCAGATTGAACGGCACTGGATTCAGTGACAGAGAGCTGGCAGGAAACAGACCAGGTGGCCGGAGACCAGTTGGGCACACTGTTCTCCCATCGGCGCCAGAGTAGGAGGGGAAATTGCTCGGGAGTAGGTGATGATGATGTTGCGGTGGTCGCCGGAGATGGGGTGACGGAGATAGATCTGGCCAGGGATGATGACGATAATGATTGATGAACCGGTTTATGTTTTATTTTATTTGTTTATATTGTTGTGTATTTAATTTATACGGTTTTTTTAAAGGAGGGTGTAATGGTCATTTGACACAAACTTAACATGTTTTTTTAACATACGTTAGCCGTAAGGACTATATCCGAAACGATTTGGCAAAACCTTGGGACTAAATCCGTGATAAATAAAAGCTAGGGACTATATATTAAATTCGTGCAAACCATAGGGACGAAATCTATAATTTACTCTGGTATCTATTTATAAGACCCTATTGACTTAGAGATCAAGCCTACTTAGAGTCCTAATACAAATCTAACTCTAATTTAATAAACATAACTATTACACTAGTATAACTATTAAATAGTTAACTAGGTCATCTAATTAATAAATGAATTAAACCGACTTGTTTAATTCCACCCCGAACTATACCACTTGTAAAAAAATGTTCTTAAAATTACTTCCAACACAGTTTTATCCGGACCATATATTTATGTCTGACACCTTATATTCACTGATTATATCCATCCCGAACCCATGTAGAGGTCAAATGAGAATTCAAATAGCAAACCGTTATGTAATATAAAAAAAATATTTTAAAAAAACGGTCATCATTTATTTCTCCCTTCGGCACGACGATAACCACATGGACGAACTCCCTCACTCGGTTTTGCTCCACATACTGAGTCGACTCGACGATTCAGCTGAAGCTACTCGCTGCCGAGTCGCTTCCAAGGCTTTCAATACAGGCCTTCGATCGATTCATCTTCATTGCTCAATGGAATGGTACAAGAGGGCTTCGAATTCTTCTAGTTGTTCTGATCAACGCATTAAACCATTCAAGATGGTTTTTCTCGATCTTATTTCGAAATTGGAAGCAGTTGAGTCGGTGTGTATCGTTTATGACAGTGTGATCTATCGTGAAAGCGATGATTTTAGCCTCACCGACGAGGATTTTGCGGAGTGGCTGCCTAGGGTTTCGGGATCCTTGAAATCGCTTTCAGTATCTAATTACAACACATCTGATTCATCGAATGTGTTGGCGCTGATTTCTGCATATTGTAAGTTCATTATCTGTCATCCAATTATGCTTATATAATTAATACTCGTGATGTGGTTAATGTATCATGTTCATTATTTAGCGATCTAGTGGCCTTTTAGGTGATAATCTCCAGTTTTATTTGTCAAACATAAGATATTGCCACTTTATCTTGGCTATTATATATTCTAGATTAATGGGAATTTCAACAGCTAGAAGGTGGAAATTCTTGTTTGTAGCCCTAAAGATATATGAACTATACTCCTTTTAGATCACAAGGGCTTATCAATTTTAGGGTTAAAATAAAGCATTCCACTTTGTTTGATTGATACAGGTCATAATCTTGTTAGCTTAAAGCTGACGTCAGCATGGTTGTCTGCGCCCAATATGAATCCAATGTCGATGCTAACAAGTTTGACACTTTCATCCACGGTTGTAGGACACCAAAACCTAAACAAGTTTAATAAGTATTTCCCTCATATTCAAGTTCTTAAACTTGAAGATGTTAGATTGGTAGATGTTACAGAGGTTACAGATCCTAAGATCCACCTTCTCAACCTCAAAACCTGTGTTCTTGATGTACCTGATGATGATCGGCGATCATTAACTCTAATCACCCCTAACCTCATCACACTTAAAATTCAAACTACCAATCTTGCTGCACTTAATGTAGAAGCTCCCATGTTATCTCACCTGAATCTTAGCGTCAATGGGCGTGAACGTGCGACCACATTGACCCTGAGAAAGTTCGAGAATTTGAAAACGCTTTGCCTAGACTCTGCATATATTGGTAACTTACTTTTGGAATTCTCGGTCAAGAAAAGTAGAAAGTCTAACTTTGTATTCAACATTCGGGGTACAAAGAGAAAGCAGCGATTCAGAATTTTCTCTTAGGAAGGTGTTCACAGTTTTCCCAAACATGAGTTCACTATGTATTAAGTCAGGTCCTTGGTCGGAATTAGAAGCTCGTTATTACCCAGAAGTTTGGGAGATTTTAGATGTGGGGAAAGGATTGAAAACATTTTGTGCATATTTGAACTTAGATGACCCATCTTGGACTTTTGTATGTGTTGGTCGTGTTGTGAACCAATGCCCTGGCTTGTCAGAGGTCTCGTTGCTCATGCGTACTGGTGATGATGATGATCTTTGTATTGTAGCTGACAAATGCGCGAAAATGTGCATGGGTCGTTGGCCTGGGTCGAAGTGGAGATGGGGATTATGGGGTAAATTTATGGAAGATGTTTGGATACCCGATGATATATCTAACCAAACGCCACAAATCATCTAAGAAGCGCCACTTCTGATGAGGTAATTTGCATTTGTAACTGACTATATTAATGTTGCAAACTTTTAACAGTTTTTAGATTTTAGTTTCTGTTGTATAGACTCATGTGTTATCATGAATTGCAACAAATGGATTGTATAAACTAGAGTGCGCATGTACCAACCAGAAGAGAAAACTTTGGGTTGAACATAAATTATAATGAGTTCAAATGGCCAAAAGTAAAAAGTGGAAAAGTTAAGAAGGAACGGTAAAAAAAAAAAAAAAACGAAGCGATGATTCTGGTTTTCTGACGCTCTTCATAACTACACCGTTCACAATCTTCTCTATATCCCTTCACGGCTAGAATTGGTAAAATCGTTAGAGTCGGCCGTCCCAATCAGACCCAGAATGGATGTTGCTTGTTTTTACAGATTGAATAGATTTCTGCTATTTAGTTGATCATGCATTATTACATCAGTTACACTATGCATTGTGCATGTAGATAGTCATAACTAGATGGTTTTTTGCTCAAAAGTGTTCAATAATATTTGGTATAACTATTGTCCCTAAAACAATAGTTAGAAGTCATTTATGAATCTCTCACATTCTATAGTGTTTTTATGGCTCTGGATACTCACAGCTTGGTTATATTATGTACAACGATTGTTTTCTATATTCATGTTCATGTATTGGTGAATGAAACTGCAATGTTCCACGTTTGTGTTGGAAGTGGTGATGCCGGTGGCGAAGCTTGAAAATATCAAGTGTGGGTCGGGATCTAAATTTTTTTTCCTAACGTCAATTTTTGGGTAAATGGGGGGTCGAAACCGGAGTATATCGAAATTTTCTACACGAAAATTATATACACCCTAAATTGCAAAAAAAATTTCGGGGGGTCGGGCGCCCCCTCCCGCCCCTTAAAAGCTACACCCCTGGGTGATGCATAATGTCTTACAGACGGATTCGAATAGTAAACGGGATTTCCGCATTTACAATATTTTTTTTTGAACGACAAAAGATATGTATTATAAAACTACCACTAGCAACACTAGTGGAAGGAAAATTACAATGACAACAATAGAAAAGAGTATTAAATTACACCCAATACAATACAATTAAAGTACCAATTTAAAACTAAAAAGGTCTCAAAGTCCAAACATTTAAATACCAATTTAAAACCAATAAAATATATGTTGCATCTCATTCTTCACATGTAGTCTTGTACTCTAAGATATAAGCTACTCATCTTATTTTGTTGGGACTTCGATCCCAACAAGCTAGCAAATGTCTAAAATCCCGAGAGAAAAGAAATAACAAAGGAAATTAAAGAAAGAAGATACTCATCTTATTTGGTTGGGACTTCGATCCCGATTAGAAAGCAAGTGTCTAAAATCCCGAGAGAAAAGAAACAACAAAGGAAAATAAAGAAAGGACCGTAAACCACCATCCACAAAAAAGAAGAACCATTAACCTACATCAAAAAGACAGCACTGCGGCCACACAATTTTGTTCCTAATTCTTCTTGACATCCAAAGGAAACCTAAAACTTATTATCTTCAACTACTTGCTCCGCAACCTTTTTTGCTTTGTTAAAGAGTACTTCATGCATTCCTGTCACGTCAAAGACACTAAATTGAAATCAGAATAATCAGATGCATCACCTCTGAAAATGCACTTTGTCGAGGCAACTTGAACACTCTCCTGGACTCTAGCCTCTTTAGTGTGGGTATCCGATCCATTTCCGCTTGCCAGCAAAATAAAAATAAATTTACTTTTGATGGTATCAACTTGCTCCACTGAAATTCTCGTTTAACAAGATTAATATTAGGGGATACGGTACACTGTGCGTGGAAGCACCTATGGCGGCGTGATGGTGCGTGTTCACCGCCCCTTGCTGGCGCCGTGGAGATGCGCGGAAAATAGGCGCTGAAGTTACCACTTGCGTGATGAGGGGAACAAAGTTTTCCAACGTATATATTTTTTAATTTATTGACCGTTAGGTCATTTAAAGTAAAAAAAAAGATTTTTTTATTTAATTTTCCTATTTAAACCCTATATAAACCCCACTTTTTTACACTTTTTTTACACCTCTTCTTCTACTTCATCTTCTTCTACATCTATTTTTTTTTTTTAAATTCACCGTGAACCCTAACCAAAGTTCAAGCCAACCTCCCTCGAGCAACCATTATCCGGTCCCACCAAACCAACAAAACCCGTGGAATATGCCCATGTACGCGGGCCAACCGAACCCCCTCTACACGGCCCCGAATCCATCGCCTAACATGTTTAACCCCAACCCTAGTTTTAACAACTACGCTCAATGGGGTCAACCTCAACCATTCCTAACTCCGTTTCAAGCTCCGTCGCATCCACAAACGCCACTAGTTGAACAAGATGATGATGACTTGGAGGTGGTTCCCGAAACCCAAGTCCCTAGTAGAGCTAAAAAGGGGCGTGGCAAAGGGAAAAAACCCATCGAGGGTACCGAGGCTCCGACGGGTAAAACAAAGTGGGATTCGGAAGAGGAGCTCGACTTGATCGAGGCTTATATCGACACGTCCGAGGATCCTAAATATGGTATATTTTTTTAACGTTTTTTTAATGTTTTTTTATGTTTCTTTTTTCCGAAAATATATATCAACTTTTTAAATATCTTAATAATTTTTTTAGGGAATTGTCAAAAGAAAGACGCCTTTTGGGATCGAGTTAGCACCCGCTTCCACGACTTGCGCGTCGCAAAGGGTTTTACGTTGTTTCGCAACAACGACAAATTGAGTGGAAAATGGGGGCTCCTTAAGCCTAAGATTGCGAAATTTCACGGCATTATGGCGGGTGTCGAACGAAACCGAAAAAGTGGTGAAAGTGATCTTGATCTCCTTAACAAAGCCAACACTCGTTATAGAGACGACCACAAATCTCCACCTTTAGTCGAGCATTACCATTGTTTACGAAGATCTCCAAAATTTCACGAGATAATGGAGGGGCCGAAGGCTAGTTTGAAACGGTCGTCAATGGAAATGGATAGCCCAATGGGTTCGGCATCAACGGGTCGTTGTGGTATTAACCTCAACGATGAGGCGGTCGATCTTGAGGACGATGGTGACGAACCGCGAATGAACATTTTGAGGCGACCCGTCGGAAAGAAAAATGCCATTCGTCAACAAAAGGAGCAAAAGAAAGATGACGATTTCGTTCGAGAACTTCACGAATTCAATCTCGAACAAAAAAAGAGGACGAAGATACGCGAGGAAAATACTCGTTTGAACGAGCTTCGGGTCATTTGCTTGGACACATCGGGTTTGTCGGATGAGCGGAGGGCTTTGGTCGAGAAGGAGAAAGAGGAGATCTTGGAGAAACTACGTCAAAAACATAACTAGTTGTTGTTTTTTTTTAAATAAACCTATGTCGTTTTTTTTTTTAATTTACCTATGTCGTTTTTTTTTAATTTACCTATGTCATTTTTTTAATTAATGTACTTGTTTTTTTTAATGTGTGGGGTTTTTTTTTATTTGATTTAAGTATGTAGTTTATACAAGCATTTATAATTAATTGCATTTAAAGTTTAAATATAAAAAAACAAAAAAAAGAAATTTAAATTATTTAAATATTCACCACCATGTGTGTGGTGATTCCATGTGGTCCAGTCATCGCTTACGTGGCGACCACACCACACCACATAAGGTATACCTCATGTCCTTAGTAAATTACATGATGTTTAGGATCACATCCCTATATCTGATCATTATAATTTGATGATTACTAAACATCCTTATATCTGCTATTTAATCTTGTAGTTCAAAGTATAAAGAAGTCCACCGAATCTATCTATTCTAATAAGTAAATAAATGGTTATTAAATAACTTATAAATTATTAAAGCTTTGGATTGGCCGGATCTAGTTAAGTCGAGGTTCAGAGAAAAACAAAAATACTACATGATTAATTAACTAATCGTTATATTTCTTTAAATACGAACCTATTTATATACGTACTATACGATTAATATTACATGTTCAAGAAAGCAATACGACAAATAATTAACAAATAACTATTTGTAATGAGGAGTTCAATATAAGAATTTGTGAGAGATGGAGGATGAATGAAGATGATCCGGCTAGGGTTAGATAGAAAAGCGACTGATACAAATATATATTTATTTATCCTTCAAATTTAAAAAATTTGAACATAGTTAATCAGGTTGTACACATATTAGGCAGGTTAAAATCTATATAAACAAAATTTTATTATGTAAAAATAATGTCATCTATTTATGACACACTACCTTTTTAGCTAAAATCTAAATCTGTTTAATTCATATTGGGTTATGTCTTGTTGTGGTAGAGGTGTACGAATCGCGGTTTTTCTCAAATCAATCCGATTCCTAAAACTGAAACGGTTTAGTCAACCCTCAGTCATGTCATAACTGGTTTTTCATAAACCAGTTCGGTCCCAAACCGGTTTTTATGTAGAAAATGTGAGACCGGTAAGCAGTGGTGGCATGGAACTAAAACTTTTCGTTTGGGGGTCAATGTTTTTTACATTATTGTTCATGCATATGTTTTTCTGCTACTGATATATGCAACCATGATCACAAACAATTACTTGTTCTATGTTTTTGCCAGTGAGATTGAAGGAGTGTAGACCTTGAGTTAGAAATATTAAAAATAGACCATGTTTAGATTCAAAGTTATCAATGTTAAAATTTAAAATTAATCAAAACGAGTCAATCATGGACGCGAAGTCACCTCATTACTAAGCAGCTACTTTCAAAACATTGTTAAGCAATTCTTATGAAGCCTTTCAATGACTATGATCTAAGTTTTATATGAATTTATTTCAAATAGCATATCGTCATAATAGAAAATATTCCTTAGTCATTTATATTTTAAATATTATAGAACAATTATAATGAGATAACTTTAAATAAAAAGATATAAATAGTCAATAAGAACTCGTTTATTTCATTTTGAGAGAAGTAAACTAATTAAAAATATGATTAATACTAGTCGGTGATTGTATTCTAAATCATAAAGATAGGATATCCTGTTTACTATAAAAATTAATAAAAAAACACTTTTAAGAAAATAAGAATAATATAAAAGTTAAATACTTTCATTTGAATTCCGTTTCTAAAAAAAATACTTCATTTGAATTGAGTTTATAAAAATTAAAAGAAACACTTAAAAAAATAAAATAAGAATAACATAAAAGATAAATATAGTTCATTTGAATTGAGTGGATAAAGAATGGAGTTTCTTAGAGACACCCCCACTTTTTTTCAATACAACAGCCCTATACGTGAAGGATAGGGCTCTCCTTCACGTATAGTAGGGTTGTCAAAATAAAATAGCTTGCATTTCTCCTTCCCCTTCACGTATAGAGGGGGTGTAAAAATTAAGGGATGAAGGATAAACTTATCCTTCACGTATTATACATAAAGGTAAACTTAAGGAGACCAGTTTGAGAAAAGACGTTCTTATTTTTATAAGAAACTATAGTTCGCCACTGGCTAGGTTCTTTGCATTTAGAAGCGACTATTAACAACAATTAAAATATTTTATAAGTATATAGATGATTTTATTTTAGGGAACCATCTTCCTGAATATCCTTAAAAAATATTTTTAATAAAATAATTAAATCAGTTCATAGAAAAAGATTACTGAATAAAAAACTAACACATAATTATAAGTTAATTTGAATATATCACTATTTTTTTTTAGTTTCATTACATATTCAAACTGGGACCAACTATATTAGAATATATTATTAGAGTAAATTACGGATTTAGTCCATGTGGTTTGCATGAATTTTGGATTTATTAGAATATGTTTGACGTTAAAATATCAAGAGATTTATAAAAAAAATTATTAGTTAACCATAACCTTCACGTATAGCTCTATAGGTGAAGGATAAGAAAATAGTCATCTGGGTGAAGGAAGGCTCTAAACGTGAGCATTTGCTGTTTTGAGGGTTGAAGGAGGGCTCTAAACGTGAGCATTTACGTGAAGGATAAAAAACTTCCGACAAACTCTGTCAGCTGAATGGACTTGATGTTTTGAGGGGTGAAGGAGGGAACTAAACGTGAGCATTTATTTTTACACCTCCACTATACGTGAAAGATAGCCCTATCCTTCACGTTTTAAGGTGGTGTATTACAAAAAAAAAGGTGTCCCTATAAGAACCCTAAAGAATGCAAGTCTGTGTAGCTATAACTTTAGTAGTTGTACCTCTATATTCATTTAATAATATTTCCTTTTAGCCAACCTATAATATATTTAACAAATAATATCATAATGTTCTTTATTATTTCTCTTCCATCATACGATTCTTCTTTCCCGACGCACCGTCCGCCGGAATTTCAAAAAGAAAGTTCTGGTTTTGTTTTGCTTCTTCACCTTTCTTCCTTTTCTTTCTTCTCTTCATATTGTAGCTCAACAAATACAAATTTTAGAGGGTCAGCTTAATGAAAAAACTCCTCTGGCTATTCTGATCGACGGGAACATTTAGCTTCGTCGGAGGGTCAATGGACCCTCTTGACCCTCTTCTAGATCCGCCGCTGCCCGTAAGAACCCATTCATATCGGTTCCCAACCGGTTCGACCAAACTAGTTTTCTAAGCAACAGTGGTAACACTCAATAATTTATAAGAACTTTAGATTTACTAAAGGACCTAGAGCCTAGCTGTATCTTGGTTTTAGATAAGAGTTTGCCTTTTTTAAGCGGTGAGGGTTCAATCCCTCTAGTTAGAGGTGGACTTACAAACTGGTTCGTGTTCGTGAATCGATACTGGCCTAGTGTACAAAGCGGTTTATATCCAAACCGGTTTGTATCTAAACCGGTTTGATTCCAACCCAGCCTACTCCTTTCAGTACTATCGATACGGTACCGGTATTTACAATCTTGATTTCTCTATTATATTGCTCAATACGTTCACGGATAATATTACTAATTTTCTCAGCTCGAATGGTTACCATGACTAGTATTTCTTACTTCTTTTTTGAAAAAAAAATTAAATTAATTAAAAATAATGTCTAAATTAGAAAGACTAATCCGTTATTTTTTTTATCGCCGCCAATATGCCAATATTGACACTAATAGTACATAAATGTAAGTTTAAGCCCGAACTGATTTGCAAAAAAAGAGCCGTTAATATAGCTATTTAAAGAGGCCGGAGGCATTTTTTTACCCCTTTTGTGTGTTGTTTTTTTTACCATTTTGCCCATAGTATTATAAAAAGGCGGTGCTTGTTTTGGTTAAATCACACAACTCTCTCTCTCTTATACCTCAAAAAAAGCTTCATTCTCTCACATCTGAAACTCAATTCTTTTATGTCTCGAACTATCAATTCTCAAATGGCTTCATCATTCTTCATTGGTGTTGGTGCGTCTACAAACGATAATGTGGTGGTTCAATTTCTGCAACGACTGGAAACCAAAATATTTGGTGCAATTTTGATCTATTTCTGATGGCTGATGGTTCGAAAAAAGTTCGTTGTAAGTTGTGTGGCAAATTTTTGGTACCGAGAAAAATTCAACATTGAAAAACCATCACGAGAAATATATTGTCCAATGTTGAAAGGTCAAACTTCAATGACAAATGAAGGAAACATCTGGACTTCAACGTTGAAGCGACTCGGGAGCAAATGTCGTAATTTGTGATTCAAGAAAGTTTGACATTCAATCACGTTGACAACCCACTATTGATCGGCTCATCAAATGAAACTTTCAACTGCGTTAAACTCATAAAAGTTGTGCTACTGTTAAACATGATTGTTTAAAAATGCAAAAAAAAAATTGAAAATAAATTTATGTGTTGACGAGTATGCGTGGTTCACTGGACTCGTAGAGTTGTATTGGATTGAAAAGTTTAGTGTACTTCTTTTTTTCATGACTTTTCTCTAATCTAGCGTCTTGCTAGTTTGTTTTAATACGTTAAAAAAAGGTTAACACCTACACGATGCACACTGACGGAACCAGAAAATTTCTTTTGAAGGGTCAATAACTTTTTACATTCATTGTTATCTTTTTTACTAATCACTATTGATGTACATAATCTATAGAGTAAACCTCTATTTTAGTCCTTGAGGTTTGCCATTATAATCCATTTTAGTCCAAACGTTTCAAAATATCCAATTTGATCCCTCACATTTCATTTCATAATCAATTTTAGTTCAATTATTAATTTTCCTTTAAAATAATATCTTAGTTTGACTTTGTTGACCCAACTTAAGGGTATAATTGTCCAATTATTAATTTCTTTTTAAAATAATCTCCTAACATATATTTAAAAAGCCCCTTTTATACTTGCTGGATGTTTTTTTTTAAGAAATACACTTTGGGTTGATCATCCATAATAATTTGAGGAATTTATTATCCCACAGAGATGTCAAGGTTAGAAATCTCATCCCCAAAAGGTTACAAGCTAGTTTTGTAAAAAGATGAAAACGTATGAAAGCACAGAGATGCCACCTTCTTTGTCTGCAAAAAAGACAATTAGTATTTACTTAAAAGCATAGAATGCAACAGTGGCTTTTTAAATATATATTAGGAGATTATTTTAAAAGGAAATTAATAATTGGACAAATATACCCTTAAGTTGGGTCAAAAAAGTCAAACTAATATGTTATTTTAAAAGAAAATTAATAATTGGACTAAAATTGATTATAAAACGAAATGTGAGGGATCAAATTGGATATTTTGAAACGTTTGGACTAAAATGGATTAAAGTGGTAAACCTCAAGGACTAAAATAGAGGTTTACTCTAAAAACTCTAATCTATATCAAAATCAGTTACATATTATATATTTACATCAGTTACATATTGTATATTTACATATGAGCTCAAATGAGTAGAACTCACCTTCACTTGAGTTTAGCTCATCGACTAACTAGCCGATTTCAAAATTTTCCCAATCACTGTATTGAGATTTAACATTTGTTTAAGTGTTTTAAAAAAAATTATTCCATAGAATATCTTGACATAACTAAACATTAATTAATTATTTGTATTTTATAAAGTGTAAAAACATATGTATATAACGCAATAGCCTTAAATGAAAAAAAAAAGTAACTAATAGATAACAATATCATCAATAAAAAAAACTTTATGAATAAGATTAAATTAATTTTTTATAAAACAAGTAATAAATTAATTAAAATGAAATTTTCATAGCATATCATATAACAACTTAAAAAAGAATACCAATTTAATAAAAAAAAACACTATAGAAAAATGAGAAACAGTTGAAAATAAAATATATAATTTGAAGTGACTAGTCTGACACATTTACTTATACTTTTATTATTTTAATCTTAATTTATCTAAAGTTTTAAACTTCTATTCTCACAAAAACACATCTTCTTCCCCACTTTAAACACTGTCGCCGGAGATTCAATATTTCCGATTTTAACTTTGTTTCTTCGCTTTTCTTTATTTTCTTCACGTTAACAGATCTATTCTACACAATTTAGAGGGTCAAATACAAGACTCGTAGATTTGTATTGGATTGAAAAGTTTGGTGTACTTCTTTTTTTTTATGCCTTTCCTCTGATTTAGCGCCTTGCTAGTTTGTTTTAATACATTAAAAAAAAAGGTTAACACCTACACGATGCAAATGATTATTTTAACCGTTTTGGTTTAGTTTTTTTTTTTTTTTTTTTTTTTTGACAAGAAAAATGCACTCCGTTTGAGTTGGACTTGAAGAAACCAAAACCCGAACCTATATGATGCTAGGTAAGATGAAGGTTTCAACGGTAATCGAGAGAGCCGGAGAAGATGAACTGATCGGAATATGAAACCTGCACACTACACAAACACGTCAGGGCGTTACGAGGTGAGCCGGGGATGGACCCTCGTATCGGCCCTCCGGCGTGAGAATCAGTGATTGATAAGAGAAGTAATGAGAATTCTAGTGAAAGATTGAGTGAGAGAGTATCACCTTTAGTTTAAAGCATGAGCCTACTATTTATAAGCAGCAGATTAGGGTTTCTCTGAACCCTTATGACGTCAGCGCGTGCATGGCACGGCGCGTGGAAGAATATCTCAGGTGCTTCTCTGTTTATACGTGTCACCCTTTTATTGGATTAGGACCACATGCAAGAATGTTGGTTTGTTAGAGTGGGGACCACTCATGATGGTGATTTAAATGCTCCTAACGGATTTGCACATGGGTGCATAGGAGCATGTGTCTTCCGCACGTATCATCCGCGCATACTGGAAAGAGGCTTTCTTTCCAAGCTTGGGCTTTCCTTGACTGGGCCCAATCTTCTGTTGATTGAGCTGGTCTTTTTCCATATTGGGCTTAGGCCCAGAGGATAGGTTCAGCATCTATCCTCTTCAGGACTTAATTTTGGACAAGTATATCTTAACGATAGTCGTTTTTTTTTTTTTTTTTTTTTTAGTTCAACGGTGGTCTTTATAAAACAAAAAAGTGAGACAAATACGAGTGGACAATCACCCAAACAGGCAAGGGAGACGGGTAACAAGCTGCGCCGTCAAACCTTTCTGGATAGCAAAACTAAGCCTCGTGACTGACTGGACCTTCACCTAACATACAAAAACCCGAATGACTGTATGGCATGATATCATATTATCGTAGGCCTTCATCTTCTTCGCACTTTCAAATCCCTAGCTTGCTCTCTCCCAGTATTCTCCCAGTATTTCCATGGACAAACTTCATGACTCTCTGCTTCTCCAAATACTGAGTCGACTCGACAACTCGGCTGACATGGCTCGCTGCCGAGTGGCTTCAAAGGCTTTTAATACCGTATTCCCAGACCTTCGATCAATTCATCTTGTATGCTCGGAGAAATGGTACACCAATACAAGGTCTAGGTTTTCAAGTTCTCAACGCAATAAACCTTTGAAGGCGGTGTTTCTCGATCTTATTTCGAAACTTGTAGTTGTTGAATCGATTTGTATCGACATTAGTAAACAGATCTATTTCGGGTCTGATTTCCCTGATATTGACGGTGACGATTTCTATCTTATGGATGGTGGTTTTGCTAAGGAGTGGCTGCCAAGGGTTTCAGTATCGTTGAAATCGCTTTCATTATCTGGTGTTTTTCATGACAACAAGAGACGTCAATGGGATGTTTTACCACTGATTTCTGCGTATTGTAAGTTTGTTGCTACTTAATCTAGGTGAATTTTGACAAACGACACATATTCTGTATATTCTAATCGATGAGAATTTTATATTGTTTTTGTTTGTAGCCCGGCCTAGAGATATAATTGAGTGTTATTTCTTATACTTTTTGCTTTAGCTTGATTGAAATTCTGTATATAAACTATATATATTTTAATTTGTGATTGATAATGATGGTGACGCAATGTTCTATTTTAACCAAATTACAAATCTTTGTATTACAGTAGAGTTGTATGTTGTCTCTCAAACTAGATGTTTTTGGTTAGGGCTTAATTTAAGCATTCTGCTTTCTTTAATAATACATGCTTTCTTGTCAACATATATACTAGTGTTTTTGTTCTCCAATTGGGGCTTAGAATAATTAAGCATTCTGCTTTCTTTGATTGATGGATGCAGGTCATAATCTCTTAAACTTAGAGTTGGATGGTCTATGGCTATCCGTGCACAATATGAATCCAATGCCAATGCTAACAAGTTTAACACTTGCATTCACAAGATTAAAAGACAAAGACCTTATCGAGCTGAATAAGTGTTTCCCTAATCTTCAAGTTCTTAACTTGAAAAATAACTTTCGGCTTAAAGATCCTAAGATCCACCTTCTCAACCTCAAAACCTGTCATTTTGCTATGTTTAATGATCAACAATCTTTGACGCTAATCACCCCCAACCTCATCACACTTAAAATCAAATATCACAAGCTCACTGCACATCATGTTGAAGCACCCTTGTTATCAAACTTTTATCTTAAACCACAGTCTTTTTATACTGGCTCTTTATCTTCAAGATTCCCAATCACAACCATAAAAAATCTGACGATAGATTTGAAATGCATGGAACGAAGATACAACACCACAGATTCAAAATTGACCCTAGGAAAGGTGCTTACAGTTTTTCCAAACGTGAGTTCTCTATGTATCAAATCACGTGCTTGGTCGGAATTAGAAGCCTGTTTGAACCAACAAGATTGGGAGATTTTGGATGGGATGAATGGACTGAAAACAATTTGTGCATATCTGAAGAAAGTTGACCTGTCATTGACTTTCTCATTTCTTGCTTTTGTACTGGACCAATGTGTCGGTTTGTCAGAGGTTCGGTTGCTCATCCATCGTAATGTTATTGGTTCTGTATCAGAAAGGTTTAGGTCTAAATGCATGGCTCGTTGGCCTCAGTTGAACTGGAGATGGGGAATATGGAAATAAACAGAGGGAAGATTCTTGGATTATTGCTTGATGGTTAGTCAATTAAACAAAGCAAGTCATCTAAGAAGTGCTTCTTGTGAAGAGGTAACATATTTATCATATTTAGATTTGAAATTATGTTATAGGTCGTCTCATATTGATACTGATTTGTCTCAGCTTTTACACTATTAGATCTAATATTAATGCTTGATAAAACAGTTTTAAAATGCATTATATATATTGATACATATACAGACAAAGGTATGCATATATACACATATACATATGTGTTTCTCATATTCCAACAGTCTGGTAAGATAAGACAACAATAATACAAGTATTTTACTAGTTCTCCATATTGTACATATGTGTTCCTCATATTTTTGTAATACTGATTATATAAAAGGAAAGGCTTAGTCTTATAATAGGTAGACCCATTGCAGCAAAGTTCCCTGTGTTCACACAATACTCCAAACTTTTTATTGTTTGGTTAACCGAACAGAACCAGCTTTGGTAATTGATTAAAAGACATCAAGTTAACGAAACCGATTGGTTTTAAAATCCCATAACGATTTTCGGTTGAAATATATACTAGACCAGTCAAAATCATACGGAATTTGATCATACATATCAAGTATCATCCAAAAAAAGTAGCCCACTTAAAAACTTTTACTTTTGTTCGATTAAAAGAAAAAAAAACTCACCTTAGATGAAGAATTAAACCAAACAAAAATATATCTCTTTCCTGATTGTGAATTGTAACGGATGGATTGTATTCCTGCTATCATGTAAAATCTAGAATGGGCAAGACTGACCCATAGAGAAAGCTTCGGGGTGGACATAAATTATAACAGGTTTAAATGGCAAAAGTAAAAAAGAAAACGGGTCAGTATGGGTAAAGAAAAAAATAGAAGGGATGATTATGGTTTTCCCTCGCTCTTCATAACTTCACCGTTCACAATCGTCTCTATATCCCTTCCTGGCTATAATTGGTTGATCCCAATCTTTATTGTCTCCTCTTTCTTGATCAAGATGGGTTCTGTTAAGTTACGTGCAGGGGCAGAGCTACCTTATATGAGTCGGGGTCAAGGGACCCCATTGAATTTTAAGACCATAATCGAAACTTGAAAAGTGACAGTGACACCATTAAATAGATTTAATTGATCCAAAGCTAAACACAAAATCTCGAATTGTTGCAACGGTCTTTGTTGTGGCATCCTAGAATTAACGCATGCGTTCTTTCTTTGACAACCCAAGTTTGACACTTGCTGGATTATTTTTTTTCATTATTTTTTCTTTCAAACCTTTTGCGGTACGCGATGACCATCAAACGAGCCAAACCATAATTTTCGGGTATTTAAGCCATGTTAACCCCATTTGTTCTCATTTCTTCCACCCTAAGCACACCTACACTTGTTTTTGCTAATGTTACATCGCCATCTATCATGCTCTTGAAGAAACCTGCTTGTTTGGGAGAAATCCAAGCCATAGATCATCCTCTTTCATCCCTTCTTGTTAGGCAACCGTTTGATCTCGTTTAACTTGAGTTATAAGCATAAAGTTTTGAAACTTTATGTTAGATCTAGGGCTGATATGTGTTTAGCATGAAGTATAATGAGTAGATCTAGGTTGCATGATAGGCAAAATGTGAGTTTTATGCATGGTTTTGATGTATGATGATGATAATTCTAGATCTTACATGTTATGACATTAAGGTGACATTTTTATAAATGAAACTTGATAAAGATGCTACCTTTATGTTACATCTAGTTGCTAGAACGTTAAAGTTGCTAACTTGATGATGCTTATACGCGACAAAGATTGAAACTTTGTAACCAAACATGCATGTAAATGAATAAAGGTAGTGTCTTGATGGTTGATTTGCAATAAATTTGTTGATGAATTTACGTTGAATCTTGCATGCAAATTGTTAAAGGATGGATCTTGATGATTATTATGCTATAAAGTTAGGATCTTTACGTCGAATAATGCAAGTAACGTGATAAAAGTCGAGTCTTGATGATAATTAGTAACAAAGCATGTATTTTAATGATTGATAATGCATGCAACATCATAAATGAGTGACCTTGGTACTTATGTACAATAAAGATAGGATCATTACGTAAAAACTTAATTGTTATGCATGAAATGTATGACTTGACTTGTAATTACTAATGATGCGTGTAATTAGGATGCGAACCATTGTATAGATGTATGCTAGGATGCATGAAAGATGTTTACTTTATTGTGAACCATACGCACGTACAAATCTTAGGTCTCCTGCTTCGGCAAGAATGACAAGATTTTGTAAGGTTGCCCCGTCAATCTTGCATCGTACATGTTGGATGACGAGTAATAAGCATAGAAGACTTGAATTATATGTATTGCATGATACCATGTTATGTTGTATTAATGTGTTACGATGAATATTCACAATTTCACCTAATAAATCACCAATGTGTCGTCTGGTCAACGTGGTCAAACATGTCGTTGTTTGTACAACGAGATGTCTGTAGAGGCTAGATTTTGAGGCTTGTAATATTAAATATGTTGGGCTGGGCTTAGAGGGTTTCATTAGTTTAGTAGACTAGTTTGGTTATTGTATGTAGGCTAGTTTAGTGTTGGGCTTGAGTTTACTATTGGGTTTATGACTCAAGAGGCCCAATAGTAAACCCATTGGGGTGCCTATATAAACCCCTCTAGACCTCCTCATTTGGGTTGCTGATTGGGGAGAGCTAGTTTACGATTTCCAGGGAGCTGATTACGATCGTGATCATGATCTAGAGAGAGAAGAGTGTTTACGATTTCTGTTTTGTACCCGACAAGTTTTCTTGTGTGCAAAGATCAAGTTTTTAACGTTTAATCATCGTATTCTTCGTGTTTCTTCTCTTCTCTATCTTGAATCAATCATAAACGAGGATTCCGCACTCGTTTGTGATTAAGATATCGTGATTAGTTGTTGTTTTCGGACCTACAATTGGTATCAGAGCCAAGAATCACAGATTCGAGGTTCTCACGGTATTGGATTCAAGCTTTTTTCAAAAAAAAAAATTGAAGATTTGAAGATTTGAAAATTTGAAGATTTGAAGATTTGAAGATTTGAAGATTTGAAGATTTGAAGATTTGAAGATTTGAAGATTTGAAGATTTAAAGATTTGAAGATTTGAAGATTTGAAGATTTGAAGGTTTACTATCGGAGTTTACTATCGGAGTTTACTATCGGAGTTTACTATCGGTGTTTATGATTGAGTTTATGATTGAGATTCCGATTCTGAGCTTATGACTGGTGTTTATGACTGAAGGTGATTACGATCGTAAACAGGTGATTACGATCGTAAACAGGGATTACGATCGTAAACAGGGGTTGGTTTACGGCAAAAAGTCACTATTTCACACTACGGAAACGGACGTAACTTTTGACTCGTTTGGAGTTAGAAGCTCATTTTTTAACACGACGTTCGTGACAACAAGCCCCAGAATTACCCCCGACTAACGTCCAGGGGAGCTCGTTTGGACCCCTAAATTCCACTCCGAAGGGCTCCGTTTTTCAGTTTTAAGGTTTTAACACTATTCTTTGAATAGTACTTTTGCCGTTTTTGCCGATTCTTCAAAATCTTCAAAGGCTGCATATCTAAAGAAAGAAAATGAGTTCAGTGGTTGAAGAAAAGAATATAGTTGAGGACAAAGATGATTTCGCAGATGAAGTTGACAAAACTGAGATATGCCCCAATCCCACTTGTGCTCGTATAATTCCTGGACTTAGACAAATCTGTAAAAATTATCAGCTAGAACTGTTTGAGATAAAATGTGAAAGGAGTTCTTTTAAGGGTGGATGGCAAAAGAATGAGGAGAAGGTAAAAACTCAGAAACTAGACATTGTGAAATATCAAAAACTTGCTACTGAGAAAACTCTACTGTATGACAATGCAAAGTTAGAAATAGCTGAGCTTAGGAAGCAGGTAGATGAGCTCACACATAAGAACAATGAGTTGCAAGTGAAACTAGATATGAATCAAATGAGAAGCAAAAGAATGCTCGATGCTGGAAAGGAATTGTCACATGCTGTTGTGACTGGTCAAGTTGGGAAAGACACATCTGGGTTTGGGTCAGAGAAAACTGATAAATCTTTGGCAATGAACAGCATTATTCCTCCACCAGTTCCCAGAGACATTATAAGAATACTTCTTAGTGAGATCAAGTTGAATGAACCGAGTCTGATTATAAAGAAGCTGCTCCTCCTATTGACAGTGTCTTGGTTGGAACTACACCATTGACTCAAGAGGAAATAGACAACGAGGCAAACATGACATATGGTGAAGGGAGAATAGAGGACGTATCAAGAGATGATGTTGAGTGCCAGGAGTATAACAGATGCCATAGCTCCAAGTCTGATGATGCTGGTACAAGTAAAAGTGGAGTTAATGATGTGACCAAGAATGAGGCCAAAGCTCCTGTGTCGGAGATAAAGCTGAAACAGTATCCTAAAATTGAGACTCCATACTTCAAGGTTGTTGATGAAGTGAAACGGGAAAAGGTGATCTTGACGATACAACCTGAGGGGAAGATATTTATGACATCTGGATCAATGTTTGACCAAGAACCAGATGTAGGATATGAATTACCATCCTTCTCCTCCAAGTTCAAGGGAATAACCGATGGAGTGATAAGTGAACCTAAAGTTGAGAGGCCAAAGATCACCATCAAGCATCCGAGTATGAAACCAACAGCTGGAGTGAAGAATGAAAAACTCAAGGGAGTAGCTGTGTCTCCCATTTCTTCAGTTGGATCATGCAGTTGCTGTTGTAATTGCAAGAATGGTGCTTCAACGTCAACGAATCAAGGAAGCACAAAGACAGTAAAGACAGGTTCGACACAGGGTTCGACAAACCAGCAGAAAGTCAAATCTGAAGCTGCAGTCAAAGCAAAGAAGCAGACACAAGGCAAACCAGCTCCATATCAGCCACCAAAGACAAATGGGTACACGTCTGACTTCTAGTTAAAGAAGCAGACTTGCTTTAATTGTGGCATCGTTGGTCATATTGCTAGGAACTGTCTTTATCGCCCCTATGAACCCTATTTTCCGAAAAGTCAAAGGGTTTCATCTCAGGAGTCTGTAAAGTCTAAGCCAATGATGGTGCAAACACCTAAGGCAAGGAAGACTATTGCTCCTAAGGTTAAACCCTCTAATCAACATTGGGGCGCTGTCAAAGCTGAAAGAAAAATCTATAAATCAAAACAACAGCTTTCTAAGTTACAAAAATTTTCAAAAACAGGTGAAGAAACCAGTTTCAAAACAACCAAAGCTTGAAAAACCCAAGGTAACTAGAACTGTTTTAAAAAATGATTCTAAAATGCAGAAGGTTGAAATACCTAAAGTCACAACTCAAAAGGTGACTAAAACAAAAACTGTTTTGAAAAGTGAATCTAAAACGAAGAAGGTTGAAGTACCTAAAGTCACAACTTCAAAAGTGACTAAAACAAATGTTAAATAACCTGGAACTTGGAAACCAAAGGCTAATGTAGCTACAACCGAATCATCCCAACTTCCTGATTTTTCAAAAGGAATGTTTTTAAAAGAAATTTCATTCATTGATTCCTCAGGGGTACCCAGAAAAACAATGGCCTGGGTACTATTAGCTAACTAATCTCTCACTCTGTGCAGGAACGATCAAGGAGGATTATCACTCACGTTTTTATTACTAATTTGTTTGTTGATAAGTGATTGTTTCAGGCACAGTTTAGGAGACGTATCTTCATGTCATGTCAAGTAATCTATAAATGGAAGGTATGTCTCATTGAGAGGTAAAAGGTGAAAATCAGCATGAAAGGTACTGTTCTTAACTTGGTTGTTTGAATGATGAGGCAGCAAAGGGTCTTTTGAGTCAAACCTATTTCATTAAAGTGTCAATTAAGCTGTTGATTGATTATGTATTTGACTTCAAATGCAATAAAGTGTGTATGTCATGAAACCCAATTTTCTAAAATTTTCAAATCAATACTTTGAAAGTTAGCTTGGCCAAAATTTTGTGTTTTGTTCTTTTAAGTGTGTTTGTGTATTTTATTTTTTTATTTTATTTGTTTTTATTTGTTTATTAAAAAAAATGATGTTCACAAGATTGTGACATTAAAAATCAAAAAGCAAGGGGAAGAAATGTAAAGATGAAGAAAAAGTTGACCCCTAAAAAATAGTGTGCTTTTCAATTTTTAATTGTTTGTGTCTTGTTTTTGAGAAGTTTAGGGGAAGTAAAATGAATGTCCGGGTTGGAGATGGTTGACACGCGTAACGCGGAAGTGAAAAGCAAGCTCCACGGTGATATGCTCGGTAGGCTCGACCTAAACTTATGACCTCCAATGAAAGTGCAATGAACTTAAAAGATATATATGTTTAGTTTCCCGTCCCAGGTTGCATGGTTTAAAAGACTGAGTCCCGGCAAAAATGGGTTGAGAGTGGTAATTACCTAGTATTCACTCTCTCACACGCCATGTCTCTGCTGTCATGACTACACCACATAATAAAAAGAAAAGAAAAAGAAATAAAAAAATGAAAAAAAAATGAAAAATAATCACTCAGTTGGTCTTCTTTGCGTGCTTAGCGGCCGACCTGATCACCAACCGATGGTTAATGAAAATAAGTGGTAGTCATAACCGTGGTGCATGGTTCCTCAAGTTGGGGGTTTGTGAATCCTCAATAAACTCTGAGGTTGGGTAGGTTTTGCTGTGTACGCTTGGGTGTGGGGACAATTAAACATGACGGTAATATTATACTATATTAAGCATGACGCATTCGGTTGGGATTAAGCGGGTTTGAGTTTAAAGCGGAAAAACATACCGGCAATCACCTGGACTAGTTGAGTAACTGAAGCTGAAAAGGGTTCCTTAGTTAGACTCATGCGGTTTGATCCCTTGTAAACTTTCTCATGTTTGATATTGGTAAGTATTTGTTTGTTTTTATCTTTCGTGTGTGAGTCGTTAAGTTCTTTTTGGTGTGTTTTCGTCTTGGCCAGGTTGATTTGAGAAGTCAAAATGTGTTTTTCATGGGTTTTAATGCATGATAATATGCCCCCGATAGATCTTGCCAAATTTTTAGGGGAAGGAGTATGGGATAATAAGTATTGTCCGAAGGGAACTCGAGGATGATACTTATTATCTAATGGAAAAGACTTCATCCATCAGATCTTGACAAATTTTTAGGGGAAGGAGAGGGGATAATAAGTATTATTCGAAGGGAACTCGAGGATGATACTTATTATCTAATGAAAAGACTTCCATAATACATAGTATCTGAAGGGAACTCGAAGATAATATGTATTAGCTCAGGGGAAGTCCTTAGCTGAGGGGAAGTTATCAGCTAAGGGGAAGTCTTTAGAGGTCTTGGGTTCAGGGGAAGTTTTATAGAAAACCCGTAATCTATATTTGGGTTTTTGGTTAAAATTATGTTAATTTGAATCAACTGAACAGATGATAATTACCTCCTAACCCAAAGACCGGTCATCAAATGTCTGGTGGAGTATATTTTTTTTCAAATGTGTGTCAGACAGGTTGATGATAGAAAGATGCTGCTGATGTTGCTGCTGCTCAAAGTTAAAGAACCAGCCGGACAAGACTTCCATCTGGAAAAACAACTGTTCAGGGGAAGTTGTTGGTGTCTTTACAAGTTTTCAAAAGCTTCAAAAGAGCTTCAAAGAAGATAAGATGTTCACATGTTTAAGGGAAGCTGAAGACTTCAAGTCTCGTTAAAGAAAGTGATGCAGAGAGCAGTCAGAGATCATGAAGATCCAAGTTCAACAATCAAATTCTTCAAAGTTAGGGGCTTTCAAAAGTTGAACCCTCTAATTTATGAAGATTCAAGACAGTTACCGAAGATTCAGCAAGAACCAATTCCTTCAAGAGAAGCAAGTCAATGAGAATCCTCCATCTCATTAACTTGTTCATTTCAAGAAGTTCAAGCTGATGCTGATCAAGAGGAAGGCCCAAGTGCCCGTTATGAAACCCAATGAAGATTTCTGCGGAAAGAATCTTCATCAGCATCTTTGCCAGCCAGTCAAAAAGAAGTTTTTCAAAGATCGAAGACATTTAATATCACAAGCCTAGGGGAAGATTGTAGAGGCTAGATTATGAGGCTTGTAATATTAAATATGTTGGGCTGGGCTTAGAGGGTTTCATTAGTTTAGTAGACTAGTTTGGTTATTTTATGTAGGCTAGTTTAGTGTTGGGCTTGAGTTTACTATTGGGTTTATGACTCAAGATGCCCAATAGTAAACCCATTGGGTGCCTATATAAACCCCTCTAGACCTCCTCATTTGGGTTGCTGATTGGGGAGAGCTAGTTTACGATTTCCAGGGAGCTGATTACGATCGTGATCGTGATCTAGAGAGAGAAGAGTGTTTACGATTTCTGTTTTGTACCCCTGACAAGTTTTCTTGTGTGCAAAGATCAAGTTTTTAACGTTTGATCATCGTATTCTTCGTGTTTCTTCTCTTCTCTATCTTGAATCAATCATAAACGAGGATTCCGCACTCGTTTGTGATTAAGATATCGTGATTAGTTGTTGTTTTCGGACCTACAATTGGTATCAGAACCAAGAATCACAGATTCGAGGTTCTCACGGTATTGGATTCAAGCTTTTTTTCAAAAAATATACTCCACCAGACATGTCCAATCAAACACATCGTGCACTTACATTTCTATGTGTCATAGGTGAAGCCTAAGAAGATTCACCAGACATTTGAAACACTTGGATTAGTTTTGTAGCAGCACACCTGAGGTGAGTTTATGACCCCTGTTTTTACTGTTTTACTTTAGGGGAGAAGACATGTGGTAAAAATTTTATTAAAAGCTTTAGTAGATTACTATGCCATGCATTCTTGTGAGCAATAGTGATTTACATTTTGCCATTAATAGTCATTTCATAACGTACCACTACTATTAAGGATAACGTGAAAATATGAAGTAGTACTACTGGACCTGACAAGCCCCACCTGGGCTAGTCGCTTTAGCTCAACAGGGAGTTAAACGGGTATTTTATTATCCTAACATTTTATCATGCATAGCATTGCATGGTGGCAAAGGCGGTTCTACAACCAGCTCTGGTTACGTGTCACCATGTGTTACAAATCAATATAGACTAGCTATCTATCGGTGTATTAATCTAAATCTTTGACACATTGATATTCTTGAATATGGTTAGTCTATTTTGATACAATATTACTATCACACTTTGTTTTATATAAACATCTGAACTCACAAACCTTTGTGTTGACATTTAGCACGTTTCTTCTCAGGTCCTTAGGTGGCTTTGGACTAGAACACACGTTTAGGAGGTTTATGCTCATTATTTATAAACATGTGGTTGCATTTGAACTTGGTTTGTCATGGGCACTTGCATGTGCGAAAACTTTTAAACTCGTCTTAAACATTTATGCTTCCGCTAACTATGTTTTACGTTTCCGCAGACTTTGAAACTATAATTATGTATTTTTAAATGGTTTAACTCATATAGAGTCATTCTATGTGTCCGATGACTTAGATCTTGGGTTGTCATATTTCTCATGTGGTGATACTACATAATAGCCTATTGGAAAGCCCTTATTTTAAAAAAAAATGGTATACATATATTAGGGGACATGTAGCAGAAATGGTAACCCCAATAGACTATAACCTCTAATTTTGGTAGATAGCCCCCCAAATAATGGTATGATAATGGTATGGGGTGACTAAAACTTCAAAAAAATATATCTAACTTATGCTGGTATGTATTTGTGTTCGTTTCTACTAATTAGCTATAACATATGCTATATATTTGTGTTTGCCAGTATTAATAAGCAGCTATATGTTACTGTTTATCAATAAACTTTAAACGCGCGCGAAGAACGGGTAGTGAATCATGTCTATAAACAAAGTTGATATAACTAATTCTCATCCAATCATGGCTTGTAACGTGGTAACATTGTTTTTTTATTTTGTTTTTTAAATTCTTTTTAAATAGTTTTTTATGGCTTGTCACGTATGACAGGTTATGATTAATTCGTTTTATTCATGGTTTGTTACGTGACAAGTTATGCTTGATTATTTCTTTTAAGATTATTTTCTTAAATTGTTAAATTTTATTTTTATTTCATATTGTTGACGCCTTTTTGTGTTTGTACAAATATATGTAGCATTACGAGTTATAACAAACGACGCACACAACTACGAGTGCTCCGCAATATCTAATTTTTATAAAAAAACGGTTTAGCCTTTTAATAAAATGAAGTTTATTATCTTAGTCAAGTGTACGGAAATGATAAAAAATGAAACCATAGTGTAACCTGTGGCCTGTGGGTAATTCAAACCAATGGATGGAAGTAGAGGTGAGCAAAATCAAATACCCGGCCCGACCCGAAACCCGAGAATGGGTAAATTACAAGACCGAAGACCGGCCCGAGGGTGAGAATTCGGGTATCGGGTTTATAATGTTTCGGTCCTTCGGTCCTAGGAGAAAGCCCGAGACCCGATATTTGTTCCTTCTTCCCCATTTTGTTTGACAAAGAAAACCTTATTCAACATCAGATTTGGTTCAATAACTAAATAAGTTATCTTAATTATAGTTTTCCCACTCATAAGCTACGGATGTAAACTATTAATTGAGTTCCACTTGTAATTTAACATTTAATATGATGATGGACAATTCCACCAACTCAGCTACGGATGTAGACTATAATCAAATGATATGATGCAAAAATGGGATATCTTTTATTAATTGGGCAAAGCCTTTGGACAACGGATAACCTCTTCATTCAAATGTTAAATTACAATGTGGTGAATTGCAATGTTTCAGCACAATGAGTCATATTCTTCAACTAAAGCTGAAGGAGAGGCATTAGTTATCTTGGCAAATGGAATGAATGGACTATTAACGTGTTGTATTCGTACTAGCAACATTTATGGTCCCGGTGATAAGTTGCTTATTCCATCTTTAGTTGCTGCAGCAAGGAAATGAAAATCCAAAGTACTAAATATCGGGCTTCGGTTTTTTTGTTTAATTTCGGGTAAAGCTCGGGCCCGGGCCCGAGCCCGATTTTTAGTGAATTCTAGGCCCGAAGCCCAACTAGTTAGATACAAAACGGGTCGGGTTTCGGGTATTTTTGGGTCGGGTTTCGGGTATTGGGCGGGCTACCCGATTTTTGCTCACCCCTAGATGGAAGTGAATTAGGATAGAGGTGAATTATATATATTATATATTAACAAAAACAATGTAGTAGCTTTGAGGCATATTACTGTCCAACGTTTCAGCCAATGATCATTTACCAACCACTTAACTCAGCCAATCAATTGCTGCCAACGACTTTTCTTTCTTTCACACGTGTAACACCACCAATCAGTTTCTAGAAATCCCATGGTTAAAGTTTCTTCTAGCCCTAACTTTTACTCTCTAATCATCAGCGATTATGTGGGTTCTCAAAGATTAGACTACAATGAGATAATTTACTGATTTTCGTTGATGAGGTTACGTCTCTCATTGTTTGACAAAATTTTTGCTGATTTACAAAATTTTAGGTACTACAAAACTTATGTCTGTAAATCTTCTCCATCCTTGCAACATGTTCATTTGTACTAATTTTCGTTGATTTAATCTGGTTATTCGCATTCAATTGCAGGTAAATCACCCTACTTCATGTGAAGAACGAACCTACATCTTCATCAAATTAGGGTAAGACGAATTCTGTTTTTCTCCCTACTTCATGTGAAGAACGAACCTACATCTTCGTCAAAAAGCCGAATTCTGTTTTTCTTGGGTCATATAACATCAGTTTCCGATGTTGACGTAGTGGATTACAACGCTTTTAGATCCGGAACAAGTCGAGGATGTAGATGCAATCGATATGTTTCACTGGTCTCCTCCGTTGGTGATAATTTCTGTGTTTTGGTGTACTCTTCTCATATCTGATCAATTATATTTAGCCTATTTACCAATGGGTTTGCAAGATTCATGTCTTGATGATTAGAAATTTTTAGGGTTTCACATGTGTGAGTTTGTAGGGATGTGTCCTGCTGTTTACTATCGGGTTTATCTTTTTTATGCAAGACTCTTATGTGAAGTAAAATCGACTTTGATCGCTATCTTACTTGATTTGTGAGGTACGTGCTATACAATTTATGAATTTATACTATATTGTTTGTTTTTGAAATCTTATCATCGTCATCTTCTGATACTAATTCCTGACTTTGAATACATGATACAGCTCCTTGGTATACAGATATATCTTCGTTTATGATTCATTTTGCTTTCATATAATTGAGTAATAAGCAACAAACCTCACTGCTTTGTGTCATGGACTTGAAGTTTGTAGAAAAGTGCTTGAATTTTTTTTTTATTATCATAATGCTAAATCTGTGGTGTATGTGTGTGCTTGCTGAGTGTGTTTAGACAGATCTGACATGGTAATTGATTTGTTGAAATAGAGCAGAATTGGAGAAGCATTCAAGTCTATGTGGAATTTTGGAAAATTTTGATTTAGGACATTCAGATTCGTATTTCGTCCATTTTTGTAGTTAATAATAAAGTTTTTGTTCGATTCATCTAAGTTTAAGATTGACCTACTTCATTTTAACTAATTATTTATTTTTTAACCTGACCCGTTACAGGTAACATACCTTAATTGACCCGTTCAAAAGAAATTGCTTCAAATTGTCATCGTCATAATTATTCTATATTCATTCACTACAAGATTATGTAATGATACATTTGCTATTGGTCTAATACTTCATTTCTTTGTTTCTTTTTTCTTTTTTCCCAGAATGACATAAGTGCCCCGGTGCTCATGGTACAATGGTACAAAACTGGAACAATCTAGCAATCAATCAATTTCTACTTAAATAGGCTAATTAGGTAACATATGTTATTACATTTAGTGGATATATTAACAATCTAGCAATCAAAACCAATGATCTCTAGCTCAATTGGCTAGAGGGAGGTACCCAAGACATTGTAATGGGGAGGTCCTGGGTTCAAGTCCCACTTGTAACAAAAATTAAAAACTGGGGGTTACATGTTGGGCCAGGGGGTTTTCTCATCTAAGGTTGAGTTTCCTCCTGATAGGGATTGGAGATGATCGGGTGGGTGGTGTAATGTCCCCGTCCAAAAGTTTTTTGCTCTAAAATGTAGCCTAAAGTTTGTAGACGTTGAGCCTATAAAATGTCTAGAAAACCTAATTGTTTACATATTTTGCTGATATGATTTGATGTATAATATCATTAACAAAATTAGTGTTGTTTACTTAGCCTGGCCACACGAGAATTTCATGTGACCTAAAGGCTAATTAGAGTGCTTCTCAACTTCAACTCAACATGAATTTATTTTAGGTATTAATTCTTAAGTATTTGCCTAATTTACCTTTGATGATTCTCTAACATGAAACTGATCGAATACTAATTTGTTTGTCAAAACTTTTGTTACAGTGAGTCATATTGAGCTTAATTTAATAATTTTAGGTATTGACAACCACCCAATTATTTTACAATAATTTGAATGGAGAAATATGAATTAATTTCTTGATTTAATCACTAAATTCTATCATTGTAAGTCTTTAGTATTTCCTGTCCTATATACTGTCCTATATTGTTAGTGTCCTGCACTTAAGAGTGATAGTAAGCTACTATTGTTGTTTCCTCAGATGCGTATGATCTGTACACCTTTATCTCTTATCGACTATCCTAAGATGGGATAATTACTTGATTTGGGTCTGATGCTTGCCAAAACTTGAGATCAAAGTCGAATATAAAATTTTAGTTAAAGAATTGATAAACAGAGTGCCATTCGAGCTTTGCCATCTACAAGTACATGTTGGTAGTGATTTACATTAATCTATACCATAGACAACAATTTAAAATTTGCGGGAGACTCCTTGTCACCCGTAAGAAAATGTTGCGGGAGACTCCTTATCACCCGTGAAAACTATAAATTTGACTCGACACACGTTTTAAGTTGTTTAACTATTTGACAAATTTTCTTAAAGATACATAACAGAATCTTGTGGACCAAACAAATACTGATTATGAACAAATAAGTAACTTTAACTTGAAATCTTTCTTGAAAAAGAGAATGTTCCAATTTTCATAAAATTTATAATTATCTTGCAAATGATGAAGCTTAACTGGCCAAACCTCAAATAAAAATACAACAAGAAAATTGTTCTGTTTATCGATTAAAGTTGCTTTCTTTTTTATTAGGGATACCTTATTTACTTATCAATTAGGGCAAACAATACAACAAGAAAATCCCAAATATATTCAACATCAATATCATAACTTCAATTAACAAACCAAATCATCAAATCTCATCCATTAATGAAACAAAAAAGCAAATCCCAGATCAATTTCATGTCAAATAAGTTTAAAAAATGCAATTAAAAGTTACCTTCCATGCCAATTAAAACACCTACAAGAAAACTACTAGCAATCCAGCACAAGATGCAGAGTAAAGCAGCCAAGGAACCAGCTTTATAATCAAAACAGATATAAGAAACAACGTAGATAGAGTGCAGAAGTGATGATCGAAGATTGCAATTCATGTCGTTTCAGTTTCTCCCGTCGTTCCTAATTCCTTGATCGCAAAACCTATCCACATAATGACATAAAACCGATGCCCCTTCTTAATTTGTTGCTCTGGGCTGGAGCCCAGTTAGCCCATGCCCAGGGCCGGCCCTGCTTATATATGTGTATCTATTATAATTAGCCCCTAATATACATTTAACAGTGTAATGGAATTTAGGCACTGTTTGATACAGATCAAGAAGTGGAGTCGATGTCACAAAAGGCTACATGCCTACATCCTGGATAGATACATATGCAAACATGCTCTAACAGTATTGAAAGTAATAACTCATCTGGCATCAATCAAACTCAACACAGACACATCCATCAAGGCATTAGGAGATAATAAAAACATTCTAAGGGCAACCAAAACAAGGGGGTACGTAACAACTCATGAAGAACATGATTTTTGTAATTCTGTATTAATTGTGGAATATAAACACTAACTATGACGACATATTAATGCCAAGTTGCCAGCTAAATATTACATGTTTGATCGGTCATGACCACTTGAGATACTTATGGTATTCACTTGGATTACTATTATTTAGTAAAAAAAAACTATTTGGTAAAACAACCAAAAATTATAGGAATAGACATTCTTACACCAGGCACCGACTCCTCTCGCGGCAACGCACGGGTCAAAAATTATTGTTAGGATGAAAGAAAATGAGAGTTTACTCTATATTAAATTAATCCTTCAAATTAAAAAATATATATATATATATACATATATATATATATATATATATATATATATATAGGGTTAAGTTCAATGGAAAACTAAGTTTTAGTTGGAAAACTGGAAAACCAAAGGAAAAATATATTAAATGAAGGCTATTTAGGTCATTTTGGTGCTCCTTTTTTTTTCTTTTTTAAATTTCCGTGTCTATCCAACTAATTTCCACCTTACGACCTTAAAAAAATTAAAAAAATTAAAAAAAAACTAAAAAAAACTAAAAAAAAACGTTCTTTTTTTATGGGTTCGTCCGACTATGTTGCATATATGCAATATTGTATGTTTTTTATATCGCATATATGCAACATATGAAACATACAATGTTGCATATATGCAACATACTATTTTGCATATATGCAACATGTGAAACATACAATGTTGCATATATGCAACATACTATTTTGCATATATGCAACGTATGCAACATACTATGTTGCATATATGCAACATAGTCGGATGGACAAGATGAACAAAAAAAAACGTTTTTTTCTCTTTTTTTTTGTTTTTTTTGTCTTTTTTTTTTCTTTTTTTGTTTGTTTTTTAAAAAGTTATCATGTGGATATATGTGAAACCAAAAAAAAAAAGAAAAAAAATTGTCAAATTACCCAAATAGCCTTCATTTAATATAACTTTCCTTTGGTTTTCCAGTTTTCCAAATAATAGTAGTTTTCCAAGGAACCTACCCTATATATATATATATATATATAGGGTTAGGTTCAAATGAGAACTTTTTATTTTGAGAACTTTTGAGAACTAAATCTCAACCACACATTTCAGGTGGGACCACTACAATTCATGGGAGGGAGGATACATGTAAATAAACTTGTGGCTCAAATTAGTTCTTTTTAGTTCTCAAATCAAATTAGTTCTCAAATGATCCTCTCCCTATATATATATATATATATATATATATATATATATATACTAGTGGGGTACCCGCGCGTTGCGGCGGGCGATAGTTTATAGCGTCTTATTTATCTTTTGTTCGCACGTTCGGTGGCGACGATAATTTGCAACATGATATTCGTTTCTGTTAGTGCGATGCGGCGTGATGACAATTTATATTATAGTACATGCGTATTTAGCGGCGATGAAAAATTACAAGACTCATAACATAGGGTGCACATGCACGATGCGGTGGCAACGCCAATGAACCAACGCAGTACTTATTTTTCTAATAGTTTAGCACTCATTCTAAAAAAGTTCTCACATAAATCATAATTCTTTTCCTGCCCACTTTTCAAACCGATATTCCACAAATTCAAAGCAAAGCCATTTCGTTTCCTTTTTCCAATTTTACTTGTCTAAAAAAACCATTCAGGTCCTTTGAAGACTTTGTTTTCTTTTTTAGGTCATTAAATGAGAATTGTGATTGAGGGTTCTGAAAACTATGACTTTTGTTGTTGGCATCTGTATTCTCGTGTAAAAGGTCAAAATACGTGATAATGAGTCAATTACAACTGAAAGACCATGACACCCAACATCTTCATAGGTAAAGAGTGAGAGGATTTCTGGACTGAAGTCAATACAAGTGGGCATTGCTTGCACTTAAGTAATATCACCATTATGATCATTACTTTGTATATAAACTTGAACTGCAAAATTATAACTACCACATGTTTTAACCAGTTTTAGAATCACAATTGAAGTGTTTATTTACATATAACAGTGTTTAAGAAAAGAACCGTTAATTTTTATTAAATGAGTTGGTGTTTTAAACAGAATATGTGCAAGGGAGGAAAAAGATAGCTAATAATATAATTTAAAAATAAAAGGTCCACCTTATTGATGTTCCACATCTAGAGCTTTCAAGTGGAATAAATCAAATATGCAAGACAAGGGGGAGGTCGAGATTATTGGTGGACTTGTCTTCTTTTCTTTTAGTTTATTTCTGTTCAGCTATATTGTCTTTTCTTTTAGTAAGAGGACATTTCCCCATTACTCATATCAATCTCAACTATACTAATCACATACAAAGACCAACTAAAACTCACAGTAGCAATCCAACAAAAATAACCAAAACAAAACATATCAAAAGAACACCAAGAAAGACAGCCATGGCCCAATGAAAGCAGCCTTAATATAGCATGACCAATAGGATCGCCTAGTTCAATCCAATTTAACCCATTAACAAGATGATGCTTACAACCCTTTCCACAGCCTATTTCAATAAGGCGATTCAATCTTCCAAAAATAACACCTCTGAACCAGAATTCCATAGCCCATTCGCCATAGTTTACCAACCATCCAATTAACATACATCTAATTTGCTGCAGCTCTTCCCAAATCCACAATGTGCTGACCAGAAAAGTCAACCTTTTGCCCAAAAAACCAACCCTTTTCCAACCCTTGCTAACATTCCTGTATTTCTTCTTTTCACAACCTTTAGGCTGTAAGAACAGTGAGTTATCAGTTAACAAAATAACAAAATTGTAGGCTTGTACTTGTCATAAGATGCTTTATGTTCATGCCTCAAAGTATTCCTCGGGAAGGTAAACTTCTGTGTGTTGGTGTAAATAAAAATAGTAAGCATCAAATTGCCTGCAAACTTCTTGTCAGCATCACTATGATCATCTATTATTCTAGCAGCATCGCCAACATAAAACGACCTAATAAGAAAAAAAAGTACCAATTCTTTACTACGATCAGAGGAATGAATAGGTTGATTTGGGCTAATACTACGGTATTACCACACCAAATAGATACATAAGGAAAAAATTAGTCAGATAAAATAAAAAATTTGAAATGAGTAGAAATCAACACAACAGAGCAAACGCCTAGTCCACAAATTGCAATCATATTGATGACAAATTGAGTGTCTGAAATTAGTTAACTCGTAGAGCCAAATCATAATATCATATCCTCTTATATACATAAAAATGCATGAATCATTATAGAGAATGAAAACAAATTAAAATGATAAAACACAAAACAAAAAAAATGTATTTTAAGCTAAGATTAGGGCTCCAAAAGAGCCTGATAGCTATCTGAGCATGCCAGGAGTCCATTTGAAAAACACTAAAATCTTAGAAACAACTTATGCAACCAAATTGATTAAAAAGACACTCACATCATGTTTGGTTTCTAAAACTCTGATCACAACTCTGCAGTTTATAATTTTGTATCATTCATAGAAAACTTAGAATCCATATCATGTTTCTAAAGTTGAAAATGAACCCTCTGAGAACAATGTATTATTTACTACCTCTCAACTTTCATGTACAGTTCTAAGAGGGCATCATAAAAAAAATCACAAACATACCTGTGAAATTCTAAGTAGTTGACTTGACTAATATAGCTTCAAGAAACCAAAAAACGGTTATAGCTACATGAACTTTTGGACTTTGGTTCCCTATAACCACCTCTAACTCATCAAACAAGAAACAAATGCATCCATGAAGTTATTATAAAATTCAACAATGAAATTAACTTACTGATGATCTATAGAATGCATCCTGAAGCTTTATGCGTAGGTCCATACAAAAACCAACATTGTGTAATTTCCATTTTATGTCAATTATATTATCCACATGATGTACTTCCATCTCTCTTCAAGTCAAACTTGCATCGTAAAGAAAAAAGATGTAGAAAGTAAGCCTTAAAACCCACAACAATCTCGATAATGCAGATAAAGACCAATCTTATAAAAATTCAAGTTTATTGGTTTGGAAATAAAAATGAGAAGATAACCAAAACAGTTGAAAATATAATAAGACGATAACCCACAAAAGATAGCTAATCTTATATACCCAATCCTAAAAATACCTTCTTTTCTTCACTTTTCTACCTCTTCTTTATCAAGCCTCAACATTTCCATATCCTGTTTCTCAACCTGAAACTCCATAATGTTAGATTAGTATGTTTAGTAAATACAATTAAAATATTACTAATGGTGGTGATTATGAGCTGTTAACCAATAAATGAGTCACAATAAGGAAGCTCTAAGAGAACACCTCCATATACACTGACATAGAAACCTGCATAATCCTGAAACAAAACCTGGTTTTCCAACAGAAAGAAGAAAAAAAACAGAAGTCAAATAAATTAAAACTCCCTAAAAAAATTCTTTACTAAAAATATATAAACCTAGTTCTTTACAAATTTGATTTGATGCAACATTTTTAGTTCCTTATCTATGCAAATTTTCTGTTTTGAAAGTTCGTATATAAGTGTTGATGACAATACCAAAACACCTCCCTTAAAATGTATTCGCCGGTTTTGTCTACTCAAACAAAATAACTTTTGCCTATTTTAGTGCATAAAAATTTCATATTTGACACTAAAAGTCCCACATGCCAACTATTTTTTACCTGATTCTTGATGATTGCTTCATGTTCAAGCATTTTTTGCTTTAATGGATCCTCAACACACCCTGGAACTGCATCCATAATGGGTCTTGGTATAAAACCATTGTAATAATGGCCATTAGTTAACTTTTTCTCCATAAACAAGACGCCAAGTGCTACTCTTCGAACCCTCGTAAACATCCCTCATGGAGTAATATCCTTCAAAAGAGCTCTTGCAGGGTCCTTTTGTTCCCATTCTTGTTGACCAATTCATCCTTACAATCCCCTGCATATCGTTATCTCATCAGAGTCAAATAATACTTATTACAAACTAAAAAAGAACATCTTACTTTCATATTCATAACTTCAGAGATTAATAGGTGTGGTGTATCAATGTAAAAAAGCGGTGATGACCAATGATATCTGAAATAACATGATCAGGCCACAGACGTAAACTCGATAAATCTCCTTCTGCATATTCCGGTAACAAAAATCTAAGACAATGTTAAAATAAATCAACTTGCACTTGATTTAGAAAAAATAAAAAAAATGCAAGCTGTGAAACCGTGAAACTCATTCAAGTACTCATATAAGAATAGGATTATGAATACCTTAACATTGAGTTGCAGCGGTCATAATATAGCTTCCGGTGGAATCAATCTGTTAAGCAACATAACATTATCTTAAGGTAGTTTTGGAGTATAAAAGCATGATATATATTAAACCAAAAAAAAATCCAAAAAAAATTGTTTACTAATATTGCTACACCAGTTCATAGAAAGCTCGAATCTGAGGTTGTCAACTTCCCGTGTTTAAAGATCAATTGCCATCTACCTTGATAGAAGAGATACACTTCTTGTAATAAGGAAGATTTTGGTCCAATAGACAAGTGGTTTCACAAACAGGAGTTTTATATCAGCAGCCTTTAAACCAACTATACAAGAGAAAAAATAATGTAGGTAACTCTGTGTGTCTGCAAAAGGGGATCACAGTACAGATAATCAAATATAAAAGCTAATATGACATTCTAACAAAAGGGAGACAACATAAATCGAACCTCAAACATTAAATCAGGAACAATACCTTAAATTTACTCTTATATTAAATCAGGAAGGTACCGTCGTCCAGTTAATCCTTTGATCGGAGGGATACCTTCAATTAACTCGTCCAAACTAACAAACAAATGGACGCATACATTCCTGTTAAATAAAAAAAGGTATCATTAGGGCTCACTGGTACAAAACGAACGAACTCGAGAACATTTGTAGCTCAAAAAAGATGCAAACCAACCTGCTTTCGAAAAAAAAAAACAGGAACGAATTAGTAGTCTACATACATGATATTGAGATGGTCTTTCAATCAGAAGAACAACCTTTGCTGAAAACCAGTAGCAAATCGGAAGCACAACTCGTTATTCAAATGAAGCCATATGAAAAAGAAGGTACCAAAAAGAATTTACATTGCAAAATCAAACCTTAGGCTGACGATTCTGGACATCGATTAGGGCTTTAACATTGAAGGAAGCTGGGAAATCAATTAGGGCTCTCCAATCGTGAATCAAAATAGAGAACAGAGAGATGAATAGCGAGCGACGAGCAGAGATTAATAGCCGGCGGCGACACTGCTGGCGTGGTAGGGTTTCTGCACAAAAAAAAAAGAAAGCGGGAGAGCGTAGATCTGAGGAGGAAGAAGATTTGAAATTGAATGCGATGAGCCGAGGCAACTTTGATTTATCGAGGCATACTTATTGCGTTTCTTATCGTGAAAGACAACTTTGATTTAATCGCGTGCTTTGAGGACAGATAGTCATAATGGTGGAGGTGTAATGAGCAACGATTGGTGAAAAGGGACGGCAGAAGGGTTGTAGGAGGTTGAATATTGGGCAATGACTGAAATACCCTTGAGTTAAATGGTCTGATTGTTTTTCAGCTTCTAGAGGTATAAGATTGTGCTTAAAATACTTGTACACTTTGCAAAAACTCTTGTACGCGTCTTAAGGATTAAGGAAATTTGATGACCAAAATGCCCCCAGGACCAATATGTATTATATATAGTAATATATATATATATATATATATATATATATATATATATATATATATATATATAGGAATGAGAACTAATAATAACCCCCTCTTATAGTGATAACCAAATAACTCCATCTTAGTGGTTGGATCAAAAAGCTGGTGCTATGGATGAGTGCCAAGTGGCACTGACTTGTTTTCTTTTTTTTTTAATTGAAAGGGTATAAGTGGTATTTTAACCAAAAGAAAAAGTACCACCCCCATTTTTAAAACGGCTATAACATTTTTATCCGAAGTCGGTTTTTTATAAAAATTATACCATTAAACTCGCCTCATTTTTACCTTTAATTCGGATGTGGTCTCGACTTTTTTTGAAACTTTTTTTTCAAACATCCGTATTAACATCAATGCTACAAAAAAGGGCAGCAGCGCCACAAAAAAAAGCACCAGTGCTACTTTTTGTAACATTACATGTCAGTACGAACGTTTGGGAAAAAATATCAAAAAAAGTCGGGACCACATCTGAATTAAAGATAAAATTACAACGAGTCCAACGGTATATTTTTTTTAAAAACCGACTTCAGATAAAAAAGTTATAGCCGTTTTAAAATGGAGGGGGTACCTTTTTTGTTGGGTTAAATGTCTAAAATACCCTCCCTGGAAAGAGAAAGAGGGTGACACTTGTCATGATTTTGGTGGTTCAAATGAGTTATTTGGTTATTGCTCCAAGCAAGAGTTATTAATAGTTCCACACCCTATATATATATATATATATATATATATATATATATAGGGAAAGAGTAAATTGGAACCCTTCATGAGTTAAGGAAACTTTGGAACCCACTTCTGTATCCTTGATCTACCTCATCCAATGGCTCATATTAATTATACAATTCTTATTTAATTTTAACCCCTAAAAGTAACAATATATATGCTGGAAGGGTATTTTAGTCTCTATTATTTTTGTTTCTCCCAACCCACATGTACTTTTGCTGACCCACCCTCTTATCTCTTTCATTAAACCCCAAAAGATGATCAGATCTCCATTCTTCAAAAAATTTGAAATCCTCCTCCACCCCCACCTACCACATCCACCACCAGCTCCACCACCATTTCGTCACCATCACCATCCCTCGTCACCATCATCCATCATCCATGGACCACCACCGAACCCACCTCCTCCACACTACCTCCTTTGTTCACTTCCAGCGTTGTCGACCACCACCATCACCACACTACCTCCTTTAATTATTCAAAATTTTCATCAAATTCCCATTCATCTTCAACCAAAACCCACCACCACCTACCACCGCCCTTATATCGAAGAATCGACTTTCTGAATCCATCTTCGCTGCACACCTTCAGTCGCCGGAGTTAGGCGGAGAAAAAGCAGATCTATGTGGTGAAGACAGATCGGATTTTTGAGCGGATCTGTTCGCCCGAGATGAATAGAAACGGTAGTCGATTTGAAGCCAGAGATGAGTAGATCTGACCTCACCGGAAAACCCTGGATCTAACCTCGCCGGAGAAACCGCCGCCTACTAGATCTGACCTCGTCGGAGAACTCCTCACAGATGCCCACCAGGTCAGTTTGAATTTGATTTTGGGCTGAACCCTAGATCTAGTCATGGGCGGATTTATAGAGGGTCCGGGGGGTCCCTTGACCCTCCGGTGAAGCTAGCTTTGTCAGTTGATTTGGGGGTGAAGCTAGCTTTCTCAGTTGATCTGGGTATCTAGGAAGTTTTTTTCTAAATTGACCCTGTAATTTATGTATTATAGAGCTATATAAGTGAAAAAATAAAAGGAAAGAACGAAAAGTGAAGAAAAAAAAAACCAAAATCAAAGGTTTATTTTTGAACTTACGGCCGGCGAGGGATGCCCTAATAATAGCAGAGGAGAAGAAGCCGTAGATAAAATGGTAAAGAAACCTTTTTAAATTATATTTAAATAAACTAGTGTAAAAAGTATAAAAGGTTAAAAATGATTTAATTTAATAATAAAAAAGTATAATCAGTGGAGCTATATACAGCATGACTGATATCTTAGCTGCAGTCCTCCAAGACTTATTTAATTCAATTGAGCTGTATTTTTATATTTCTTAAAAAGTTTTTGTCAATTGTCTGTTATTATATTTTACGATGTCATCCTTTTATTCTTATTTTTCTAAGTTCTAACGGCAACAATGAATATGATAATATTTTTAATTTAATTATACTGTTTTGATTTAGTCATATGTTAAAAAATTTAAATAACATAATATTTTCATTATGTCAAGATGTTTTATAAGAAATAAAGTTTTATAAAATGTAAATCAAGTCAAGATGAGCTCGTTCACTTTGACTCGTTTAATCAAATTAAGTCCAGATGCTAATGGTTAAGTTATAACAGTGGTTACGTGTTGTTGAGATGATATTTGCTTTTTGTCACTATTTTATTTAGGTTTTTAATATTCAAATTTTTAGTTTTCATTTTATCTTTATTGGGCTTTAATATTAAAACTTTTATTTTTCACTTAGCTTTTCTTCTTTGTTTTTCTATTCTAATTCTCGTTTTTATGTAAGTTTTTTTAATTGAACTTTTAATTATACCTAGTTAACTATTTGATAATGTAATAGTTTATGTAAAGTTACATATGTAACTTGTTATGTAAAATTACATATGTAATTTGTTTAATAATGCTACATGTGTAACTTTTTTGATATTAAATATGTAACTTGTTTGATGTTTTTTTTTATTTTTATTTTTGTCTATATATCGTGTGCTAAATGCTTAACATATATTTTTGATTATATATTTTTTAGTTGATGATATGTTTGTCTAAAGTGTTTTGATGATATGTTTAATATTGTTCATACAAGTTACATATGTAACTTTTTTGATAATGCTACATACGTAACTTTTTAGTTGTTGAATATGTAACTTGTTTGATGTACCATGTGTTAAATGCCATATATCAATTAAACTTGTTTCTTGATTTATTTTTTTACTAACAAATGGTCCTAAAAATATGCTAAAGTGTCTTGATGATATGTTTAATATTGTTCATACAAATTACATATGTAATTTGTGTGTAATTTGTTTGATAATGCTAGATATGTAACTTTTTTGATGTTGAATATGTAACTTTTGTTTGATGTACCATGTGTTAAATGCATATATCAATTAAACTTGTTTCTTGATTTATTTTTTACTAACAAAAGATCCTAAAAATATGCTAAACTGTCTTGATGATATGTTTAATATTGTTCATACAAGTTACATATGTAACTTGTTTGATAATGCTACATATGTAACTTTTTTTATGTTGAATATGTAACTTGTTTGATGTTTTATTTATTTTTGTCTATATACCATGTGTTAAATACATATATCAAATAAACTTGTTTCTTAATTTTTTTTTATTAAAAAATATATTAAAAAATGCTAAAGTGTCTAATGGATATATTTAATATTGTTCATACAAGTTATATATGTAACTTATTTGATAATGCTACATATGTAACTTTTTTGATGTTGAATATGTAACTTGTTTTGATATTACATATGTACCTTCTTTGATGTAAAGTGTTAGTATTAATATAGTTATAAGACATGGATGTTACATCTAAAAGATATAAAAAATGTCTTTTGAGATAACCACTTACATGACATCATAAGTATTTGTAACATAATACAACATATGTAACTTTTTTGATAATGCTACATATATATCTTTTTTTATAATGCTACATATTTAACTTGTTTGATATTATATATGTAACTTTTTGATGTTTTTTACTTTTGTCTATATACCATATGTTAAAACTAATGAATTATTTTTTTCTTCATAGGTGAATGTATTCTTCTTTCGTCAAATACGAAGATAATTATCAAGAACGGAAGCATAAATAGTTTTATATGTTTTTGTTATCATGTTATATTTTTTGTCAGCTTTCGTATGAAATATTTGTTATATTTAGTGTTAATTGTAATGTTTTCTTATATTAATTAGATATATATATATATCAATTTCTTCTTTACACCGGACCAAAAAAAAGTTACGTATGTAACATTTCTCATCTGAGAAAATAATTACACTTGTACCCTGAAAATTGTAATTTTTTTTACAACAGCCTAGATAAGTTACATATGTAACATTTCATATCTGAGAAAATAATTACACTCCTACCGTGAAAAACAATTTATAAATTGTTTTTTCAGAAGTTAGAAAAAAAACCATTTTTATAAGTATTATTAATAAAGTTTAATATGTTTTTTAAATGTTTAAGCATTTTTTATTAAAAATGTTTTTAAGGAAATCGCTTTTGAAAAATATTTAAAAATATTTTTAAATAATAGATTTTTTTAATAAAAATTAAAAAAGAAAATAAATGTAAAAAATCTGGATATATAAAATGAGGAGAGAGAAAAAAAGAAAGAGGAGAGATGAGAGATGAGAGAGGAGAGAGGAAAGAGAAATCATAGTAAATGTCTTAAATACCCTTTTGGGTATAAGACAAAACATAGTAAAATAGATGATGTGGATGATTGAGGACCATCCATTTGAGTTCCAAAGTTTCCTCAACTCATTGAGGTTTCCAATATACCCCAACCCTATATATATATATATATATATATATATATATATATATATATATATATATATATATAGGGCATGGTTAATATGAAAACCCAATCTAGTTGGGAAAACCTTCAAAACCCATCTAAGGCTAAGAATATACCACCTCATCAATTTTTTTTTTGTCCATAAGGGTAGAATAGTATTTTGACACATTTAAAGACTTTTTGATTTATGCAAGTTGTCATGTCAATGACACTTTCCTTTCAATCTCTTTCTCTCTCATCTAGTTAACCACTTTTCTATGCAACTTCCCTTATTAATTTTTCTTTGAACGTCAAATTTGCAACTATAATTATAATCTCTTCATCTCTCATTTGATTGACCACTTTACTTTATTATTATTATTATTATTATTATTATTATTATTATTATTATTATTATTATTATTATTATTATTAATATTACTACTATTACTATTATTATTATTATTATTACTAGTACTGTTACTATTAATATTATTATTATTATCTAACAATATTTATTTTCATTCCTTTACTTTTTGTTTTGTTTTCATTTCAAATTACGTTACATATTTATTAAAAAAAATTATACTGAGGTTATTTTATCATATATATTGGAAACAATTACAATCAACAAAACAAAATGTTTTACACGAACTGGAATATTTAACAAATATTTATTTATTGATTTATAAGAAACCATTACATTCAAATATTAAATGTAACAAAATTATCATACGAACTAAAAGTACTTTTTTTTTAAATGATCAAAAAATGTAAAAGCTAATTATACTTCCATTCTTGATAATCATCTTCATCTTTGACACAAAAATCTTTTCCCTACAAAAATAAACAAGTTCATTAGTTAATACTCTTAAAAAAATTACACAAGTACATTTACATATGTATACATATGTATGTAAGCTATATATGTATGTAAGATCTTTAAAAATTATGACAAGATTTACTATAAGTATAGGTAAATTTACATATGTAACGTTACATATGTTACATAGGTAAAATACATAGATAAAATATGTATTTTACATATGTATTTTATCTATACTTAGATAGATAACGTGTTACATATGTAATTCCATATGTAAAGTTACATATCTAGCATCTTTAAAAATTCTGACAAGATTTACCATAAGTATATAAGTAAATCTATATGTTACCTTAGATAAAATACATATGTAACATCGCTAAGTATATAGGTAAAGTTACATATATAACATCTTTAAAAACTCTGACAAGATTTACCATAAGTATATCGGTAAATCTACATATGTAACATCGTTAAAAACTCTAACAAAATTTACCAAAAGTATATCGGTAAATCTACATATGTAACATCGTTAAAAACTCTGACAAAATTTACCATAAGTATGTAGGTAAATTTACATATGTAACATCATTGTTTAGATGCGTATTTTTCTAAATCTCAAAAAAAAAAAAAAAGTTTACTCACATTACTTCAAGCATAAAACATACATAGAATTACATATGGATGACGAGTTTACATATGTAAATATAAATACATAAATAAGATGAAACATATTGCGTAAGTGAATTAACATATGTAACGTCATTTAGGTAAATAAATTAACATATACTTACATATCTAGCATCAATGTCTATATATGAATAAAATTATGAGCTACACATGTTATGTAAGTTAATTTACATAGATAATATTAGAAATTACATATATAGCTTAAATAGATAATAATATGTAACATGTTAGATGAGTAAAATAACATAGATAATGAGATGTAACATGTTACATGGGTAAAATCACATATGCAACATCGTTAAAAATAATAAACATATGTAACATCACTACATAAGTATATTAACATATTACGTAAGTGAATTAACATATATAATGTCATTACGTAAGTATATTAACATATATTAACATATGTACCATCATTGTTTAGATACATAACATTAGACATTACATATGTAGCTTTAAATAGATAATGATATGTAACACGTTAGATAAGTAAATTACATATGCAACATATTTAAAAAATAGTAATATGTTACACATTAAATTTACATATGTAACAGATATGAAACAATAAGATCTAACATTAATTGTACCATTATATATAAAATTACATATGTAACATGCTTTAGAAAAGACATTTATAAGAATTTTATGAGCTACGAATGTTACGTAAGTAAAATTACATATTTAACACTAAATATTACATAAAAATGAATAATCTGTGATGTCATATTGTCATATCAAAAAATAAAGATTCATAAGATTCCGAGTGGTAAAATTACATATGTAACATCATTAAAACACCTATTTTTATAATAAAAAGACTTGTGATATTATGAGTAGTAAATTACATATGTAGTATAAATAAAAACACATAGTTTTTTAATAATATTTTATTAAATATACTCTTAAAAATTTACAAACGATTAAAAAAATGTTAAATGAGAGAAAAAAAATAATAAAATTACAACCTACAAATCTATTTGACTACCAATTCAGTAACATAATATTATTTAACTTGTTTTATAAATATAAATAATGTGTAAAAATATATGAGCCTTTAATAAAAAATAATAGGTTAGTACACCATACAATTTATTATCTATCTTCTTCCTCATGTTCTTATCAAAGAATGGGTGGAATTTAATGAGCTCTTACCTCAGATCCATGTTCTACAGTTTGTTGGTGACCGGAATAACCACCAGAACCGTCGTCGGAGGCCTGGCGGGTTCAGACCGTACCTCCAAACCTTCTATCACCATTTCTTAGCTCATCAAGGACTAAGAACCTCGTCTCTATCGGACCATGAAAAGTGGCCACCGCCACCGTGAAAGTCGCCGGAGATTGGCCAAAGATGGAGGTATAAGTCGCCGGAGATAAGCCCCTTTTAACACCATAACACATCAACGACCACGATTCGACCTCACATCCGTCATTAGCTCCGCACCTAATCAAAGTGAACCTCACAAAAAGAGATGCATCTGACTTTATGGTTTAGTGATGAAGGGATTTGCAGAGAGACTTTGGAGTTTGAAGATGTATGAAGTTTTGAATTGAATATGGGGGTTGAATGTTTTGATGTGTAACTTTGATATTTTTAATTAAAAAAAAGTCTAAGTAGTATTTGTGTGATCAGAGAAGTACAAAAAGGTAAATGGAGAACATTACCATTGTGCCCTTTAGCACTAAAAACAAAATCAAGGAGTTAAATAATTTAAATGAAAAATGGTGAATAAAATCTTAACCATTAGATGAAGTAGATCAAGGGCCAAGAATGAGTTTTTAAAGTTTTCCCAACTCACCATGGTTTTCATTCTACCCTTAGGGTGTTTGTAATGGTGCAAGATTGGGAGGCTATCCCGAGCTCGGGATCCCTCATTTTTCCACCAGATCTGAAGATGTAGAACATAAACAAACATAAAGATGAACTCCAGAACACGAATCAATCATCCATATCATCAGAATCCATCCAGAATCGAAGAAAAAATAGAAAAAAGTCTCTAAAAAATAAGTTTTCTCATCTTCACCATTGAAGCTCAAAATCACAGATTCGAGTGACCAGATTCACGGTGAGATGAATCTGATCGGTACCCGCTCTGATACCATTTGTTAGGCCCGATTTTCACTACGAGAATCTCGATCTTGAGCAAGAACATGTTCGGATGAGAAAAACTCAAAAAACAAATGAAGAAGATGATGATGATGAATCAAGAAATCATAAACAAGAAAGATGATGAACAATCGAATGATTTCATATAACCGAATGATTAGTTACAAGAAATCATGAAGAACACTCTCTCTCTCTAGAATCCATGACTCACTCTCTCTCTAGAATGGAAATCTCACACTCTACAAGAAATTCATCATCTCCACATTCGGAGACTCTTTTGCTTGTAATGGGCACCCTCACTATATATAGTGAGGGTGACTGACAACAGAAATACATAACTGAATAAACGAAATTACAAGTAAAGTAAATAACATAAATTGATAATTAAATCAAAGCTGATTAAATTAATCCGAAGCTTGACTCGCTTGAACCGATCTTCCGTTGACTTTTATGTTGACCGTTGACCCGAACGATTGACTTTTCCGGAAAACGGTCTTCGGTCCAAACTGCAAGCCTCGAGCATCACAACTCAGTCTCTAAATCGATTCACATGGATTCTTCAGTCGAATGCTTCGGTAAACAGATTTGATGGCGTCAGTCACATAAATTTCTGTTCTAACAATTTCCCCCTTGACTGATGCTTTCAAATCTGTTCAACTGCTGAAGAACCGCTCTGCCGTACATCTTCAATGAGAAACTGATAAACCCGAGACAATCTGTCGTAGAGATTCCCCCTCTGAGTAAGCTTCTTCTGTTCTCGTTGCTCCAGTCGAGATCCAAGTGTTCCGCTCACTCGGTTCACACGGTCGGGTACAATACTGAGAAAATGCTACATCTCGGAGTCAAAACCGCAACAAACCGAATCAGATAAACCAATCAAACACTGAAAATGCTCTAACTCCGGATAATCGACCCGATAACCAAATCCATAATAATTCCTCTTATTTCTCTAAATCTCTCCAAAAACATCCAGTCGGAAGCGTAAAAACAGATGCGGAGAGTCGAACCGTCGCGATCGGTTGCCTAGAGAAACCGGATAAACAATCTTGAAATCGGACAATCTTGCGAAAAACCGGAAGCCGGATGCTGACAGTTGTGAATAATCTGCTTGACTGAGGTTGGATGTGAAAATTGAATTAAATTTCTTCAATAAACGGTCATCCGAGAGATTTAATCGGATAAATTCCAATATTTAACTGAGATTCCAGTTAATCCGGTTAGTTGACGACAACGCTGCATCCACTAAAAATAAACCGTGAGATATAACGAGAAAGCCAAGTAATTAACCGGATAATAAAGCGAACCCGTCAGTGACCGATAGCAAATGTTGCGCGCGACGTCAATAAACGAGAACCTCAATAAATTAGAATAAATCCGAGACTAATAAAAATAATTTCCGCAATTCCGTTGAGTATTATTTCCGTTAATCTTATAAAAGACTGATCGAGAAAAACCCCGCGTTAACGAAAATGCTGAAAATTTAATTAGTGGAATTAAATCTCTCATGAAAAACCATGATCCTTGCTTTTAAAATCTGACCAATCAGAAAATATGCTTGAAAGACCATAATCCGTTTCATTGGATATCAACCAATAAAAAATCAGCAAGAAATCTGATCTAACGGTGCTCAAAAAATCGAATCCAATGGCTGTGAGGGCATGATCCGTGTGATGGAGTCAGCAGCCAATCAGAATTGAGTTTGCCTTAGCAATCTACGGCTGAAATGAAGTTGATCCAAGGGCTGCCATACCTAATCCGCGTGAAATGAGGAGCACCAATCAGAGGCCGGCAGCAACACAACTTTCAACGGATCATTTTTCTCCACAGATGGTCCCACCGAGAATTTTCCTGTTTTTGCAAAATGCTTTCAACGGATATTTTTTGCAAGGTTGGAACCCACAGCTCTTCTTTCCACCATTCACAGCTAGACAACAGAATTAGAATATTGACCCAGCCGACATAGGAAAGAGAAAGAAATTCTCGGCCAGCCAACTGGGGATTGCCACCTCATCGTCTTCTACAAAAACCTGCGTAACCCTAATTCAACCGGAACAGACCACCGGAAATACGGGATGTCGCCGGAAAAGCGTATTTCGCTAATATCTCAGCGAATACTCGACCGTTTTTCACGAATCTTATACCCCTGAACTCGTATGCTCGTCCTCTACAAGTCTATACGAACTGAATTCTCAGAAGCAATCTCGAACGAAGACCCAGAAACAAGCCCGCTAACGAAAAACAAGTCCGCTAAGCTTGAACAAGTCCGCTAAAGGTCTGAGAAGTTCGCTAAGATACTCCTGAAGTTCGCTAAGGAACAAGTCCGCTAAAGCAAAACAAGTTCGCTAAGAATCGGAACAAGTTCGCTAAGAAGAGGAGAAGTTCGCTAAGAACTCAACAAGTCCGCTAAGCACATCTTCATATCTTCAAAACTGATGAACAAATCTGGAAAAATGATGAACACGAAGAACTTACTTGATGAACTCGAATCTGCCCAAAAATGATAAGAAAACCCGTAATGATGCACGATATGAGAAGCTAAACCATCCACGACAATGTTGTGGCCACCAACACTTCATTAACAGTAGCTAATCGGATAAAAAACAGTCTTCAAAATCTGCAAATCTTCAAGAACACGAAGAACACCATGAAACACGCACTAAGTGTGTGTTTTTCCAGATCTGCCCAAACTGATGAGATTCAGACGAAACGGATGCTTCCAATGGATCCGGAACGCGTTTTCCACTGAGAATCATACCTCATATCATCCAAATCCATGAAGAAATGCCCAGAAAACGAAGAATCAAAGCTAAAAATCTTCAAAATCTTCAAATACGGGAAAAACTTCAAAGTTCCAAAAATAGCTTCGGATCTTCATTTTTCCACCAGATCTGAAGATGTAGAACATAAACAAACATAAAGATGAACTCCAGAACATGAATCAATCATCCATATCATCAGAATCCATCCAGAATCGAAGAAAAAATAGAAAAAAGTCTCTAAAAAATAAGTTTTCTCATCTTCACCATTGAAGCTCAAAATCACAGATTCGAGTGACCAGATTCACGGTGAGATGAATCTGATCGGTACCCGCTCTGATACCATTTGTTAGGACCAATTTTCACTACGAGAATCTCGATCTTGAGCAAGAACATGTTCGGATGAGAAAAACTCAAAAAACAAATGAAGAAGATGATGATGATGAATCAAGAAATCATAAACAAGAAAGATGATGAGCAATCGAATGATTTCATATAACCGAATGATTAGTTACAAGAAATCATGAAGAACACTCTCTCTCTCTCTAGAATCCATGACTCACTCTCTCTCTAGAATGGAAATCTCACACTCTACAAGAAATTCATCATCTCCACATTCGGAGACTCTTTTGCGTGTAATGGGCACCCTCACTATATATAGTGAGGGTGACTGACAACAGAAATACATAACTGAATAAACGAAATTACAAGTAAAGTAAATAACATAAATTGATAATTAAATCAAAGCTGATTAAATTAATCCGAAGCTTGACTCGCTTGAACCGATCTTCCGTTGACTTTTATGTTGACCGTTGACCCGAACGGTTGACTTTTCCGGAAAACGGTCTTCGCTCCAAACTGCAAGCCTCGAGCATCACAACTCAGTATCTAAATCGATTCACATGGATTCTTCAGTCGAATGCTTCGGTAAACAGATTTGATGGCGTCAGTCACATAAATTTTTTTCTAACAGGGGGGTTTTCCATATATATAAACTAGTGGCTAAGATTAGTTTTTTTAGTTCTCAAACCCAATTAGTTCTCAAATGATCCTCTCCCTATATATATATATATATATATATATATATATATATATATATATATATATATCTATATCTATATCTATATCTATATATATAATAAAAGAAAAGTTTTTGGCACCATAATTTGCCATGTGGCACCACCACATTCATCCTCAATGATTTTTCCCGCCAATAAACATTCACAAACGGATCTTCTAATTTTGGAGATATATATCTACTATTTATTTATTGTACCGGATCTTCTAATTTTGGATATATATATCCATTATTTATTTATTTTCTTCTAAATTATTTAATAACCAATTATTTAATTATTTAATTTAATATATAATATAGTTTATTAAGTTACATCTATCTATATCTATTTATACTCTATACTATATAATAAACAAAAAGTTTGGTCATAGTTTAATTAATAAAAAAAGAAATTTAACATCACCACAAAATTTTGAATTAACCCGTGTAACACACGGGGATAAAAAACTAGTATATATATATATAAAGATATTTTATCATACACAAATCAGGCAAGTGACAATTTTACCGTGATATCAATGACAAAATACTAATTATTAAAATTAAACCTAAATCTATTTAATTTTATATCGAGTTACATCGTGTTATGATAACATTTAATAGAAAGATGTAGGCTATTTGTATCACCGGCCTCTTTTATTTGCCGTACTCCTCCTCTAACAAAATCAAAATACTTGTCAAATTTACGCCCTTACAAAAATAAATATTTTAAAAAATCTTTTTTTAAACACTTGTCATATCTTGAAGTTGGGTAAGGCCTTTTTCAAGTAGTGAATGTTCAATCCCTCTAGTTAGAGGTGGGCATCTAAACCGGTTCGTTTTCATGAATCGGAACCGATTTTTAAACCGCAACTGGCTAGGTGTATAAACTGGTTTTTAAACTAGAACTGGCCCGCTATACAAACTGGCAACCTACACCCTTTGCTATTGATCCGTCTATCCCCAATACAAATACCGGTTTAAACCGAACTGGTTTGCAAAAAAGAGCAATTAATCTAGGTACTAAAAGAGGGAGGCATTTTTTTACTCTTTTTGTGTGTTTTTTTACCATTTTGCCCCTAATAATATAAATAGGCGATGATTGTTTTAGTTGAATCACACTATTCTCTACTCTCTTATATCTCAAAAATATTTTAATTCTCTCACATCTTAAACGCAATTCTTTCAAGTCTTAAACTCTCAATTCTCAAATGGCTTCATCATCTTTCATTGGTGTTGGTGCGTCTACAAACGATAATGTGGTGGTTCAATTTCTGCAATGACTAGAAACCAAAATATTTGGTGTAATTTTGATTTTTGCTTGATGGCTAATGGCTCGAAATAAGCTCGTTGTATAGGTTGTGTGGTAAATTATGGTACCGACGAAAATTCAACCTTGAAAAACCATCATGAGAAAATTATCGTCCAATGTTGAAAGGTTAACCAGGTTGAGATCAAATTTCAATGACAAATGAAGGAAACATTTGGACTTACAACGTTGAAGCGGCTTGGGAGCAAATGACGTAATTTGTGATTCAAAAAAGCTTGGCATTCAACCACTTCGATAACAAACTTTTGACTTGACTCATCCAATGAAACTTTCAACTGCGTTGAACTTATCATGTAAGTTGTGTTACCGTTAGACGACATTATTGTTTAAAAATGTGAAAAAAAATAAAAATAAATTTATTTTAGATTTGGAAAACTTACAAACTAGTCTTAACTTAACTAGTCATGTGTGGTCGAGTCCGGGTGGTTCACTGGACTCGTAGAGTTGTGCTATCGCTCATTAGTTAACACCCGACACGATGCAAATGATTATTGTAACAGGTTTGGTTTGGATTTTAAAACCGATTCACCCACCTTCGGATTGGGCTGGACCTTCACTAACTGGATGGGAATCACAACAAAATAGAAAGACCCGAATGACTGCATGGCGTTCATCTTCTCCGCGCTTTCAAAACCCTATTTCCTCTCCATCTCAGTATTTCCATGGACAAACTCCATGATTCTCTGCTTCTCGAAATACTGAGTCTACTTGACGACTCAGCTGATGTCGCTCGATGCCGAGTAGCTTCAAAGGCTTTTGATACTGTATTCCCAGACCTTCGATCGATTAATCTTATATGCTCGGAGAGATGGTACACCGACTCAAGGTCTACGTTTTTTAAGGCTGGTTTTCTCAATCTTATTTCGAAACTTGTAGTTGTTGAATCAGTGTGTATCCACATTCGTAAACCGATATGTGTCGCGTCTCGTGGCTGCCATGATTTATCTCTTATGGATGGAGGTTTTGCTAAGGAGTGGTTGTCTAGGGTTTCCGGATCGTTGAAATCACTTTCATTATCTGGTGTTTATCTTGACACTCGACGTCAATCGGATGTTTTACCGTTGATTTCTACTTATTGTAAGCTTGCTACTTAATTAATCTTGATTAATTTTGACAAACTATTCATTCTATATATTCTGATTGATAAAAATTCTAATCCCTAGAGACTAGAGATATAAACTATACTGTACGTTACTTAAAAGTTGTTTTAACATGATCGAAAATCCTAATTTGTACGTGATAATGATGGAAATGCAATGTTCTATGTAGAATCTGGATATCTCCGACAATCGGATAGAAGCTCTAGGACGGATTGAAGAGGATATTAGACTACCAAGATGGTTGTAGAATCTGGATATCTCCGACAATCGGATAGAAGCTCTAGGACGGATTGAAGAGGATATTAGACTACAAAGATGGTTGAATAAAGATGATGGTGGATTCCTTCCTTGAACCTACACAAATAGCAAACCGTTGTTCTTGGAGCGCAGGACAGGGTGTCCTGCGACCAAGCTCCGGCGTGAGAATCAGTATCGGTTCCGACGAGAATAAGAAGGAATGTAAAAGATTAGGGTTTTGGAACTTGTGTTTTTTACCTGATGATTGATGAGTATTTATACTCATCAATCCTTGTCTTACTCTGGATTATGCGCCTACCACTGAAAGGTACGATCCATGCTGACGTGGCCGTCCTTGTGTCCCCTCAGTGGAGGCCGTTAGTGGCCGTAACAACGTTGTAGGAATGTTTCTGACATTGTCGTGTGAGCGTTGGTCTGTTGTGCGAACTTCGGTAGGTCGCGCATCGACTGGCCGAAGTACCGCAACCTTTGTCAAGTACTTCGGCCTTTGTCATTGGCCGGAGGCATGTACTTGTACATAAGTCAGGATGTCATGTCCTTGCCGGAGTACGACCTTCGTGGTATCGCTTCGGCAGGTGACATGGATGGGTGTTGCTGCTGCATGGCCGACCCTCATATGGTGATTGGGGGCTCGACCTCTGCGTGGCCGAAGTTAGCTTCGACCGGGGTGTGTGATCGACCTTATTCAGGTCGAACCTCGTGTGTTGTATTGTTTGCTGAACACACACACGTCATCAGCCCCCCAGTCCGATGTGTGATGGTCTCGACTTCGTCATCGGACTAAAGTTGCATGTCGACTGGCCAAATCCTGATGCCGAAAGCTGTGTGGGCCGCCTAATGGGCTTTGATGGGCCTGTTTGGGCGAAAAAGCAAGTGGGCGACAACTGTAGGGTTTACGTGTCGGGTCGTCGACGATTGATGGGACGGGGGTAATTGAAAGGTTGCCCCAGTCCTATAAATACTGGTCGACTGTTTCATTTTATCCTTTACACCTTATAAATTTCTCTATCTTATCCTTCTCTCTGCGTTTCTACTTCGGTATAGCGCTATCAGATCAAGTCTGCTTGTCTCGCTGCTGTGTTCATCAGGATCATCTGCAAGATTATTTTCGCTAACGCCGTTTGTACTGGTACGTATATCTTCTGTTTTACGATTTATCTTGTTTAAGTACTATGGCCAAGAAAGGGGGTAAAGGGGAGGCGCCTGAGTCGTCAAGACGTGGCATTAGGGACTTTCGTTCGACGTTGACGATGATTGCGCTAAAAGCGCACTGCGAAACGTACGGTATATCTCGGAAACTCAGCCCGGTGTTGCCGACGGCAACGCAATCGATAAAGGATGCCCCTGACGGCAAGATAGGGTTATATACCAAGCACTTTAGCGTCGGGATGCTTCGGCTGCCCCTAACGAAGTTCTTTCGGGAAGTAGTTAAGTATAACCGTGTGCATATAGGGCAATTGCATCCGAATGCGGTTCTCCGGGTTACGCACTTCGAGATTTGTTGCAGGATTGTGGATGCCGAACCTTCTATGGGAGAGTTTCATGCTTTCTACCGATTGACGCATCAGGGTGATTGGTTCTGCTTCGAGCAGCGGGCTGTAACATATGAGGATGGGACTTTTAGCCCTCGATATCTGACGAAGCTGCCTACTAACTTGAAAGATTTCAAAGATAAGTTTTTCTTTGTTGCTGAAGAAGTATTGGGTTTGGGAGATATCCCGTGGAAGCCGACGAAGTATAAGAAGAGGACTCTTGAAGAGCTGCCCTTCGACGAAGATATAGTGACGAAGCTCGTTGCGCTGCAGGTGCCGCTGGTACAATACCCTGAGAGGGTCCTGATTCTTACCGGGTTGAGCCGAAACTGGCTGTCTCTGACTCGAAAGCCTGCCCTCTTTCTTAACGGCCAGGGTACGCCCTGTTTGTAGTTTGTTATATGTATGTCACTTCGGCTTTATGTTGTTTTCTTAATGTATTTGTTTGCCCTTGCAGTGATGGATTTGGTGGAGTTTATTAATTTGGAGGATGACGATGAAGTTATACAGGGTCAGGTGCCCCTAGATGAAAATGAGCCGACCCCTGTGGATGCTGGGTCGAAGCATCGTTATGAGGATTTTGTTGTAAAGGTGGGTGAGACCACAGTGGCTGGTAAAGATGTTGGCGGGGCAACGAACAAGCTTGTTGACATGGAGGAAGATAGGTCGAAGGAGAGGGCTGCCAAGAAGGGCAAGGGTGACGACCGTAAACGTAAAGCCGAGGGTGGTGAAGGTAAGGGGGTGAAGAAGTCTAGGTCGAAGCATGCTGCATCTCGTAGCAAGGATTCTACTTCGGCCACTGAGTCTGCTGGCGGTGAGTCGCCTTTCAAACTGGTTGATGAAGATGTCATATATCCGGAGGTGCAAAGGTTTTCTCCAACTGCCGAGGTGAGTGTGGAGGGCGATGCCTTGCGTGGAAAGGCGAAGGCTACATTTGACCCGGCCACCGCTATTGTAAGTGTCTCGGCCCAGCCTCTGCATTCGATTATGTCTGATGATGCGTTTGATGATTTCGTCCGTCGTATGCAGGAGAATCCCATTTTGAGGGCGAGGGGCGGCTTTACAGCTGGTGGTTTAGGGAAGTTGTCTCAGATGAAGAAGGACATTGGTCGAGGCAATATGTCGACTGAGAAGCCGACTGTGGAAGCTTCTGATGAAGAACCCGTCACCGAAATGGATGACAATACTCAGGGCCATATTTTTTATCCCAACTGGGGATTGAAGAACGAGTCGAAATTTGACTCTGTGGACCTATGCCGAGAGTTTGCCCGTTTGTCTATTCCTCCGGGTGAGGTAGCAGAACTGGAACTAGACGACCACGCCGAAGCCCGCCGGAAGGCGTATGTGAAGCTGACCATGGCCTATGCTTCGGGGGTTAACATGATCAGCCGAAACGCTCGCCTGGAATCTAGTCTTGTAAAGACGAAGGCTCGGTCCGAGGAGCGTCGTCAGGGTCTGCGTGAAGCCAGGGATAAACTTGCTGAGTATGAGGGTCAGATCAAGATCTTGACTGCTGAAAGGGAGAAGGCTGCTTCGGCCTTGGCCAGGGTCGACGAGATCGAGCAGGAGCTGAAGGTGTTGAGGGAGGAGAAAGCCGGGGCCTTGGTATCTCATGCTGAAATGTTGAAGTCGTTGGAAGAGGCTCGTCTTGCTGTTACTGACCTACAAAAGGGTCGGCAAGATGATGCTGCCGCGAAAGCTGGGTTGGAGGCCGAAGTAGCCAAGTTAAGAGAGGAGAAAGAGAGGGTCTCCAACTTGTATGCTGGTGAGCAACGGCTCGCCAAACAACTTGGTGATGATCGCTAATGGCTGATAGAGGAGGGTTTTAACTGGGTGATGGCTCGGCTTGCTAAGAGCAAGGAGTATCGGCTTCCTTTGGACAAGTTTCAGAATGCCGTGGCCGCCCGGGCGGGGCACTTGGGTTTTTTGGAAGGTTTTTGAGTTGGGACAGCAGGGTAAGCTGAAGGAGGAAGGAAAGAGATACAATCCGGAGTCGGGCAAGCTTCTTAAGAGAACTGCCGAGGCTTACTCCGCTGTTCATTATCCTTATTTTGATGATCTGGCCTTGTGTACCAACAAGACATTGGAGGACCTAAGGCGTGTAATGCCGGACCAACATTTACCCCCTGATGCCGAAGGTACCTCGGAGCCTCAAACCGAAGGCGGGCCTACAAGCATTACTAGTAGAAATATGTCGTTGTAGGTAGCCGTATGTATCTTTTCTTTTGGCGTGAAAACGCATGTATTGTAATGGACTTCGGTCCCTTTGTATTAATGAAAATAATTTTGAAATACCTTGTGTACTTTACTTATTGCATGTGCTTGTAATGTTGTATAATTTCCTATGGTAGAAATATTGGGGTTGGCCTTCGGCCTCCCGAATGTGTATATGTGTATGACTAATGCTCGTCAGCTTTAGCATTTTACATGATTGCTTCAATTGTTCGGACCGTGTCCTTGTTTCGGCATACATGCCTTTGTATTTAAATATTTATTTTGCGCAATATAACCTAGGTTCGACCATAATACTTGTAGTCTATGTGGTCCGGCTCGGTCAGAAGGCCTGTATATCGAGGCCGTTGTGAGCACACCGGTCGACCACTTTATTAAGTTGTGAGAAATGAACAAGTTAATGTTTTTCTGTATAACCCGGTTTGGATAACCTTCTTACGAGTTTCGGCGCCGAAGCGCTTAGGGTAGGGTTTGTGTTGGCCTTGCCTTTTTTGCCTATTTATAATAATCTAAAAGAAAAATATAACATGACGAAGATGATATGTATATCATTTCATTAAAAATGGGACTTATCGAATGCCCAAACGATTACAACTGAAAACCATAGATCTCTGTGCCTATATGTAGCATTTCTTTAGTTGCATTGCATTCCAGTGTCTGGGGACAGGTTTCCCTTCCAGAGTAGCTAACTTGTATGAGCCTTTTTCATGAGCCTCGAGTATCTGATATGGGCCTTCCCAGTTAGGTCCCAGTTTGCCTTGGTTCGCCTGCCGGCTGGCTTCGTTGTTTCGGAAGACATAGTCTCCTGGCCGATAGGTCACACTTCGAACTCGTTGGTTGTAATAACCTTCCATCTGTTTCTTGTATCGAGCTTCACTGATAGCTGCCAGGTCTCGGCGTTCCTGCGTGAGGGCCAAGTTGACTAGTAGCTCTGAGTCATTGGTGTGTTCTGATACGTTCTCGGTTCGGTAAGTGGGCATCCCTATTTCGGCGGTATGACAGCTTCGGATCCGTAGGTGAGACTGTATGGGGTATGGCCGTGGCTCGTTCTTTCGGTTGTCCGAAGTGCCCAGATGACACTTGGCAGTTCGTTCAGCCACCCTTTGCCGTGTTCACCAAGCCTTGCCTTGATGCCTGTGACGATGGAGCGGTTGGTGCGTTCGACCTGGCCATTGTCTTGTGGGTGAGCTACGGATGTGAATACCTGAGTTATATGTAACTCCTGGCACCATGACTTGAATGGGTTGTCAGCGAACTGTTTACCGTTGTCTGAGATGATCTTCCCTGGGAGACCATATCGGCAGACGATTTGTTCCCAGACGAAGTTCACCACTTGTTTTCCAGTGATCGTGGCTACGGCTTTAACTTCGATCCATTTTGTGAAATAGTCGACCGCGACAATGAGGAACTTGATTCGGCCAGGAGCCTCAGGGAACGGGCCGACAATGTCAATGCCCCATTTGTAAAAGGGCCACGGTGATGTTACCGGTATCATGTTATACTTCGGCACCCGCTGCACACTGGCATGCATCTGACATCCTCGGCATTTGCGTATTTCATTTTCGGTATCAGTATACATGGTCGGCCAGTAATAGCCCATATTCATCATTCGGGTAACTAGCGACCGAGGGCCTGAATGTGTGCCGCAGATACCTTCGTGCAACTCATTCATGACATATATGCCTTCCTCAGTCGTCAAGCAGCGCAACAGGGGTTGGAGATACGACTTCTTGTAAAGTTTGTCGTTGTGAATGGTGTACTGAGCGGCTTGGGATTTTAACTTTGCGGCTTCGAAGGTTGACTCCGGCACTGTGCCATGCTTTAAGAAATCGAAAATCGGTTTCATCCAACTGTTGCTGATGTCGGTTTCGGCTGTGAAGATTTCCTCTATTTGGTCTGTCCGACTGTGTATGACTTCGACGGGCACTTTCTTTGTCAGGTGGGCATATGCCAAGGAGGCCAGTTTGCTCAGGGCATCTGCCTTCTTGTTTTGGCTCCTTGGTATCTGACAGATCTGAAATTCGTCGAAATGGGAGATTAATTCCTTGACTTTGTCCGCATATCTTTGCATTGTTTCGCCTTTCACTTCGAACTCTCCTGTGGTCTGGTTGGATACCAGCAGGGAATCGACCTTGACTGATAGTTTTCTGACGCCCATTTTCTTTGCTAGGCGCAGGCCTGCAAGGAGAGCTTCATACTCGGCTTCATTGTTGGTGTTCGGAAAGTTCAGCCTGATAGCATATGTGACTTCGACTCCTTGAGGATCGATTAGAACGAGACCTGCGCCTGACCCTTCACTATTTTTTGCGCCGTCAGTGTAGAGGGTCCATGCGTCGGCACTAGATAACGGCCTCGGAACCTGTGAATGGAACGCAGTGTTAGTCATATGCTCGTTATGATCGTTTGCCGAAAGGCGGATCGAGCTGTGTGGTAAAGGTACCTTAGGCTCAGCCCGCACCGTGCCGAACTGGCTGTCTGCTAGCTGCCCTGGACTGTCAAGGACCTGTAATTCAGAGACAAAGTTAGTCGAGTGTCGACTTTATTTGTGAAAGGCATGCGTGAATGCAAGGTTCTAGGTAGAAACCTGTAGTTCAGAGACAAAATCTGCTAACACTTGGCCTTTGATGGCTGTTCAAGGCTTGAAGTGAATATCGTATTCACCCAGCTCGATGGCCCATTTGATGAAACGGCCGGAGTGTTCGGGTCTCTGAATGACTTCCTTTAGAGGAAAGTTGGTTAGAACTGTGATCTTGTAGGCCTGAAAGTATCGGCGTAGTCTCCTCGCGGTGTGTAACAACGTTAGCAAGAGTTTCTCTAACTTTGTATACCTTGTTTCGGCATCTTTCATAGCTCGGCTGATGAAGTAGATTGGGACTTGGGTGTCTCCTCTTTCGGCGCAGAGTACCGAGCTAATGGCGTTGTTGCCTACCGAGAGGTAGAGGATCACCTCTTCGCCTGCATCTGGTGCCGTTACTGGGGTTAACCGAGATAGGGCTTGTTTTAGTTCTTCGAAGGCTAGGTCAGCTTCTTCGCTCCATAGGAATTGTTTTGTTTCGGTGAATTGCTTCAGTGTATTGAAGAATGGCATTGATTTTTCCGCGGACTTGGAGATGAATCTATGTAAGGCTGCTAGCCGACCGTTTATGTCACACCCCCAAAAATCCCACGCGCGATAACGCGCCGCAGGGAGCGTGACAAACCAGGATCGATGTCCATTAATTACACCAAACGACCAATAATTAATAAAAGGTTGTATATTTTATTAAAATATAATTACAGAGTTTTACAAATGCGGAAGCGTAATATGCTGAAAGTATTTATTGTAATAACACCGCACCCAAGGTGCCGTGGCTTGTTCAAAGACAATAAAAGGGTTTCGAAGTCTCATGCATGCGTACTCGTGATACTCGAACATCTGCAACCTGAGAATAACATGCTAAAAAGTGTCAACACAAAGGTTGGTGAGTTCACAGGTTTATCAGTTGAAAAACAGTTCAAGTTCAGTTTACGATCGATTGTTCAACAACAATCAAGTTGAGTTTATGATTGACTATTCAACAATAGTCAAGTTGAGTTTAAGATTGACTGTTCAATAACAGTCAAGTTGTAAGAGCATAATCACTAATATATATCAAATAGCTAGCTAGGCTATATACATGAAACTTCGCACGTTGATGGTCACCGAAGCTAACAGTTGTTTACAGTTTATGCAGTTTGCCTTGTTGTGTTTAGGACGAATATAACACCCGTTCGATATCCAATCGAGTCAGCGCGACTGACCCGGGTGGGGTTTGTCAGACCCAGTAGTACTACAATATATTTCCCGCTATCGTCATTAATATTAACGGTACCATAGGAAGGACTTTGTTGTATCAGTGTGCTTCAAGTACTTCAAGTGATATATAAAAGTCTAATTATCTCAGTTGTATAGTTCATGCATGTTAATCTCCCCCAACAGGATTTAAAACAGTAAAATGGGGCCGTGAAACTCACCTTAGGTTGCTCAGCAAAGTTTCCAGACAAACAGTTAATTCAAGTAGCAAGAACGAGTCTTGTGCAAGCAATCAATCACCTAACGAGCATGAATGTATAAGTGTGTGTTCTATATACTATAAGTCTAACGTAAACGACACAAACGAAGGATCGTGGAATTCAAAACAAGTCGAGGATGGCACGTGTGCCAAATCCGAGCGATTTATCGAAATATGCAAGAAAATACAATATATATTAATATTATATATTTTCCAAGTTTAAATATTCTAAAATAAATATATATATAATATATATTTACTAAACGTTCAAGTGACGTTAATATCAAGGTTTCAACAGGATATAACTATATATACATAAACATGTTAAATTTCAATGTTTTGAATATTTATCTTGAAGATATAGTGAAACATAAATAAAACCGAGTATTTTATGCTTCTAGTCAAAGCGACGTTTTTAAATAGTTTTCTAAAACATTCCATGGTTTACACAAAAGATCACTTCGTTTCAAGCCAACGTCATGCATATATATATTTTATAATAATCTACACAATTTATATATATATATATAGTGAAAAGTTCATTGTAGACACCCTCATAAGTGTAGACATGTAGACACCCTATTTCACCATTAGATCTCTTGATCTAGTGGTTGTGATAATTTCATTTTTTCCTTTTTTTCCTTTTTTCTAATTGTTCAGAGCATTTCACATGTGAAAAAGAGCTATTTCACATGTGAAAGTGTCTACAATGAACCTCACCCTATATATATATATATATATATATATATATATATATATATATTTCTCTTTCTAGGTAAACCCAAAGTTTTATATCAATATATATATATATATATATATATATATATTTATAAATGTTAAGACTATATCTTTAATTTGAAACCACGAGTTAAATACAATTCACAACTTGAAATATGGTTTACGGGATTTAATGATCCCAAATATACTTTTATGGGTTTTTAAATTTCCGAGGGAATCATTTTAATCCATATTGAGTTGTCCCAAAGCCTAAAAATTACAAAAACCAGAGAAAATGCGGAAATGAGGTCGCCCGGGTTCGAACCCGCGACCTCTCAAACCCAGACGAACGTCCTGACCACTAGGCTGCGGTCTCTTTTTGGTAATCGACCCGTCGCCAATGGTTTTGTGTTATAGAGGAGACCAGAACTGGGTTGCAGAAAATAAAACAGGAATAAAAACGCAAGGGCCGGGTTTCGACCCTGTGACCTCGCGGATAACAGACGCGTGCCTTGGCCACCAGGCCAGCGCCGCGTTTTTGTTCTAACCCAGTTTTTAAACCTGTTAACTGTTACCGCGACGTCGCCTTCTTCTTCCTTATTTCTCCGGTGACCGGAACCCTAGCTCCGGTCGCCGGAAAATCGCGACCACAAAAAAAAACATTACGAGATGAAAGCCAAAACGTTAAGGAGCATTTACCTTTTGACGAGGATGCAAGAACACAAGTTTTTAACACTGAAATCAATCCCGAAACTTTGAAAACAACTCCGCAAGTTGCTCCGATTCCCAAAACTGAGGACACCTGCGTGCTCGGTGTTGAAAGGCGATCCCGATGGTGATCAAATGGAGGTCGATTGAACATGTATTGGCCGGAATTTCTTGAGTGGCGGTGGTGAAGTGTTTTGCGACGGAACAGGGAAGAACGAGAGAGAGACGGAAATGGAAATGTGAGTGAATGAGGATGAATGGGTTATCATTTGATGCAATTGAATGAGTCCATTGATTGCAAATTCTTGTAACCGTCGGAATGATGATCGGTCTCCAAACCGATCATCGACTTCAATTCACCGAGTAACAGTGGGTTATGTTTCAAGAATTGAACTTTGGCAAAATTGGTCCCTCCCACTTTTACACATTAAGCAATCGAGTTCTTGTAATGGCGGCACTGGTCCCTCTATGTTTTATTAAAGGAATGAAGTTTAAAAGTTGACAAGTTTGGTCCCCCACGTTTATATAAAGTTAACAAGCTCTACCGGAGTTAATGGGAAATGTTTTTAACGACGAATATACGAGAAACGTCAAAATATACAAATCGTATAACGTTTATAAAATATATAAACCTCGTCTTACTTAAATAAAATCATAGAATATCATTCCACAATTATTTATTTAACGTCACATAAAATCACAACTTAACTATATATAATAACTCATATTACTCATCTTAAATTCTCATAAAACCATAGACTTTAAACTTATAACTTATATATAATTAAGTCACACAAAGTCATGAATAATAGCTTGTAATTAAATCATTAGGTTACATATAATCATACATGTGATTGAGATCTATATAAGTATATCACACAAACGCAAATGTTTAATTATTACATAAAATGACATAACGTCACATGAAATCATAATTTATGACTTACATAAAATTATGAATATCAAACGTCTAGACTTAAGTGCATGCTCGTTTAGTGATTACTACACAACCCTAATTTCTAAAGTCAACGCAGATAAGCACATAAATGTTCACACAACATTTAATACGTTTTACGTTCAGTTAATGTCAGAAAATGACCTGAAAAGTCGGATTGTCACAGTATCCCCTTGTTGAAGAAATTTCGTCCTCGAAAATTGCGTAACGCGGTAAAAGTTAATGAGCTAGACACAAAGAAAAGAAAAGAAAAATTCTCTGTCGTCACATCATCCCCTTGTTGAAGAATTTTCGTCCGCGAAAATTAAACCAGTACCTGAACTAGACGAAGGCTGATCCTTGCATAGTCTGGGATATTTCTTCATCATCTGATCTTCACGTTCCCAGGTGAATTCAGGACCATGTCTCGAGTTCCAACGAACTTTAACGATTGGGATTTTGCTACGCTTTAATTGTTTAACTTCCCGGTCCATAATTTCTACTGGTTCTTTGATAAATCGAAGTTGTTCGTCTACATGCAACTCCTCAAGTGGAGTGATTAATGTCTCATCCGCTAAACATTTCTTTAAATTCGACACGTGGAAAACGTTATGGACCCCACTTAGTTCTGCTGGTAAGTTTAGTTCATATGCTGATAGACCAACTCTATTAACAATCTCGAATGGCCCAATGTATCTTGGGTTTAACTTACCGCGTTTACCAAAACGCACTACACCTTTCCAGGGTGAGACCTTTAACAAGACCTTGTCTCCTTCCTTAAATTCCAAAGGTCTTCGCCGTTTATCGGCATAACTTTTCTGTCTATCTCGTGCGGCTGCCATACGATTACGAATTTGCACGATTTTCCCTAGTTGTCTCGAGTACCAACTCAGGACCTGTGAGTTGACTTTCACCAACTTCCGCCCAACAGAGAGGTGATCTACACTTTCGCCCGTAAAGTGCTTCAAACGGAGCTACACCAATACTAGTGTGATAACTGTTGTTATAGGAGAATTCCACTAAGGGTAAGTGTTTATCCCAACTTTCATCAAAATCAATCGCACATGCACGCAACATGTCTTCAAGGGTTTGAATGGTCCGTTCACTTTGACCATCGGTCTGAGGATGATATGCAGTACTCAGATCTAAACGCGATCCTAATGCTTCATGTAGAGATTCCCAACATTTGGATGTAAATCGAGCATCTCGATCCGTTATGATAGAAACTGGTACTCCATGCCGCGAGACGATTTCCTTGAGGTAAATTTTGCCTAACGTCTCGGAGGTATCAGTTTCTTTGATTGGTAGGAAATGTGCCGACTTGGTTAAATGATCAATAATTACCCAAATTGTATCACATTTACTTGCTGTACTCTCCATTTCCACTCGGGAATCTTTGGTTGTTGAAGTAACCCTGCCGGTTTCTGGTATTCCGCCTTTACCTTGGAACAAGTCAAGCACTTGCTTACGTATGTGGCAATGTCTGCTTTCATCTTAGGCCACCAGTAAATCAATTTTAAATCTTGGTACATCTTATCCGAGCCTGGATGAATAGAATAACGAGACTTATGGGCTTCGTCCATAATTAATTCCCTCAAATTTCCATACACGGGAATCCATATTCGGTTCGCACAATACCGGATACCATTGGATCTAACTTCCAGTAATTTATCCACACCCCGCAAGGATTCTAATTCAATGTTCTCATTTTTGAGTGCTTCGAGTTGTGCATTCCGGATCTGATCAGGTAATCTTGTATGAATAGTAAGTTGCAACGCACGAACCCTTCTAGGCTTGGGGTTATCCTTCCGACTTAAGGCATCAGCTACTACATTAGCTTTGCATGGATGGTATCTAATTGCACAATCGTAGTCATTAAGAAGTTCCATCCAACGATGTTGTCTCATGTTCAACTCCTTTTGAGCAAAGATATGCTCGAGACTTTTGTGGTCAGTGCAGATAGTACACTTTGTACCATAAAGATAATGTCTCCAAATTTTCAACGCGAAAATGACTGCTCCCAACTCCAAATCATGAGTTGTATAATTCTGCTCGTGAATCTTTAACTGACGAGAGGCATAAGCTATGACTTTCTCGCTTTGCATCAGCACGCAACCTAATCCTTGCTTTGATGCATCACAATACACCACGAAATCATCACTACCCTCTGGTAGGGATAATATTGGCGCGCTGCAAAGTTTCTGCTTTAGTAGTTGAAAAGCGGCGTCATGCTTTTTATTCCAGTTATACGTCGTTCCTTTATGCGTTAGCGCCGTAAGAGGTTGGGCTATCTTTGAAAATCCCTCAATGAAGCGTCTATAATAAGCTGCCAAACCAAGAAATTAGCGAATTTCTGTTGGTGTCTTGGGCGCAGGCCAATTCTTAATTGCCTCAACTTTGATTGGATCCACGTGAATCCCCTGATCATTAACGACATGACCAAGAAATTGCACCTCACGCATCCAGAAATGACACTTTGAAAATTTTGCATACAATTGCTCCTTCTTGAGTAGCTCTAAGATTAGACGTAGATGCTCTTCGTGTTCCCCTTTAGACTTAGGATACACCGGGATATCGCAAATGAAGACAATGAAAATTTTATCGAGATATGGCTTGCAAACGCGCTTCATCAAGTCCATGAAAATCGATGGTGCGTTGGTTAACCCAAATGGCATAACCATGAACTCATAATGACCATAACGAGTTCTAAATGCTGTTTTCGAGACATCCTCCTCGCGGACTCTCAGTTGGTGATAACCTGATCTTAAATCGATTTTGGAATAATAGCTAGATCCTTGTAGTTGATCAAACAAATCATCGATTCGGGGCAAGGGATAACGATTCTTGACAGTCACCTTGTTGAGCTCTCTGTAATCGATGCACATTCGAAAGGTTCCATCCTTCTTTTTAACAAACAACACTGGAGCTCCCCAGGGTGATGAGCTGGGCCTAATAAATCCCTTTTCAAGTAGTTCTTGAAGTTGAGTATATAGCTCTTGTAACTCATTTGGTGCCAAACGATAAGGCGCACGAGCAATAGGTGCTGCTCCAGGAGCAAGATCAATCTGAAATTCGACTTCTCGATGAGGCGGTAGACCTGGTAGATCTTCCGGAAAGACTTCAGGAAAGTCCTTCACGATCGGGATATCTTCAATTCTCTTCTCCTCGTTTGTTTTCTCTGAAATGTTCGCGAGGACAACAAAATGTCCTTTACGCAAACACTTCTGCACTTTGAGAAAATATATCACACCCATAACAGTACCACACTTTTCTCCCTAAACCGAGAGTATCTCTTCACTAGGCAACGGTATTCAAACGATTTTCTCATGACAAACGATTTCGGCACGGTTCTTGGATAGCCAATCCATTCCCATAATAACGTCAAAACTTCCCAAGGAGATGGGCAAAAGATCTATTTCCAATTTATGGCCAGCCAATTCCAACTTACAGTCTTTAACTATATTGGTAGACTCAACGAGTTTACCATTAGCAAGTTCAACTACGTATTTAGCATCTAAAGGAGTCATGTTGGCATTTATCATATTGCTAAATTTAGTAGATATGAAGCTTCTATCAGCACCAGTGTCAAACAAGACTAGAGCATAGTATCCGTTAAGAGAAAACTTACCAGTAACGACATTTGGATCTGTTCTGGCATCTCCCGAGCCTATGACAAAAGCTCTACCTCTGGCACCATTCCCACCGTTGTTCCCATTGTTGTTGTTATTATTGCCATTGCGATTTCCAGTGTTGGTGTTATTGTTGTTATAGTTGTTATTGTTGTTGTTTCCACCGTTCAGCTGGGGACAATTTCTTTTTATGTGGCTTCCTTTCCCACAATTAAAACAACCTTTAGGGGCTTCAGCATCCTGAACTTGTTTCCCCATTGTTCTTAACCCTGCAGGTTTTGGACTGATGACCCTCCTTTCCATAATTTGCACACACATAAGAGTCACACACACCATAGTGATGGAAACCACACTTGTTGCAACGTGGGGAATTTCACATGTACGATGATCCTACTTGGCCGCCTCGGCCTTGATTGTTCTGCTTCTGGTTGTTCGAGGAGAAGTTCCTAGAATTATCAAACTTGCGATTCTGGTTTTGGTGGTCCTGCTGGTTGGAAGACTTGTTTCCGGACTGATTCCCAGAATTATCCAATTCGTTCATCTAACGTTGTCTAGGTATCCGTTCGGTGAATGCATGTCCAAGTTAACTCATGATCGTAGAATTCTAGGGATTGATATGGTCAGTAAGATCATAAAAATAGAATTATGATTCAGGATGAGTTCAAACCAGTCAAGGGTTTCGTCGAGAGTGTTCATAGTTAAGGAAAACTGGTCATTGAAATACACGAGTGTGACGGTGTCCTACCAGTACCAACTTTTCATAATATGCTTCAAAAGGGTTCACGTATGGATTAGAATCCAATATAAAAGGGATCAGATCAGGTGTGATAGCATTTACAAGAATGGAGGACTTTCAATCATCCGATTGAGGCGAACATGTCCGACATTCGGATGTCATGGGGTTTAAGGTAAGAGGTTGCATCCTTTACAATCATCAACTTGCTGTTTCGGATTCCCTAAGATTTCCATACATTGCAAATTACATTTACGTGTGCACCCGTAACTGTAATTTACCCCATATGGTCACCCTAGTTCATCTTACTTCAGCTACCAGGTATTGTGGAGTACCTATGAGATATCCTCGGAGTAGGTATCAAGAATAGGGTCACTAACCGATAGTTATCCTAACAAGAATTCGTTAAAGAGACAAGTCTCGAGAACAACATGTTCACTTAATTGGAATGACCCACCCGAAGTGAGTCGGCCATAATTTTAGCTTAAAAGGATCTGAATAGGGTTTATTGCGCATACCGACTTGAACACCATCTTGTACATAAAGAGAAACTTTAGTCGGCCCACATTAGGTACCGTTGAGGTTATAAGAGTTGTTCGCAGGTTGCGTTACCTCGACGCATAATCCGATAGAAACGAGAAGAGGGGGATCTTAAAAAGATTAAGGCAAATGGGAAAACGCTCAGGGTAACAGAGGCAGATACAAATGACCTCATGAGCAACCAATTGAATTCAAACAATGTTGCCACTGCTGAAGTTGAATGATCGCACTATTAGCACGTCATGATTTCGTTCCTTGAACATGAGAGTTGAGCTATATATGAAAGGCATGTATAATAAGCACCCCCTAAGCTAAGATAGAGGTTTAAGGAAAAGAAAAGGTATTACACCACCTTCCCTATGCAGCATACATCCATAGTATGGGCATTACGCCCACTTGTTCAATCCGAAATAATCCCGAGTAGCAATCAGCTCGTCAAAAGTATAACCGTGATCCTTCAATCTGATTCGACGTCTCGTCGTACATAAATGTTAATCAAGAGGTACACAACTTAAAGAGGTTAAGAAAAATTACTCAAGACTAATCGGCTCCTCGCCGTGAGTATAATGGGATTGGATGATGTATACGACGTACGGTAAACCAGGTGCGCGTAGGAGTGAGTATCACGATGCATGAGAGAATTTTTTTTCTTTTTGAGTGCAACTAATGCAAAACAGTTACAGTCTAAGACGAATCTTAGTTCGCTGCAACCAATGGCTCTGATACCAATCTGTCACACCCCCAAAAATCCCACGCGCGATAACGCGCCGCAGGGAGCGTGACAAACCAGGATCGATGTCCATTAATTACACCAAACGACCAATAATTAATAAAAGGTTGTATATTTTATTAAAATATAATTACAGAGTTTTACAAATGCGGAAGCGTAATATGCTGAAAGTATTTATTGTAATAACACCGCACCCAAGGTGCCGTGGCTTGTTCAAAGACAATAAAAGGGTTTCGAAGTCTCATGCATGCGTACTCGTGATACTCGAACATCTGCAACCTGAGAATAACATGCTAAAAAGTGTCAACACAAAGGTTGGTGAGTTCACAGGTTTATCAGTTGAAAAACAGTTCAAGTTCAGTTTACGATCGATTGTTCAACAACAATCAAGTTGAGTTTATGATTGACTATTCAACAATAGTCAAGTTGAGTTTAAGATTGACTGTTCAATAACAGTCAAGTTGTAAGAGCATAATCACTAATATATATCAAATAGCTAGCTAGGCTATATACATGAAACTTCGCACGTTGATGGTCACCGAAGCTAACAGTTGTTTACAGTTTATGCAGTTTGCCTTGTTGTGTTTAGGACGAATATAACACCCGTTCGATATCCAATCGAGTCAGCGCGACTGACCCGGGTGGGGTTTGTCAGACCCAGTAGTACTACAATATATTTCCCGCTATCGTCATTAATATTAACGGTACCATAGGAAGGACTTTGTTGTATCAGTGTGCTTCAAGTACTTCAAGTGATATATAAAAGTCTAATTATCTCAGTTGTATAGTTCATGCATGTTAATCTCCCCCAACAGGATTTAAAACAGTAAAATGGGGCCGTGAAACTCACCTTAGGTTGCTCAGCAAAGTTTCCAGACAAACAGTTAATTCAAGTAGCAAGAACGAGTCTTGTGCAAGCAATCAATCACCTAACGAGCATGAATGTATAAGTGTGTGTTCTATATACTATAAGTCTAACGTAAACGACACAAACGAAGGATCGTGGAATTCAAAACAAGTCGAGGATGGCACGTGTGCCAAATCCGAGCGATTTATCGAAATATGCAAGAAAATACAATATATATTAATATTATATATTTTCCAAGTTTAAATATTCTAAAATAAATATATATATAATATATATTTACTAAACGTTCAAGTGACGTTAATATCAAGGTTTCAACAGGATATAACTATATATACATAAACATGTTAAATTTCAATGTTTTGAATATTTATCTTGAAGATATAGTGAAACATAAATAAAACCGAGTATTTTATGCTTCTAGTCAAAGCGACGTTTTTAAATAGTTTTCTAAAACATTCCATGGTTTACACAAAAGATCACTTCGTTTCAAGCCAACGTCATGCATATATATATTTTATAATAATCTACACAATTTATATATATATATATATATATATATATATATATATATATATTTCTCTTTCTAGGTAAACCCAAAGTTTTATATCAATATATATATATATATATATATATATATATATTTATAAATGTTAAGACTATATCTTTAATTTGAAACCACGAGTTAAATACAATTCACAACTTGAAATATGGTTTACGGGATTTAATGATCCCAAATATACTTTTATGGGTTTTTAAATTTCCGAGGGAATCATTTTAATCCATATTGAGTTGTCCCAAAGCCTAAAAATTACAAAAACCAGAGAAAATGCGGAAATGAGGTCGCCCGGGTTCGAACCCGCGACCTCTCAAACCCAGACGAACGTCCTGACCACTAGGCTGCGGTCTCTTTTTGGTAATCGACCCGTCGCCAATGGTTTTGTGTTATAGAGGAGACCAGAACTGGGTTGCAGAAAATAAAACAGGAATAAAAACGCAAGGGCCGGGTTTCGACCCTGTGACCTCGCGGATAACAGACGCGTGCCTTGGCCACCAGGCCAGCGCCGCGTTTTTGTTCTAACCCAGTTTTTAAACCTGTTAACTGTTACCGCGACGTCGCCTTCTTCTTCCTTATTTCTCCGGTGACCGGAACCCTAGCTCCGGTCGCCGGAAAATCGCGACCACAAAAAAAAACATTACGAGATGAAAGCCAAAACGTTAAGGAGCATTTACCTTTTGACGAGGATGCAAGAACACAAGTTTTTAACACTGAAATCAATCCCGAAACTTTGAAAACAACTCCGCAAGTTGCTCCGATTCCCAAAACTGAGGACACCTGCGTGCTCGGTGTTGAAAGGCGATCCCGATGGTGATCAAATGGAGGTCGATTGAACATGTATTGGCCGGAATTTCTTGAGTGGCGGTGGTGAAGTGTTTTGCGACGGAACAGGGAAGAACGAGAGAGAGACGGAAATGGAAATGTGAGTGAATGAGGATGAATGGGTTATCATTTGATGCAATTGAATGAGTCCATTGATTGCAAATTCTTGTAACCGTCGGAATGATGATCGGTCTCCAAACCGATCATCGACTTCAATTCACCGAGTAACAGTGGGTTATGTTTCAAGAATTGAACTTTGGCAAAATTGGTCCCTCCCACTTTTACACATTAAGCAATCGAGTTCTTGTAATGGCGGCACTGGTCCCTCTATGTTTTATTAAAGGAATGAAGTTTAAAAGTTGACAAGTTTGGTCCCCCACGTTTATATAAAGTTAACAAGCTCTACCGGAGTTAATGGGAAATGTTTTTAACGACGAATATACGAGAAACGTCAAAATATACAAATCGTATAACGTTTATAAAATATATAAACCTCGTCTTACTTAAATAAAATCATAGAATATCATTCCACAATTATTTATTTAACGTCACATAAAATCACAACTTAACTATATATAATAACTCATATTACTCATCTTAAATTCTCATAAAACCATAGACTTTAAACTTATAACTTATATATAATTAAGTCACACAAAGTCATGAATAATAGCTTGTAATTAAATCATTAGGTTACATATAATCATACATGTGATTGAGATCTATATAAGTATATCACACAAACGCAAATGTTTAATTATTACATAAAATGACATAACGTCACATGAAATCATAATTTATGACTTACATAAAATTATGAATATCAAACGTCTAGACTTAAGTGCATGCTCGTTTAGTGATTACTACACAACCCTAATTTCTAAAGTCAACGCAGATAAGCACATAAATGTTCACACAACATTTAATACGTTTTACGTTCAGTTAATGTCAGAAAATGACCTGAAAAGTCGGATTGTCACAGTTTAACCTTTGCAATTCCTCTAGCGATTGGGGAGGTTTCATTTGCCTAATAGCCTGTACCTTGTCAGGGTTAGCAATGATGTCTTTGCCGACGACGATATGACCCAAAAATTTTCCCTGTTTCATGCCGAAAGAGCATTTTGCGGGGTTAATCTTCATGTTGACCTCCTTCAATCGTCCGAAGGTTTCTTCTATGTCTCTAAGCATGTCTGCTTCGGTGTGGCTCTTTATGACCAGGTCATCGACATATGCTTCCATGTTTCGACCGATTTGGGGTTCAAAAACTTGATCGATGAGTCGCTGATAAGTGGCTCCGGCATTTTTCAGGCCGAAGGGCATTTTGCGATAGCAGTAGATGCCTTTGTCAGTATGAAAGGTTGTTTTTTCTTCGTCAGCTTTAGCCATTTTTATTTGGTGATAGCCTTTGTAGGCATCGAGAAAGCATTTGAATGTGTAGCCCGATAGAGCATCCACTTTAGCATCAATGGACGGGAGGGGGTAGCAATCCTTAGGGCAAGCGTTGTTTAGACTTGTGAAATCCACGCACATGCGCCAAGACCCGTCTTTTTTGGCTACCATGACTGGGTTCGCCACCCAGGTTGCCCACTGCAGGGGCTTCAGAATTCCTGCTTTCACCAATTGAGTTACTTCGCTACAGACTGCCTGACTTCGGTCCCGAGCCATACCTCTTTTGCCTTGCCGGATTGGAAATTGCTTAGGATCTACCTTGAGCACATGTTCGGTAATCTTCCGTGGTACACCAGTCATGTCGGCTGGTGTCCATGCAAAGATGTCAGTATTGTTTCTCATTAGGTTGTATATTTTTTCTCTTGTGTGGTTTGAGATATCTGCTCCGATGGTGATCAACTGGTCGGGATATTCTTCATTGATTCTCCATTGATTATGTGACAACTCATCAGACACATCGGCAGTTAAGTCACATTCAACCTGCATTGACTGGATTGAGGCAACCCCTGTTTCCGTTGGAAAATTCATTAAACTGTGGGCTGTGGAGACAACACAGCCGAACTTGTATATGGCTGGTCGACTGAAGAGGATATTATACTTCGACGGTCGATCGACCACCAGGAAGTTTACACGCTCGGTTCGCTCATGGGCGTTGTTGGCTAACGTGACCGAGAGTGCCACTTCGCCTGTCGGAATGACGACTTCGCCGCCGAAGCCCATTAATGTAGTTTTGGAAGGCCGAAGCTGCTGTTGGATGCTGGACGCGAGCTTCGTGAAGCAATGTTTGTACATGATATCTGAGGCACTGCCTCCGTTAATGTACACTCGGTGAATATGGTGACCTCCCACTTCGGCTCTTATGACCATCGGACTGAGGGTCGGTGCAGCGGTGTTCAGAGCCGGAAACGAAATGACTTGATTTGCCCACGCTTCTCTTCGCAATCTTGGTTTCTTTGTCTTCGAACTCTGTGTCATGTGAACTACGGGGAGATCTGCCTTCTTGTCTTTCTTCTGTTTCTGCTCTTTGATTTCCTTCATCAGATGTGCTAGCTGCCCAGTCTTTACGGCTTGCGCGATTTCTTTCTTTAACTGATGGCAGTCGTCCGTATCATGACCTCTGTCCAGGTGGAAGTCGCAGTATTTGGACATGTTCCGATTGGTGGTGTTGGGGCCCATATTTCTGGGCTTGCTGAACTGTCGGCTAGCGTCTTTCGTTTGGAGGATTTCTTTAGGAGTTTTTGTTAGGCTGGGGTAGTCTTTTCTTTCATTGCCTCTGGGGCCCGACGCCGATGGTCGGTCGTAGGGTGTGAAACCTGAATGCCGCTTGTCGTCCCTTTGATTTCGGTCGCCACCTTGTTGCCAAGGGCGACGACCGTCTCGCTGATTCTGATTTCGGCCACCTTGTCTAGGTTGGCTTGCTGAAGACCGGTCTCGGGCCTGGGCTGCTTCTTCCCCTCGTATGAAAGCTTCGGTACGATCGAAGGCTTCCTGAATCGTGAGGGGTACCCGGGCGCTCATTTCCCTGAGCAGTTGTCTTGTCCTTATGCCATGTATGAAGGCTGAAATTCGTTGTCTCTCATCGGTATGACCGATGTTCAAGGACACTGACTTATATCTTTCCAGGAAGGTACGCAATGACTCCTGATCGCCTTGCCTTATGTTGTGTAACTCAATTGGGTCTTTGGTGCATTTTCGCTGTTGGCCGAAGTGGTCTGCAAAGACTTGCCGAAGCTGGTCATAGCTATCGATAGACTTGTTGGGCAGTGAATTGAACCATACCCTTGCTGGTCCTGTGAGTGTTTGGACAAACATTTTGCACCAAGTGGGCATTGACCACTGTAAGATGCTACAGGCCGACTTAATGGCATGTAAATGATCGTCCGGGTTAGTGCTGCCGTTATAAGTCTTTACGACGGTTGGCAATTTCGCCTTCGGTGGGCATGGGGCGTGTTCTACTCTGTTCGTGAATTTGCTCTCCTCATCAGGTATGTATGGCTTTGAGTAATCGTCTGCAGCGGTGGTTTCGGCGACGGTTGTCGGGACCGAAGTGTTTTGGTTATCAAGGATCAGCTGTGGCGCAGGGCCTGTGCTTGTGATGGTTTCTGCAGAAGAAGCCGAGGTGGCAAGGAGGATGGTAATGGCAAACTCACCGGAAATGGCGTGTAGTAGGGCATTTGGTAGCCCTGTGGCCCATAGGTGCCCATGAACTGTTGAGGAAGGTATTGCTGGCCTTGGAACATTGGGAAATATGGCGGTTGCTGCTGAAAGAGCATCGGTAGTTGTGAGCCTTGCGCCTGGTTTGACGTTGGCGGCGACGTTTGCCGCTGTGTTGCATCACTAGACACTCTGGTACTGTCTGTCTCTATGGCCTTCAACACGGTTCCGCCGGAGCCTGTAGTTAGCGTTGGAATCGGGGTGTGCATATGGTCGTCTGTTGGGTCATCGTAGTCCAAGCGAATGCACACGCCTTTCAGGCGCTCCGCGGCCACGTGATCTTGCATGAGCTGCCGGAGGTGTAAGAAATTACGGCTAACGACCTCCGGCGTCAGCTGTAGGACCCCGGAAGCGCCGCCGTCTGCGGCGTCTTCGATGACATGTCGTCCGCCGGGAGATAGCGGCTGCTCCTCCGCTTCCAACGCCGGACCGTCGTTATTTCTTGTGTTTTCTTCAGATTCATTCATAGCTGATGAGTGAAGGACCGTGTGATGGCGCCAATGTAGAATCTGGATATCTCCGACAATCGGATAGAAGCTCTAGGACGGATTGAAGAGGATATTAGACTACAAAGATGGTTGTAGAATCTGGATATCTCCGACAATCGGATAGAAGCTCTAGGACGGATTGAAGAGGATATTAGACTACAAAGATGGTTGAATAAAGATGATGGTGGATTCCTTCCTGGAACCTACACAAATAGCAAACCGTTGTTCTTGGAGCGCAGGACAGGGTGTCCTGCGACCAAGCTCCGACGTGAGAATCAGTATCGGTTCCGACGAGAATAAGAAGGAATGTAAAAGATTAGGGTTTTGGAACTTGTGTTTTTTACCTGATGATTGATGAGTATTTATACTCATCAATCCTTGTCTTACTCTGGATTATGCGCCTACCACTGAAAGGTACGATCCATGCTGACGTGGCCGTCCTTGTGTCCCCTCAGTGGAGGCCGTTAGTGGCCGTAACAACGTTGTAGGAATGTTTCTGACATTGTCGTGTGAGCGTTGGTGTGTTGTGCGAACTTCGGTAGGTCGCGCATCGACTGGCCGAAGTGCCGCAACCTTTGTCAAGTACTTCGGCCTTTGTCATTGGCCGGAGGCATGTACTTGTACATAAGTCAGGATGTCATGTCCTTGCCGGAGTACGACCTTCGTGGTATCGCTTCGGCAAGTGACATGGATGGGTGTTGCTGCTGCATGGCCGACCCTCATATGGTGATTGGGGGCTCGACCTCTGCGTGGCCGAAGTTAGCTTCGACCGTGGTGTGTGATCGACCTTATTCAGGTCGAACCTCGTGTGTTGTATTGTTTGCTGAACACACACACGTCATCATTCTACTTTAACCAAATTATGATCTTTGTTATTTCTCCATTGAATGTTATTTGTTTAACTTAAAAGTTTGCTTTAACTTGATGACTTTAGTTGAGGCTTAAATTAAACATTTTGTTGTCTAACATACTATATATACTAGCTAGCTAGTGTTTTTGTTCATCAGTTGGGGTTTAAATTAAGCATTATGCTTTCTTTGTTTATTTTAGGTCATAATCTCTTAAACTTAAAGCTGGAGTTGGGATGGCTTTTCACGCACAATATGAATCCAATGCCAATGCTAACGAGTTTGACACTTGCACACACAAGTATAGATGACGAACAACTTAACGAGCTGATTAAGTGTTTCCCTAATCTTCAAGTTCTTCACTTGAAACATAACATTCGGCTTAGAGATCCTAATATCCACCTTCTCAACCTCAAAACCTGCCATTTTGCTATGTACTATGATTTGCAATCTTTGACACTAATCACCCCCAACCTCATCACACTTGAAATCGAATATCACAAGCTCATTGCACTTCATGTTAAAGCACCATTGTTATCAAACTTTTATCTTGAACCACAGTCTTTTTATACCGGCTCTTTATCTTCAAGATTCCCAATCACAACCATAAAAAATCTGACAATAGATTTGAAATGCATGGAACGAAGATACAACACCACAGATTCAAAATTGACCCTAGGAAAGGTACTTACAGTTTTTCCAAACGTGAGTTCTCTATGTATCAAATCACGTGCTTGGTCGGAATTAGAAGCCTGTTTGAACCAACAAGATTGGGAGATTTTGGATGGGATGAATGGACTGAAGACAATTTGTGCATATCTGAATAAAGTTGACCTGTCATTGACTTTCTCATTTCTTGCTTTTGTACTGGACCAATGTGTCGGTTTATCAGAGGTTCGGTTGCTCATCCATCATAATGTCATTGGTTCTGTATCAGAAAGGTTTAGGTCTAAATGCATGGCTCGTTGGCCTCAGTTGAACTGGAGATGGGGAATATGGAAATAAACAGAGGGAAGATTCTTGGATTATTGCTTGATGGTTAGTCATTAAACAAAGCAAGTCATCTAAGAAGTGCTAGCTACTTATGATGAGGTAACATCGATCGTATTGATATTGATGTAGGATTTAACATTTTTGGATTTTTAACTTATGTTATAGGCTCTCATATTGATACTGATTCATCTCAGCTTAGACACTATATTTGGATCTAATATATTAATGCTTGATATATCAGTTTTGATAATGCATTATATTTATAGACGCATATACAGACAAAGCTATGCATGTATACACATATGTATACATATGTGCTCCTCATATTCCAACAGTCTGGTAAGATAAGACAACTATAATAAAAGTAATTTATTTACTACTAGTTTTCCATATGTACATATGTGTACATCATATTTTAGTAACACTGATTTTATAGATTGGATGATTATGGTTTTCGCTCGCTCTTCATATCTTCACCGTTCACAATCTTCTGTATATCCCTTCATGGCTATAGTTGGTCGATTCTAATTACTGTTACTTGTCTCCTCTTTCTTGTTCAAAATGTGAAAATGGGTTCTGTCAAGTGGGTGTTTTCCTGATGAATTGTGTACAGAAGCCAAATGGCTGTTTTTACAAATTGAATAGGTTTTTGCTATTTAGTTGATCATGCATTATCATTATATCATTTTTGTTGGAAACTATGCATGGGAGTCTGATAATTTTCAAATTTACCAGTTTGGACCTGAACCAACATGACCATTTTTAAGGTGATATGTTTTGATACGAACCCATCATGGCCAGCTACCCCACCTGACCCAACCCACTCGACTCGTTTTGCCAACTCTAGTATAAGCATTGAAGCATGAACAGTTTAGAATTAGATCACCTTACAACGAGTACTCGTGAAGTGCATGCCAAAATATTGGTCCTGACCAGTGATGTTTGTTGTTTCTAGTATGATAAAAACAAGCTAGTTCCAGAAAGAAATATGTGTATGGCTATTGAGATAAAAGGGGTCAAAGTGAAGGATATCAGATCTCAGAATCGAAAGAATATGAACACTTTCGTTTAGTGTGGCTTAGTTTGAAGCTTTCAAATATGAAATAAATGATTTGTACGTATAGTATGAAGATGAAAGAAAATAGCAGACACCTTTATTCAATCTTTAGGTTGGCTATAAATAGCCTTACAAAAGTGAAAACGTGGAGCATCTCCCACCACTAAAACAAACTACTTGTTCCTAAAGAATAGGTAAATAGTGACCCACTTCTCAACCCAACGGATACTACCATCTAATTCGGTCAAACACTTACCTAATTCTATTTTATTTAAACACATGCATAAAACCAACTAACTAAAATACTAACTTAATAAAACTAATGGAAATTCAAGATTAACCCAACATTCACCCCTTTAATCTTGATCCATTTCATTCTTAAAGAAGTGTCGGTTCTTCCTCTTCGGTCAAGTTGACTTCGTTGCCTTTTTCGTTATTCTTCCATTTTGTGCACTCATAGCTAAAGTGCCCAAACTTTCCACAATCATAACAACGAAATCCGCTCTTGTCTCCTCGACTCGTTCCTTTTCCACGACTTTTTCCACCTCTTTCAAAATTCTTTCCACGGCCTTTCCCGCGTCCACTACGTTCGCATGCCATCAAGAGTGTTCCTTGATCTTCCTTTTCTTCATCCCCTTGGATTCTATCCTCATAAGCTTTTAGCCTCCCAACCGCTTCTTCAAACGGCATAGTGTCAAGATCGGAATACTGCTCGATAGGAGCCACAATAGGTAGGTACTTCTTGGGAACCGAAGTAAGGAACTTTCTCACTATCACTTCTTCATCAAGGGTCGAGCCAAGACTCTTGAACTTTTCAACTATACCACTAATCTTCGCCGAATAGTCATTGATCGACTCGGTCTCCTTCATCTTCAACCTTTCCAACTCACCCCTTAAGGTTTGCAACCTTGCCTTTTGGACCCGATCGGTGCCTAAATACCGAACCCGAATGGATTCCCACACATCTTCTGCTCGCTTATGTTTGGCAACCTGCAAAAGGACATTTTCAGGGAGAGTATGATAAATGATAGCTTTAGTGGTGTAGTTTCTTTTCTCATCTTCATCTTCCCCGGTCACCGTCTTCCATAACCCATGTGCTCTCAACACCGTTTCGACTAAAATCGACCAAGAGGTGTAGTTTGTTTCGGTCAACTTCGGACATTGAAGCGATACATTGCTTCCTTGATCACGGACTGCAACGACTCCGTCATTCGCTGCCATCGTTCTTGCTTCTTTCTTAGCGGTCTCGTTCGGTCTTCGGTCTTTGTCGGTCAAGCTTAGTCGCCGGTCTTGGATGCGACTTTACGGTCTTCGCGGTCACTGCTACGGTCTTTCTTCGTGTTTAACGGTCTTCACGGTCTTAGCCAGAATTTAGTTTCCAGCCACGGTCTCACGCCGGTCTTCGGTCTCGGTCTTCTTCTCCGGCGACGGTCACGGTCTTCGATCTTCCTTCTCGCTGCGATTCACATGAAATCGCCTCCTTCTTGAGCCCTAGGCTCTGATACCAAATGAAGGATATCAGATCTCAGAATCGAAAGAATATGAACACTTTCGTTTAGTGTGGCTTAGTTTGAAACTTTTAAATATGATATAAATGATTTGTACGTATAGTATGAAGATGAAAGAAAATAGCAGACACCTTTATTCAATCTTTAGGTTGGCTATAAATAGCCTTACAAAAGTGAAAACGTGGAGCATCTCCCACCACTAAAACAAACTACTTGTTCCTAAAGAATAGGTAAATAGTGACCCACTTCTCAACCCAACGGATACTACCATGTAATTCGGTCAAACACTTACCTAATTCTATTTTATTTAAACACATGCATAAAACCAACTAACTAAAATACTAACTTAATAAAACTAATGGAAATTCAAGATTAACCCAACACAAAGTTCTTAAATTAGGCTCCATAAATAACGGCTAGCGCAGCAAGCAAGCTACTATTCTTGGTAGGGCTAATTAAGATCTACATTTGAAGTAAACTCAAAAAAGAAAAATAATAAAAATAAAAGTGAGATTTTGATAATTGTAAGTAAACTTTTTAGCCCAACTAATTAACTAGTAACCTAGTCATACCTATATAGTCCATGATCAAACGATAAAAATATTTAATTATATTATACTTTAATATATTTGAGGAGAACACACTTATCATTTACTTAAAAAAACTGAGAGTTTAAGTGGATCGTTTTTGTTCGTTGGGCTATTAAATAATTCTTTTAATAAATAAATAAATAGACGAATAATCAATTTTTAATGACACATTTGGATCACTAGCTCCCGATCATCTTCATTTCCGACTACTTAAAATCTCAATTTTATTTGACACCGGTGGTATTTAAATCTGTATGATACATTATTAATTGATTATTAAAATGTTTTAAATCTGTATGATACATTATTAATTGTATTTTTCTCCGCAATCGCTTGAACACCACACCATGCGTAACAAATTATTGTTGTGACATATGCGGATATCACAAAAACATGAGTTGTCATGTCCACCCTTCCATCCCTCAATTCTGGATTCTAGGTCATTGTAGTGAATAGGTATTTCACTACTAACAAGTAATACACCTGAGTATTGAATTCCGATATTGCTATTAATATATGATGGAAGGATTACACTCAAATTAGAAATACTTAATAAGAAGGGGATGAGAAATAGATCAAAGGACTAGAGATGAGGAGAACACACATTACAATTCATATCTTTCTTGCCTTTTCCTCCTTATAATATGCCATAACCTTCTCCCAAACCCATTAATGCCATAACCTTCTCCCAAACCCATTAAACTTGTTGGGCCTTACTAATTCTTGAAATGGGCCGGCTTGTTGGGTCCGTTTTCGTGTTATATAGCTTGGACCCGTGTTAATCATAACAGTCATCCTCAACAAAATTAAACTCCGATTAACCATGGACAAACTCCCTCACTCTCTGCTTCTCCAAATTCTGAGTCGACTCGACGACTCAGCCGATGTCGCTCGCTGCCGAGTCGCTTCGAAGGAACTTGATGCCGTCTTTCCAGGCCTCCGATCAATTCATCTGCGTTGCTCACCAGAATGGTACGATAGGGTTCAAATTTCTCCACGCATAAAACCTTTGAAGACGGTTTTTCTCGATCTCGTTTCAAAACTGGAAACCGTTGAATCGGTGTTCGTCAACCTTGAGAGCCTGCTCGTTTTCCTCATTAATATTCCGCGCGGATCGCGCGATGATGATTTCTCCATCACCGATGGAGATGTTTCTGAAGAGTGGCTGCCTAGGGTTTCGGTATCGTTGAAATCGCTTTCAATACATGATTACTCTATTCATCGTAAATCGATTCTTAGATCGAATGTTTTGCCGCTGATTTCTGCTTATTGTAAGTTTGATTATTTATCCAGTTGCTATATATATATCCTGATCGATATGAATTTTAACTGCTAGAAGATGGAAATTGCCCTAGAGATATCATAAGAGCTTATTAATTAATGAATACATGTTTTTGGAGCTTAAATTGAGCATTAATTCTGCTTTATTTTTTTCTGATCGATATGTTTTTTTAACTGCTAGAAGGTGGAAATTGCCCTAAAGATATAAACTATACTTTCTTAGATCATAAGAGCTTATTTATTAATAAATTCATGTTTTTGGGGCTTAAATTGAGCATTAAATACTGCTTAATTTTTGTTTGATTGGATTGATACAGGTCATAATCTTGCTAACTTAAAGTTGAGGTGTGTATGGCTTTCTATGCACAATTTGAATCCAATGCCAATGCTAACAAGTTTGACACTTGAATTCACAAGATTAGAAGACGAACACTTACACGAGTTGAATAGGTGCTTCCCTAATCTTCAAGTTCTTAACTTGAAATGTCTTAAAGGACTTGTAGATCCTAAGATTCACTTTCTCCACCTCCACACCTTCAATTGGGATGTATATGAGCTTACACCGTCTTTGACTCTAATCGCTCCCAGCCTCGTCACATTTCGAGTTTTATATGTCGTGCCCGCTGCAATTAATATTGAAGCTCCCATGTTATCTCACTTTCATGTTAACATTAGGTTCCTTCACTATCTTGGAGGTGCATTATTCCTCAACAAGTTTGAAAGTTTGAGAACACTTAGGCTCACCTCTTATTATATTGGCTCCTTCCTTTCACAATTTCCAATCACAAAAACAGTAGAAGATCTGACACTGTATTCGGAACACAAGGCCACAAGAGCCGCCGAGTTTACCCTAGGGAAGGTGTTTAAGGTTTTCCCAAATGTGACTTCTTTACGTATTAATTCAGTTGCTTGGTTGGATTTAGAAGCATGTTTGAACACAGAAGGTTCGGAGATTCTTGATGGGAGGAAAGGATTGAAAAAAATTCATGCGTATTTGAAGTTAGTTGACCCGTCGTTGACTTTCTCATTTGTTGCTTGTGTGTTGGATCAATGTGTCGGCTTGTCAGAGCTCTCGTTGCTCATCCATGGTGATGTTGTTGGTACTGTATCTAAAGGGTTCATCTCTAAATGCATGGCTCGTTGGCCTGGGTTGAAGTGGAGATGGGGGACATGGAGTGAACTTACGGAAGATTCTTGGATAACTAATACTGTCTCAAACTAAACATCGCAAACGAGGTAACTTTGATCATATGTAGGCTTTAAAGTTTGTTAATTTACATTGTTGGCCTCAGTTGAAGTGTGTATTTGAACGCTATAAAATTATATCGTGTCCAAATAGTGAGTCCACTTGACGACTTCATTGATGTACCTGCTTTATATATGAATTTGAAAATCATCAATCACAAAGTGAACATAATTTCAAGATCAGCGATCACTATCTGAACTATAGGATTGTATGAATTTGATTTATTATTGAATAAATCTCTTTGAGGTTCATATAATTGAAATTATACTATTTAGATGTCTTTTTTGTTCTCTTCTGGGTTTTCTTCGTCAATTCTTCTGGTTATATAGTATTTTTTTTTTTGGGTTTTCATTGACATGGGTTTTGAGTTACCAAAGGATTTAGTCGCCTGGAGTCAACAGGTGTAAACATTTTCTTTTCTTTTTCTTTCCAACAGTTATTGTCCGGGTGTGGGGTGATATTGGTCTATGTGTGGATGCCATTGCATATGCCTAATACTGCTATTCTAATTATTTTTGTTAAATACTCCGTGGAAATGCCACAGGAAATGAAAAATCAAAAAAGAAAGAATAACAGGGCATTGGTTACAGGATCATATTACACTACAAGATACCATGAAGGGTGTTGTTTAAATGTTTACCCCAAATCCTTATTTGGACTTGATGAGAGATTCAGAATTTACCTTTATGTATTAATTTAGTTGCTTGGTTGCATTTAGATGCATGTTTGAACCGAGAAGGTTGGGAAATTCATGTTTATATTGTGTTTTCATCTTTTTGTAAACGATTCTAGTACCTTCTTATTTGTCAGACATGTCCTGATTGTTGAGAAGTTCAACTGCTAGGAAACAATTACAGTGGTTCATAACTAAATATTATGATTAACTGTTTTGGTAGATTAGTGATGGAAATACATGATATAATATGGGGATTAAATGAAGTATTTTGCTTTCTTTGATTGATGCAGGTTATAATCTTGTTAACTTAGATCTGACATTTGTGTGGCTCTCTGTGCGCAGTTTGAATCCAATGCCAAGACTAACAAGTTTGACACTTGCATTCACACAATTAGAAGACGAACACCTTAATGAGATGAATAACTGTTTTCCTAATCTTCAAGTTCTTAGAGGACTTAAATATCCTAAGATTCACTTTTACAACCTCCAAACCTGCCATTGGGATCTGTATATGAGTCGAACATCTTTGACTTTAATCGCTCCCAACCTCATCACACTTAAAATTGAATATATTTTGCCCTCTGCAGTTCATGTTGAAGTTCCCGTGCTATCTCACTTTTATCTTCGCATTCCAATCGTTAAATTTGCTCGTACGTTGACCCAAAAAAAGTTTGAGAATTTGAGAACACTTCGGCTCATATATTGGCACCTTACTTTCGAAATTCCCAATCACAAAAGCAATAGAAGTACTGACATTGCAATCGGAAGACAAGGCACCAAATGTTGCCCAAGATTCACAGTTAACCCTAGAGAAGGTGTTTGAGGTTTTCCCAAATGTGAGTTCTTTAAGTATTAATTCAGGTGCTTGGTTGGAATTAGAAGCTTGTTTGAACCTAGAAGGCGAGAGATTTTTGATAGGAGGAAAGGATTGAAAAAAAAATGTGCGTATTTGAAGTTAGTTGACCCGTCGTTGACTCTCTCATTTGTTGCTTGTGTGTTGGAATTTGGATCAATGTGTCGGCTTGTCAGAGGTCTTGTTGCTCATCCATGGTGATGTTGTTGGTACTATATCTAAAAACTTCATGTCTAAATGCATGGCTTGTTGGCCGGGATTGAAGTGGAGACGGGAACATGGAGTGAAGGTAAGGAAGATTCTTGGATAAATAACTAAACATCACAAATCTTCTAAGAAACGCGTTTGTGATGAAGTAGGCGTGATAATATGCAGACTTAAACATCTTTAGTTTACGTTACATGCTCGTGTGGATTTGAATTGAACACTATAAAATCGGATCGCGTCCAAATAGTGAGTCCACTTGTCGACTCCACTGATCATATGGATAAAAAAAGAACCATGACAATATGGTTTAAAACTTAAAACTTAAAACAACTTGACATGCACTAGTTACAATCGTGCACATGATTTATCAATTGATATACCGTATATGAATCTAATTCTTATTATTGTATAAATCACTTTGAGATTCTTATTATTCAAATTATATGAATCTAACTTATTATATATATTTACAAAAATAATTGGTTGTCCCACACACAATGTCAACTATTCATATGTTGACCAATGAGGCATGACACGTGTCATGCCTAACCAGTAATAGCATGACATGTGTCATGTCCAACCAATACATGTTTCCACCCAATAATTAAATGACACGTGTCATGTTGTTTTTTTTTTAAATTTTACGTTTTATAGCACTTAACTTTTTTACTTTTGTTTTTAGTTTTTTTACTTTCGTTTTTAGTATACTTTTAGAGTTTTCGACTTACCTCATCCTTTATAGTCGTTAAAAGGTGACCCGTCGCAACGCGCGTTGGTCAACTTTCAGACCACTTTTAGAGTTTTTGACTTTGCTCACAGCGTTTTAAAAAATGGGTGTTAGGCCGCGTGTCATGTACATGTGGTATTTTTTTCAGACTTAAGCGCAAGTGGTCAACTTTTAAATCACTTTTAGGGTTTTCGACTTTGGCCACGGCGTTTTGAAAAATGGGTGGCCCGCCGCGAAGCGCGGGCGGGTCACCATCTTGTTATTGTATAAATCAGGCACCTTCATTTGATTGATTTTGCTTTCAATGAAGATCCGGTTATGCAGGGTGAGGAGAAACCGAATTATTATTACCCTATATACATTTGTATGTTAAAATGAATAGTACTCATTGAAAAATTACTTCAATCAAAGCATAAGTTACAAGTGGTTCATGTATGTGGTCTATTGTATGCAGCTTACAACCTTTTATGGCAATGTTACAACCCCTTTTTACCCGTGTTTTTTTAATCATGGAGCTGCGTGTGTTACAAGTGATTGAAAAATTACTTCAATCAAAGCATAAGTTACAAGTGGTTCATGCATGTGGTCTATTGTATGCAGCTTACAACCTTTTATGGCAATGTTACAACCCCTTTTTACCCGTGTTTTTTTAATCATGGAGCTGCGTGTGTTACTGTGCGATGAAAACGACCTTCACACGCAAATGGTACAAGAGTGTTTGTTGAAATCAACAACCGCTCCTCTCAGCCCATGCCTTTTGAAGGTACATTTTCTTCCTGCCTATACCGCCTACTCCTCCTCGCCATACCTCAGATTACAGGATTCTTGACTTTTCCCCCTCTCTCTACTAGCGCTATTGTGCCTCTGTCCTCTCCACGGTCTGCCGCAGAAGGTGGAGATCCAATCGTTGCCGGAATACATTTAGCCGTCATCAATTGCTTTAGGGTTTCGATCTCTGCACACCCGTACTATAGAGGAGATGAGACTGATGCCCGCAGGTACCCTTCTTTTTGTGGTTGTTGATTCGATTTTGATTTCTTATTGCTATTCTATTGATTGATTGTCCAAGAAATTCCATTGTTGAAGACTAGAAACCCTAGATCGGAAGCCTACAACTCACTGGGATTATCCACAATCAAGATCTCCGGAATACCAGTGCACAACACAATCGTCAAGCTTTCCCATACGTCAGTTCCATCCATCTTCGTTATTTTTAATTGCATCCCTTCTCTGCTTAGTACCTGTTTTTTGGTTTACCGGTCATCACAATATGTTTTTGGACCCTCGATTGTTTGTTCTTTGGTCTCAAAATTGTTTATATGTTGGGTGTTTGTTGAAATGGATCAACCGAAAGTACTCATTCTTATATGTATTCTCTTCCATGATTCAATAAATCTATAATCTGTATTTAATCTTAAATGAGTCATTGATTTGAATTGCTACTCCCTCTATTACTCAACTCACGCTCTAAGTGCTCTAATGTTGAAACACATGTTGAGATTGTGGGTATGTATAGCAAGGATTTGAAGCGGTGGTTGACGAAGCAAAGTGTTTGCGAGTGCTTTGAAACATTAAGGTAATCACTTTGTTCTTATTCATATTTACTAATCTTTCTTCATGTTTTTAGGCCACATGACATGACACACTGACATTATGGATCAAGATGTTCAGATTCTCTATTGTTACCTTTTTTATTATGAAAAGCAGGTATGGTAAAGCACCCAATTATTTCACTTATTCTTTGATTACACTTTATCATTTGGCTGCCTTTGCTTACTCGCGAAAACTAGAATGATGAGTTAAATCCTATTAATATATGCTCGAAATGAAGTACTCTTTACAAGTGAACTTGCTTGGCCTATGTAGTGTCTATTAACTCTAACTTTGTTTTAAACTAATGCTTTTAGGTATCAATCTGAATTGACTGAATACATCATAATTTTTGCAACTTTTCTTTGGTTGAATACATCATAATTTTGCAACTTTTCTTTGGTTGGTGCCTCAAGTTATAAGCAAGTTATTGTGCACATTTTTTTTCATTCACTACCACAGTTTCTTATAAAGTCTTTTACAAGTATATTTCTTTTTGTATTTGAAATAATTTAATGGCTGATTTTTTTTTATTTTTTATTTTTTGCGCGGTTTTTGGATACGATGATGAATACCCATATCTATGTATAATTGATTCACAATATTTTTACCTATTTTTTTCTACATATATGCATTTGTTTGTTAAAGTTGCATTCGGTCATCTATGTGGTCGTAGCTAAACGGAACTACATTTATGAATTTTTTCTCTGTTATGCACTTATGCTATTTACATTTCATAAAAACCAGGGCAATGCTGTGATTAGATGTTGGTTTCGTGATCACCACTTTTAGTTTTTGGCAAAACCAAATCTATTATTATGGTTATTAAATGGAGTTGATTTCTTAGCTTCGAATGACACCATATTGATTCATAGTGCGGTTTGTTTAGGAGGGTTCCCACATCTTTAAATGGGTCGAACTCAAATCTGTCATCATATTTCAGCAAGCAGTCATCTCGCTACAGGTCTGTTTAAATTGTTTCTCAACTTCTTCGATTTATCTTTGACTTAATGTTCATTAGATTTGTAAGCAAACGAGTTGAAGGTATTCTTGGATTTCATTATTGTTTGTTGGTTCTTAGGCAGGAGGTTTGTTATTCGTCTCTTTGCACAGATTCGCCTGCTTCTTTTGTAATACACATATGGGTTTGCCATGAACATTCATTGTTTTGTTGGCAATGCTTTTATTTGTGTTTTACTGACATACACTAATGTCCATTTGATTCTGGGGCTGCTACTTAGAAAATAAGCCCGTTCCTTTAATCTTTTCAGGGTATTCAATGTTTTGATGTTCAAAACAGGAGTCTGCTTAATCTTATGTTTGCACACCAGTAACAGCCAAAATTATATGAATTATTGGAATCAGCCTGTGAGTAATTTAGTTTCTAAGATTACATTCCAGTTTGACTCACAAATACTTCATTACTTTTATCTACCATCAAATGTTATATTTCATTTTATTTACCGACAAATACTTCATTACTTTTATCTACTACCAAATATTATATTTCATTTTATTTACCGATGTTTGAAACAAGTACAAAAAAGTTGAACTATTTACACAAATTAGAACAGAGAATCTCATTATACTAGGAAGGTTGTTGCTGTAAATTTTGCCTAGGAGAAGGTTGCTTTGATTGCTTAAAATGTTTTGCATTTAGGCTGCAATCTCAATGAGCAGGCTGATAAATGACCCGAACACCAGCTCAAATGACCCATTGCCACAGAGCATCGACTGCAGTTGGTTGCAATTATTTTATTCCGGCTAATTTTTTCGAGACCTACGCGCGGCATAATTATCTTTCTTACCCAGCTAATGATCCCAAGAGCTTCAATAACAATGTGGCAGAGTAACAGGTATGTCATATAATATAATCTCAAGATGTGGGTTTTTCATGTATGTTTCAACCTTTTTTGCTAAGCAGGCAAACTGTGAGCATTCAGATATGTAGTTTTTATGAAGTTTAATGTCGTTTCAGAATTTCTTAGGTTTTAAAGACTCGGTATGTAAGCTCAATTTCAAAATGAGAAGTATAGTATTTGACCTTAGAAGGTATTACTTAATTGTATATGAACCCCGTTTGACTTTTGAGGTCAAACGGACAATTTTGACTGAAAAAGTTTTGTTTTTTGTCATGTTATTGTTATATGATGTTCCAATGTTAGTTAGTTTGACCTAACGTTATTAGGTAAATGTTTTATAGTTGATCCTCTTAAAGGGGCTTTTTATTTTATTTGCATAGGCCGATTACAATCCCACATTCCCACCCATGGTTGTAAATGTGTTATATTTAACTTTCCTTGGTTTTAATAGGTGTGCTTGAAGGTAGCAGGCCTACACATGTGGGAATTAGGGACTTAAATGCAGTTACAAATGTACCATTATACTCCTCAATTTTAGAGAGTCAAAAACAAAAATTGTTATTAAGTTTATAAGTCATTTTATTAGATGCATTATATGCACAAGGTATGCTCCATTCTCCCCAAGCTTTGAAATTAATGTTTTGATCCTTTCTTTTTAGATTAGACACGCTACGAATGCTTGATCGAACCAGGTAGCTATACTACACCGTTTGTGTGGTTACAGCCTTTAATTTTCACCCCAGTCCGCGCATCGCGCGCTAGCCGACCACTAGTTAACCAACAAAACTGAGCTAAAATAATCGAACTGAAAAAAAAAGAAAAAAAAACAACAAAACAGAGCTAAAATAATCGAACTGAAAAAAAGAAAGAAAAAAAAAAACAGAATCCGAAATTTTCGGTTCGGTTTCGGTTATTTATTTCCAAGAACTGAAAAAAGCGAAACCGACTTGACATTTTATAATCTATATGTTCTATGATATCTTTGAAATCAGTTATAAAATAATTTTTTACCAATTATCTTTGGCTCAATTGGCTAGAGAGAGGTATCAAATACATTATAAATGAGAGGTTTTAGGTTCAGTTTTCACTTGTAACGAAAAATAAATAAATAGGGGTTACAGGTTAGGCCGATGAGGTTTCTCACCTATGGTGAGTTTCCTCCTGATGGGGATTGAAGATGATCGGGTGGGTGTTATAATGTCCCGTCAGTGATCTCGATATGCTGTTAAAAAAAAGTTATAAAATAATTTTTTAATAGCATGATTAGCAAAAGAAAATCTTGGAGATCAATTGGTGTTTGAGATTAATGCGAATCAGGAGATCTCGAGTTCTAAACCTTTTTTTATTTCCTTTTATGTCTTTCATACTTCCCTAAATCCTTTAGTAAATTTATTTACTAGTCAAACTTCATCTGGTATGAGTATCGCTCAATGTTTTAAAAACCGACTTTTTAGTTGAACCGGAAAATCTTTCGGGACCGGTCGGACTGGTTAGACGGGCCGGTTGAACCGGTTAGGGGATTTATATATATATTTTTTTATAAAAATGTTAATAAACTTGTACACTACAACAAAAATAGTTAAAGTACAATTATAATCCACTAAAAATTAATACCAAATAGGTATTTCACAAGATTATAAGTTTTAAACTTTAAAAAATAATAAAAAATAATAAAAAATAACAATAAAGTTAAAAAAAATTAGAAAACAAGTCATAAAACCGGTTAAACTAGAAAAAAAAACCGGTTAAACTAGAAAAAAAAACCGGAAAAACCGCCCGGTACGAAGCGGTCCGGTTATGTCTAAAATCCTGGGGATTAAAAAGCCGGTATGAGGATCGGTTGACGGTTGAACCGGTCGGTTCAAACTGGTTTTTAAAACATTGGTATCGCTTGATGGAATTCCTACAAGATAGAATCCTGAGGTTCCGAGTTTGAAACCTTTTTCGATTTCCTTTTTATGCTTTTATACTTCCCCAATTCCTTTAGTAAATTTGTTTGCTTGTCCCATCTCATCCCATATTAGTATCGTTTGATGAAAGTTCCCATAAGATAATTCTTTGCTTTAAAAACAATACAAAGTTAATACAAAGTTCAACCGAGTAGTTAAAACTTAAAACAAATTACACACCCCCTTGGATAGCGCTTCTGCCCCTTGAGTGTAGTATCAGACTATGTGTAATGGGACGCTATAGGGGTTCCATAACATCTCATGGCGCCTAAAACCCACTATACACCCACCTTGGATAGCGCTTCTGTCCACTTTGTTATGATTGGTCCAATTTTACAGTCTTGATTCTGATTGGTTGTGTTATTTCTATTAATGGGGCTTTATAGGGCTCCATCCACTACATTCCTTTTCCTTATGGAGCCCCTTGCCTAATGGACCGCCACGTTTCGTAAAATACCTCATGAAGAGGCTCAATAACTACACATAGTCTCGTATGAAAAATGTGAAAAATATGCAAAATGTCATAATTGACTTATTAAACATTTTTAATACAAACAATTGGAAGTTAAATTTACAACCCAACTAGCTTATTGTGCAACCTCTTAAAGCATACTTGGGTACAACTCTTGGTTTGAATGTACAAGCCTTTTGTGAGTGCTTGGGTAGAACTCTTGGCTTCTATGAGATGGTAGGGTACACACGACCAAACGCAGGTTTCAAAATCTCTCTTTCCCGTTTTCTTTTCCGTTTGAAATTGCCCTTTTGTTACAAATCATCACGGTTTCCGTCATGACTCGCCAACGACTACCAACGACGTGTGCGCCAACTGCCGCATTAAATGCGACATTGCGCCGGTGAGGCTGGGGATGCACCGTCTCTGGCCAACTACTCTCTCATCCATCGCCGCATTAAATGCGGAGGCATGCCTGGGCGTCCGATTTCAAACATTGAACAGGATATTGACTGTAGGCTCTGTTCGCTGCTCAAGATAAGTAGGAGGTGCCTCACATTCTTTGCAGCATTCCTTCTTTCACGCAGTTGCTTCCATACACCGTGTAAGTATTCAGTAATTTTCTACCCAAACCGATTTCAATTTCATTCTTTTGGTTCATCATTCATTGATTTGTTTTTTGAAACTGATTTCGCTTTCATTCTATTGATCCATCGTGTTACTCTCATTGTCTTTTTGGAGACTGATTTCGTTTTTAGTCTGTTGATTCATCATGTTACTGGATTCATGGAAATTTAGGAGCCTCTGTGTTGAAAAGCTATGTGTTCTATGATTTTGTGGGGGTTCTCATTTTCATTTGCTTGACATAGCTATATTGGATCATAAGTATGAGGCTATAGATTTCTACAAAGGAAAGGAGTTGCTTTGTTGAGTTGGTTTCTTAACCATTCCATTTCGTTGTTTTCTTATGAAAACATTTATTTATGTTTCTTTGGTGGTGAGCATGTGCCCCTAAATTTTTAGCAGTGAGCTGCTTTGTTTGCTTGGTGGAGACCAGGTGTTTGTTCAAATGTCTTACACTCTTGGTTCTTTTTTTAGAATGGGCCTTCTCCAAGATCTCTCAAAATGTTTTCTTAAAAAATATAGTGGTTTGCCTATTTTGGTACATGTTTTGGTTGTCTTTTGCCTCTCTACAATGTTGGATGTCTTCATGGGTTTGGTCTATTGAAGTTTTTTGTAATGTTGGATGTCTTCATGGGTTTGGTCTACTGAAGTTTTTTGTGTTTATTATTGTTTTCTGCAGGATTTCTCAGTCATTTCTTTCACTTTTTTATGGGTTTGGTCTGTTTAATCTTTATAAGTTTTTTTTTTTTTTTGCAGCTTTACTTGGTTGTTGGTTGTTCATTAGGTTCTTTGCTATGATTTATGTTTGGATATTGGCTTGGTTGCTTGGTTGTTTGTCTTGAAAGTTTATGCTTTCAGTTTACTTAAAACCTGATACAAACTAAATCAGTGATATGTGAGGGTGCCTATAAATTATGTTCTTTTTTTTTAAGTTTTTTAAGTTTACTTAAAACCTGATACAAACTAAATCAGTTTACTTAAAACCTAATACAAGCTTAATCACTTATACAAACTAAATAAGTGTATTAGGACCAGGTGGTTTCATATGATGAAACAGATGGGTATTAAAAATGAACATGACACATGATCATAGACATGTTCTTTGTGTATAAAATTGAGGAGTGGATTTATAAGGGCTGAGCATTAAAGGCGTGGTCCTCTCTTACAGATCGCTTTGCTTATGTTTTTAAGAATAAAGTGAAATAATAACACATGGTCTCTGAATGTTTTTTGTTCTGTTTTTGACAGGTTTACGTGCTTCGTGGTGCTTCGTTGAATTGGCAAGGTGTTTTGCTCTTTTTAGATATTATTGTGCTTATCATAATGGTTATTTGGGGGGGGGGGGGGGCTGTTTTGTGGTTATTTTAAAATATTATCGTGCTTACTGGTGGGTCGATTGATGTTGTTTCCTTTTTTCCTTGGTCGCTTTCGTTGTGTACAGGTTTGCTTTCTGCTGTTTGTAAGTTATATTACCCACCTATTATTCTGTTATAAGTTAGTGTCTTACTTATCTTGGATATCTCTTTGTTTCTGCTCCTATTTTTTATATTTTTTGCTGTGTTTTATTGTCGCTTTATATTAATGGTCGTGGCTTCGGGCTTGGTCCTGTCACCTTGGTCTTTTATGTGATTTCATGCGCTGTTTGTTGACGTAGCTGTGATTTAGAGTATTACTTATATTGGGTCAGCAGCTTTGTGCTTTCGTATATAACTTAATTTTGTGTTGTCTTGCTTTGCTATGTGTTTATGATGCATACATAGTGTGTTTGCTATATGTTCTGTTAGTTTTGGGCACTGTTTTTCTATTTATTATTAGTTGCACATTATAAGTATGCCTCCTAAGGTGAGCACCCGCAAGCGTAAGCGTCTGCAGTATGGCGAGGGCACTTCTTCTCAGCCAGCTATTTCCATCGACTTATCTCATTACTATAGGGACCTTGGAGATTGCAACCAGATCTGCGAGTTTTGTGGTGCGTCCTTTTGGTATGCCGAACGTGCTCGCTCCTCCTCATCTGCCGACCGTACGAAATACAAGATTTGTTGCAGATCCGGTAAAGTGCGTATAAAGTTTCCAGTGAATCCTCCACGTACTGTTAAAGAGCTCTTCTGTAACAAAGCTTTCTTAGACGCCGTGCGTATTTATAACTCGATGTTTGCGATGACCTCCTTTGGAGCTGTTGTTGACGATGAAATTAACGAGGGTTCTGGCCCGTACGTCTTTAAAGTTTCTGGCCAGGTTTCACACGTATTAGGTTCCCTCTGTCCCGATCCAAATAGTAGGCCCAAGTTTTTACAGCTATATATTTATGACATTCTAAATGAGGTGTCAAATCGCATTTATGTTTTTCGCCCCCCTGTTCGCTCACGTATATCAGCAGATATCGTGTCTGCCATCGTTCATGTGCTCGATAGGTGTAACCCTTTGGTTAGGATGTTCAGGAGTGCAAGGGATGTGTGCTCATCTTATAATGCTCCCTCCTTTCATATCAAGCTTTACCATGCTGCCGGTATGCATCCCTACCAACCTCCTTCGGAGGGTACTCTTGGAGGCATTATATTTGATGCAGAGCCTGCTGCAAAGGATTTTGACATAGTGGTGCGTACGAAAGAGGGTCCTCTTCAGCGTATTAGCATTCTGCATCCTTGCTACATGGCGCTCCAGTACCCTCTCCTTTTCCCCTTGGGTGAGACTGGCTGGGTCCCTGAACTGAGGCTGCTAAAAAAGGATCCTTCCAAAGATAAACGGTTGACGCTGAATATGTACTATAACTACCAAATACATGACAGGCCAGACGTATACACACATCTGCTTAATGGTGGCCGCCTGTTTCTGTTGGGTTATATAACAATTATCAAAACACGAGTACGCAGCGGAAAGAAACCTATGAATTAATCTAACTAACCGGTTTTAGAACGTGTACCTTTTTAGCTCGGCAAGACTTGATTTCTTGGAGGATTTGATATAAATCCCTCTACGATCGCACACACGACACACCAATGCTATGTGCTAGCAACCGATCACGAACTCCTCTTGATGTAGGCCTGGTCGAACCACACAAGAATCGAAACCCCCTTGGGTTTTCTTGTTGCCGAATTCGAGAGAGTAGAGAGAGAGAATTAGGTTTTGCACCTTTATCAGATAAATGCAACCAGCACCTAAACCTCAAACCAAGATGGTCTATTTATAGGTTTAGAGGAACTTGATAAGCAAGTTAGGGCTTGGGATAGGCCTAACCGAATTTCGGCCTTAAGGCTTATCCCAAAGCCTTTTCCTAATTGTAATCCAATTACAACTCTCTCTAATTACAACTAACACCCCTCTGTTAACAATTAACTGTCAGTTTTTAACGAAACCTCGTTAAATGTTCGTGATAAATATTAATTAACCATTAATTAATATTAATACATTTGGTGTCGAGACGTGTGACCCCGTAGGCTTAAATAACTTCCGGACATACGCTTACTATTACATGATCATATCCCTACAGCTCCCACTTGAGCTTGCAATAGTAAGGGTAATAACATTGGTTAGCGTCTAGCAACACGCCAATGCTCCCAGAAATATTTAAGTACAGTTTCTCAAAGTGTATTTAAATGGTACAGTCATTTACTATCCCTTTGTTACCGATACCTTGTTAAATATGAATATGGATCAAGTCATTTCATACTTTAACGATTCTGTTTCTCATTCTCACAACTAACTTAAGATTACCAAATTGCAAATCGAGACATCTCTAGATTTCATTTGGGCATGGCCATGCAAACATCTTAATTAGTCCAATGAGGGGCCCAGTGGTATCTTCTTCAGCACAAAACTGAAGGAACAAATCCTCTTGACTACACGTGTCAAGTCACATACTTCACTACACTTACTGAAAATAGCCCTTTTGTACTACCTTATTCAGGATAGTTAGACCTATATCAAGTAGGTGCAATCCATACATGCATGACCTGCTTGTATCTCAAGTCTAAGGATAAGTAAAGCAACCATTTACGAATTTCACTCAATGATGCCGATCCATAAAGTGACAATTCGTTAGTGGGTCAGTCCAGTATGCATCCAATGAATACCATGTGAGTTTGGTGGGACCATCCTAACCAATCACTCAGATTTTGTCTTAGTTTAACTATATTCCCATATAGTTAATCGACAATGGACAATTTAGAATACTTGACAAGTACTCAAGGATTAAACATGCAAATATAGGACACAATTTACTATTAAATGAAATCAAACATATCAAGTACTTTATTTCATTATATTAATAGAAATTGTTTAACATCCCTTATCCAAATACCGAACATCAGACATACATGATTTAACTAGCTAATTTAAGTCCCATGCCCTCGGCATGCCTTTCAAGCTTCGGCCTCGGCAAAGCTTTCGTGAAAGGATCAGCTAAGTTAATATCTGTGTGAACTTTGAGTAATTTGATTTCACCAAGTTCGATTTGCTCACGAACATAGTGATATCTCCTGGCATAGTGTCTGGCGCCCTTCTGAACTCCAGGTTCTTTGGCGATGACTAATGCACCCGAGTTATCGCAGTACATGTCGATCGGCAAGTTACTTGTGGGGACAATGTCTAGCCCACTAATAAACTTCCTTATCCAGACAGCCTCCATTGCAGCTTCCGAAGCAGCAATGTACTCAGACTCTGTTGCAGACATAGCAACTGTGGTTTGTTTCTTGCTTTTCCAATCCACAGCGCCTCCATTCATAACGAAGACGTACCCAGACTGAGACTTCGTGTCATCTCTATCAGTCTGAAATCCAGCATCACAGTATCCAGTCACTTTGAGCTCTTGATCTGGATTTCCCCCATATACCAAAAACAAATCTCTAGTAGCCCGTAGGTACTTGAGAATGGTCTTAACAGCAGTCCAGTGACTTTCACCTGGATTCTGTTGAAAACGGCTAACGATATTTTGCGCAAACGCTATATCGGGTCTAGTGCATCTCACCGCATACATAATAGAGCCAACAGCCGAAGCATAAGGGACTCTCTGCATACGCTTCACCTCATCAGGTGTAGAAGCACCTTGTTTGACCGACAGACCAAGTCCTTCCTGCATTGGTACTATACCACGCTTGGAATTCTCCATCTTGAATCGCTTCAAGATCTTATCAATATAAGCACTTTGACTTAGTCCAATCAACCGCTTAGTTCTATCTCTATAGATCTTGATTCCAAGAATGAATGCTGCTTCTCCCAAGTCTTTCATGGCAAAACACTTTCCAAGATGGGATTTTACATCTTGCAACATTGGAATGTGTTTTCCTATTATCAATATGTCATCTACATATAAGACAAGGAAAGTAACATTACTCCCACTAGCTTTGCGATATACACATGGCTCATCGGGATTCTGAACGAAACCAAACTTTTTGATTTCTTCATCAAACCATTTATTCCAACTCCTTGATGCTTGCTTTAGTCCATAAATGGACCTTTGAAGCTTGCATACTTGGTTGGGATGTTTTGGATCAATGAACCCTTCAGGTTGATCCATATAGACTTCTTCATCCAAGTAACCATTTAAGAAGGCAGTCTTAACATCCATTTGCCATATCTCAAAGTCATAGTACGCTGCTATGGCTAAGAGAATCCTAATAGCTCTAATGTCTGCTACTGGTGAAAAGGTCTCATCATAGTCAACGCCAAAACGTTGAGTATAACCTTTCGCCACGAGACGAGCTTTATAGGTGTGTACATTTCCATCCATGTCGGTCTTCTTCTTGAAGAGCCATTTACTCCCAACGGTTCTTGCGTTGGGAGGAAGATCAACCAGGGTCCAAACGTGGTTATCTTGCATGGATTTCATTTCCACATTCGCAGCTTCAAGCCATTTCTCAGATTCCGGATCTGATAATGCAGCTTTGAAGTTCGGAGGCTCATTGAGATCTCCTGATACGTTATCCTCGGATTCGACTAGACCAATCCATCTATCCGGATTACGTACGACCCTTTCGGATCTACGAAGTGGATCGGAACATCATCGACTTGAGGTTCATCTCTTTGAACATTCCCCCCCCCCCCAAGTTGATGATTGCTAGTTGTTTCAGAAGGTGACACATCTTCTAGTAGTTCTACAATTCTCCCACTGTTCTCTTGAGCTATAAAATTCTTTTCAAAGAATTCAGCATATCGAGCAACACGAACAGTGTTTTCGGAGGGATTATAAAAGTAGTAACCCATTGTTTCCTTTGGGTATCCCACGAAGATGCACTTAGTAGTCCTGGGTTGTAGTTTGTCAGGCGTATCACGCTTCACAAGTGCCTCACATCCCCAGACTCATAAGTAAGACAACACAGGGACTTCTCCATGCCATAATTGATATGGTGTCTTTTCAACCTTCTTGGTTGGAACCATATTTAGAACGCGTACAGCGGTTTCTAGAGCAAAATCCCAAAATGATAATGGGAGAGTTGTAAGGTTCATCATCGACCTCACCATCTCTAGTAAGGTTCGATTCCTCCTCTCAGACACTCCATTATGCTGAGGAGTATAAGGAGGAGTAAGCTGTTGGACAATTCCACACGCTTTAAGATAATCCTTAAACTCTTGGCTTAAGTATTCTCCACCACGATCCGATCGAAGGATCTTGATGGTCTTACCAAGTTGATTTTCAACTTCGTTCTTGAACTCTTTGAATGTTTCAAATACCTCATGTTTATGTTTAAGCAAGTAAACATAACCATAACGGCTGAAATCATCCGTGAAAGTCACGAAGTAGCTAGCACCTTTTCTTGACACATGTCTAAATGGGCCACATACATCAGTATGGATGAGTCCAAGTAGCTCTTTTGCCCTTTGCGGCTTGTTCGGAAAGGGTTTTCTTGTCATCTTTCCTGAGATACAGGAAACGCATTTTTCAAATGATGAAATGATTCATCATTTGATTGTAAGATCCCTTCACGTTGAAGTCTTTCAATGCGATTTTTGCCAACGTGGGAAATACGACAGTGCCATAGATAGGTAGAGTCCAAACTAGTTTTGGCTCATTTGCTAACATTGAACATTGAATTATTTGAAACACAACCACGCATATCAATTTCATAAATGCCATCACAAGGAATAGCATCAAAATAATGAACATTATTTTTAGAAACTGAAATACCGATATTATTAAACGTGTTAATAAATCCTTGGTTTTTCAACAAAGAAACTGAAATAACACCTCTAGTGATAGAAGGTGCATAACGACAATTGTCTAGTACAATAAATAACCCAGAAGGCAGAATTAAATGAAATTCTCCTATAGCTTCCACAGCTGCTGGCAAACCATTTCCAACGAACAGCTGTAAAGCTCCAGGCTTCAGTTTCATCCTCTTTCTAAGACCCTGTAACGAATTACAGATGTGAGTTCCATAGCCGGTGTCATACACCCATGAATCACTCTTAGAAAAGGAAAATAATTCAATTGTGAAGATACCTGAAGTACTAGTCCCACTAGTATTCTTTCTCTTCTTCATCAACTCAGCTAGATAGGTAGGACAGTTCCTCTTCCAGTGTCCAACTTCACCACAATGGTGACAGATCTGGTCCTTAGCCGGATGCTCTTTTGAGGCCGGAGGGGTTTGCTTGGTTTTAGGAACAAGCGCAACTGCCTTGCCTTTTCCCTTACCATCATTCTTGCCCTTCGCCTTTTGCGGTCTTTTAGCCTTTTGGATCCTTCCCCCCTTGATCATAAGAACTTGGGGTGTTTCAGTGGCCTTTTTAGGAATCGTTTTTTCATACTCGACAAGCATAGCATGAAGCTCAGGTATAGTCTTAGTCATACTATGCATGTTGTAGTTGCGCACAAAACCCTCAAAATCCTTCGTAAGCGATTTGAGGATCATGCCAACTGCAACAGCACGATTATACCCATAATTGAGCGATTCCAATTTGTCAAAGTAGCTCTTCATCTTGAGCACATGACTACTGACCGATTTACTAGTTTCAAGCTTCAAGTCGTAGAGTTCCACAACTAGGTCGAACAATTCAACACCAGCTTGTTTTTCATACATCTTCTTTAGCTCTTTGATCATATCACAAGGTGTATGAAATTCGTATTGCTTCTGAAGATCGGGAGTCATAGTCGAGATCATCATACAAGCAACCTCATCGTATCTGCTGTACTCTGCGTTGTAGAACGCTTTCTCTTGCTCAGAAGCATCCGCAGTTGGCTCGGTCGGCCAATGATGTTCAAGGACATCGGTCCTCTGCTCAACTCTAAGGACAATCCTCAGTTGACGGTACCAGTCATTGAAGTTAGATCCATTCAGCTTTTCTCTTTCAAACATTTGACGAAAAGCATGACCAACATTGTTTTGAGGAGGGTTTGTTGCCATCTACAAAACAGATTAAGTTCAAAAATCAGTATTTTCGATAATCTTTTCCTTAATAAATTTAATTACCCAATGTTTAAACACCTTTAAACAATTAAGCTTTATTAAGGCTAGGATCCAATTTGACCTGCCATCATTTCATCAGTTGATCTACTAGAAATGATGCACTCAAAAGGGTAAGTGACGATCACTAATTGTATTCCAAATACAATTCCTAGATTTTATGGGACCTACAACTTGCACCAAGTGGTTTGTAGTCATGTTTCATCCCATCTTTTGCCACGGGCCAAGGGTCTAACCGCCTAGCTCGTTTTAAGTCGTCCAGCCAAGAACGCACAAATTGTCCACCATTGTGTACCAATGAGTGGGAATTTGTCATGCAAATGCCATTTTACCATTGTGTACCAATGAGTAAGATGACATTCACAAGTGTCCTTTACAAGGTGGATGGCAGAGACTTAAGTTTGGTTTGGGTCAAAACAATTTTGATACGTGATCAAAAAGGTTATGTGTGAAGATTCATGCACTTCTTCATCACATAATGTGTTTATAAAATTCTTAGTTTGTCTTTCAAATCAAAAGAGCTCGGTAGCTCCATTTGCAACACACAAAGAAGCGTAGGGGTGAGGTTTGCAACTTTTGCAATTAAAAACCTACCACTTTAGGGAAGCAGAGCGACCCGACTTATACCTCTCTTAGAGTGTGTTCAAATGGGTGAGCCGGTGTTTCTTTTGACTTTTAGGACACAAATTTTATTTTATAAACAAAATCATATTTCAATAATTTATTTAAGCAAATTTCGATTTTCATAAAACAAATTTGCATTTAAAACCTTTTATTATGTCACAATTATCAAATAATCACATAATCTTAGGGTTTCTAATTATCTAATATAATTTTAATTTAATCCTCTTTGATATAAGTAATAACCATGAACGATTTGCATGAAACATCTTGGTTTTTACTTCCTTTTAACATTTAAAATAAAGGTACAACATGTTGATTATCAAATAACAAAAACTTGGATTTATAATTTTAGATCACAAAAATCAAATTTTAGAGCTAAAATTTTAGGGTTTCCGATTCGGCAAGAGGTTTTCAATCCATTATTAGAGTTTACGATCGGAAAGCAGGGGTTTCCGATCGAAACATGGTTTTCGATCGGGTACTTTTCGATCGTGGACTATTCGATCGGGTCGGAAAGCCTTTCCGATCGGAACCTTTCCAATTGGATACTTTTCGATCGGGTCGAAAAGCCTTTCCGATCTGGTACTTTTCGACCGGCCCGTAAACACTTTACGATTTGGATCGAAAAGTGGGGTTTTCGATCGGGTACTTTTCGACCAGTTCGTAAACACTTTATGATTTGGATCGAAAAGTAGGGTTTCCGGTCGGAAATCAAGGGTCTCCGCACCGGAATAGGTTTTCCGATCGGAAATCAAGGGTTTCCGATCGGGTCGAGAAGCGTTTTTCGATCAGGGACTTTTCGATCGGGTCGAAAAGTCCTATTCCATCGATTTTTTTTCGTTTTTACCAATTGCGAAACCTTTTCCAATTGTAAAACACGATTTTAAATGAATCGAAAAGCTAGAATCTTGTTTTGGTTACCCCCCTTCCAAGTTTTATTCCCGGTAATTAATTAAAATCATAGGTGGCTCGTGATACCACTGTTGGGTTATATAACAATTATCAAAACACGAGTACGCAGCGGAAAGAAACCTATGAATTAATCTAACTAACCGGTTTTAGAACGTGTACCTTTTTAGCTCGGCAAGACTTGATTTCTTGGAGGATTTGATATAAATCCCTCTACGATCGCACACACGACACACCAATGCTATGTGCTAGCAACCGATCACGAACTCCTCTTGATGTAGGCCTGGTCGAACCACACAAGAATCGAAACCCCCTTGGGTTTTCTTGTTGCCGAATTCGAGAGAGTAGAGAGAGAGAATTAGGTTTTGCACCTTTATCAGATAAATGCAACCAACACCTAAACCTCAAACCAAGATGGTCTATTTATAGGTTTAGAGGAACTTGATAAGCAAGTTAGGGCTTGGGATAGGCGTAACCGAATTTCGGCCTTAAGGCTTATCCCAAAGCCTTTTCCTAATTGTAATCCAATTACAACTCTCTCTAATTACAACTAACACCCCTCTGTTAACAATTAATTGTTAGTTTTTAACGAAACCTCGTTAAATGTTCGTGATAAATATTAATTAACCATTAATTAATATTAATACATTTGGTGTCGAGACGTGTGACCCCGTAGGCTTAAATAACTTCCGGACATACGCTTACTATTACATGATCATATCCCTACAGTTTCAACAGTATTTGGTTGATGCATATGTTTCAATCGAGCGTAACAGACTCGATTACATTCGTGATCACCAAGCCAGCCTTAGAGTTGATTTCTTGCGTGGTGTTTACGATGCTGTTGCACGAGGTGACACTGAAGGCAGCAGTATCGGTCAACGGATTATCCTGCCTTCGTCGTTCATGGGTGGCCCACGCTACATGTATAAGCATTATCAAGATGCTTTGGCGATTTTTTGTGTGCATGGTAATCCCCAATATTTCATCACGTTTACATGTAATGTCAAGTGGCCTGAGATTGTAAGGCATATGGAGTTGCAGCCTTTGCTTGGAGCTGAAGGTCGGGCTGATATGATTGCAAGAGTCTTTCGGATGAAGGTAGAGGCCTTCATTGCCTTTCTTAAACAAGAAAGACCATTCGGTGCTGTTGTCGCAGGTTCTTAAATACCCTATCCTGTTTAATACCTTTTATACCCTGTAAGCGTCTATTGACCCTTTTCCTATTTATGCTACAGTTTTATACACCATAGAGTTTCAAAAAAGAGGGCTGCCGCATTGCCATACTCTTCTATGGGTTGCTAATAAATATAAAATCACTGAGGCGTGCCAAATAGATAAATATATATCAGGAGAGATCCCTGATAAAGAACTGGATCCAGTGCTTTATCAGATTATCACCGAGACTATGATTCATGGGCCGTGTGGAGCGTTAGATAAGAATGCCACGTGTATGCAAAAAAATAAATGTCTGCGGAAGTTTCCAAAGGGACACGAGGAATGCACACGCATTGATAATGATGGTCGCCCGTTCTACAGGAGGAGACCAGGGGGCCCTACTGTCAATAAAAAGAACATACTTATTGATAACCAGTACATTGTGCCATATAACAAAGCGTTGTCCCTGCGTTTCCAGGCGCATATAAACATCGAGTATGTGGATGGAGTATGGTAATTAAATATCTATTCAAGTATATCTCGAAGGGTGCCGATCGTATCAGATATGCGGTTGTCTCGGATGCGAGTGCTGATGCTAGCTGCCCTTCATCTCAGAAAAAAGAGGTTAATGAGATTCAAAACTTTGTTGATGGGCGGTTTGTTTGTCCGCACGAGGCTGCCTGGCGTATCTTAAATTTCCCGATACATCATAGGAGCCCTGCGGTTCAGGCTCTTGTGGTGCATTTGGAGGGGCAGCAGAATGTCACCTTCAGGGACAGCAGATCACTGCCTAACGTGCTCAGAAATCCCGGCCTAGGCAAAACAACTCTTACTGAGTGGTTACTTAATAGCAGGAAGGATCAGAGTGGTCGACATCTTGTGTATATTAACTACCTTAATGAGTATAGGTGGGACGCCTCAAGGAAGTTTTGGATTAGACGCGCGACAAAGAGGGACCCAAGTGTCGGCAGATTGGTGTATGTCCACCCAAACAGTGGAGAGTTATTCTATCTGCGCATGTTGCTTAATCATAAAAGTGGGTGCACGTCCTATCAGGATATACGCACGGTCTATGATGTAACACACCCTACGTATCGTTGCGCTTGCGAAGCTCTTAGCCTCATTAGGGACGGTACAGAGTGGGGTCTGACATTTAAAGAGGCTGCTGCGTGGGCAACACCTAATGAACTGAGGTATCTTTTTGCACGTATGCTGTTATTTTGTGAAGTTTCCAATCCGTTTCGTTTATGGACAGAGCACTGGCGAGCCATGGCAGACGACATAATCTTCAACATAGTAAGAGAGACAGATGTTCAGCCAGGCTGCATACCCCCTGATCTTATACAGCAGCAGGTGTTGTATGAGCTTGAAAAGATTCTCAATGGCAGTGCAACCTACTCTACACTTGCTAACTATGGGCTTCCCATGCCAAAAGGTAACAGGCAGGAGCTGCTTAGAAATCGGTTGCTGATGGAGGAGAGGTGTTATGATATTCAATCTCTTAAGGCGCAACACGAAAGAATGAGAAGTGTTATGCTTCCAGGGAACGCCAAGGTCTATGAGACAGTCATGCAGTCTCATCTTGCAAATGTGCAGGTTCTTCTATTTATATATAGGCATGGGGGCACAGGTAAGACATTTTTGTGGACTGCCATAACCAGCGCCATACGGTCTCTTGGTAAAATTGTTTTGACTGTTGCTGCCTCCGGGATAGCATCTCTTTTGCTGCCTTCAGGGTGTACAGCTCATTCAAGATTTAGGATACCAATCAATATAACCGATGAGTCATTATGTAATGTTAAAAAGAAGGATCAGTTAGCGTGCCTTCTTGATGAAACGTCACTAATAATATGGGATGAGGCACCCATGAGCAACAAAAATTGCTTTGAATGTTTAGACCGGACTCTTAGAGATTTATTGGACGAGCCAAATAAGCCTTTCGGTGGGAAGTCTGTGCTGCTTGGTGGTGACTTTAGGCAGACCTTGCCTATTTTAAAAAAGTCAAGCAAGTCAAAAATCATAGCTGCTACTTTCCCCAAGTCTTCGATTTGGCAAAGGTTCAAGGTGATGCTCCTAACGGAGAACATGAGGCTTCACCGACATGGAATATCATCTGTTGAAAAAAAAAATAGAGAGCTTCTCGCAATGGCTGCTAAATGTAGGAGATGATAGGCTTGGCAGCATCACACAGTCTGTAGACACAGAGGCGCGGGACATTCAGATACCCAAAGAGTACTTGATTCCTAATCATGGGGACGTTCTCTTGCGTCTGATTCGGTTTATTTATGACGAGGAGATACTGCAGGCACCAACTGCTGCAAATCTTTCGGATAAGGCAATTGTATGTCCCAGGAATGCTACTGCAGATGCGATAAATGATAGGGTGTTGCAGATGACAAGCGGCAATAGTACGTCATACATGAGTGTTGACTCGATGGAACAAGAATGGGAGACAATGGTACTTCTGAGTTGCTCTATCCTATTGAATATCTAAACAGTCTCAACTTCCCAGTCCTCCCATCACACTGTCTTGAGCTAAAAATAAACACACCAGTCATACTCTTGCGTAATATTGATCAGACCAACGGCCTCTGTAATGGTACACGCTTGATCATCACGCAGCTATCACCGAGGGTCATTGAGGCCAGCATCATCACTGGAACCTTAATCGGGAAACGCGTTTATATCCCACGGATCACATTTGTGCATGATAACCAGGTGTTTCCATTCGTTTTCAGAAGGAGGCAGTTCCCTATTAGGCTTTGTTATGCGATGACCATAAACAAAAGCCAAGGTCAGTCACTTAACAAGATAGGTGTGTACCTTCCAGAACATGTCTTCGGGCATGGGCAACTCTATGTTGCTCTCTCAAGGGCGACGTCTCCAAACTCTCTTAAAATACTTATTACCCCACAGGATGGTTATCTAGAAGACACAACAAGAAATGTCGTGTATAGGGAATTCTTAGCAGAGATTGAAATAAGCCAGGTGTGCCTCATATTTGTTGCACCAACAGACCTCCTCTATGCTATACAATTTCTATGTTATACAATTATGCATGCTAAGCTTTATATTTACATGTTTTCATCTTTGTGTTCTGTTTTAAAGTGAAATGCCCTTACAAATGCAGGAAAGTGATGGCGACGGAGGTTCCAATCCATCGGATTCAACAGTCCTCTCTCCCGACACCGGTTCGAGTGAGGGTCATTCGTAAGTGGGTCATTTACAAGCGTCGTAAGTGGGGCAGCTATTTATTGATAGACAAGCATGTAAGTTAACACTTTTTAAATGGATGTATCCCCTAAACCGGCCTATCTATAATTTTTGATCATTACTCGCTATCTTTTATACAGGGAGACACAATGCATGCGATGTACAGGCTCGCTCATGATGCTGAGTTGGATAAGAAAATAACCCTTCTGGACTGCTATGTATTCGATGACTACGTCTGCCAGCACGCCCCTACAATAATGAGGGTCGGCAGCCATACAGCTGCAATAAAGATTGATACTATCACTACAATCACGAAGGTTGATGATGAAAGTGACATACCAAGAGTATGGTTTAGCTTTCCATCCCCTGAAGAACTTATAGACAGGAAAGACAAACTTGAAGTGCTCTCAGGTTATATTCTAATGCAAATAATATAGATATATAATGTGATTTTTATGACATGCTCCTGAAAGATTACATGCTATTTTCATTATGAAGACTTCATTGGAAAGATCGAGGACATAGAGCACATAGAGACAGAGAATAACAATAGCCTGCTTAGGGTAACTATGAAGGATGCAAGGTATATCACTTGGTTAGCAACCCAGTTTTTTGTTGATTAGAAACCCTTTCTATGCTCCTTCTCAGATTATATATAATTTTATTGTTTTAAAAAATAGTGGCAAGCCTGTTATTGTTGCTCTATGGAAAGAAATTGTGGCGCTGGTGGACACAGAGGCTCTCGCTGCTACTGATCGGGTTGTCATTGCTGCTTTGCAATCAGTTAAAGCTGTAGATTTTGATGGTAAAGCTTTACAAACAGTCAGCTACCTATGTACGCAGCCATGAGCGCTAACATTGTTTTGTATACTAGGTGATATGCAGTTAGAGTCAACCGCTGCAACCAGAGTCGTGGTTAATCCTGATCTTGAGGTTGCCCATGCCATGGCAAAAAGGTATAACCGCATTATAAAACATAGCATACATACTTAAAACACAATCTGTGCTGATCATAATTTTTTTTTTGCAGTTTCCAACCTCCAGAGGCATCAGATGCGCCGCGGATCAGGTACACACCTAGGTCCCAGCGTGACATGACGTTGGCTCACTCTACCAGAAGGGATTATGTAGTTCTACCAGCTCATGGCTGATTATAAACAGAGCCTCCATATCAATTTGGCTCTTAATTCATTTAATTTATTATGTGTGAGGCAGGATATGAAGTACACATGCGAAGCAACGGTGACTGATATTACAAAAGGACGTACATGGTTCTTTGTTCGTTGCCTGCCGTGTAAAAGAACCATAACAGCTGGAAAAGATGGTTACACATGCCCAAGGCATGGTAAGGCCGGCCTCAAATACAGGTAAAACAGATAAGGTTCTTATGTTACGAGGCATATGCCTGCCTTTATTGATATACAGATCCTGCGAACTGCTTCATATCAGCCAAAAACACATTAATCCTAATATAGCTTCCATGGGCATCTTTATTAATGCATATCTATGTTGCCTATCTTATAGGTACTGCGTTAATTGCACACTTGAAGACGCGTCTGCTAAAGTACATGCCTGCATATTCGATGAGGGCGTCAACACTATGCTTGGGATCAAATGCTATGATATGATAACAAAGGAAGGCTATTCTGATCCAACAAAGATGGCAGATCCAATCTATACTCTGAGAGGGATGATAATGATCTTCATATTGCAGAATGGAGAGATGTCACATGAGAGTATCCTAAGGTTTACAGTTAACAAAGTCTTTCACCCTTCTACTGATACAGACCGATTAATCTCAGGGTCTCCTTCCAAAATCATCCCTCTCTTGCCTGCGGCGCATACACCTGCTGTGCTGGCTATTAAAGAACCAGTTGATACACCTGTAAGTGTAAGCCTTGCACCTCCTTTTGCACAGGCCAGCCAATCCATTGAGATGGAAAAAATCGTGGGCTCACCAGAGGCGTCCGCTGAAAAACCAAAGACGATGTCTGCATGGAAAGAGCTCTTCCCGGAAGACGAGGTGCAAGTCAGGTCAAAAAAATCGAAGACACACGGACCTTAGTAAACAAGTGATGGAATCCTATGGTGCTGCAGGATAAAAAATTACAACTTTTTTGGGTGATACTCGCGCAGCTTATTAGGTAGTAGTAGTGTGTGTTATCGTAAACTAGATGCATAATATTATGTAAGGATATGGTATATACAAATATAATGTAGGTGTATAGTATGTAATGATCCACCTAGGAATGTTTGTTTTTATGTAAGCATATGATGTAGGACCATATGATGGCCAAACCATGAACAACTTTTGCTAATATATATCAGGTTCTTGGTTTGATCCAAGGTGTTTTTCTTTTACTTAATTATTTACCTGCATACTAAACTGAGTAAACAGGTGCATACAGGAACAATGATAATACCACACAACCTTTAAGACTTTGCTGAGGACACAGAATGAAATGGTGGATGCTTTATGACATGGCTCACTTTTGAATATACTTGCTGATACATAACAGGGGACTTATGGATCAAGAGTGTTTGAAAACATCATGTTGGAACTTTTGTATGCTTTTATGAATCAGTACATATAATAAGAGGAACATATATATTATTTTTGTTTGCCTTTCATTAGTGACTAACATGTTCATTTGGTATGTGTTAGATGGAATATTTTTGTAAGTAACTTCAATACATGACGGCACAGGTGTGGCAGCCAGCCTCACCGCAATAAAGGTGTGCAGCTTTCTCGACCGTTTCGTGGTTGCTAACTAAGGTTTATGATTGGTAAGAAACATCTTTGCCTCTCGCAATTTACACAAAATTAGCTCCCGCGCGCAACACGCGCCAATTTGCCACTTGTGCTAAAGAAAATGATGTTGTACTTCTTTAACTCTAACTAGGTGGAAAACTACTCGCGCGTTGCTGCGAGCGTGGCTATAAACGTGAAAAATATGAACTCCCGTTGCTACGATAAAATCCATTGAGTACCATTTGTAAAGTTTAATATTAAAATAACTAATGTTATGAATCCGAAAATATATACATAAACAAAGTAGATGTTTTAGTTTCTATAACATCTAAAAGCGTAAAAGATGATCTTATATAGCGGTCACTCGTCATACGAGGTTTTTTTTTAACATTTAGGAAAACCTAGGCGCTTAGTAAAAAAGAAACGGATGATAGGTTTGTTATTAAGAGACGGTATTCAACGAAAAGAGAATAGTATTATTTTGGGGGTGAAAATTCTCTATATCCTATCCAAGGGGCAAAAATTAATAACGGTGAAAAAAAGTTGATGTAGCATAATACCCCTTTTGGCAGGTCTACAAAAAATTATTGCAAAATAAAGTGAAAAAAAAACATTTATAGAGAAATTAAAAGGTTTGCAAAATAAATCCAAATTTTGTTTTAGCAGTTATAAGTATCTAAACTTTAAGAAAGGCGCATGTTGTGTACATCAATAAAAAAACAGTCTCGTACGTAAAGGTTACATTTATTAAAAATGTTTCGAACAAAGACAAAAGGAAGGCCTAAAAAACGTTTCAAACAAAGAAAAAAAATTGCGCTTTGAAGCAAATTTTCTCGCACACGTTATGCTAGACCTGAGCAATAGAATTTTGAAATAGTCAAATATAGATTCGTAAAGAAAATGAATCAAAGATAATATAAATTAAAATAAAAAAAATGAAAAAAAATTAATCTATGAAAATCAAACATGGGTCTCAATCTGGTTCTATCATTTATATCGTACCTAAACCACTACGCGAACGAAGAGGTTGTGAAAAACATAATGCTTACAAAGATTATGTATAGAAAACATAGTAAAAAAGAAATTGAATCCACTAAACCTCGAACGGGGGTAACCAACATACAAGGCCATAGACTTAGCTGCTAATATTTTTAAATTGTGGGAGACTTACCACTACACCAGCTGCTAATATTTTCAAATTATGGGATCCACAATATATATTGAACCAGGTTTCCAATTAAAAAGAGTAGGTATAAAAAGGTTTCAAACCCAGCTCATCAGAATGAAAGCTGAGACATAAGCCCACTGGGGCACCCCCACGAATGTAAATCATTTTGTAAAACACTTTATATGTACTAAACAAAAAGTCAACATATTAGCAAGCACACACCCATGTTCCCCAAGCTGATACTTGGCATGTCCCCCCCTTCCAGGCCCATCACAAGGAAAATTCTTCAATATGGAATCGATTCACACCAATTCTTCTATGTATACAGGTTTATCCTTCATCTTTTATGAAGTTTCGATAGAAAGATTCCTCTACCAATGTAAGACAATCAACTCCATTCGTTAGAACAACTTCCATCGAGTCTCTGCACCTATCCTTTTTCATTTTTGCTTTCTGAACCTTTGTTTGTTTTCGGAAAACATGATTTGGCTCAGGATTGCCCATTTTTATTAATTCCAGGGTTTCTCTGAATTTGAAAGTTATCACTTAGTAAGTTTCCATACCAAGGCTCAATCCAATTAAGTCCGTAACGTCTCTCAATTTCGCCATATCCCCCTTTTTGAGATGAAAATCTCATTGCGATCTCGTCGCGTTGCGACGGAACCGATATAAAACAATATTTTTTGATTTTGTAAAAGACATTGATTATATAAGTGTAGAAAGAAAAAAAAAAATTGTTGGCAGTTAATGAAAAAATACATATTCCGTAAGGAGTTATAAGTATTTAGGCTCTTGGTAAGATGCGCTTTAAGATAAAAAAAATCGGTAATGCATAAACAACGGTTTAAAGAACCTAAACAAAGATTTTCTTACTAAAAAAATTAGGTGTACATTAGTAAAGTGCGTGTTGGGTGACTCAATAAAAATATTAGAGGATACCTTTATTTAAAAAAAAATAGTTAGATAAAGGAAATAAAGCAAAAATAAAAAGGTATTCGCACATGTTATGCTATGTCAGAAAAATAGAATTTTAAAATCAGATCTAGATACGCTAGGAAAATTTAACTTAACATAAAAAAAATGTAAAACTCGTAGGATTCGAACTCGAGCTTAAAAAATCCGTGGAGTAAATTTTTACAAAATAAGAATCAATGATTTCGCCACATAAAGTTTACTAAGCAGGTTAGAAATAAATTTGTATTTATGTATAAAAACTAAATATATATGGAAAAAGAATAATAAAGTTGGGTACGGGGATCAAACTTGGGTGTGTACCAGGTTACATAATACACAAGATACATAACCATTGGGCTGATACATCTTTAGTGAACTTAAACTAAACCGGTTGCAAAACTTGTAAGCAAAAACCTTTTAGTAAAATAAAAAAAAACAAAAAAATTGTAGATCCTAAGACTCGAAAATACAGGTTACATAGTACAAAAGATACATAACAATTGGGTTGATACATCTTTAGTGAACTTAAACTAAAAGCAAAAACCTTTTAGTAAAATACAAAAAAAAAAAAAAAAAACAACAACAAAAACCTTTTAGTAAAATACAAAAAAAAAAAAAAAAGAGTTGTAGATCCTGAGACTCGAAGCTAAGCATATGGTGACTCAAAGCCCAATAATTGTTGCTCCAACCACCACGACACTTTGTTGTTTGCGTAAGTCTTTGACAAATAATGTATATATGTAAAACAAAAAGTCAAAGTTAGTAGGCAAGCAAACACACTTGTTCCTTTGTTGACCATGTCTATAATATACAGGTAATGCGTTTGCAAATACTTTTTTTTTCTTTTTTGGGATTTGAGGAATTTTTTTTAGGATCACCATAGAAATAGCCTCTACAACTCTAGGACTGTTGACTTCAGAACCTTTGGCACATATACAAAACTTGTGTACTATGATTTAATAAAAGAGGAAATTTACATGTGGTTCGTGGATGTAGTTCACCTCAATGGAACTACATTAAAATTCTTATGTCACTCGTTCCTCTATCTTTTTGCTTGTTTATGTGCATTGTCGACTCCGCTAACTACAAACCTATCACAATGGCCACCACTATTTAATAAATTGTTAGTAAAATTTCGTAGCCAATTAATTAACTGCTACTCAGTCCCTAATAAAACGATAAAATATCTATATTATATTATAAATAGATGGTGACCCGCCCGAGCATTGTGGCGGGCCACCTTTTTATAACTCGTTTAAACATTTAAGGAATGAGTATGATGTGAACTGATGTGTTCCTTTAGTTAAGGACAAATCATTTTCTTGGATTTCCGTTTATTCATTTAGAAAGTCTTGTATCTTTGCTGCACAAAGTTCACATACTATCCTTTCCTTGGGTTTCTAGATGTGTATGTCCTAAAGGTTCTTGTCCAATACCATTAAAAAACATTTACATTCATGTTCACTTTTCACCCTTATGATACCCACCGTTGACCAAAAATTCATGTACAAAAAGGTGCGGCAACTAGCAGGGTCCTGTTTCTTGTTTTTCTCTGAGCATGCCTATTGTTCATCTGCAGTTTTTTCTATAGATGTAAGTAAAATGAATTGCAAGCTATAGTTTAACTCTTCAAAGAAGTTGGAGAATAAGCACCCGATAAGGATGTGGAATATATGCGGCTGATTCTTCCTGCAGGTTTTTGAGGTAGTGTTGGAGGCAACAATTGTAGCCTTTCTCGCAGTTCCGTTTTCCTGTGAGGTTGTAGAGATATGTTGTACCACTGCAAAGATCAGTTGAGTGGTTTATAAATGTATAAATATTTTGAAGTCCTAGTTAATGTTAACTTATCACATTTGTCATAAAGATCTAAAGCTAATATCAGTTATGACCATGCTAATAAAAAAGGTTACTCTCTGATTCTATACTTTTGTTCAAACCTGCAAAAAAAAAAAGTTACTATTTATATACAACAATCATGAAGCTGATGTTATTTGGTTAAGAAGAATAAATGGTGGGAAGGTCCTAAACCAAAAAACCAAATGAAACTTCTTTAAAAAAGACCGGTCTTAAGCGCAGAAACCTGCAAAAGAAGAAAAATCGTAATAGAAATGAGACATCAAGACATACCAAACCGAAGGAGCAGGTAGATGCACCAAGTATCTGCATAACACAAAGCCATTTGATTTATTCAGATTGGGACCAGAAGATAAAAACTGGTAACATTTTACATTTCATTGAAGTCTAAATCGGAGACGGCAAAATATTTCATTTATCAGAGGTTTTATATCAGCAGACAAAGGACATGGAAATGAAATCACAAACATAAAGCACTACACTTTTCATCAAATGAAATTACACGCAAGAAAGTGAATCTTGACATTTATAGCTCAGCCCGTTGTGGTGGGAATATCGTATCCTCAAAAAGAGAAAGAGGAATACCATACATGCAAAAAGAAGCAAATAAAACAAATCATGTATCGCTCGTCCCTAAACAAAATCTTAAATTGACCTAAACAACACCGTGATTTGTACAATGGTCCTTAACTAAATATATATTAAGTGGTTCAAGTTATAAAATCTGAAAGTAAGATCAAATACAAACCTTTTATATCATACAAATCATAGAAACCAACATAAATCTACCACGTAGACTGTTGATTTTTTTTTCATAAATATTAATCCCATTAACCTTTTAAAACTAAAATAACTTTTTCCTCTAAAAAAAGGATAAGAAACAAATCCGAGATGAGGGGCTTATATCAGTGAGAATTTGAGCAACATTTAAAGAAAAAAAAGAACCATTTAGTAAATGGTATGAAGATAGAAATCTTCGAATTTCCACACCCTAATAGTCCCTAAAATGAATGCTCTAAACGTTTAATATGTCAGACCATTCAGACTTCAGAGTAGCTTTCCCATCTCATCCCTATAATTTATACTTTTATCGTTACTTCTTTTCTCTCTTACACTCACAATCACAATTAAATAATACTTTTTATACCCGTATCATTACCTTTTCTCGCTCTTTCATCCACATCAAACATAAAATTTTAAAAACTCGCCAGTTTTTTTCCTCAAATATTGGGATGAATAGTAACTTTTTCCCCCTCCTCCACTCACAACCACTTACAACCACACCCTAAAATTTAGGTATTATACTCACAAAGTTTTAAGGATTCTATTGTGAGTGCTCTAAGTGGTGAAAATCGTTAAATTAAAACTTCTATTAATATATAAAATAAGAAAGTTTGGAAATCAGTCCATCGTTCAAGATCCCTCCGGTGATCATTTTCTCTGTTTTGGACTTGGCGAACATTCATAAATACGATTCTTTTCCCGACTGGATAGTTAAGGCCTTAAACATAATTTATCTTTCGAGTTGTTGGTGCATTTGGCTCGAGAGGAACAAGGTAATCTTCAACAACAGGAGTCCTTCTATTCACCGGGTGATTTTCGAGATTAAAAGTCTAAGTTACCTATGGTTTATTCATCGTTGTAAAATCCGATCCTTTCCATAGAAAGATTGGGTTTCCTTTTCTTTGTAATGTTCCGTTGTTTCCCCGGTCTCTAGCGTCTTGCTAGGGGTTGGTGTTCGTTCTTTCTATATAATTGTTGTTAAAAAGAAAGTAATGTAATAATTTTCACACAAATTGAGTAAAAATCAAAAAGTTTGGAACCCAGTATATCATAGCATTCCGTTTGACTTTTGAGGTCAGCATATGACTTTCGAAATTCAAAGATGTTCACGCAAATCGAGTACAAACATTTCCTACTTGTAGCATTACATACAGAAAACAATTTTTTTAACGGCAAATTTGGATCACTGACGGGGGCATTACCCCCCACCCGATCATATCCAATCCCTATCAGGAGGAAACTCACCATAGGTGAGAAAACCCCCTGGCCCAACTTGTAACCCCCATTTATTTATTTTTTCTTACAAGTGGGACTTGAACCCAAGACCTCTCCTTTATAATGTCTTGGGTACCTCCCCCTAGCCAATTCAGCTAGAGATCATTGGTACATACAGAAATCAATTAGTTTGTCAAGATTTATCAAAACAAAAAACCTCTTAACATCGTGAATTTGAGGTTTTAAATCAGTAAGTTTGACCTTAAAACTCAAAATGAATTTCCAAGTGAACTCACCTAGAATAGTTTTGCTCATATGGCTCCCATCTGAGACTGCACCGCCACCATCGCCATCAAGCTTGACATCTGCTAGAAGCTGCAAGCAACAATAAGTTATGCCTTCGTAGAGGGGCATATTATGAGAACTAATCAAATCAATCAATAAATCATGGCATATTATGAGAACTAATCATATCAATCAACAATTTAGTTGGTTATTGAATTGCGATGAATATATGCTCAACTCAAACCAAAGAAACTAAACAACCCAATACACAAACCCTGTTGAGATTTACAGTGGATATTCGGGTTACCGATTTTAATTTTTATCTCATTAAAACCGATTTAATATATAAATTAATACCAGATTAATTTAGCAGCGGAAACGATTTAATTAAACACGCGAATATTGTTGTAGTACACGACACACACAGAAAAACATTTATTTAAAATAAATAAAATATATATATCTAAGCATGTTAGATATACCTTGGTGGGATTCGAGCAACCGCTCAAGACACCCGGATTTAATGGACTCTCACTAGTACGAACTGAGACGTCCGACTCGAAATGGTGAGTCAGGTCGTCAACTGTGGCGGCGACCATCGACGGCGGCGGCGGTGGTAGGGTTACCACGGGTGGTGGTGACAAAATTTTCTCCACCGGGATCGCGACAGAAACAGTTCCCACAAAAATCTTGTCACCGGAGACTGGCGGTGACACGGTGACAGTGCCCGGCAGGTATAAAGGCGCGGGCCACAACAAGGGAATGGGGCGCGGTGGCCTCGGCTGCCCCAGCAGCGCGAGGACCACCGGCCGGCGATCGACCGACGGTGCGGCGGAGGCAGCGACGGCGGCGGGCTGGGTCGCGACGGCGACCTGGGTTGCGGCTGCGGCTCGGGTCGCGGCTTTGGCTTCGGCTCGGGCTGCGGCTTCGGCTCAGGCGGCTACAGCTTCTTTCTCGAGTCGTGCGATGGCGCTGGCTAAACGGGGATCCACCGGTTAGGCGATGAATGGTGGCGGTGGCGTAGGGTGGCCATCGGCGGCGATAAGTAAGGTGGTGCCGGCTTGAGGTCGACGCAAGAGGGAGAGAGAGAATGGAGATTATGGTTTCTTCTTTGATTATTATTTTTCACTCCTCCATCCCCTATTTTAATAATAAGAATCGTGGACCGGGGCTCTGACGGACTGGGCCTGGTCGCGATTTCCTCTAGTCCACCAAAAACTGACCAGTATGTTAATTCAGTAAAAACTGATCAGTCCATTTAATTTATTTGTGAGCGTTTTTAGACGTAAATGTTTTGTCGTTTAATTAAATAAATAATCAAGCATTTATTTAATTAGCCATACAGTTCGTTTTAATACTAATTAACAGGTAATTAGATTTATAGTCCGTTGACTCGGGTGTAACTCTTACGGGTCAATATCGGTCGGGTTCGTTAATTCGTCGGGTCAGGACACCCTGTTTCCAACAGTTTCCCACTTGGACTGAACGCGACAATTTAACGAGCGCAGTCAGAGGCACTCTAGCTATGCATGGCTACACCAACCAATATTGGCACTTTAAGTCGTCATGCAAAGTATATCTGATTGTAGCTCAAGCAGACTTATGACTTGTGCATTCATTGTCATATGTTCCTTTCTGTATAAGACATTGATGAATTATGAGACATGGACTCTCATATCTGATTCGTCGATTCTCGTTCTCGATACAATTCGATGTGATCCGACAAACACATAGTAAGTTTGGGTGAGGCCTCACACTTATCACTTGGAATCTACGAGGGTGCCTTTATGTCTAACAGTTGCCGAAGCAAAAGTACAAAATTCCTTGTTGAGGCATACAACTCCCACTAAACCTCAGAGCCATTCCCAAAAGTAACCGTTATGGTTGGCAGTTACGCGACAACGTTAGGCTACAATCAAAGAATGTTCTTTGGTAGAAGGGAGTTCGAATATGCGTCTTAGGTCTAAGGATACATTAGAGCATGCATTAATCAAGCAAGCAAGACTTCCATGGTTGCGTTTCATGATGCGAGTTACGTCCAACGTCATTCACCAATGAGGTCCGTGAGTTTGAACGTTAAACGTCTTTAAGGTTCAAGTAGTCACAATAGTCTTACTTTAGTGTAGCTCCCACTAAACTAAATGACTACGGACATTTAGAACAAGAACTTATTGTTCAAGGATTAAACGTATTAATATTGAACACAATTATGTAATTCATTATTGCATAAAACAGATGGAATAAGAACAGTATAGATAATTAACTGTTGATGTTCATACATCCAAATACTAAATCAAAACATGTCTTTAGCTAATCTGAGCCATATCGCTTCTCTGTGGCGTATATGAGTCTCCTGAGTCATAGGCTTAGTGAATGGATCAGCTAAGTTTGATCTGTGTGTACCTTGCTTATTTTAATCTCATTTCTGTCGACTACTTCTCTTATGTAGTGGAATTTCCTCAGGATGTGCTTGGCCTTCTTGTGAGACCCTTGCTCTTTGGCTTGAGCTATAGCGCCTGTGTTATCGCACAGCCTCTCGATTGGCTGCCTAATGCTTGGCACGACATCGAGATCGGATATGAATTTCTTCATCCACACAGCTTCCTTAGCAGCTTCTGAGGCGGCTATGTATTTGGATTCAGTAGTAGAATCCCGACTGCGAGCGAGAGTCATCTCAGTTAGTCTGAAAACCGGCATCAGTGTAACAAATTACAGTGAGCTCTTCATCAACACTTCCATATAAGAGAAACATATCACTGGTGTTTCTCAAGTATTTCAGTATGTTCTTTACAGCCGTCCAGTGAGCTAGTCCTTGCGTCTGTTGGTATCGACTTGTCACACTCAGTGCATACAAAACATCAGGTCGTGTGTAGAGCATGGCATACATGATAGATCCAACAGCAGAGGCAAATGGGATCGATGCCATTTGGCTTATCTCTTGCTCCATTTTAGGTGCTTCATATTTGTCCAAGATTGTTCCCTTAGTCATGGGAACGGCTCCTTTCTTGGAGTTGCTCATGTTGAACCGTGCTATGATCTTATCAACGTATGTGTTTTGACTGAGACCCAAAAGGCGCTTTGATCAATCTCTATGAATTTTAATTCCCAGAATGTAAGTGGCTTCGCCAAGATCCTTCATAGCGAAACAAGATGAAAGCCATTTCTTAACTTCGTTAAGCATGGGTATGTTGTTTCCTATGATCAGTATATCGTCTACGTACAGTACGAGAAACGATACAACGCTCCTACTTGCCTTTCTGTAAACACAAGGTTCATCTTTATTTTCATCAAAACCAAACTCTTTGACCTTTTGATCAAATGAAGATTCCAACTTCGAGATGTTTGTTTGAGTCCATAAATGGACTTGCTCAGCTTGCAAACCTTGTTTGGATCCTCTAGATCGATAAAACCATCAGGCTGAACCATGTAGACATCTTCTTCGAACGTCCGTTCAGGAAAGCGATTTTAACGTCCATTTGCCATATCTCATAATCATGGTATGCGGCTATGGCAAGGAGAATCCTGATCTATTTGTCATGAAAACGGGCGAGAAGGTTTCGTCATAGTCAATCCCTTGAGTTTGAGTGAAACCTTTCGCTACAAGCCGTGCCTTGTAGGTTTCCACATTTCCATGCATGTCAATTTTTCTTTTAAAGATCCACTTGCTCCCTACTGCCCGTGAACTGGGGGTAGCTCAATCAAGTCCCAGACATGATTGTCATGCATGGATTACATCTCAGTGTTCATGGCCTCAAGCCATTTATCATATTCTGGATATGACATAGCAGCTTTGTAGTTAGCAGGCTCATCGTTAGAATCGACTACTAACAGAACGTCAAAGGCTTCATGATAGCCAAGGTATCTTTTGGGCTCTTTGTGCGTCCTTTCGCTCCTACGAACGCTTGCGCTTGTGCTTGGATCTGATGGTGCGACGATAATTTGTCTGTCAGATGCAGCGACCATTTCAGGGTTAGGTGTATCTTGAATCTCTTCAAGATCCACTAGATCACTATTTGTTCCTCTAGTAAGAATCTCTTTCTCAAGGAACTTACCTTTCCTTTTGATGGAAATAGTATTTGCACCAGGATGGTAAAAATAATAACCGGTATTACCATAGTATCTAACAAAAGTTACCTTTCCACCTCGGGGATCGAGCTTGTTGTCAGATTCGCTGGTGACATAAGCTTCACATCCCCATACCCTGAGGTATGATAGTTTACGAAGAGATCCATGCCATATCTCATATGGGGTCTTCTCTACTTTCTTGGTCGGAGCCAGATTTATTAGGCGAGCGGCAGTCAAGATGGCATACCCCCAAAAGGAGTGTGGCAAGGTAACCCTGCACATCATCGATCGAACCATGTTAAGCAGAGTTCGATTCCTCCTTTCACTTACGCCATTTAACTGGGGTGTTCCAGGAGGAGTAGGTTGTGAAACAATTCCACATTCCTTCAGATGATTTAGGAATTCAGCCATTAGGTATTCACCACCTCTATCAGATCGAAGTATTTTAATAGTTCAACTTAGCTGATTTTGTACTTCGTTTTAAAACTCTTTGAACTTTTCAAAAAAGTTTCATGTTTGTGTTTCATCAGACAGACATAAGCATATCTGTTGTAGTCATCGATAAAAGTCACGAAGTACCGTTCGCGATTCCTCGTCTCGGTTCGAAAGGGTCCACACACATCGGTATGAATAATGCCTAACAATCCTTGGGCCCGTTCACCTATATGGGTGAAGGGTGACTTGGTTAGTTTACCAGATAAGCAGGACTCGCATTGATCGAAAAAATATGCATCTTGGGACTCGAGAATCACGGCAGTTTGCAGCTTCTTAATGCGAGCTTTGCTTATGTGACCAAGTCTATGGTGGCATAACGAGGATTTGCTACTATTAGCTTTGCTTGTTTTAGAAACATGATAGAGCTGATTATTTGTTTGAACATCTATCTCATATATACCATGTCGAGGTTTAGCCTCGAAATAAAATATATCATTAAGGTAAGCAGAAATCGAATTACCATTAAATTTATACCGAAAAGCTTGTTCAAACAATGAAGAGACATAAATAATGTTCCTAGATAAACCAAGTGCATACAAACAGTTAACTAGAGTAACTACAAGGCCAGAAGATCATGAAAAAGAATATGTGCCGGTAGCAAGTACTGGGACCTTTTTCCCGTCACCAACGATGAGGTCCATGTAGCCTTGTTCTATATTCTTCCACTTCTCAGGTTCCTGCAAAACATTAATGATGTGATAACCATATCCAGTATCAAATACCCATGAATTGGAGGAAACAGTGAAAAGTTCAAAAATATGTATTGACATACCTGATGAGCAACCCTTATTAGGGTTCTTGGTCATCTTCAGCTTTGCAAGATAAACGGGACAGTTACAACGCCAATGTCCCATTTTGTTGCACTCATAGCGCAGGCGGTCCTCACGAGGCTGCACTTGTGGTTTCTTGCCATTCCCTTCTTTAACCTTCTTGGATTTGGAGATTTTTGTATTGGCAATTCTGAGCACGTCCGGCATGGTCTTGATCTTTACGTTGCGTATCAACGGAATAACCTCCTCGATCGACTGAGCCGAACAATTAATCACAAGAATGCGATAATGTTCTGGCAAAGATCTGACACTACTAGAAAAAGGGCCTTTCTTGACGCGCGAGCGATGACACACGGTTTTTAATGACGCGCAAAAACGAGTGTCATAAAAAAACTGTCAAGAATTGTAAAATTTTAAGAGTAGATGACGCGCAATATTGCGCGTCATACACTTTATGTCATAAATAAAAAAACACGGAGTACACATTAGGCGCGCGTCATCTTTAAAGTGTCATTTTATATTTTATATTTTTTTTATTTTCCCTCTAATATTTTTGCCCTAAAATTTCATCTGCCGCTCACAAAAACCATTCCCGCCGCTTCAATTATTTTAGCCCTAATTCGCCTCCGCTGCTCCCTCTCGGTTTCTTCTCCTTCATCACCGCCACTGTGTTGCTCCATCTCCGCTCTTCTTCTCTCGTTCCACTGACGCTCATGTGTATTCATGTATGTCTAGTGTGTAAAGCTATTACACACTTTCTAAAAATCATGGAGAATTTCAACAAGGATTTCCATTTATTCAAGGTACGTTCTATGTTCCCCTGTTTTAAGATTCAATTAGATTATTTAACCTAAGTTTTTTGCTAAGTTTTAATTTTGATTTTTGTGCTGTTGCAGGATGAAACATATCAAATAACGAGAATGAATTGAACCCAAAAATGACTTCCAAGATCTTAAAGAGCCCTCGTAAGAATTAGTTACACGCTAAGCATTTCATGAGTCCCACAATTTCAGCCACAATTGAAGCTTCTTCTGTACCAAGAAAGAAAATATTGGGTGAAAGAAACGAAACCCTAGATGCCCTAGCACAACCTAGCCTCCAGAGATCCATTAGTTTTGGGTCAAAAATAGTAAAGTCTCTTGCTTTTGATTCTCGATCTTTTGTGCCTAAATTAAATTCTTTTTGTTTTCGCTGAGGTTATTACATTTCTTCTATTTCGTTCCCCAAATTGTTATTCATCACTAAAACAGCTCAATTAAGCTTCGATTTATTGCAGTAATAATTTGTTAATTTTTTTGTGTTTTAATTTGTAAATGTAATTGTCGCCGTGTAAATTTGCTACTGGTTGATTTAGATTCACGAAATATAACTTTCTTATGCTTAATCTTCAATGTATTTTGTTATATGTGAGAACAGGAACATTGTTCATGTAGTATTTGTTTAATTTGTCATTGTTTAAGAAGAGTAAAATATCACTGTCATAGTTTAGAATAATAAACAATCCCTCTACGTTTATATTTATAAAATATTATACTTTCATATAAAAGAAATTTTTTACCTTTCCTTATTTGCAAATTTGTAAATTTTACATAAATATGGTGTTTTCACAAGATTAGAGATTGACATTTGACAGCAATAGGGTTTTATAGGTTATTTGTTTCTAATTTTAATAGTTTTTATGTTTATAGACAAGTACTTTTCTTTGTGCAATCATGTATTAGTTTACGTTCTTTGCTACAATTCTGCACCGCATCAATGGTTGTGGGATTAATTTACTTATGGATGTGTTGACTCATGTTATATTATACTTCTAACGGGTTAAACATGTTAATCAAGAATTTTTTTTTTGTTGCTAAAAGGCGTCTTATGACGGTAATTATCTATTAAAAGACCTTTAAGTAGACTCGGTAAATGAGAATAACAACTGGTCATAACAACTTGGAGTTTTTAATGCTTTAAATATGGAACTAACTATTAATATAGGTTTGTAATATGAATATGGTCAACATGACCTTATATATGAATATAAATAAGAAACAGTGAGTACTGTTGGTTTAGTTGTGTTTGTATGTTGGTAATTGTCAATTTTTTATGCAGCTTAGATGTCTCTGAGAGGTAACTGTCATTATGTCTTTCTTTTGGATTGTGGGTTGTAGTGAATGGGAAAATATGAGGTCTTTTTGAGTATATTGATTGTTACTGTGATTTTATCTTTGTTTTTTATGTTTTGCAGTTGCTCCATCTATCAATTCGTCAATATCTAACAAGGTAATATATATATATATATATGTGTGTGTATATATATGTTTAATTACTCTATAATGATGGAAGTCATTGGATCTGATTGTGATTATTATGCTAGCCTCCAGCTCAAACTTCCCTGTTTGGAAGAACCAACTATGGTGTTAATATAAAATAGTTTGGGTTGGAATAAAATGGGTCATTTTTATACTTACTGAACAGGTTTGGGTTGGGTTAAAACGGGTCATTTTAGAGTACTCACTTCGAGCTGCCGTTCGAGTAGCATCGACATCGTCCTCGTGCTTATGTCTTCATCCCAGTCAAAGGTACAATCTGAAAACTCGACTGTCATCACAATCATAGGCTTATTTGAATACTCATTTATATTAAGTTTATATTGGTTAACATTCTGTTTTGTAAACAACTTTATAAACAACTTTACGTTTATCATATTTGCTTAATGGTTTAAATGAATTATACTTCCTAGATGAATTGGTAGCAATCCTTGACCAAAAGAGGAAGTTTTAGGGCATGGTTTATACAATCACATCTGCTAGCAGCATCAGGTATGCTTCTTTTTTGTTTAATGTTTTCTGTTGCTAGCTCGTAGAGCAATCCAGTGAGCTAACAGTCCACTTATTTATGGTTTAGGAAGATAAATATTTCCTTTCTTTTTTATGCTATGAATTGCTATCTCTCTTTACTTATCATCAACAAAAAAATGAAACCTAAACCCACTTTTATTCGCAAGTGTTAGCGATTGTAGATAGGGATTATGTACGAAGTGTTTGATTCAGTTTTTATAAAATGGCTTCTCTATTACTATTACTTCAAACCCAGCAGGAGCGTACCAACTATATTAGCTTTGAATTTATTATGCGGGTTTATTTTTTTTTTAACCTGAACACATATCCAGGATACAAAAGGGGATGAATTTTACATTAGCAAGCAGAAAAACAAGACATTCTTAACTGCAGGTTATATGCTTATGGGTTTGAAGTGCACAGGTCCATAAATTAACTTCTGATTCTACCTCTACACAACACAGATAAGTCCCATCAAAATAAATATACATCTCAACATTCTTGATCATTTTCATCTATTACAACATAAGTTATCTATGCTGTATATGTTTTGTTAAATAACTGCTGATGAAAGACTTGGATATACCTAGGCATGATCATTTGACCTGAACTACATATGAGGCTTAGCAAATATGGATAATCAAAGTCTGATTCAACAAACGAAGCTTTGGTGATGTGACCGAATGCACTTTTATATTAGTTTAGTTATAAACATCAGCCTACTAGGTGTTTCTATAAATGTGCCGGTGATTGTGGCGTTTTAAATTTTTGTGGTTGCTACTAAATGTTTGTGCTTTTTGGTGTGCAGGTGCTGCAACTGATCTGTGATAGTTGTTATGAGGATATAATTTCGGGATGTTTGTTTTTGGGTCAACTGCAGCCTCATAGAGTTGTTTAATTGTGCAGGTAGACGTGTGTACAATGATGAGGTGCGTGGCTTCCTTTATCAGCCTCTTCCATACACAGGTTTGTTTTCCATTCAGTTTTTGTTGCCTGATAGTTGATTTGGTTCAGTCTAAACCTAAGTGCTTGTTATTGTTGGGTTGTATAACTATTTATCAAAACACGAGTACGCAGCGGAAAGAATCCTATGAATTAATCTAACTAACCGGATAGAACATGTTTACCTTATGAGCTCGGATTGACTTGATCTCTTGGAGGATTTGATACAAATCCCTCTACGATCGCACACACGACACACCAATGCTATGTGCTAGCAACCGATCACGAACCTCTTCTTGATGTAGGCTTGGTCGAACCACACAAGAAATCGCAACCCCCTTGGGTTTTCTTGTTGCCGAATTCGAGAGAGAGTAGAGAGAGAATTAGAGTTTTCTTTTATCTGATAAAAGCAGCAACTAATCCTTAAACCCAGAGGGTCTATTTATAGGATTAGATTACTTGATAAACAAGCAAAAGGGATAGGCATAAGAGCCCTAGCCGAATTCGGCCTAGAGGCCTTATCCACAACCTTTTCTCAATTGTAATCCAATTACAATTCTCTCTAATTACAACTAGCACCCCTCTGTTAACAATTAACTGTCAGTTTTTAACGAAACCTCGTTAAATGTTCGTGATAAATATTAATTAACCATTAATTAATATTAATACATTTGGTGTCGAGACGTGTGACCCCGTAGGCCTAAATAATATCCGGACATACGCTTACTATTACATGATCATATCCCTACAGCTCCCACTTGAGCTTGCAATAGTAAAGGTAATAACATTGGTTAGCGTCTAGCAACACGCCAATGCTCCCAGAATTATTTAAGTACAGTTTCTCAAAGTGTATTTAAATGGTACAGTCATTTACTATCCCTTTGTTACCGATACCGTGTTAAATATGGATACGGATCAAAGTCATTCCATACTTTAACGATTCTGTTTCTCATTCTCACAACTAACTTAAGATTACCAAATTGCAAATCGAGACATCTCTAGATTTCATTTGGGCACGGCCATGCAAACATCTTAATTAGTCCAATGAGGGGCCCAGTGGTATCTGCTTCAGCACAAAGCTGAAGGAACAAATCCTCTTGACTACACGTGTCAAGTCACATACTTCACTACACTTACTGAAAATAGCCCTTTTGTACTACCTTATTCAGGATAGTTAGACCTATATCAAGTAGGTGCAATCCATACATGCATGACCTGCTTGTATCTTAAGTCTAAGGATAAGCAAAGCAACCATTTACGAATTTCACTCAATGATGCCGATCCATAAAGTGACAATTCGTTAGTGGGTCAGTCCAGTATGCATCCAATGAATACCATGTGAGTTTGGTGGGACCATCCTAACCAATCACTCAGATTTTGTCTTAGTTTAACTATATTCCCATATAGTTAATCGACAATGGACAATTTAGAATACTTGACAAGTACTCAAGGATTAAACATGCAAATATAGGACACAACTTAACCATTAAATGAAATCAAACATACCAAGTACTTTATTTCATTATATAAACAGAAATTGCTTAATGTCCTTTATCCAAATACCAAACATCAGACATACATGATTTAACCAGCCAATTTAAGTCCCATGCCCTCGGCATGCCTTTCAAGCTTCGGCCTCGACAAAGCTTTCGTGAAAGGATCAGCTAAGTTAACATCTGTGTGAACTTTGAGTAATTTGATTTCACCTAGTTCGATCTGCTCACGAACATAGTGATATCTCCTGGCATAGTGTCTGGCGCCCTTCTGAACTCCGGGTTCTTTGGCGATGACTAATGCACCCGAGTTATCGCAGTACATGTCAATAGGCAAGTTACTTGTGGGGACAATGTCTAGCCCACTAATAAACTTCCTTATCCAGACAGCCTCCATTGCAGCTTCCGAAGCAGCAATGTACTCAGACTCTGTTGCAGACATAGCAACTGTGGTTTGTTTCTTGCTTTTCCAATCCACAGCGCCTCCATTCATAACGAAGACGTACCCAGACTGAGACTTCGTGTCATCTCTATCAGTCTGAAATCCAGCATCACAGTATCCAGTCACTTTGAGCTCTTGATCTGGATTTCCCCCATATACCAAAAACAAATCTCTAGTAGCCCGTAGGTACTTGAGGATGGTCTTAACAGCAGTCCAGTGACTTTCACCTGGATTCTGTTGATAACGGCTAACGATATTTTGCGCAAACGCTATATCGGGTCTAGTGCATCTCACCGCATACATTATAGATCCTACAGCCGAAGCATAAGGGACTCTTTGCATACGCTTCACCTCATCAGGTGTAGAAGCACCTTGTTTGACCGATAGACCAAGTCCTTCCTGCATTGGTACTATACCACGCTTGGAATTCTCCATCTTGAATCGCTTCAAGATCTTATCAATATAAGCACTTTGACTTAGTCCAATCAACCGCTTAGTTCTATCTCTATAGATCTTGATTCCAAGAATGAATGCTGCTTCTCCCAAGTCTTTCATGGCAAAACACTTTCCAAGATGGGATTTTACATCTTGCAACATTGGAATGTGTTTTCCTATTATCAATATGTCATCTACATATAAGACAAGGAAAGTAACATTACTCCCACTAGCTTTGCGATATACACATGGCTCATCGGGATTCTGAACGAAACCAAACTTTTTGATTTCTTCATCAAACCGTTTATTCCAACTCCTCGATGCTTGCTTTAGTCCATAAATGGACCTTTGAAGCTTGCATACTTGGTTGGGATGTTTTGGATCAATGAACCCTTCAGGTTGATCCATATAGACTTCTTCATCCAAGTAACCATTTAAGAAGGCAGTCTTAACATCCATTTGCCATATCTCAAAGTCATAGTACGCTGCTATGGCTAAGAGAATCCTAATAGCTCTAATGTCTGCTACTGGTGAAAAGGTCTCATCATAGTCAACGCCAAAACGTTGAGTATAACCTTTCGCCACGAGACGAGCTTTATAGGTGTGTACATTTCCATCCATGTCGGTCTTCTTCTTGAAGAGCCATTTACTCCCAACGGTTCTTGCGTTAGGAGGAAGATCAACCAGGGTCCAAACGTGGTTATCTTGCATGGATTTCATTTCCACATTCGCAGCTTCAAGCCATTTGTCAGATTCCGGATCTGATAATGCAGCTTTGAAGTTCGGAGGCTCATTGAGATCTCCTGATACGTTATCCTCGGATTCGACTAGACCAATCCATCTATCCGGATTACGTACGACCCTTTCGGATCTACGAAGTGGAATCGCAACATCATCGACTTGAGGTTCATCTCTTTGAACATTTCCCCCCCCCCCCCCCAAGTTGATGATTGCTAGTTGTGTCAGAAGGTGACACATCTTCTAGTAGTTCTACAATTCTCCCACTGTTCTCTTGAGCTATAAAATTCTTTTCAAAGAATTCAGCATATCGAGCAACACGAACAGTGTTTTCGGAGGGATTATAGAAGTAGTAACCCGTTGTTTCCTTTGGGTATCCCACGAAGATGCACTTAGTAGTCCTGGGTTGTAGTTTGTCAGGCGTATCACGCTTCACAAGTGCCTCACATCCCCAGACTCTTAAGTAAGACAACACAGGGACTTCTCCATGCCATAATTGATATGGTGTCTTTTCAACCTTCTTGGTTGGAACCTTATTTAGAATGCGTACAGCGGTTTCTAGAGCAAAATCCCAAAATGATAATGGGAGAGTTGTAAGGTTCATCATCGACCTCACCATCTCTAGTAAGGTTCGATTCCTCCTCTCAGACACTCCATTATGCTGAGGAGTATAAGGAGGAGTAAGCTGTTGGACAATTCCACACGCTTTAAGATAATCCTTAAACTCTTGGCTTAAGTATTCTCCACCACGATCCGATCGAAGGATCTTGATGGTCTTACCGAGTTGATTTTCAACTTCGTTCTTAAACTCTTTGAATGTTTCAAACACCTCATGTTTATGTTTAAGCAAGTAAACATAACCATAACGGCTGAAATCATCCGTGAAAGTCACGAAGTAGCTAGCACCTTTTCTTGACACATGTCTAAATGGGCCACATACATCAGTATGGATGAGTCCAAGTAGCTCTTTTGCCCTTTGCGGCTTGTTCGGAAAGGGTTTTCTAGTCATCTTTCCTGAAATACAGGAAACGCATTGATCAAATGATTCATCATTTGATTGTAAGATCCCTTCACGTTGAAGTCTTTCAATGCGGTTTTTGCCAACATGGGCAAGACGACAGTGCCAAAGATAGGTAGAGTCCAAACTAGTTTTGGCTCGTTTGCTAACAATGAACATTGGATTATTTGAAACACAACCACGCATATCAATTTCATAAATGCCATCACAAGGAATAGCATCAAAATAATGAACATTATTTTTAGAAACTGAAATACTGATATCATTAAAAACATTAATGTATCCTTGGTTTTTCAACAAAGAAACTGAAATAACACCTCTAGTGATAGAAGGTGCATAATGACAATTGTCCAATACAATACATAACCCAGAAGGCAGAATTAAATGAAATTCTCCTATAGCTTCCACAGCTGCTGGCAAACCATTTCCAACGAACAGCTGCAAAGCCCCAGGCTTCAGTTTCCTCCTCTTTCTAAGACCCTGTAACGAATTACAGATGTGAGTTCCACAGCCGGTGTCATACACCCATGAATCACTCTTAGAAAAGGAAAATAATTCAATTGTGAAGATACCTGAAGTACTAGTCCCACTAGTATTCTTTCTCTTCTTCATCAACTCAGCTAGGTAGGTAGGACAGTTCCTCTTCCAGTGTCCGACTTCACCACAATGGTGACAGATCTGGTCCTTAGCCTGATGCTCTTTAGGGGCCGGAGGGGTTTGCTTGGCTTTAGGGATATGGGCAACAGCCTTGCCTTTACCCTTGCCATCAATCTTGCCCTTCCCCTTTTGCGGTCGTTTAGCCTTTTGGATCTTACCCCCCTTGATCATAAGAACTTGGGGTGTTTCAGTGGCCTTTTAAGGAATCGTTTTTTCATACTCGACAAGCATAGCATGAAGCTCAGGTATAGTCTTAGTCATACTATGCATGTTGTAGTTGCGCACACACTACGTCAAAAAGTGGCTTTGGCCACGGTTTTTTTGATAACGCATAGCCACTGTTTTGAAAAAAGCGTGGCCAAAGGTAAGAAATTCTCGTTTTAGCCACACATATTGTGTACCCGTGGCCAAATATATAGCCTTTGGACCCTTTTAGCCACGTATTTTTTTGTTTATGTGACAACAACAATCAGGTGCAGTGGCTTTAGCCACTGTTTTACAAAAACATGTGGCACTTATTTGTCACACTTATAAAAGAGTGGCGAAATGCACCAAACGGCGACGGAATTTTTATGATTCTTTATTCGTGTGACCAAAAAGGAATGTATGGCCACACTTAAATAATGTTGTGTGACGAAAGAGTAGATTTTATTACTTAGTAAATTAAAAGAAAACAAAACTATTAAGTATATATTATGTGTGGCTAAATGTGAGCAATGGCCACGCTTTTTACTTAGTTATGTGGCTAAAAGCTAGTACATATGGCCACTGTTATTAGGTTGTGTGACTAAATATTAGATGACTAATGGTCACGGTAGGTTGTGAGTGACAAAAATCTATTACCTATGGCCACATATATTAACCGTGACTAAATGGTAGGTTGTGAGTGACAAAAATCTATTTTATGGTCACGGTAATATTAAACGCGTGGCGAAAAAGAGAAGATTTGTGTTTATATGTTTATCATTTTTTATTATCTTGTGATATGGCTACTCATATTAAACATTGGTTGCGTGACAAATTATGACAAATGGTCACGGTATATTAATTTTAGGTGGCTAAAAGAAGACAAACAGTCGACGGCGCTTGTAATCATGATTATTTCATTTACTTTATCGGTCTAATCTCCATCTACCACGCCCCTCGATTATCGATATATACTTATCTCTGTATCAGTTTTCATCATCATCTCCACCATGTCCCTTTTCTCCCAGTCTCTCTCTCTCTGTTTTTCGTCCATCATCGCCGGAAAAAAATGTGGAATTGGTGTCATCCGTATGTGGAAAACGGTAAGTTATCATCTTCACCACTGAAGTTCGATTGAAATTTTCGTCTCAGATTTGGTAATTTTTTCTTATGCAGGGAAAGATTGTACTCTGTATCTCCTGGGAGCAGATTTTAAGTTATTGTGGAAACCATGGAGACGAGAAGTCTCTAATGGTTCATACAAATGCTTTACTGAGAGCAGATTTTAAGTTATTATATAATTTTATAACAATCAGCAGTAAGGGCCCATATGAGGTTTGCATGCCCTGTTTGTTGCAACCCTAAACTTGAACAAGGTAGTTGATCTCACTACCCTCCTTTCTTTCTTTTACTCATTCCTTGATTAATTTATAATGTGCTTGATAAATTATGATTTATTATTGTTATTAATAATAGATCTAACTTTAGTTGCAACATTGGGTGGTACCAATCACTCAAATGGCCCAGATAACGATGTTGGATTGTGGAAGGGGAACGATGTAGGAGATGTAGCAAAAGAGATGCTTCTTCACCATTTTCAGTTCCCTCAGCCCCAGACAATCTGAAAACGAAAATGGCGGACGAAGGCGGTAGGAAATCAGGTACCGTGAAGTGGTTCAACGACACCAAGGGTTTCGGCTTCATAACTCCTGGGAGCAGATTTTAAGTTATTATATAATTTTGTAAAGTCAGCGGCAAGGGCCGGCACATGTTGTGGTTTGCAGCACCTGTATTGTCCAGGTGCTTCTCTCGCTTCTGGCCCCATGAACCTGATTTCTTCCAGCCACTTCTTCACCATTTTCAGTTGATCAGAAGCAAGTGCATGTGAGAAAGCAGCAAGTAGCCGTTATATGATGATTCTCAGACAATCTCTCTAGAGCACCATGTGAGAAGCAAAGAGGGATTTGTCTTCAGCCGCTTCTTTTCCCTTTAAGTTAGTAGTTTTAAAGTTGTAATTTTATAGATCAATGTATTAATGGAATCATACCCCCTTTGGATTATGTGTATGTAATTGTGAGAAAGCAAAGAGGGATTTGTCTTCAGCCGCTTCTTTTCCCTTTTATGTAATGAATTGATTTTTAATTTAATATAATGTATTTTCATCCGTTTCTGTTCATCTTCTCTCAATCCGGATGAAATCTTCTCCCTAAGGTCATAGTCTTCTACATATATATATATTAGGTTGTGTGACTAAATATTAGTGTATAGAGAATTGTATTCAACCAGAATGATTTTAATTCACTAGATAATGGGTTTAAATACATGGGAATATCCAATAGACTACGAACAGAAATAACAACTATAGTATATATAGTTCATCCTGAAGAACTCTAGTTTATCCGGTTCATCCTGAAGAACTGTAGTTCATCCTGTTCTATTACTGAATAATTACTCTTGATCCTGAAGAACTCTAGTTCATCCGGTTCTATTCTTCCTGTTCTTCCTGAGGAATTATAGTTCATACGGTTCTGTTCTTGTTAGTTCATACGGTTTTGTTCTTGTTCCAATTTATTGAAGAATTAAAATCTAGCCAGTTTATAAATCCTGTCATCCACTATTAGACAATCAAAAATTATAAATTGTAGCAAACAAGGCTTGAACCTTCATACGGTTCTGTTCTTGTTAGTTCATACAGTTTTGTTCTTGTTCCAATTTATTGAAGAATTAAAATCTAGCCAGTTTATAAATCCTGTCATCCACTATTAGACAATCAAAAATTATAAATTGTAGCAAACAAGGCTTGAACCTGGGTCAGTCAAAAGAAAGGAACTCACTACAAGATTAAGAAGAACCATTGAGACAGAAGTGTTAATTGGTTATATTTTAACCAGAACTTATTTAATTACTCCCATCACATAAGAAATAATTGATAAACAAAATTTGCGTTGCTAAAGGTAATAAATAGACACGGTAAAAACAGGATTTGCGTGGTAAAGGTAATAAATATACACGGTTATCTTGGCCTGACCTTTCCACTTCTTCCCACCATAGCTGGTAGCGTGCCCTGTCTGCCTTTAAATTTCCACTTTTTCACCACCAAAATCTTCTGTACGAACGTATTTCCTGATCAACAAGAAAAAAAACTTCGATCGATCAATGGCTGCCTTCGGTAAACAATGGAGGATTAGGGGTGTTAATGAACCAGCACCCTACTACGGCAAGACTCCCCGTAAGTGTATTTTCACTCAACAATGGCTGTACGTTTTTATTTTTAGGGTTTTATGTTTTTTAGTTACTTACTCTCTACTCTGCATTTGGGTTTTTTACAGGTGGTCGGAGGTTCACCCTAAAGGTCCATCACTGTGGCGATTTCCACCGGAATGCCGCCGGCCACGAAGTGTGGAAGGGAAAGGTAGATTATGTCGACTATGTCGACATTCGCAAATTTGATTGTAATGATCTGGATCAAATGGTGCAATACCTAAACCACACATCGGTTGGGTATTTCCTCATTTACTGGAGGATCCCGCCTCTGTCCATCAAATACGGGCTTCAGTACGCTGATTTCATCACTCCCGAAATTGTAAGGGATATGAAAATTCATCTCCAGGGACCAGAGGGGGAGAGAGAGCTGGATGTGTTTTTAATCCGGAACAGGGATTCCACCTACAGAACCTCCGAGTTGGGACCGAGAAAACCCCCTGGTCAAAAGCTGTTTCCTGATGACAGCAGCAGCAGCAGCAGCTTCTTGGATGATGAAGACTATATGTCGGATGCTAGGTCTTAGCTAGTTAGATAGATTTTTGTATAGGATCTGATGAAAATCTTTGTATAAAGATCAATATATATATATATATATATGAAAGTTTTTGTAAGCTCTTCCTCATGTTTTGTTTTGGTTAACACCATTAATTATATAGACAGATTTTATCTCAATCATTTAAGTTGATTTTATTCTAAATTTGATTGTTGCAAGTAGATTTTACAGTCAACTGATGTGATTTTATCCAATTTAGAAGTAAGATTTATCCTGTTTATAAATCATCTCATCCAACCATATCAAAATGCCAACATATACTAACATAACATATGAATATATACTTCATGTAAGATCACAGTTATGAGTAAAATGGAGTCTGCTATGATTCATTGAAAATGTGTATGTATTTATAATAGAAGAAAACTGGTTAACCATCCTGAAGAACTTTAGAACTCTAGTTTATCCGGTTCATCCTTAAGAACTCTAGTTCATCTTCTCTCAATCCTCATGAACTCTTCTTCCTGAAGAATTGTAGTTCATCCGGTTTTCTCTTCTTCCAATTTACTTAAGAAGTAAAATTTATCCTGTTTATATATCATCTCATCCCACCATATCAAAATGCCAACATATACTACACTAACATAGCATATGAATATATCCTTCATGTAAGATCACAGTTAATTATGAGTGAAATGGAGGTCTGCTATGATTCATTGAAAATGTGTATGTTATTAATTATAGATGAAAAGTGTATGAATAAAACTGTAACAACTATCATGTTAACATACAAACTGGAACAACTTATGCAATTGTACACAAATACAGGGATCAACTCTTCTTCCAGCCAAGTTCATCCGGTTCCCATCTTGTTCTCCTCTTCAATAGCCTGTAACCGAAATTTGGCCTTGTTACATAGGAGACTTTCATGAAAGGTCCGTGTCATTATTCTGCTCTCAGTATCACCAATCCTGACAATATCTCGTATCTCATCTTCAGAAAGCCCATTTAGAGCATCCTGTAAGCTTCTAATTGTCTCACCTTCACTGGTGAAAATGTGATACATGTTTGTTTCTTTCTTATACTCCCAGTTGGTCACCCTTTTTCTCTTAATAAAAACCTGATGAAGCCTGTTACTTGTCATTATTAAATGGATTCGGTCTTTGTCATCCTGGCTCCATTCTGGATCTGGAACTGTACTATGCGTTGTGAATGACCCATCAGCTCTATAGACTACCAAATTTCCATCCTTATCAACTTCAAGTGTCGAAACAGGATTGTCAATGCTGCGTTGTGTGGCTTTGTCTACTTCCCCGTATAACTCATCCAAATACATCCTTATCCTCAGCATTAAGGATTCCTCTTGTGAACACGCGCCCTTCATATCACCACGTGACTGTCTAACATCACCCAACTCATGGTCAGTGAGGTTGTACATAGCTTCTTCAGCTGTAAACTTTAGTACCTCACATGAACTGGTTGTGAACAGGTATACTTTCGCTTCATCATCATACCTCCAGGAGATGATTCTTCTCCTTTCAGCATGGACATCTCTGTATTCATCCTCCTCATTGATCACTTTTCCTTTTCCCTTCCTAGCCACTGACTTCATTCTCTTGGTGGGTGGTTTTTCTGGTGACTTGGGTGGAGATGAGGGTTTTCGGGGTTTGTTTAGGTGAGGATGTGGTACAATGGGTGTGAAGTTATATGCTCTAAACTTTGGTGGAATAGGCTTTAATTTTACAGGTTTAGGATTTTTTTCTGGTCTACTAGTTCTAGCAGCAGGGTTTCTTCTGGGTTGCTGTGAGGCTAGAGTTCTATTCAGACCAGAAAATGCACCTGGTAATGAGGGAGCAGTCGGTTGTGAGGCTGTGGTGGAGGGTTGAGATGATGAGAGATGAGGATCAGAGACAGTGTCAAACATTTCCTTGATAATGTTGATCCTTGGCGGCTTTTTTTGCTGAGTAGTTTGCACAGGAGCTTTACTCTTCTTTTCTTTGAGGTAGCTGAGACCTTCAGGATGTAAGGAGTCAAACAGAGCATGCATACCTGGTGGCCTTTTCACACCAGTAACTCTTTCCTTTTCAATTTGGCTCTTCCTGATAGCATCATAGTCGTTTCTCAGCCTTGGCAATCTGCAAGAGTTGATTATTTTTGGGTCCCTCGCCAAGATTTCCTTGAAGTACCATTTATGAATCAGCAATTCATCCTCCTCAGATAGAGTTTGATATCTAGTACCTTGCTTCTCTTGTTGATCCTGTTCTAAAGAGCTATCAACAAATCTCTTTACATTCATCTCATTGGCTTGATCAGCTCTGATGACTAGGATCATGTACATCCATCTGATCAAGTCATCACCGTTCATTTCATCAACCCATGCATCAGTAAAGCATTCCTTGCTTCTGAGCATCACACTGAACTGACATAGGAAAATTTTGTTATCTTCACTTCTCTTCATCCGAATCATCCTATACTCATTACATAAGAGCTTTCTGTACATCTCAACTCTGTCTGAAAGACCTTTCTCTTCGGCTTTGGCAATTCTTTCTTCTATGTACAGATCAGATCTTCTCCTTGCTGCATTGATGAAGGACATTAGGTCTGCATTGTTGATGACATACTCATAAATACCTTCTTCTATGAGTAGTCGTTTCTGTTCTTCAAACTCTGCAATTTCCTTTTGTTCTTGGAACTTCTTTCGTATCTCAGCATTCTCCTTTTCATACTGATCCAACAGAGCCTTTGTAACAGGGTCCATGTCTTCTCTCTGACCTCCTGTGCTCAGATTATCATCATCCTCCATGTCAGTGAAACCAGAGATACTTCTCTCATCAAGAGAATCATCATCAGCAGGTTTTGGAGACTCATGAAGTGAAGTTGCAGCATTGGGACTGGCTTCCGAGATAACTTGCTCAGGAATTTCCTCAGCAGTGATTGGCTTTAAAACAGGAATGATGGGCAGAGATGGAGCACTAGGCTTTAAAAGAGGAATGGTGGGCAGAGATGGAGCACTCCTAAACCAAGTGCAGTTAAGAGTATTCCTAATCATCATTTTTCTCATGAAAGATAGAGCTTCAGGAGCTATATCCACATTTGTGGTTTGCAGATCACTCATCACGCTTGTGATAATCTGATTATCAGCAGTCACTTGCACCTGATGAAGTTGTTCAACCGGATCAACTAGTTCAACGTGATCAACATGGCCTTCTTCCTCCGGATGAAGTTGTTCAACCGGATCAACTAGTTCAACCTGATCAACATGGACTTCTTCCTCCGGATGAAGTTGTTCAACCGGATCAACTAGTTCAACCTGATCAACATGGCCTTCTTCCTCCGGATGAAGTTGTTCAACCGGATCAACTAGTTCAACCTGATCAACATGGCCTTCTTCCTCCGGATGAAGTTGTTCAACCGGATCAACTAGTTCAACCTGATCAACATGGCCTTCTTCCTCCGGATGAAGTTGTTCAACCGGATCAACTTGTTCAACTTCATCAACATCTGAGGAAGACACCCTGTGCAAGATCCTATTTTGAATTAAATCTAGTTTTGCTTGTGAATTTCATTTCAACGTATAGTATGCATGGTTGACAACCTTACCTATCAGTGGCTTTCACAGATTGTCCTGCCTTCAACCGTTCAATTTCTTCTCCTTGAGCTCTCACAATTGCACGGAGAGCTGCCAATTCATTTTCAAGTTTTGTACATCGAACCGTCAATTCATGCTCAGCACCCATGGTTTCTTGGCACCTGGGATTCCTGTTGTCAATCAAAGGTTCCTGAATAGGTTCCCTGACAGAAACAGTTGCCGTGGATTGGGTCTTAATGATGTTGGCACTGTCCTCAGGGTCCAGTGGGACTTCATGAGTAGTGTCAGCCCTTTCCACCTGACTTGCTTCATCACTACTGCAAGTCACCTTATCACCAGAATGTCGGTTGGGTGATTGAACCAAGTCCAGCAGTATATTCCCTGCAATAAGGGTTGGGGAATCTACTTCACGTGGCCTAGGTGATATACCACCCTCATTCTGAGGTAGTCCTGTGGAGGGTCTAGGTAAAGGAGACCTAGTCCTCTTCCTTCTGGGTGATTGTGGAGTGCGTGTGGTATTTTTGGGTGTGGTTTTTGATGTGGACATCCTCTTCCTTTGGTGGGAGTGGGAATGGTGGGAATTTGTATATCAGTGGAAGAGGATGGTCGGTCTGGTGTGGGCTCAACACTTGTTGGTGTAACAATGTTGTCACCAGGAGCAGTTTGCTCAGGAGCAGTCCTGGCCTTAGGAATAGGGTGTGATGTGTCTTTACCAAGGAAAACAGTTTTGTTCACTTGCATGTTAGAAAATGTTTTACTTGTAAAAGATTTTAGTTCAAGATGTTGATCAGAGATTTGCAGATTTGGAAATTCACAATTGAGAATGTGTTGGATGAATCTGGGGTACATGTAAAAGATCCTTTTAGGTTTTAGATTTTCCAGCATTCCATCAAATATCATTTTTGAAAAGTTAAAATTGAGGCCATTTACCAATCCATGAAAAGCGGATGATTGAGGTGCAGCAAGTTCATCCCACGCAGTTTTCTTGTGAGACAGGCAGTGGAGAATGGTATGAGCAAGATATCGCCAAACATAGGGTAGTTGTCCCTTTTTGATGGTCCCACAAGTTAAGTCACCCCCATACCCAATTGCTTCGTACGTCTTCAAGTACAATTCAGACTTGTAATCAGGATCACCTCCTGCATCATTGAATTTCAGATGCTTCCGTATCATTTCTTCAGTCAAACTAATCTCATTCCCATTGACTCTAGAGTCAATTTTACCAACCCCGTTGCTATCAACAGATTTTTTGGCTGAGTCCCAAAATTCAGCAATTCTCTGCTTGCATATTACAGGATTCACAGTTAAAGCAAAATGAGTGTTGGATTTCTCGAGGAAATCGTTCATTTCATCAAATAGCTTTGACTTATCAGACTTCTCGAAGTACGCTACAACATTGTGTTCGGCGAAGAACAGTTGAGTAGCCTTTGATGCAGCCTTTCGATTCGATTTGGGTGCCATTTGGTAGAAATTAGAGAGTAAGGTTTAGGTTTAAATCGCCAATTAGAAACCTGGAGAGAAAATAGAGGGTAACTGTTTTTCGAAAATGCAGTTTTACACTAACGGCAGTTCTTCTGGATCACAATGAACCCTAAGAGTTGATACAGGGGAAGTTATTGAAGTTTGCCCATTTAGTTGAAGTTATTTAAGTTTAGAAATTTTAAAAGATTTGAAGTTTCATTACATTAATTAGAAATTTAAATTTTATTAAATGTAAGGTTCAATTTTATATTTATAAAGTTGAAATAATATATTGAATTTATTTTAAAATTTATATATTAATTTAATCTAGTGTTGACATGTGGACATGATGATGTGGAGGCCCTAGAAAAAGGCCATGTGGCAATCATTTTATTGCTTTATTAGGATTAAAGATTTATTTTAATTGAATCCACATCAATTAGGGTCGATTAAGACCGATGAGGACAAATGAAGATAAAGTAGGACCAATTAGGACCAACGAAGCCACGAGGCCCAATTAGGGTAAATTGGGGTCAATTTGGGTCAATGAGGATCAATTAGGGTCACTGATGAAGACCAGTTATAACTAATTAACGAGGGTCGATTTTGCTCAATGTCGACCCCTTATGAGGACCAAATATCACCAATTAGGGTCTATTAGGCCGATTGAGGGCCAAATTACGCTCAATGAGGACCAGTAGACTGAATTAAGGTCGACCATGGTCATTTATGACAAATGAGTACCAATGAGGGCCAGTGAACACTCAGTTAGGATGAATTAGGGCCAATGAAGGTCAATTATAGTCTATTCGGCTCGGTTAGGTTCAATGAAGATCACTTACGGTCAATTACGATCAATTAGGCTCATTTAGGACCAATTATAATCAATTAAGGTCAATTGGGCCTAATTGACTCAAATTTGTTGTACTACAATGTAAATGGTAAACGATAAGTGTAGTAGATCCTTATTGAGGTTAACTGACACTAATTGGTCCTTATTGGTCCATTTTGTTCAAATTGCTCCTCATTAACCCGAATTGAGCCATATTTGTACTTATTCTGTCTAATTGGCCCTCATCGGTCCTAACTGGCCCTAATAAGTCATAATTCATCCTTATTGGTCCTAATTGGTCCTCATTGACCCTAATTGAACCTAATTGGTCTTAATCGACGATCACTAACCCTGATTTACCCTTATTGGTATCATTGGTCCTCATTTTAACTAATTGGCCCCAATTAGTCCTAATTGGTCATACTTGATTATCAATCCTCATTAGTCACTTCCTTCATGCTCCGTCCTTATCGGTCCTATGAGCATAATCGACCTTCTCATTGAACTGGTTCTAATTCGTATTCATTGACCATATTAATTGACCATAACTGGTCTTCACTAAAGTATCTTTATAAATGACGCTAATTGTCAGTATTTAGTCCTCATTGAGTCTAGTTGGTCCTAATTGCTCCTCAACATCCTAATTGGACGTCGTTTAATATTTTTGGAAACAAAATTATTATACATGAGAAATTCACAACATGGCGGTACGTCTTTTGGTATTTTTATTCTGAATTGCATAGTAATTTATCATTTTCATTTTTGAGTTGTGTTTTAGTAATGTATCCGTTTTTTGTAGTTGCGTTATCACGACCACAAGGCACGTGTTATTAAAATCTTGTTTATTATATCTAAAATAAAATAATAAAGTTAATATATATTAAAACATAATTTTGTTAATTAGGGCTTTTAACTCCGATCGTCATCCAGATCTGCTTAAAGGATCACAGTTATGAATTTCATCTTCAAGAAGAACCCGCTGGAAGAGCCACGTGGAGACATTTAATTAATTAATTAATTATGTTTATGTTTAATTTTAGGTTTAATTATGTTTAATATACATATTGTTTATATTAATTTTGGGTTTTTTTATCAGTTTTAACAATTCCCCCCCTTTTAGTTAAAAATTTTCACCAAAAAATTTGAATTTCCCACCATTAGTTCAAACTACACCCAAAATTTCGAACTAAATTTACTTATTATCGATTCCCTCTCACTTTATCAGAAAATTTCCAATTAAAAACCTCCAGCGAATAACTAGGTCTTCTTTCTCATCCATATTATTCACATCTTCCATGGAGCTTCAACAACGAATAGCTTCAACAGCCAGCGCTAGCGATTCTTCAGAAGTGGGATGTGATTTGGGAGACCATTCAGTCCAGAAAATGGTAATTGTCAAGTTATTCCGTTTCATTACTTACAATCTGTTTTCATAAAATTGTTTCTTTTGTTTATTATTGATACACGTTTAACTTGGGATCCCTGAATTTGTGTACAGTTACAGTTACAGATCGATAAAATTTCGTTTCATACAGAATTGATTAGGAAGGGGTATATATTGCAGATATCCTCTCCATTCATTTCAACCCATTCATTTTATGCTAAATTAGTTATTTACCTTCTTAAATGACTGGGGGAGCATGCTAAATTAGTTCTTTTTATGCTAGGAATGTTGAGGTCAAGCATATGCACATGTTTGTAGATTCATGTTACTGGTGAACCTCCTTTCTTCTTTATGTACACTGCTAGAAATGGTGAACTGTTTGTTTAATAATATCCACTGAAGACATGATGTGTTCTGCTCTTCCCTTTGGATGTCTTAAATTTGGGTATAACATATCAAATAATTAGTCAGTAGGGTCTTTATGTGATGTATTAATAACTAAGAACTAATTTACGTTACTCTGGTCATTAATTACTAGCTAGGAAATGATCCTAGAGGACATATATAGGAATGTTTCCAACATTTTTTGTAGGTTCATGTTAGAGGGGTACAAAATAAAGAAATTTTAGTTTAAATCCCCTGTAGAAGAATAGAAGAATGTTGATGTCATGCATCTGCTACTCTGCTAGAAATGGTGAACTGTTTGTTTATATCCACTGAAGACATGATGTGTTCCACTCTTCCCTTTAGATGTCTTTAATTTGTGTATAACATATCAAATAATCAATCAATAGGGTCTTTATGTGATATATTAATAATTAAGAACTAACTAAGAGATAATGAATCAACATGGTCTGCATGCTTTCCTATTTATGTACTTTGTTAAAAAGCATCTAACTACATTCTGTTAATTGTACAAAATTCAAGGATCGATCCAACAACACTGATGGTCAATTGGAAAAACTTGAGTTCGAACTTAAAGAGGAGAGACTTCTTAGGGATGAAAAAAATGAACAGATTAAGGCCCTCTTCTTGAAGATAAAGAATCGGAGAAAAAACTTGATCTACTTATAGCTCATCTATCTGCAATTGGACCACCGTTACCACACAAACTTAATGCTCCGGCATCTACAGAGGTGAATTCTTTACATCACAACTTAATTAATCATACTATTTTTCAAGTGCCTTATAATCACATACACTCTTGTTCATGAAGAACACAATCCGGATGAACTCTTGTTCCTGAAGAACACAAATAGATGCAAGTTCCTGGTACATAAGAATATATACTTCATGTAAGAACAAAGATATGAGTTAAATGGGGCCCTGCTATTATTCATTGAAAATGTATGTTAATATGAAAAAATAGAGTATATACATAATCTGTATGAATAAAACTGGAACAACTTATGTTAGATTAAAAAAACAGAATAAATACTTTCATGATAGGTCTGCGTCATTATTCTGGTCTAACTTTTTACCATTTCAAAAACATTGTTCTAGGAAAATTCTAAGGAGATTTTTGTTGGATCTAGCCACAGCACTAATCATGCTGACATACACACAACGGTTAGTATTTGTCAAACTCATTATAGGTTTGATTGCTCATTTACTAGTAATTAATTGAACTGTAGGGCGTGAAATCGGTGGTCGATCAACCTCGTCTGAAGCGGTTGAAAAGAAAAAGGTAAATATTTACCAGTCAAGTTTCATTCCGTTCTATATTTTCACAGTAATCTGTTTGGTAATGTCATGTAGTCCCATTTTAAATGTTATTTGGTACCTCAAACACTTGGGCCAGCTAGGGATTGTTGGAACAAATGGTGAGATGTGTAGCAAACAAAGTTCAACTGACTTTGAAGTTGATCTGGAACTTAATTAATGTAATCTTCATCCGGATGTTTTAAGTTCATCTGGATATCTAATGTTCATCTGGAAATCAATTGAACTGTAGGACCTGATGACCCATACTACTTGCAATAAAATGGCACTCCTCAGTCCATATCTATCATGGTGGTAAGTATTTCAAAATTGCTATATATATTATGATCAATTTCCATAACCTAATTATCAATTATATGTTTTGGTATAGGAAGGAATACAATAAAAAATGGTCCTAATTAAGCTCAAATCTGGACAGTTGAAGATGAAGACCACTTACGCGGTAGTGTTGTTGACTTGTAATTGAATTAGATTGAGAATAATGCTTGTATGCAGTGTAATTTTCTTTAATTTTTTATTTGTATTTCATTTGTATTGACTTGCAATTGAATTTTATTTTATTTGTAATTAAATATATGTGTTAAATTTTATTTGATTTGTAATTAAATTTTATTTGATTTGTAATTAAATATAGGGTTCATTGAGATAAAATGTATGATTTCAACTACCCTTTGGCCACTTTCTTTTTCCAAATATATGTGGCTAAAACACAAATATACGTGACCATATAATACCAAAGGCCACGCTTTTTATATCTTAACGTGGCCGTTGCCACCATTTGGCCACGCGTATTGAGACAAAATGTATGATTTCAACTACCCTTTGGCCACTTTCTTTTTCCAAATATATGTGGCTAAAACACAAATATACGTGACCATATAATACCAAAGGTCACGCTTTTTATATCTTAACGTGGCCGTTGCCACCATTTGGCCACGCGTATTGAGACAAAATGTATGATTTCAACTACCCTTTAGCCACTTTTTTTTCCAAATATATGTGGCTAAAACACAAATATACGTGACCATATAATACCAAAGGCCACCCTTATTATATTTTAATGTAGCCGTTGCCACCCTTTGGCCACGCGTATTGGGACAAAATTTATGATTTCAGCAACCCATTTGGCCACGTTATTTCATATCATATGTGGCTAAAACACAAATATACGTGACCATATAATACCAAAGGCCACGCTATTCATATTTTGACGTGGCGGTTGCCAACCTTTGGCCACGCGTATTGGGACAAAATTTATAATTTCAGCAACCCATTTGGCCACGTTTTTTTATTACATATGTGGCTAAAACACAAATATACGTGACCATATAATACCAAAGGCCACGCCATTCATATTTTAACGTGGCCGTTGCCACCCTTTGGCCACTCGTACTGTGACAAAATGTATGATTTCAGCAACCCTTTGGCCACGTATTTTTATAATGTATGTGGCTAAAACACGAATATACGTGACCATAAAATACCAAAGGCCACGTTAACCAAACACATGTGGCCGTTGGAACCCTTTCGCCACGCTTTTCTGAAGAATTGTTTGATTACAACAACAAATATTGGTACCCTTTAGCCACGCTTATAGGTGGCTTCAGCCACTGATATTGTAACGTGGCCGTAGGGTACATATGGTCACGGCACCTATGGTGTCGTTTGGAATGGAAAAAAAACGTGACAAAACACCTTTTGTCACGGTTTTTTTCCGTGGCCAAAGGTGAATTTTGACGTAGTGACAAAACCCTCAAAATCCTTCGTAAGCGATTTGAGGATCATGCCAACTGCAACAACACGATTATACCCATAATTGAGCGATTCCAATTTGTCAAAGTAGCTCTTCATCTTGAGCACATGACTACTGACCGATTTACCAGTTTCAAGCTTCAAGTCGTGGAGTTCCACAACTAGGTCGAACAATTCGACACCAGCTTGTTTTTCATACATCTTCTTTAGCTCTTTGATCATATCACAAGGTGTATGAAATTCGTATTGCTTCTGAAGATCAGGAGTCATACTCGAGATCATCATACAAGCAACCTCATCGTATCTGTTGTACTCTGCGTTGTAGAACGCTTTCTCTTGCTCAGAAGCATCAGCAGCTGGCTCGGTCGGCCAATGATGTTCAAGGACATCGGTTCTCCGTTCAACTCTAAGGACAATCCTCAGTTGACGGTACCAGTCATTGAAGTTAGATCCGTTCAGCTTTTCTCTTTCAAACATTTGACGAAAAGCATGACCAACATTGTTTTGAGGAGGGTTTGTTGCCATCTACAAAACAGATTAAGTTCAAAAATCAGTATTTTCGATAATCTTTTCCTTAATAAATTTAATTACCCATTGTTTAAACATTTTAAACAATTAAGCTTATTAAGGCTAGGATCCAATTGACATGCCATCATTTCATCAGTTGATCTGCTAGAAATGATGCATTCAAATGGTAAGTGACGATCACTAATTGTATTCCAAATACAATTCCTAGATTTTATGGGACCTACAACTTGCACCAAGTGATTTGTAGTCATGTTTCATCCCATCTTTCGCCACGGGCCAAGGGTCTCACCGCCTAGCTCGTTTTAAGTCGTCCAGCCAAGAACGCACAAATTATCCACCATTGTGTACCAATGAGTGGGAATTTGTCATGCAAATGCCATTTTACCATTGTGTACCAGTGAGTAAGATGACATTCACAAGTGTCCTTTACAAGGTGGATGGCAAAGACTTAAGTTTCAATGGGTCAAAGCAATTTTGATGTGTTATCAAAAAGGTTATGTGTGAAGGTTCATGCATACCTTCACCACATAATATGTTTATAAAATTCTTAGTTTGTCTTCCAAATCAAAAGAGCTCGGTAGCTCCATTTGCAACACACAAAGAATCGTAGGGGTGAGGTTTGCAACTTTTGCAATTAAAAACCTACCACTTTAGGGAAGCAGAGCGACCCGACTTATACCTCTCTTAGAGTGTGTTCAAATGGGTGAGCCGGTGTTTCTTTTGAGTTTTAGGACACAAATTTTATTTTATAAACAAAATCATATTTCAATAGATTATTTAAGCAAATTTCGATTTTCATAAAACAAATTTGCAGTAAACCTTTTATTATGTCACAATTATCAAATAATCACATAATCTTAGGGTTTCTAATTATCACATACAATTTTAATTTAATCCTCTTTCATTTAAGTAATAACCACGAACGATTTGCATGAAACATCATGGTTTTTACTTCTTTTTAACACTTTAAAATCTAAAGGTACAACATGTTGTTCATAACGATAACAAAAAAACTTGGATTTAAAATTTTTAGATCACAAAAATCAAATTTTAGAGCTAAAAATTAGGGTTTCCGATTCGGCAAGAGGTTTTCGATTCATTATTTGAGTTTACGATCGGAAAGCAGGGGTTTCCGATCGAAACAGGGTTTTCGATCGGGTACTTTCGATCGTGGACTATTCGATCGGGTCGAAAAGCCTTTCCGATCGGAACCTTTTCGATCGGATACTTTTCGATCGGCCCGAAAAGCCTTTTCGATCGGTTACTTTTCGACCAGTTCGTAAACACTTTACGATTGGGATCGAAAAGTAGGGTTTCCGGTCGGAAATCAAGGGTCTCCGCACCGGAATAGGTTTTCCGATCGGAAATCAAGGGTTTCCGATCGGGTCGAGAAGCGTTTTTCGATCAGGGACTTTTCGATCGGGTCGAAAAGTCCTATTCCATCGAATTTTTCGTTTTTACCAATTGCGAAACCTTTTCCAATTGTAAAACACGATTTTTAAATGAGTCGAAAAGCTAGAATCTTGTTTTGGTTACCCCCCTTCCAAGTTTTATTCCCGGTAATTAATTAAAATCATAGGTGGCTCGTGATACCACTGTTGGGTTGTATAACTATTTATCAAAACACGAGTACGCAGCGGAAAGAATCCTATGAATTAATCTAACTAACCGGATAGAACATGTTTACCTTATGAGCTCGGATTGACTTGATCTCTTGGAGGATTTGATACAAATCCCTCTACGATCGCACACACGACACACCAATGCTATGTGCTAGCAACCGATCACGAACCTCTTCTTGATGTAGGCTTGGTCGAACCACACAAGAAATCGCAACCCCCTTGGGTTTTCTTGTTGCCGAATTCGAGAGAGAGTAGAGAGAGAATTAGAGTTTTCTTTTATCTGATAAAAGCAGCAACTAATCCTTAAACCCAGAGGGTCTATTTATAGGATTAGATTACTTGATAAACAAGCAAAAGGGATAGGCATAAGAGCCCTAGCCGAATTCGGCCTAGAGGCCTTATCCACAACATTTTCTCAATTGTAATCCAATTACAATTCTCTCTAATTACAACTAACACCCCTCTGTTAACAATTAACTGTCAGTTTTTAACGAAACCTCGTTAAATGTTCGTGATAAATATTAATTAACCATTAATTAATATTAATACATTTGGTGTCGAGACGTGTGACCCCGTAGGCCTAAATAATATCCGGACATACGCTTACTATTACATGATCATATCCCTACAGTTATATCATATTTTGGCAACATAAGTGCTTTACGGAGATGAAAACAAGCTTTGGCACTTTGGCACTTTTTTATTTTATTTTACAGTTTGGTATGCGGAGATGAAAACAAGCTTTGGCAAGGAAAAGTCGACTGCAAGATTTTGCTGATGCTTTACGGGAGATGTGGTGGATTAGTCGCTGGGTTCATGGCTGTCCAATGTGTGGAGGGACATGGGTTCGTGTTGTATAGAAGGCCACCTCATTTTTCGGTTATGTTTTGTATTAACTTAGAAATACTTTGTGAACTTTGTAATGTTTTCTATATATATAAAATGCATTATTTTGCTATAAGTGTATTTTTATTTTGTATTATCAAGTTAATTGTCATTTAATGTAGAAATTAGTGATTTTAGAAAAAACTTTTTTTTTAAATAAAAATTAAAATTTTTGACGCGCAAAAATGCGTGTCATAAGCTGATTTATGACATGGGCTTCCTTGACACACATTTTATGACGCGCATTGAGTGTCATAAATGGAGCGTCATCGTTCGCGCGTCAAGAACGGGATGACGC
>JBCNJP010000010.1:87231423-87361739 GCA_039602395.1 Deinandra increscens subsp. villosa | reverse complement strand
AATGGTCCTTTGACCTTCCTCACGGTATGTTTTACTAAAAAAAAGTGTAGAATATGTTTATGACAAAGCAATAGAAATAATGTTCAATAATGTTTTTAAAACACAGGTGCTGTACACACATGAATGGCAAAAAAGACACAAGGTACTAATTGATCCACAATAAACACCAGCAATACTGTACATTTCAGATAGAACCTTAGAGATGATGCAGGAATATTTGTATGATAATGGCCCACTAACTGATGTGGAAGATCAAGATGATGAGGATGCTGATATCAAAAAAGAAAAAGATGCAGCAACATCCCTTCAAACAATGAAGACAACTGAAGTGGTGCAAACCTCACCAGAAGTAATGAAAACACATGAAGTGATGGAAAAATCACCTCAAGTAATAAAAGAAAGTGATATGGTGGAAATTTGAACTCAAGATATAATTGAACAACCTGTAAGTTTTCACGCATTAACAAAAAAAATCACGCATGTATTAATTAAAATGACGCATGTAGTAATTAAAAATCACGCATGTTATAATTGGAAATAACGCATGTTATGAATATAACATTATAGCAGGTTTCTCAGAGGGGTGCCATGGAGAAGGATGATGATGATGAAATACACTATGATTTCTCAGGGGTATACACTATGATTTCTCAGGGGGTTATGACCTTCATCAAGATGAAAACATCCTCTCTCCCGCATTAAACATAAAAATGTCAGTAGGAACTTTCACCCAGAGAGTTATTGACTACTACATAACACCCACCCAAAAAGATACACAGACAGAGGAGAATGTAAGTTTTCATCCATATTCTAAATAGTAAAAAATCACGCATGTTTTAAAACTAAAAACACACCCTATAAAAGTATCATGCATGTGTTTTCCTACTAATAATGCAAATATTTTAACATCTTTTCAAAGGAGTGGATGACTTCAATGGATCACCACATGCTGGTGTTTGATAAGGTTTTGGCTGACATAACAACTTTGATAAAAGATAGAAGAATCAAACACAGTGACAGCTACACCTACATTGAAAAATGTGAAGAGTGGAAGCAAAAACTGAAAAGTCTATCACAACGTCAAGAAGGCACACCTGAACAAGGTGATCCAGAGATAATAGAAGTCTCCATAGTAGAGGAAGAAAAAAAGGGTGGTGAAGAAGAAAATGTTGAGGTTGAGGCTGATGTTGAAAATGAAGATAAAGGTAAAAATGGAAACAACTTCAAACAATAATGCAAATGTTAATTAAAATACCGCAATAAGCATTTCCTAAAAAAATAACCATTTGAATGTAAAAAACAGAAGGGCAGAAGGATGATGAAAATAATGATGCTGGAGATGTTGAACCTGAAGGTGGTAGAATTCAAACTGAACAGAAAGTTAAAAATAGAAACACCTTCGATAATAACGCAATTGCTAACTATAATAACGCAAATTACCATTTCAATGAAAAAACACAGAAAGAGAGAAAGAAGATGATGAGGCAGAAAATGAGCAAGTACATGTGACACATCTGGAGGAGCAGATAGAAAAAAACTGAAACAACCCAAGGTAATAACGCATGTATAATCTTTCTTACAATTTGATATCTAATTTTTTTTTTTGAAAAACGTAGAAGGTAACAAAGATGTGGTAGTCAATGATGACACAATTCAAGGGGGGACTCAACCTCAAGCATCACAGATAGAATGTAATTACGCAATGCATATTTATTTTTCAACTTTCATAAAAATAACCCTATTGGACTTTGATAAAAAAAAACAGATTCTACTAAAGAAACAAATGAAGTTATCTATTTGATAAAAACAATGCCATTCCTGCAACCACCTACTGTAGGGGAAGCAGAGAATCAAAACAAAGAAGAAGCTGCAAAGGATGATGCTGAAGAAGAAAATATTAAAAAACTTGAGGAGACAAATTTGCTACAAAGTGAGAAGAAGCAGAAAGAAGAGAATGAGGAGAACCAAGGTAACTAAAAAATTTTGTATTCATTATGAGATTAAATTTTGAAAATCATCACGCATAAAACCTAAAAAATGAATTCAAAAAACATAAGAGAACAGTGAAGAGGATGAGGAAGAGACGGATAATGATAAAACTCCTGAAAGGGTGAAAATTGATGAAGAAGAAAATCAATATAGCCCAAGAATAAAGAGAAGGAGAAAAAGGGCCTTTGCACCTAGGTCCCCTTACTATAGGAAAACAGTTGAAATAACAACTAAGCTGCAAGTATGATGATGATTATAGGTAAAAAAATCTTTACAGACAACCTGCAAAAACACATAGAAAGATTGGGGATGTCTTCACTGCGGAACGTGGATCTATGCTTTATTCCGATTCTAATGAGCGAACACTTCTATGTAATCTGTCTTGATATCAAAACTGGAGCTCTGAGCTTGTTAGACAACATGGTGGATCGGAAGAAGTTTGAGAAAAGATACAAGGGAGTCCCCCATAAAGTGGTAATTCTTTATCACGCAACATTTTCTTAAAAATAACGCATTCTTTAATTTTGTAACAAATTTTATAATTACGCACACTTTATATAATAATAACGCATTCAAAGAAAAAATCACGCACCGTTCAAATAAAAAATAACGCATTGTGCCATAGACGTTTGCTCTCATGATTATTGACTTTGCAATCAATCATAGACGTTTGGTAACCGTTTGCAACAAAAGCAATCCGTGTGTGGGACTTAAACAACATGAAGTTCAACACTTTTTCCAATAATCATTAGTAATCTAGGGATTAAATTCACCGCTATTACCAAAATAAGTATGATAATCTGGAAGGATGTGTTTGCTATCCCATTAGTCAAGCTATAATTCATGCAACATTCAAGTTGCGAATTTGATAGCCATTTAGACGATGCATCGATTTATAACACTAAATGGTATATAATTTGGGATATATATATATATATATATATATATATATATATATATATATATATATATCATTATACCCTTTATCACTTCCAGAGCACTTATGGATTCACACCCATATTAATCGGTAAACAATTCCCTTAAGAGCAAATTTACATGCTAGTTATAAGTTTGAAGAATCTTCTATTCTTCAATACGTTTCACATCACCATTGACTCGGTGTGGTCTAATCGGTCATGTCAATAAAATAATCATGATCTATAAACCCTCAGTTTATGATCTTATATGTTATAGTTTCTTTCGTGCTGATAACGTGTTGTGAAACAAGCCTAATAGTAAATAAGGAGAAGAATAACAGAGAGATTTTTACCATTGAATTGTGTATATTACAATGAGATACATGGAAATATTTACAGGGGAGAAGAATCTTGGAGAACAAGATAAACTATATTAGGAATTGATAACCATAATAATATGTTATATTTATAACAATAACTTTTTTTTTGAAGTCATTTTTTATAAAAAAAATACCATTGGACTCGTCGTTTTTTTATCTTTAATTCGGATGTGGTCCCGACTTATTTTGAAGATTTTTTTCTAATATCCGTCATTAACATCAGTGCTACAAAAAAAATGCATCAGTGTTATTTGACATTTAAGATGGACGTTCGATTTTTTTTTCTAAAAAAAGTCGGGACCACAACCGAATTAAAGATAAAAATACGACTAGTCCAAACATACCAAATCTCAAAATTGATAGGCACAAGCGCAGTTGTTTGACTACCGGTTGTGGGTAATTTCATCCAAAGCAGCCCAAATGGTCATCATCTCTGGTGGCACTGATGTCCATTTTCTCAATGTCCACAATTATAAACTTGGGAACCTAAGGAGGTAACTTTACCTTTTTTGTTATCTGTTGTACATGATGCATGTTTATATAGATATATTTTAGATGTGGCAATTTGGACCGTATGTCAACTAAGTTATATCTAACTTGGAAAAGGTGACAAAAGTCGATCAAAGTGTGTTCTTAATATGATACAACCTCTTATATCTTTTGGACTAAGAAGTAAAGGTGCAAATCCCAAACCGGTTTTCAAACCGGTTCTCAAACTGGTCAAAATCGGTTTTGACCAACCCGGTTCCCAAACCGGTCAAACCGAACCGGTTTCAATCGGTTAGGGGTTTTTGTGAAGAAACCGGTTTTTAAACCGGTTTGGCACAAACCGATTTGAAACCGGTTTGGCCCAAACCGGTTTGAAACCGGTTTCTTCACATCACTTTTAAGCAACTTTTTCTAGCCGTTTCTAGCCGTTGGTAACGGTAATATAGTCGTTTTTTAACCGTTGGGGGGTCGATTTATGCCTAAAAATTGGTATATATACCCCATTTATGTGTTATAAACATTACCCCACTTCTCAATCTCTTAAATTCCAACAAAGATTATCCCTCATTCACTCAAAAAATGGCCTCTTCAAGTGCTCAAAGCAACGCCGGCAACGACGAGTTCTCGATTGTGAGGATTGTTCCAACAAAGAGAGCTCCGCATTTGTTCGGGCCGCATTTCCACTTGGTTGAGTTGAAAAATGGTATGCAAAAGGCTCGGTGTCATTATTGCGGTATTTTAACGAAAGGAGATTCGAACTCGAATCTTAAAAACCATGTGGAAACTTATTGCAAAAAGAACTTCTTCTCTTTTGTAATGTTTTATGTTTTTTTTTTCCAATAAAAAGTATGTTTCTTTAGTTTTTATAAAGTTTAATAAAAAAAATACAAAACCGGTTCAAACTGGTTTGAGTTCCCAAACCGGTTCGGTTTCTAACCGGAACCGCTTTCACCGGTTTCTCGAACTCGTGCTCAAAACCGGTTTGATAACCGAACCGATTTGGCCCCAAACCGGTTTTGACCAAAACCGATTTTGGTCAAAACCGGTTTGAGAACTGAATTGGTTTGGTTTTCAAACCGGTTTTTACACCTCTACTAAGAAGTGTTAAAAAAATTACTTGTTTGACCATGTTACCTAACCTACCACCTCTAATCTATTCCATCTTTTTTATTATTTCTATTGACTTCCAACTTCCAAGAAGTCAAATCTCAGTATACAGGATCAGCTTAGGATGAGCTCAAGCACAGAAGACAAGCTATTGTTTTCCTGATATTGTGTTTTAATCTTTAGTTATTTGTATCATTCTCATAGTCATCTAACAAAGAAACAAAAATGATTAATTTATTTAAGCGCAATATCATATTTTTAGTAACTAATTGATGATCTATATCATGAATGGTGTTAGGTTACCCATCAAAAGCCAAAGCTTTAGCTGATTGAAACAATCGTTTAAGCTTGTTTCAATGCTTTAGGGGCACCCGGCAAGGAGACCCGCTCTCTCCTTATCTTTTTATCATCGTCATGGAAGCCTTTCACCACATGTTTGCTAAAGATTGCAGTTTGGGTATTTTTGAAGGTATTCGGATTGCTAATGGTGGCCTAATTTTATCGCATCTTCTTTTTGCCGATGAAGCCGTGGTGATGGGTAGATGTTCTAAGGCAAATATTCTTAACATTACTCTCCTTCTTAGGAGTTTTTTCTGTGCTCCGGTCTTAAGGTCAATCTTGAGAAGCGTGGGCTCTTTGAGGTGAATGTCCCTTTTAAGGAAGTCTTGGCTTGGGTTTTGAGACTTAGATGTATGGATGGGGTGTTTCCATTAAAATATTAGGTTTACTGGTCGGTGCTAATATGAACTATTATAAGAATTGGATGAAGGTGGTAGAGGTTTTTGAAAGTAGGCTTGGGCTTTGGAAGGCTCGAAATCTTTCTATTGGTGGTCGGTTGGTGTTGATAAAAGCGGTGCTTGACTCGCTCCCGTCATACTATTTCTCTCTTTATAGAAACCCAAATAAAATCATCAAGAAACTTGAGAGCATTCACATGAATTTTCTGTGTGGGATGGTTTGGGTCATAAGAAAAAAACTCCATTAGGTCCGTAAAGATTTGGTTTGCAAGCCCATTAAAGATGGGGGTTTGGGTCTGGACCCGTTTGGTGAAGTTAATGAGAGCATGTTGGCTAAATGGATTTAGAAATTTAAGACCGAGCCTGCGAAGCGGTGGAAGAGGGTGGTGTTTGGGTTGCACTCCTCAAACCAGCATTGGGTGCTTGCCCCTGTAAGTCCTTTTTAACATGTGTGTGGAAGTCTTTGGTTGGGGTAATGCAAGGAGGTTGGACTTCATCCGAGCCATTATTTGGATCGGGTGTTGGTGCATATGGAGAGAAAGGGCGACGTGCTTTTTAGGAATAAGACTCTTTTGGTTTCGAGTATTTTGGTGAATCTTAAAAGCCTTGGTTTGATGTGGGTTAGGAACAGAGCTAAGATCAGTTTGGATGATTGGGGTGACTGGAAGTAGTGCTACATGTAGTTTTGTTTTATTTTGTTTGGGTTGGGGTTCTGTTCCTTTTTGTTCGTCTGGTGTTGTTTGTGTTGGTTTTCGGGCTACCATCTTGGTAGTTTTCCTTGGTTGATTAATGAAATTGTTCTTCAAAAAGAAAAAAAACCCACTCCTCAAAGATGTACCCAAAAAAATACCATAATGGACAGGTGCTTACTTGAGCAAAAAATAAAACCATATCCCCTCTCAGTATATAGCAGCCCACTTACGGTGGGTGAGAGTGGTAGATTTTAAAGTTTTGAAAGTTTCGGTTTTAACCAATAGGAGTGTACCACGCAAGAGAGGATAAAAAATTATAAATTTTGAAGAATTCTAAAGAATTTTAGGGGGAGGGTGTTAGAATTTGAAGTTTTGAAAGTTTTGGTGGGGATGGACCCACAATCTAACACACACAAAAACCAACCCTTGTCGGCTACTACTTGCCGAGGAAGAATAATGTCGAGGAAGCCACAAGTGTGGCGACGATGTGGCATTGAAAGCCGAGGAAACCGGAGTGGGAAGCCGAACCCACTCCGTCCTCCCTTAGAATCGTTTAAAACCTTTGTCCCGAGATAATAACAGATCATTTATCTTGCAACAATCATTATCAAACTGCTATTCCTTTTATTCCCCATACACCCATATAGAACAACCCAAATCTAGGAAAGAGGAAGGAAAGCCGCCTCCGACCCCTTTGAAGCTATTGATTTCTAACAGAATAATTAACTTTGAATCAATGCTCTATGGGGCTAACATTCCCCTTTTGATTTGCAGATCTACCATCAAGCCCGTGTTAAATTTATACGTAACGGTTTAAAAATAGGTAAGCTCCCTCTGCGAAACGTGGATAATCCTGCTAGTTATATTCAATTACGAACATTTCTAATATTAAAAAATCACCCCTTTATACAAATTATTCGAAGCTAGTACTATATATACTTATCAAAACAAAATAAATATAAGGTGTCGTTACAAGTGAACATTAAACTAGATGAGAAATTGAAATGTAGCTTATAGAATTATGTTTTTCTTTTTCAATTTTATTAATAATTTTAGCAGCTAACTTAAGATGATATGACATTTTTGCTTAAATTGAAATACAACACCGGAGTAAAATAAAATGTTATGACTTTTGGATTACACATTTGTTTGACCAACTGCCACTAATTGTTGAGAAGAGTGTGTTCTATTTTTAAGCTTTTTTGTAAACTTGTATTCTCCATAGAAATAAGAAGCAAATCCCCATAGAGACAGAACAAGTGCGACTCCTTTCTCAGCTTGAAACTTCTCTTTATAGAAAACAACCGCTAATACTTCTGTTACCGGAAGAAGAACAGCTATTATAATGCCTGAGAGCAACGATGATGCACAAAAAATGACTCCAATAGCTCCCAGAAAGAAGCATTGCCAAATTAAAGCACTCGCACATAATATTATGTAATATTTTGTTTTTCCTAGTTCAAACTCGGTTGCCTCTCTGGGAATTACCTAAAAAAAAAAACAAAATATTCACCGTACATAAATATTGAATTCCAAGTACAAACACAAACACAAATACACAAATTTTTATTCATCAAGGGTTACCAAACCCATAAAATGTCTTTAGAAAAATAGAGTAAACCTCATTTTTCATCTACGTAGTTTGACTCGTTTAAGCATTTCACTCAAACCCAAACACAAACACAAATACACAAATTTTTATTCATCAAGGGTTACCAAACCAGTAAAATGTATTTAGAAAAATAGAGTAAACCTCATTTTTCATCTATGTGGTTTGACTTGTTTAAGCATTTTAGTCAAAACTTTGTGGGTTTCAAATTTCTTACAACTTTGCTTTCCGTTCAAGCAAGTGTACGTTGTGATCTTAATTGAGACAAAAAAGTAAACGTCAAACACTAAAATCATATTTTCTAAAACATATTTTCTAAAAATATTTTATAAAAGTTTGAATTAAAATAGTTAAAATTATAGAATCAAATCAAATCTTAGAGAACGAAAAAAGGAGTCTGCACTAAGAAAAATCTCATTAGAGAGCAGATGCTATGCCGTTCAAAAAAAAAAAAAAAAGAGACCGGATGTCATTCTAGACACCACATGTAGTTTGCACATGGCTGATTGCCGAATTCCCTCCTTTACAACAATTATTTTAATATTAAATATTTTGTCCTTTACTTTATTATTTTAATAATAAAAACCAACCAAGTCTTCGTAGTGTTGATAAATATATTATTTTATTTTCTTTTCTTCTTGCAAGTTGCAACTCGTTGTTTTCTGCCGTACACTCGCAAGATCATTGCCAACCACCCAAAGACCAAAGTAGTCAAATGATTACTCTAATTCTAGGTTACTAAAACTTTACAGAAGACCAATTAACTTCAATCTAACTAGATGAGGTGGATTGCTAGGGTGAGAGACCGGTAGAATTTTTAGATGAAATAGAATTTTTATTAATCAATAAGAGTGTGTCATTTAGAAGAGAAAATAAAGTAGAATTTAAATTGAATTTTATAGGAGAGTGATAGATTTTTCTTTATAGAAATATGATTTATTAATTTATTATTTAAATTAGTTTGTTTAAAATTTAATAAAACATTTTATTTAAATTGAAATTAAACAAATGCATAACTAATCCTATAATTATTAATAAACATAATTAAGCCAACTTAAAGTTGAACATAAACATAAATACTCCAAATTAAAATTATACATATACATAATTAATCATAATACCAACAGGTGGAGGTTGAATAACTGGTGGGGGTTGAACAACCGGTGGAGATTGAACAACGTCTGGAGGTGGAACGAAAGGAGGATCTGGAACAAGAATAGGAGGTACAAAAAGTGGGGTGGATAATTTTTCAAGACAGCTACTGGAGGTATCGAAATCATATTATGAAATTGTTCAAGTATTTCTTTACAGATTTTAAGGTATGAAGAATTTAATCGTTATGTTCCAATTTATAGGAGTTAGTAATGATAGATGTTATGGATTTATAGCCGGTTGAAAAAGAGACGTTTTAGATTTTTAATCATTAAAAATAAAGTCGTTTAAAGTTTAAAAAGATAAAATATTTAAGTTAAAAAAAATACATTTTAATTACCCAAACCTAGCTCACAAACCCACCCACATTCAACTTGCTTCAGCGGCTAGATGTAGCCGCCCTTACACGGTTTTTAGGGTAGCGTGGGTGCAGTGGCGGTGTAACCGTGGTAGCTGGCGAAGCCACTATCACTCCACCCGACCTTATAAGATAGTAATTGGATCAAATAAGCGCTACATGTGGGATTGGGGTGTGAAATATATGAACATGAATAAAAATTCAAAGATTTAAATTATTTTTAGCCAATGATCTTCGGTCCAACTGGAAATGGGATGTAAAATATATGTAGATGAATAAAAGATTTAAATTAATTTTAGCCAATGATCTTCGGTCCAATTGGTGGTAAAACACCCAAGTTATTAAAATTTTGTTCAAGTTCCCACTAGTAAATAAATATTATTTTTTCTGGTTGAGTCACAGGGTTTCCTCACTTATGGTGGATTTTCTACTGTGGGTGGTCTTTGGGTCCTCTTCTCGGAGATCATGGGCGAAACTAGAAAATCATAACAAAAAGTTCTCAATTTATCCTCACACACATACACACACACATATCTATATACATATATATATATATATATATATATATATATATATATATAGGTAAAAGATCTGTGTAGACCCCTTATTTTTTGTAGACCCCGTAGACCCCTTATAAAACTCAATAAAACTCATTAAAACTCACTAAAAATAAAACTCAGTTTTGTTAATTTAATTTTTTTTATTTGCGATAAACTTTTAAGAACAAAAAAAGACAATTAAAAAAAAAGAAAAACGAAAAACATTAAAAATTGAACATTTTAAGACAATGAGTTTTAAAAATCAATAAGTTTAAAACTCAATAAACTCAATAAAACTCAGTGTTGCGTTTAAAACTCATTATTTTAAAACTCATTGTCTTAAAAATGTTCGATTTTTATTGTTTTTTGTTTTTTTTAATTTATTTATTTATGTTTTTGGTTCTTAAAAGCTTATCGTAATAAAAAAACCAAATTTACAACACTGAGTTTTATTTTTATTGAGTTTTATAGGGGTCTACGGGTCTACAAAATTTAAGGGGTCTACACGGAACATTTCCATATATATATATATATATATATATATATATATATATATATATATATATATATATAACAGTGAAAGTGAAAGGTACATATAACATATCATTTTTTTAGAAAAAGTTAAAGTTAGTTAAAAGAAGATGACGTTTTATTTTATGTGTTTCAATTCTTCTTTTAATTTCAACTCACCTCTTTTGAAATTTTTAAAAGATATAAAAATACACATATAAATATAAATGCATATACCACATGTGATAAAAGTAAAAAAGAGCCTCAAATATCATTCCTTCCATGGAAGACATCGATTGGAATAAGAGGACACTAATTTAGTAGGTCCATGAGAAAAATGGGAATATTGTTGACGCAATCAACTCCTAAAATCGTGTATTTCAAAATTCCTTTAATATTATTTGTTTTTTAAAACCAATTTCATTACACACAACCCAATTTTTTTTATATTAATTTGCTTTTTATATGTTTGTTAGAATTTACGTATAGAATTGTTTAAATTAAAGACACTTTGTCTAAATTGGTACATTTTATAAAATTCTTAACATGCATACATTGTAGAGATAAAAGAAAAAAAAATAGCTTGTATATGAAAGTTCAATTACTAAAAATCATTTTATATTAGAAAATTTTTTTACAATGTAACAATCGTGCGTAATGTTTTTGACTAGCATGAATCGTGAGTACATTTATTTAGCAGTGAATGAAATGATTATTAAATATTTAGTGGTTGTCATATTCACTATTCAGGTTATCATATCATGTCATATTGTAATAATTAAAACCTGACCTTCCACTAGAAAACGAAGACCTAAACGGTAATAAGTTCTAACACGTTTGAATTCCTTTATTTTTTTAATACACCTTATTAGTTATTATGCTTACGATTATACGATATTACTCATTTTGTTACAGAAACATTGTTCTCTAAAAGATTGAAACTCTTACAAAAATATAGGAGAAGGTTCATTATAAACGATCTAAAAATGTAGACGTGTAGATTTCTTATTTCGCATATGAAAATACTCTATTTTGCATGTGAAAGTTTTTAATGAGAAAAAAATGGAGTAAAGAAATAAATCACAAACATTAGATGAAGTAATCCAATGATAAGAAACGTTTTACGGGTTTACACTTTTTAGATGATCTACGATAAATTCCGACTATACATATATACATAGATCGATCAATGTAGTGTACTACTCTGATGCATAAAGTAGAAAACTAATAATCGGTAACTTTTAAAAAAGTACGTAGTTTATATTCTACGAGAAGAGTTATTCCCTTTCTTACCATGTGTTAAGAAACTTTATAAAAGATATTCAACAAATAACCATTGGTCATTTGGTTGAATGGTATTGATAATGAAAGAATGACTCAGGACTAAGAGGTCACGAATTTAATTCCTAAGTCTAATAATTTTTCGTCCGACCGTTTATAAAGATGATTTTTCCCGAAAATATATTCTAACAGGTATAAATAGTCATACTTGTGAACATTAAAAAAAAATGTTGTTTGAAAAGTTTTATAATAATAATTACCCTTTTCCTTAAAGATCATTGGTTTCAATGGACAAAAACCGTTTAGCGCATCAATCACTTGTTTGGCCTATTCATAACAGCTTTTCTACAAAATTCTATTCCGTTCAAAAGTAAGCTTTTAATATACTTTTTAATTTTAATGCTATATAAAAATGAAACAAGTTGTAGTTGTATTATACCTTGAAATCATTGTCGATGATCATCCCCACCGTACAAAATATGGTAGCGAACAAACACATGATCATCTGAATCTCCAACACCAGCGTGTACGTGATCTCCTGCTTCGCCTTGTTGTACGTCAGCTCTATCAAAGGCAACACAAACCCGTATAAAAACGCGGCCGCCACCGTCATCACGAACCCCATCACGTACTCCTTCTTACTCTCCCCCTCCGGCCGGTCCCCGCTCGTATGCAGCGCCAGCACCCCCGCCCCCACCGTCAACAGCACCACTGCGTTCACCGAATATGCCGTGAACTTTTGCTTCACGAGCAGGAAAGCAAACAACGCCGTGAAACCGAGCTGGGAGGCGATGATTAGGGCCGATGTGGACACCGGGAGACGGGCCACGCCGTAGGCGTAGAGGTAGTCGTCCAGACCGGTGATGATACCTGATCAAACACAAAATCCCACCGAGATAGTCAGTGGCGAAGCTTGAAAGAAAACCCCGAGGAGGCGCGGCTAAAAAGTTCACTCAATATATATAAACCTTTTACATAAAATTACGAAAATATAAATTACGAAAATATGTACTTCTAGCCAAAATACCGAAGGGGCGGTCGCCTCCGGGTCCTAACTATTCTTCTCCAAGATAATGAAATTAAGATGATTCCATGAGAATAGTGAGAAGTATAGAAAATAATAGTGGAATAAGTGGCGAAGGTTGGGCTGTAAGATACTTGAGGCTAAAATTTAAGGGATCAAAAAGGATAGGCCCGAAGTAAGTATATAAATTTTTTTCAGAGTGAACAAGTATAAATTTATACTACTGAGTGAAAAAACAGATGGGACCCAGGCCCAGTCTGACCCAAGGTAAGTTTCGCCCATGAGTGGAATGGACAAGGTTTTATTGATTGATTCGTGATTACCGATAACCGCCACGGCGAAGAATAGCCGTGGGCGCATGAAGATAAACCTCGTAGTTGTTTCGTTGTTGATTCTGGATATACGGCGGTGGAGGTAGAGGACGATGAGGACGATCACGATGAACGGCCACCCGCCGGTTTCGAGGAAAGCCGACAGCCAGACGCGGTTGCCGCCGTGGATGAAGTAGAGCCGCATGATCAACGGCCCGCCGCAGTTTCCGATGGATAGTAAGATGCAGTTGAGGATTAGGAGTGTTTTTTTGGCAGCCGGGCTGACTTTCGCCGTCATTGGAGCGGTGGTGCCGGTGGTGGTAGTGATGGTTTTTGGATGGTTCTCTATTTTATCTAACGAATTATTGAAATTCATTTTGAGGGTAAATATGTAATTTAGTTGTAACTTCTATCCCAATGGGTGGAGAGAAAGAGAGTTAGAGAGGATGCAATCAAACAAATATAATGCAGGCGTATTTATATATGTGGTGAAGTGCTCTTTTGGAATATACGTACATGATTAAAATTAGATTTTTTTTATTGAACGGCAATTATATATCACCAAAACGAAACAAAACCCACCACTCAAGGAGCTAGCTGGATCACGCAGACCAAAGAAGTTACAAACATTCAATTCAAAGTTTGTTTTCATGTCTCATTTTTATAATTTATATATTTATTATTATTTATTTTCTCTTTTTCACATCAAAAAATTTTACAAACATTCAATTCAAAGTTTGTTTTCATGTCTCATTCTTATAATTTATATATTTATTATTATTTATTTTCTGTTTTTCACGTACAATTATAATTAAATATGTAACATTTTGGTTTTTAAATTTGGGAATACCCATTAAATAACATGTTATATATATAATATAGAATACTAAAACACCTAGCTTGGTTATAAATAGTTGTCATGTGTAAATACATGGGTTTATTGTGTAAAATAAAGTTGTAGGACTTTGATAGGTTAAAACTGAAAGTTGGGGGACTAATGTTGCAATTAGACAAAAGTCTAATTAGTAAAAGAGCTAGAAAGAGTGGGGGAGGTCGTCATTCTCGCTGGTGATCGACCCAGCCATCCTTCCATGCCCTAAAACTCCAAATTTCTGCAATCAAAGGCTTGAGCTTCGATTTTCTTGCATCAAATCAAAATTGGAGGTGTTTTACATCATCTAAAACCATTCTTGAATCAAGTAAGTGATCCCCCATCTAGTGCATGTCTAGGTCACGAAAATGTGGGTCTAGAAACTTGAAATTTGTTGGTTAATTTCACATCTCTGGATGTTAGGGTCTTGTATTACTATGTAGAATTCATGTTTGATTATCAATTTGGTGATTTAGTCACCCAATCTCTAGTGTGAATTGTTGTTGTTGCTAAGCTGCTTGAAGGTTATGTGAATTAGTAGCTATAGCATGTTTAGTTGTGAAATTATGCACATACTTGATGAAATTTGATGTGAAGGGTTGGAAGGGATTCCACCAAATTCATGCTAATTAGTGGGTGGGAATGTTATAAGAAGGTGAAATACATGAACCTACAATTATGTGCACATGAGGTGTTTGATGAAATGCATACACGAACCCTATTGCTTGAAATATGACCAAATTGCTAGAATTTAGGTTGTATGCATATTGAGGGTGTTATGTTTGAATGAATGAACCAACATAGGTGAAGTCTTATTAAAATGCTTAACTTGTGCATATGTGGTTATGTGATATAATGGATCCATGTTAATGGATGATTATATGCTTGGTATTGGCCAAGGTAGGTCCTAACTTAATTGATTAGTGACTTAATAGGCTTTCAAGGTGATCGAGAGGATAACCAAGGCAAAGCAAGTAGTGTTAGTTCTAGCTCACGAGGTAACACACTTCTATTGGCATTATTTATAACTTACAATTGAGAGTTTGATATAGCTCACCATGGTAATAGTGGTAAACATAAGAAAATTGCTGTAGAGACCATAACATAAAGTTTGTGTTACAATGGGTGAAATGGTTCAAGAGAACCATGGATAATCAAATGTTATCACTTGGCTATAAATTGGTTCAAAGGAACCAAGCAAATAGTCAAACATGGCCATAATGGTGAAAGTGGTTCAAGAAGGCCATCACCATAGGCTATGTGGCATTTGATCACAAATGATTCGTAGGAATCATAGATCATAGCTCATATGATTGAGGTTATTCGGGTAATGTGGAAATACCCAAGTGGTTGGAGACCCGTGATAATGGGTCAAGTATGAAAAATGACTCTACGGAGGCGTCATAGTATAATTGACATTTTAAAAGGTCCAATAGCGATCTACGATAGTTTTTGGTAACGGTTAATGTGAGGAATAACCATCTTATTCGCTAAATAGGCTCATCACTAGATAATGTGGCTTAACAGGTCAAACGGGTTGGGTTTTTGGCTAAAATTCACTTATTGTGTGTAGTTGATAGCTAGACCCGAAAGGGGTTGTTGAATTGTTGTAAAAAACATGTTTAGAACGTTTTAGAACCATTCAGGACTGGTGTAAATGACCAAAGTTGGTTTTGGGAACAATAAGGCAAAACAAGGAAAAACTTGTCAAAATTTAGCTAAGTCTGGAAACTTACCGAAATGGCCTGGATCCCTGGAAAATTGGCTCCAAGCGTATTGCTTGGAGCAAGTAATCCAGCAGGCGATACGCTTGCTGAGGCAGGTGTATCGCTTGGAGCTTGATACCTTCTAGGCGATAAGCCTAGAACTCAGTTTTATGTATTTCTTGTTTTTCTTCCTATTTTAATTATAATCAATGTATAATGGCATAGAAACTCACATATGAAGTGGGTAATGTGCATGTAAAAGCAAGACATGATCCTGGATACCTACCAAGTTCAACGAATAACGATCACTCAAGAATGAAACTCCCGCGAAGTAATTTGTGAAAACTATGTAATTTGGAACCATAATAGTGTCTTTAAACTTCTGAAACTATGGGATTATATTTTGTAAAGCTTGGTATAGCTAAAACAAAAGAAAAAATTTATAGGGCTGAATTTTGTATCTATAAAATGAAACGATTTGCTTATAAACGTGTAAGGGTCTTACAAGTTGGTATCAGAGCCATGGTTTGAGGGATTTAGGTGCTCGAAAAGTGCTTGGACTCAAACCTTGAGCTCATGAAACAAAAAGAGTGATCGGTTCAAGCTTGATCAAGTATCCGAGTGAGTCCAATTAGTGAGGAAATAGGATATTATTGATTAAATTTAAATAAGCTAATGGTTTCCATGTTTGTTGATAAAGGGTGAAGTTACTAACTATCACCTAGAGAAACGCACGGGGAAGTGATGTTCACTTTAACCGGAACTGCGTAAATGTTTGGTGGGAGGTAGCGGGGCAAGGCTTAGGCTAAAGACCTCTTATAAATCTATGTGAGTTAAATTGACAAAGGAAAATAAAACTCATGTTACTTTGCTATGACCAAAGGAAATTGATATTGCTACCGAGACATCACCACCCAGGTAAACCGCCTCATTCCTTTCTTTCCACAAACACCAACAAGCGGTAACCTCTTTTTTGTTTGCTCCAATATTCATGTCCATGTATATCTGCAACAGATCTTCAACCGCAAAAGCATAAATATTCGAAATCATGCACCAATTAGCAACCTAATTCCATATAATCATAGCGGAGCTGCGGCCGGCAAGCAAATGGCTAGCCGTATCCGCCCCTTTGTTGCAAACATGTTGATGAATCCTAGACTGTGACGTGTCTTATGCTGGCAACAATGATCCATGAGCTTCAGAGGAACATAGTTGATAAGAACGCATATGCCATAAGTGAGCAGCCGAAAGGCATGTTTCAGTAGCATGCTCGATACAAACGTTTTAAGGTGATGAGATCCCTGATCACGTGTCTTATGCAAGAAGGTTCTGTAGTTAGTGCTCATGTACTGAAAATGAATAACTATGCCGATCATCTAGCACGTTTGGGAAATCCACTAAGTGATGAGTTAGCCACGGGCATTGTCCTTAACTCACTACCCAAGTCATATGACCAGTTCGTCTTGAACTATAATATGAATCGTATGAAGAAAAGTCCCTCAACACTACATCAAATGCTTATAACTGCTGAAACAAACATTCCAACCAAAACTGGAAATGGGACGAATCCAGTGCTGATGATTCGAGATGGTAGAATTGGTAAGAAAGCCTAAAGAGCCAAGGGCAAAGGCAATGGAAAGAGCAAGGGTAAGAAACAAGATTCTCACAAAGGAAGTGCTCAGAAGGATGCCATGTGTTTCTACTGCATTGAAACAGGGAACTGGAAGAGAACATGTCCTAAATACCTAGCTGAGTTAAAGCTTAAGAAGCTGACTATTGAAGGAGAGTCCTCAGGTATTCATGTTATAGAGTCATTTACTTTATCTAGCAAATCGTGGGTGTTTGACACTGGATATGGTACTCACATATGCAACGATTTGCAAGGACTAAGAAAACTTAAAGATCTGAAGCAAGGTGACTTGGATCTGCACGTTGGCAACTGGCAGAAAGTTATTGTGAAGGCCATAGGAGATTTACTTTAAATTTACCTAGTGGCTTGAACATTATTTTGAATAACTGTTGTTATGTCCCTAGTGTGACAAGAAACATTATATCTCTATTTGCTTTGAAAAGACAAGGTTTTAAGTATGTTTTCAGTGATAAGGGTGATTCCATTTCTGCATACTTGAATGATGTGTTTTATTTGAAGGCAAGACTACACAATGAAATCTATGAGATAGATACCAATGTTAACATGATATACAACATCTCCAGTAAACGTACTAGGACTAGTACCAATGACACGTCTAGATGGCATTTTCGACTAGGACACATAAACAAGAATCGCATCAAGAAACTCTAGACCGTCAGGATATTAGCACCCACTGGTCCAATGTATTCTGATACATGCGGGTCTTGTTTAAGTGGCAAGTTGACCAAGTCGCCCTTTTTGAATGTCTGTGAAAGAGCGAAGGACCTACTAGGGCTCATACACACTGATGTATGCGGTCCTTTCAGGACAATATCAAGAAATGAAGAAAGGTATTTCGTTACATTTACTGATGATTTCAATATATATGGGTATGTCTATCTTATGCGGCATAAGCATGAAACTTTTGAGAAGTTTGCAGATGCAGTTTGGTAAAACGATTAAAGCAATTCGATCAGATCGAGGTGGAAAATATCTAAGTGAGGAATTCGACGCGCACCTCAAGTCTTGTGGGATTGTATCCTATCTACTACACCAGGAACCCCACAGTTGAATGGTTGTCTGAGAGAAGAAATCGAACATTGTTGGTCATGGTTCGATTTATGATGTGTCACACAAACCTGCCACACTCCTTTTGGATTTTTGCTCTTGAAACTGCCGCATGACTAGTGAATCTCGCTCCTACAAAGAAGGTAGATAAGACACCATATGAGATATGGCACGGTGAATGACCAAAATTATCTTACCTAAAGGTATGGGGATGCTATGCATATGTTCTAAGTGAATCTTAGAACAAATTAGATCTCCGCGACGATAAAGTTATTTTCGTTGGATATGACCAAAAGGTTGGTTATTATTTCTACAACCCTACTGAAAGTCGAGTTTTCATTAAATGTAGAGGAATATTCGAGACCTTGAAGAAGTTCGAGATCAATCTGAGACCCAACCAAAAACTGGTACAACAGTTCAACATGATATGACTGTATTTGAAAGGATAATACAACTGGTAGTAACACAGGCATCCGCAGAAGCACACAGGATGGTAATGTGCAAACCTATAAGGCTAGGCTAGTGGCGAAAGGGTTTACTCAAACTCAAGGCGTTGATTATAAGGAAACCTTCTCGTCTGTAGCCATGCTTAAGTCAATCAGGATTATACTCACCATAACTGCGTATTATGATTACGAGATATGGCAGATGGATGTCAAAACTGCGTTTCTCAATGGAAATATGATATATGAAACAACTTGAAGGTTCTGAGGATCCACAGAACCCTGAAAAGGTATGCAAGCTGAACAAATCCATTTATGGATTGAAACAGGTATCTCGGAGTTGGAATCTTTGTTTTGATCAAAATATCAAAAAGTTTGGGTTTATCAAGAAGGAAGATGAACCATGTGTTTACAAGAAGGAAAGTGGGAGCTTTATTACTTTTCTGATCCTATATGTGGATGACATATTGATCATTGGAAACAACATTTGTATGCTTCAGGAAGTAAACGGTTGGTTGCGAAAGTGTTTTTCGATGAAGGATCTTGGCGAAGCCACCTATATTCTGGGAATTAAAATTCATAGAGATAGATCAAAGAAGCTAATTGGACTAAGCCAAAGTACATATATCGATAAGGTCTTACGACGCTTCCCAATGCAAGACTCCAATAGAGGATCTTTGCCCATGGCATAAAGAACCATTCTAAACAAAGAATAATCTCCCTAGACGGATAAGCAGATAGAAGATATGAAAAAAGTTCCATATACATCTGCTATTGGTTCCATAATGTATGCCATGCTATGTACTAGACCGGACGTGTCATACGCTATGAGTATGACAATTAGATATCAGCTGAATTCTGGTGAGAGTCACTAAGTTGTCCTGAAGAATATCCGGAAGCACTTGAGAAGAACTAAGGATATGTTTCTGATATATAGAGGAACAAAGGAAGAACTTAGTGTAAGATATTTCGCAAGTTTTCAGACTGACCGAGATGATTCTCGATCACAAATACGATATGTCTTTTCCCTGAACGGTGGAGCCATAACCTGGAAGAGTACCAAGAAAGCGGTAGTGGCGCAGTCCACTACAGTGTCGGAATACATTGTAGCATCTGAAGCTGCGAAGGAAGCTGCTTGGATGAAGAAGTTCATTGCTGATCTCGGTGTTGTGCCTAGTATACAAAAGCCGATTGAGATATTTTGTAACAACACTGGTGTGATTGCTCAAGCAAAGGAACCTAGATCACATCACAACACGAAGCATATTATACGAAAGTTTCATTACATTTGAGAAATACTGGAACAGAGCGATTTCATCATAAGCAAGATCCATACTGATCAAAATCTAGCAGACCCATTTACTAAACCTATGCCTCACGTCAAACATGAGGAGAATGCTGAGAAAATAGGTCTTAGATTTGAGAGTTAGTGGATTTGATTTGTATTTAGAAATTAGGTGCATTCAAAAGTACAGACAAATATTCTCGGTTTATCTTGATATTTTAGGAGTAATATATAAACTATTTGTCTTCGATTTAGTGCATTAAGAATCCATGAATACTAATGTATTCTAAATGTCCCTAGTTGATCAGATATGTGGGAACGGATCTGAGCGATAGACTATTCTGAGTTATGATCAGATTCATGAGATGAATGCTCAAGAAGTGTTGAGAATCATATACTGATATATTTATTAGTTAAATAATATTGGACATAGCTCACTTCAAAATAATCTTCATTGATCTAAGTCATAAGATATTTTGAAATGGTACCATCAGGTTGTGTGGCACCCCACTACCCCTTAATACTAAATGTTTAGTGTATAAAAAGTGGGCCAGAAAAATTTCTTAAACACGGGTCCATACTTGACCACCATAACCATTAACATTCATAAAATTGTTAGTTTGTCATCTTAGAAACGTTATATCAGAGTACACAGTTTGATTAACAAAATAGGACAACGCTTGATTCCCTTAAAGCTACCATTCTTCATGTGTTTGGTTCTTTTCCAAAAGGCTCAATCCGGACCCGTTCCCCTTCAACCCTGCTACCTGTCACCATTTACCAGTAACATATTAGTAAAGGATGACCTAATTACAATCACAGCGCTTATTGTAGCATAAATGGACAAAATAACAAAAATCTGAATTATGCAGGTGTAGGCGTATCACCTATAACTTTTGACCCTTTAGGCGATACGCCTAACAATCATGCGTATCGCTTACTGGTTACACCTCCCCAAGCGATACGCTTGGAGGGGAGTTTCCAGGGATTCATCTAAATTTCCCTGTTTTTGTACTTAACCAAAATTTCAGTTGTTTTTCCCAGTTTTCACCAAACCTATTTCAGACCTATTCCAAGCATACATATCATGTTTTTATAAGGAATGAATCAACTCTAACCTCTATCCTTACCCACAATTTGTTGGATCAAACGTTTTGACGTTATATTACCAAATCTCAACCCGTTTGACCCATTAAGAGTTTCTAGCACAATGCTATACATCAACTCTTACCCATCTTGTGCCAATCCTTCCTAGCATACATATAGAACATAATAACAATCTCTTCCACTCATTTAGTGTTTTATTTGTTCCATATCCGTTAGCTTACAAGCTTACCCGTAGGTTGCATTTATAGGATTAAATCCCCCTTCCTAACCTTACGGTTTATGCATCTTCATCTTACCTTTCCCTAACGGGTCAAGGTTCCATATTTGTTCATTATTGACTAATATTGGGGTTCAATCAACCCGTAACAATCTTATTCATAGTATTCTTATACTACAAATGGTCATTTCAATTATTGCATCATAAAGGATTATTTGTGGAAACAATGAGCATTCTACACATCCTACGTTACCTCAAGCGTTTAGTTCTTGGCTTTGCTTTCACATTGGTGGCTTGAGCCCCCACTTGAATCACCTACATTATTATGATCATTAGATTAACCATGGAATTCACACCCAAGACTTAACACAATCTTACTCATCATTTTCATGTCAAGTGTTAACACACTTCATTCCATAATTCAATTTATCACATTATAACATTTTGAGGGGCATCATAACACTTACACTTCCTATGACATTTATCACATATACATAAATCACCTTCATCAATTTAGCACATAAGTCATAAGTACTCAAATTCAACCTTCACTTAGGCATTTAGTCAAACACCTAGGGTGCATACATGCTAATCTTATATATTTGTATGAAGTGTTCCTACAACCAATTTAACCCATCATTAATTATGCTTACCAAATTAATCATACTTCATAAACAGTAGCAAATCTTTCATAGAATTCAAGCTCTTATAGTCTAGAATTTTCAAACCCAACCTCCTTCCCATCAAAATTTACGATTTACATGTGGTGGGTTTAACCCCCATCACCATCCTACTAATAATCATACAAACATAGACATGCAGGGGTAAAATCATACATCATATAGGCACAAGAGTCCCTATATAACATCTTCTATCATCAATTTAACCTATCCTTGATTTCCAATAAATCACCTAACACAAACTCACTTACTTGATGCAAGAAATCCGAAATAGAGGGTAGAATCGCAGTCCAAACACCCCCCTTATGCTCAATTTCGATTTTTCCCAACAAGTTACTTCCAAAATTTCACAAATTTGAAGGTTTAACTCAAGAAATAAGTTAGGTTCTCCCCTCCACCTTCCTGTTCGCGTTCCACATCTGGGGATTCATCCCCATATTTTCTTTTCATTTGATTTAATTCAATTTTACATATCCAGCCCCTCTACAATAGCTACTTAACCATTCTCATGCCTAACTTCATATTTTTCTCATTAAGCCCCACATTTACCAACATACAATAACTTAGTCACAAAACATAACTTAATAATAATCTTATTTATTATTTTACAAAACCTGTCATGGATGTGTTTACTAACCACATATACCCGACCCTTCCCGACCAAAACTAGACAAAATTTTATACAAATCATGTATGAGGTTTTGGTACATCACAACTCCACCCCCCCCCCCTTAAAGGGAGTTTCGTCCCCGAAACTAAAATACGTACCCAAAGAGATGCGGATAGTATCTTCTCATTTCTTTCTCGGACTCCCACGTGGCGTTCGATCCTTTCCGATGTTCCCATCTTATCTTTACTTGTTTTATCTCTTTATTTCTGAGACTTTTGAACTTCCGGTCCAGAATTTCAACGGGTCTCTCTACGTAATTCAACTTATCATCCACCACTATATCATCTAGCGGTACATACGCCGTTTCATCTGCTAGGCATTTCCTCAAGTTAGACACATGAAATGTGTCATGAATGCCACCAAGCTCCTCAGGGATTTCCAAATTATAAGCGACTTTGCCCACTTTCTTAATGACCTTGAAGGGTCCAATAAACCGTGGGCTTAATTTACCCCTCTTTCTAAATCTGATCACCCCTTTCCATGGGGATACCTTTAACAATACATGATTTCCTTTTTGAAACTCGATAGGCCTTCGCCTCTTATCAGAATAAGATTTCTGTCTATCTTGAGCGCCTTTCAAACGTGCTCGAGCTATATCAATCTTTTCAGTCGTGACCTTAACAAAATCCTTGTGGGCAAGTTCTCGTTGACCTACTTCCCCCCAGCACAATGGGGTTCGACATTTCCTACCATACAACATCTCGTATGGAGCCATACCAATGCTTGAGTGGTAACTAATTATTATAAGCAAATTCCACCAAGTGTAAATATTGATCCCAACTCCCACCATAGTCTAGGACACAAGCCCGCAACATATCCTCGAGAGTTTGAATCGTCCCCTCACTCTGCCCATCATGTCTGAGGATGGTATGCAGTACTGAAATGCAATCGAGTACCCATAATCCTCTGAAACTCCTGCCAGAATCGCGAGGTAAAATGCGTATCCCTATCAGAAGTTATCAAAACCGAAACACCGTGCATTGATACAATCTCTTTTATGAAAATCTTTGCCAAGGTTTCTGAGTCACTAGATTCACTAATGGGCACAAAGTGGACACTTTTAGTTAATCTATCCACAATCACCCATATAGCATCAGTCCTCCTTGCCGTTTTTGACAAGCTAGTGAGCAGATCCATAGTGATATGCTCCCACTTCCACACGGGTATTCCAAGCGATTGCAATTTCTCATATGGCCTTTGATGCTCCGCCTTCACTTGCAAGCAAGTCATACACTTGTTCACATATTTTACAATATCCCGCTTCATACTGGGCCACCAATAATCGCATTTCAAATCGTGATACATATTAGTAGCCCCCGGGTGAATTGAGTAACGAGATTTATGAGCCTCATTTAGCAACAACTCCTTCACCCCACACGTGTTCTGAACCCATAGTCGACCAAACCGGTATTTCAAGCCGTCATCGCCGTCAACTAGATCCTTTACCGCCCCTTGATTCGTTCTTGTTGATACCTGAGAAGTGCGTCGTGTGAAGTATCAAATCAAGACTCAAGATTCAAGTTCAAGGCTAAGGTTACTGTCAGCCGAACCTAGTCCGAACCAGGAGTTCAGACTGCTGCCGAACTGGGAGTTCGGACAGGGTTCGGAAAGCAACTATATATAGTGAACTTGTTCAATGTTTTGATGACGAGTTTTGCAAGTGAGCCGTTGAGCTAGTATTAAGTGTGTGTTTCTGAGGTGTATTTTCTCTGTCTGTATCTGAGTGTTACTGATTGTAATTGTTCTTTAATCAATAAAACAATCAGTTAATTACTTATTTCGTATCCGAATAGCTAGATTGAGTAGACGATCCAACGCTCACGACATTTCAAGTGGTATCAGAGCTTTCTGGTTCATTCTATTGATCTGTGGTTGCTATTTTCGGAATTTTTGTCACGAAATGAGTATTTTCGGGTGATTTTCGAGTGTCTGATTGAGTCTTTTGTAAATTTGTGACATCCGAGAATTTCAAGGTTTACTTCCGTTAGACAATTCCGTTAGTTACGTTATAAGTGTTAACTTAGTAACTAATGCTTAACTAGGCCGAATACGTCCACGTCCTTTGGTTGATCACCGAACCCGCCCATATGTGTTATGTGTTTAACTATTTATTGTCATTATGTGCAATGTGATTTAAATGCATGATTTAGTATTGTGAATAGCATGACAAATTATGAATCGTGTTTATCTTGTTTAGAAAGTGAAATTGCCCTATTTTGGTAGCCAGCGAAACTAACGGGCGAAACTATAGTGTCGCCCGGTAGCCAGCTAAGTTAATCAGTTAAAGCGTGACCAGGGCTAGTTTCGCCTGGCCAGCGAAACTGCCAGCGAAACTAGCCTCTGATATAAATAATCTTAATAAACCCTTATTCTCCTATTTGCCTCATTTACACAAAAACACACACACTCTCCTGAAACTTCTGGACCAGCTGATTCCAACCAAGAACCATCAAGAATCAGCCATCACCTCGAGTTGTGAAGATCATCCATCGATCCTAGATCAACCGTGAGTCCCAAAACCACCATTTTTATGCTTTTCTATGTGTTCCTTCATAAAGCATGCCTAAATCTCTGTGTTATCATTAGATCTTCTGTAGGAATGCTTAGGAATGCTAGATCTACCATAAAGTTGATAACTTTACGTGTGAAACAGATCCATGATAAAGATTTATGCTATTTAGGTCATTTTAGGGTTTTGAATGTATTTTGGTGATTTGATGATGAAAATGCATGAATAAGGTGTTAAAACTTGTTGTTTGATGTTGGTAAATGCCTATGTATGCTAAACAATGAATTGCATGAAGTATTGAAGCTGTTAGGTTGATTTTTAGGCTGAGCCGTATGTTTTTCGCGACCAGCGAAACTGTCGTGTTCTCTGGGCGAAACTGTCCAGCGAAACTATGCATATCTTCAACCAGCGACACTATGCAGCGAAACTGCAGTGTCGCCGAGTAAACCAACCAGACCAGCTCGGGCGAATCTACCGAGCGAAATTCCCTGAACGAAATTTCAAACCAGTTTCGGGCGAAACTAGGCTAGCAAAACTGTGCCAACAGTTTCGAGCGAAACTAGCCTAGCGAAACTGTGTCATCGGGTATTGCCTAGCGAAAGTGCTGCCCGTGCACATAGCGAAGGTGACTAGCGAAACTACTAGCGAAACTGAGACCAGGATCCAAACTTGTGCAATTTGCTTGAATGTTATGCCATGACTTACATGATTATGCCATGATGATACATGCTATGATTTCTGTAATATGTTAACCTTTGTATATGATCAACCATCGGTGTCGTGTGTCTGTATGTCGAGTCATAGTTCCAACGTGCTATGTTATGGACCATAGTGACGTTAAGTAGAGATTAGACACAAAACTAATACTTAAGACCTAAACGTGTTCATAGGTCTTCGATAAGCAATACTTGGATTATTAGCAAGTGTAGCAGTGCAACCAAAGGTGAGTGTCACCAACCCGATTTACCGTGAACCCGTTTGGGTCACACCGAATAACTAAAAGTAAAACAATGCTGACAAACTCGAGAGTGCTAGGCACCTCCCTGATAAACTTGAAAGCTTGGAGTGCTCGACACCCACTTGATGAACTTGAAGTGCTTTATGGGAAGCACTTGCGAATTACCAAAACAACGATTTCTAAAACAAAACTGAAAACACTTTTGAGATTCATGAGAATTTGGTAAACCGTTTTAATATGGCTAGTGTAGGTTAAAGTCTAGACCACATGATATCACATGATTTCTAAGGATGCCTTGAAAACTTAAAAGTCCTCAACTAAATTGTACCATTAATTGTAAAGCGAGGGGATGTTGGGTAGATCTACTGGAGTTTGACAAACTCCGCCCCGTGGCACGGGGAGTGCACGGAGGTACAATATCAGCCTATCTGACCGTGATCCCGAGAGGACACGGGGGAGGCAAAACCGCGATGACGTAGGTCCACAGTTCTGATGGCACGGCCACTACAATAATTTATGGTCAGCTTTGGTACAAACTTCCTTAGTGCATGGAACAACGGATTAGCTACCCGCGATATCGGTTGAGCACTTTAACTATACAAGACTAGTACATACCCGATAACGTAGGTTACGGACAATACTTTTATTAAACCACGAAACTACGAATTGGGTTTCACTAAACATTGCTTTTCACAAATAAATATTACTCAAAGTATATGTGTTGATACGTTATGAGACCGGGCCACTGCGTGACAAGCCCACTGTGAACTCACCAACCGTTAGGTTGACACTTGCGTGGTTTAAACTTTTGCAGATCGCTAAGGAGTATCCGCTGGAGGTTGGCATGGCACTTGAAGATTTCTTATTTTAAACTTAAACTTGGGAATTTAATAACAATTCATGTTTTGTAATTTAAAGCACGTGGTTAGTGCTAAGATACTTATGTTTATTTTCCGCTGCGTACTTTTGAAAACTGTTTCTGGTTATGAACATTTGGACTTTACTCTGATTCGTTTAGTATTTGTAACTAATTGTTGTGGTCCTGGTCTAGTCGCACCCCTTAACGGTATAAACTCCGTTAGTGGTTAATTTGGGGGTGTGACAGATTGGTATCAGAGCCATAGGTTGCAGAGAACTGGAATCAATTTTGGAAAACGATTTGGAAACTGCAACTTGAAAACCTTAGTTACAAACGAACAAACAAATTCCTAAAACCAAAATAATTACATGCCAATCTGGGATACTCGCTCTGCTGTGTAAGTAAAAGCTTAGTACGTATGTATATATATATATATATAAATATATATATAGACCGTGTCTAGGTAGTCTAACGGAAAACCTTAGGAAAATTTTCACACACGAATACGAAACGCGAACGCTAATGCGCGCACTATGCCGGGGGAAAGCGACAACGAAACGATGCTACACGCTACGTCCTGATTTCTACTGCGATGACTACGCCGACGGTGACTTTTATGGGAAAGCCGACTTTCGACGATAGCTACTCACGACTTACGACGTTCCTCGACGACGCCTCGATTTTTGCACAAAATTTTTCTGGACTAATAGCGGGATAACGGGAACTGGCTAATATACATATTATGGGATATGTATAAAATATAACTGTGACTGAACACTGGCTACTTTAACTGTTCAGCAAAATGGCTGGAAGAGCGGGAAGGAACAACATTAACTTGACACCCGCGCAACTGCAAGCGATGATTAACGAACATGTACAAGCTGCCGTGGCAGCCGTCCAAGCTACAATTGCCGCGCATGGTAATTATTATGCCGGTTAAGGCCCGAAGCGATTATATTTTGAATTGTTTAAAACCCAAACTATTTATTGCATCAGGAAACCAGCATCACTGTACGTTTAAGTCTTTCATGGACTGTAAGCCGATGACGTTCTCCGGCGAGGAAGGAGCGGTGGGACTCCTTAGATGGATTGAGAAGTCTGAAAAGGTTTTCTCCATGTGTAACTGCCCTGCTGGAGACAAGGTGAACTTTGCGACTGGTACTTTCGAAGGAGCTGCTCTCTCCTGGTGGAATGCCGAAATCCAGATGATTGGGATTGATGCGGCTAATAACATGCAGTGGGGAGCATTTAAGGAACTGATTATGGATGAGTACTGTCCCCGTGATCAAGTGAAGAAGTTAGAGGGTGAATTCTTGAATCTGAAGATGATTGGGTCTGAAGTCGAACAATATACTGCGCGTTACCATGAGTACGCGGTCCTGTGCCCCACAATGGTGGATGCTGAGTTCAAACGCATCGAGCGTTATCTGGAAGGCCTCGCGCCTCAAATCAAGGGATTGGTAACTGCCAGCAACCCCGCAACTGTACAGCAAGCCATCCGTTTGGCTCACAAACTTACTGATCAGGAGGTTGAGAAGGGTACACTTCCTGCAAAGGCCACCGAGAAGACTGCCCTTAGTGGCAAGAGAAAAGCTTATGATGAAGCTCCTGAAAACTCGCTGAACAATCAGAGTGTTGGAAACAGCACTGGGAGGTCTTATAACTCCCAAGGTCAAAGTAAGAGATCTGGAAACAACAGTGGAAACTACCGCCAGGGCGGTAATGGTCAAAGCAACTACAGGGGTAACCTGCCTTTGTGCAACAAATGTGGGAAACATCATGCTGGTGTTTGCAGAAAGAATCTGAACTGTGAAAGGTGTGGAAAGAAAGGCCACGAAGCAAAAGACTGTTGGGCAACTCTACCTGAGCAGCAAAACCGCCAAAGGCAAAACAACAACAATCATGGCAACAACTATGGGAACAACCGCAATGGGCAAGGAAACAACCAGAATAATAATGGTGGAGCCCGTGGCTGTTTTGAATGTGGTGCTCAAGGCCACATTAAAAGGGACTGCCCGCAGTTGAGAAGACAGGGTAATGGCAATCAAGGAAACAATGGTGGGAACGGTAATGGCGGAGGTAATGGTAAGGGGAATGGTGGAAATGGCAGGGGAAGAGCTTTTGTCATGGGTCAAGGTGAAGCTCGCAACGACGCCAACGTGATTAATGGTAAATTTATATTGAATGGTTTCTTTGCTACTGTGTTATTTTATTCTGGTGCTGAAAGAAGCTTTATTTCCACTAAATTTGCTAAATTGATTAATGCTAAACCAATTGCCTTAGATGCTAAGTATGTGGTAGAGCTAGCAAATGGTAAACTTCATGATACGACTCAGATAGTTAAGGACTGTAAGTTAGAACTAGCTAGCCATACATTAGGAATCAACCTTATGCCTTTCCCGATTGGTAGTTTTGATGTTATAGTAGGAATGGATTGGTTATCTGAGAATCGAGCTGAAATTTTATGTAAAGAAAAAGTGGTTCGTATCCCACTCGAAGGAGGTAAAGTGTTAACGGTTCAAGGTGAAAAAGGTGGAACAGTAACTGGTATTATTTCGTTTCTCAAAGCACAAAAGTGCCTTCGTAAAGGTCACTTCGCGATTCTTGCAAACGTCACCGATTCGACACTTCCCGAGCGCAGAATCAACGACTACCCGATAGTCCGCGACTTCCAAGATGTATTTCCTGAAGATCTGCCTGGTCTGCCTCCATTTCGACAAGTCGAGTTTAGAATCGATTTAGCTCCTGGAGCCGCTCCGATTGCACGCGCACCTTACCGTTTGGCGGTAAGTGAACTCAACGAACTCTCCTCACAACTTCAAGAGCTACTCGACAAAGGGTTTATTCGTCCAAGTTCGTCTCCATGGGGAGCACCGGTTTTGTTTGTCAAGAAGAAGGATGGAACGTTCCGAATGTGTATTGATTACCGAGAGCTTAACAAGGTTACTATCAAGAATCGGTATCCATTTCCTCGAATCGACGATCTCTTCGACCAGCTACAAGGTTCAAGCTACTTCTCAAAGATTGATCTACGGTCTGGATATCACCAACTTCGTATACGTGATGAGGATGTACCCAAGACTGCTTTTAGAACTCGCTATGGTCATTACGAATTTTTGGTTATGCCGTTTGGGCTGACTAATGCGCCTGCTGTATTTATGGATCTGATGAATCGAGTGTGCAAGCCGTACCTCGATAAGTTTGTGATCGTTTTCATTGATGATATTTTGATCTACTCCAAGACGAAGGAAGAACACGAGGAGCATCTGCGACTAATTTTGGAATTACTCCGTAAGGAACAGCTTTATGCTAAGTTTTCAAAGTGCGATTTTTGGATTCGCCAAATCCAGTTTCTTGGGCACATTGTCGATCAGAATGGAATTCACGTCGACCCAGCTAAAGTGGAAGCTATCAAGAATTGGCCTACTCCAAGGGCGCCGACCGAAATCCGACAATTTTTGGGACTTGCCGGATATTACCGAAGATTCATTAAGGGTTTCTCGCAGTTGGCTCAACCCTTAACGGCTTTGACGCACAAAGGAGTGCAATATAGATGGGGTGAAAAAGAAGAACGCGCGTTTCAAACTCTTAAAGATATGTTATGTTCACCTCCAATTCTCGCGTTGCCCGATGGAATTGACGACTTTGTAGTTTATTGTGATGCATCCATTCAAGGACTCGGTTGTGTGTTGATGCAAAGGGACAAAGTGATTGCCTACGGGTCCAGGCAACTGAAGGATACTGAGAAAAATTATACAACGCATGATTTGGAATTGGGAGCCGTTATTCATGCACTCAAGATTTGGAGACATTACCTCTACGGAACAAAGTGCACAATATTTACCGATCACAAAAGCTTACAGCACATCTTTAATCAGAAGGATCTCAACATGCGACAACGAAGGTGGGTCGAATTACTGAATGATTATGACTTAGCGATTAAATATCATCCGGGAAAAGCCAATGTGGTGGCTGATGCATTAAGTCGGAAAGAGTATGAAAAGCCTCGACGAGTACGAGCGCTGTAACTTACCATCCACACGGGATTGCCGGATCGGATCCGCGATGCCCAACAAGAAGTTTAAAGGAAGAAAACTTCGTAGCTGAAGCACTGCGAGGGGTGGATGGAAATTCTGAAGTTAAGTCCGACGGACTCAGGTATTATAATGATAGAATTTGGGTTCCTTTACTTGGAAATCTCCGTGAGCTCGTGATGGACGAGGCTCACAAGTCAAGGTATTCGGTGCACCCTGGATCAGATAAAATGTACCAAGATTTAAAGGGTTTGTATTGGTGGCCGAATATGAAAGCCGACATCGCGCGATATGTGGCTAAATGTTTAACATGCTCAAGGGTTAAGATTAAGTACCAAAAGCCTTCTGGGCTGTTACAGCAACCAAGGATCCCAGAATGGAAATGGGAGGATATCTCAATGGATTTTGTAACAGGATTACCTCATCGATCGAATCGACCGGATGCGATTTGGGTTATCATTGATCGGTTAACCAAATCTGCACACTTCATCCCAATGAAAGAAACTGATAATATGGATAAGTTGACAAAGCTGTACATTGACCGAATTGTGGCACGTCATGGAGTGCCTAAGACTATTATCTCTGATCGAGATCCTCGATTTACTTCCCGCTATGGCAATCTATGCAAGAAGCACTGGGAACCAGACTGGATATGAGCACATCCTACCACCCGCAGACCGACGGTCAGACGGAACGAACTATTCAGACTCTAGAAGACATGCTCCGAGCTTGCGTTCTCGACTTTGGTAAAGACTGGGAGGCTCATCTTCCGTTGGTGGAGTTCTCCTACAACAACAGTTATCATTCAAGTATCGGTGCTGCACCCTTTGAAGCTCTTTATGGCAGGAAATGTAGATCGCCCGTGTGTTGGGCTGAAACGGGTGAGAAAGGACTCACTGGGCCGGAAATTATTCATGATACCACAGAACGAATTATACAAATCAGAAAGCGGATAGCCGCAGCCCATGACAAACAAAAGAGCTATGCCGACAAACGCCGTAAACCTTTGAAGTTTGAAGTAGGCGACAAGGTGCTATTGAAGGTATCTCCCTGGAAAGGTGTGATACGCTTCGGAAAGCGTGGAAAGTTAAATCCTCGCTACATCGGTCCTTTTGAAATCATCGGGGAAGTAGGCTCGGTGGCCTACCGATTACAACTCCCTGCCGAACTCGATGGAGTTCACAACGTGTTTCACGTTTCTAACCTAAAGAAATGTGTGGCTGAAGACACCGAAATAATTCCTTTGGAGGAATTGGAAATTGATGAACATCTGAGATTTATCGAGCAACCAGTAGAAATCATGGGACGCGAGGAAAAAGCCCTCAAACGTAGCAAGATTCCGATCGTCAAGGTGCGATGGAACTCAAGACGTGGACCAGAATATACTTGGGAACGAGAGGATCAAATGAAGAAAAAGTATCCTCACTTGTTCGAGCAAACGTCCACAAATACTCAAGGTATGATTTAATTTTGGGGACCAAAATTCCTTTAACAGGAGGAGGATGTGATGACCCTAAAACTTTTGCTTTCTTTCCCCAGCAATGACAGCTGATGCTGCGAACGCTACGACGCAAGAATAATTTTCGGGACGAAAATTCCAATTACAAGGGGATGATGTGACATCCGAGAATTTCAAGGTTTACTTCCGTTAGACAATTCCGTTAGTTACGTTATAAGTGTTAACTTAGTAACTAATGCTTAACTAGGCCGAATACGTCCACGTCCTTTGGTTGATCACCGAACCCGCCCATATGTGTTATGTGTTTAACTATTTATTGTCATTATGTGCAATGTGATTTAAATGCATGATTTAGTATTGTGAATAGCATGACAAATTATGAATCGTGTTTATCTTGTTTAGAATGTGAAATTGCCCTATTTTGGTAGCCAGCGAAACTAACGGGCGAAACTATAGTGTCGCCCGGTAGCCAGCTAAGTTAATCAGTTAAGCGTGACTAGAGCTAGTTTCGCCTGGCCAGCGAAACTGCCAGCGAAACTAGCCTCTGATATAAATAATCTTAATAAACCCTAGTTCTCCTATTTGCCTCATTTACACAAAAACACACACACTCTCCTGAAACTTCTGGACCAGCTGATTCCAACCAAGAACCATCAAGAATCAGCCATCACCTCGAGTTGTGAAGATCATCCATCGATCCTAGATCAACCGTGAGTCCCAAAACCACCATTTTTATGCTTTTCTATGTGTTCCTTCATAAAGCATGCCTAAATCTCTGTGTTATCATTAGATCTTCTGTAGGAATGCTTAGGAATGCTAGATCTACCATAAAGTTGATAACTTTACGTGTGAAACAGATCCATGATAAAGATTTATGCTATTTAGGTCATTTTAGGGTTTTGAATGTATTTTGGTGATTTGATGATGAAAATGCATGAATAAGGTGTTAAAACTTGTTGTTTGATGTTAGTAAATGCCTATGTATGCTAAACAATGAATTGCATGAAGTATTGAAGCTGTTAGGTTGATTTTTAGGCTGAGCCGTATGTTTTTCGCGACCAGCGAAACTGTCGTGTTCTCTGGGCGAAACTGTCCAGCGAAACTATGCATATCTTCAACCAGCGACACTATGCAGCGAAACTGCAGTGTCGCCGAGTAAACCAACCAGACCAGCTCGGGCGAATCTACCGAGCGAAATTCCCTGAACGAAAGTTCAAACCAGTTTCGGGCGAAACTAGGCTAGCGAAACTGTGCCAACAGTTTCGAGCGAAACTAGCCTAGCGAAACTGTGTCATCGGGTATTGCCTAGCGAAAGTGCTGCCCGTGCACATAGCGAAGCTGACTAGCGAAACTACTAGCGAAACTGAGACCAGGATCCAAACTTGTGCAATTTGCTTGAATGTTATGCCATGACTTACATGATTATGCCATGATGATACATGCTATGATTTCTGTAATATGTGAACCTTAGTATATGATCAACCATCGGTGTCGTGTGTCTGTATGTCGAGTCATAGTTCCAACGTGCTATGTTATGGACCATAGTGACGTTAAGTAGAGATTAGACACAAAACTAATACTTAAGACCTAAACGTGTTCATAGGTCTTCGATAAGCAATACTTGGATTATTAGCAAGTGTAGCAGTGCAACCAAAGGTGAGTGTCACTAACCCGATTTACCGTGAACCCATTTGGGTCACACCGAATAACTAAAAGTAAAACAATGCTGACAAACTCGAGAGTGCTAGGCACCTCCCTGATAAACTTGAAAGCTTGGAGTGCTCGGCACCCACTTGATGAACTTGAAGTGCTTTATGGGAAGCACTTGCGAATTACCAAAACAACGATTTCTAAAACAAAACTGAAAACACTTTTGAGATTCATGAGAATCTGGTAAACCGTTTTAATATGGCTAGTGTAGGTTAAAGTCTAGACCACATGATATCACATGATTTCTAAGGATGCCTTGAAAACTTAAAAGTCCTCAACTAAATTATACCATTAATTGTAAAGCGAGGGGATGTTGGGTAGATCTACTGGAGTTTGACAAACTCCGCCCCGTGGCACGGGGAGTGCACGGAGGTACAATATCAGCCTATCTGACCGTGATCCCGAGAGGACACGGGGGAGGCAAAACCGCGATGACGTAGGTCCACAGTTCTGATGGCACGGCCACTACAATAATTTATGGTCAGCTTTGGTACAAACTTCCTTAGTGCATGGAACAACGGATTAGCTACCCGCGATATCGGTTGAGCACTTTAACTATACAAGACTAGTACATACCCGATAACGTAGGTTACGGACAATACTTTTATTAAACCACGAAACTACGAATTGGGTTTCACTAAACATTGCTTTTCACAAATAAATATTACTCAAAGTATATGTGTTGATACGTTATGAGACCAGGCCACTGCGTGACAAGCCCACTGTGAACTCACCAACCGTTAGGTTGACACTTGCGTGGTTTAAACTTTTGCAGATCGCTAAGGAGTATCCGCTGGAGGTTGGCATGGCACTTGAAGATTTCTTATTTTAAACTTAAACTTGGGAATTTAATAACAATTCATGTTTTGTAATTTAAAGCACGTGGTTAGTGCTAAGATACTTATGTTTATTTTCCGCTGCGTACTTTTGAAAACTGTTTCTGGTTATGAACATTTGGACTTTACTCTGATTCGTTTAGTATTTGTAACTAATGGTTGTGGTCCTAGTCTAGTCGCACCCCTTAACGGTATAAACTCCGTTAGTGGTTAATTTGGGGGTGTGACAAAATTTTTGCTCCTAAAACATTCCTCATCATTTTTTCTAATCTACTGCTGCAAATCTTGTCAAAATCTGTCAAAAATCGAGCGTTTTGAGAAAATCATGTCGAGGTTCGGAAGTTACTGGTAGAGTTCGGACTAACCGTTCCGAAGTACTAGTTCGAGCGTGTTCGGAGGGTTTCGTCCAGAGTTCGGTCTGTGTTCAGTCTTAGTTCAGATAAGTGTTCACTTTCGGTAGTAGTTCGGAAAGGTTCGGATCAGCTTGTGTTTCGGAAAGGTTCGAACGGAGTTCAGTTATAGTTCGGCTCAGTTAAAGTTCGTTTGAAGTTCGGCACCGTTTGAGGTTCGGAGAGTGTTTGAGACAGGTTCGGATCACAGGGTTAGGTTCGAAAAGGGTTCGGACATACAACATTCAAATTTTCAACGATGTCGGAATTTCAAGCTTTTGCCGCGATGCAGAATGCAATGCAGACTATGATGAATTTTAAAAATGAAATTGGAACAAGTCAGAAAGTTCCCAAGTTGTTGAAGTTGGAAGATTATCAGAATTAGAAGCAATGATTTTCGGCTTACATTACCTCGAACAAGATGACGGAAAACGAAAAAGGTGGTCGTCGGAGCTCGCGGCGGCGGCGACGGAATTCACGAACCAGGGAGGAATTTGATGATATTTCTGATGGTTTGTGTGCGGAATTGCTCGAGGAATGTCATGGAACAATTTATAGAGTCCCAAACACAAAGTAAACAAGTTAATTCGGGTTTTAAAAGTCCGAATTTATTAGCGATTTATGATGATTAACTCGTGTTTAAACGTCGATTATGGCTTGGGTAAATGATAGAAGTAATGATTTCGAACATTTAGAGTTGATTTCGATTGAATTCTAGTCGGTTACGGGTGTTTTGGGAGGTTTCCGGTGAAGAAGGCGGTCGCCGGCGGCGAATTCGCCGGAAAAACGGGGCTGTGATTTTTTTTATTTTTATTTTTAATTTTTTTTCAATTAAACAATATTAGTGGTAAAAAAAGAAACCCATTAGTTAATATCTTCTTTTAACAAATTAGTTTCTTTAAAACATAGAAAATCTATCAAAGATAAATCTAGAATTTGCTAAATTATATATATTTTAACATTTAAACCCTTTTATTTTTATTTGAAACACAAGTTTTAAAATTCTTTAAATATATATAATCTCGGAAATTTTTTAATAATTCTCCATCTAAAACTTGTTAAACAATGCTTTATTTATAAAATTAATAAGTAATCTATATTTTAACTTACATACACGTTTTTAAAAAATATATATATATATATATATATATATATCTTTCGTGACGAAGACGTTAAAGGTTGTGTAACGTTTATAAAAAATCAAGTTTTTAATGCACATTAAATCTAGAAAAAACTTATGACCTACTTATGTTGGAAGAATTAAATAGGTAAATAACCAAAACAATTAAATGATAACTCATTATATTTTATTAATTTAAAATTCAAGATTGTTACATCATGTGAGTCTCACGACCCCTCTTTTAAACTATTTAAAAACTTTTGGTGCAGAATTCATATAACTCTTATTATGCCCGACAAGTAGATAATTTGTTGCCATTATTGATTACATGAGTTATTTGTCCATCTTGTCTTATTCATGTTGATTCATGTTATGTTGAAAACCCCACTTTTAATTGAATCCGATTAATTTCAAAAGAAACGATGACTCGTGAATAGATCTATTAGGTTAACGCCCCTTTCCTGATTGGTCGCTCCAATCCTGACTCCTGTTATTATAGTCAAGAGGGTACATATAGTTATATTTGCCATGCGGTAATCCTAGATAGAATACCATAAGTGGGTAAAACAGTTAGTTTCGAAATTCAAGGTTCATGGTAATAATAATTTACAGTATCTTAACAAATTGTCAAATGGGTGATAAACTTATGCCAAACTTTGTTTTCAATCACATTTCTGATTTTACTTAAACCTGTGAACTCACCAACTTTATTTTGACTGGCCGCTTGCTTGTATGGATTTTTTTTGTGCAAATCATTCGAACCCTTCGTATCATTCTAGAGTCATGGTCACACTAGCCATTTTGGAGATTTCATTACATAACACCTAATGGTGTCATGTCTTTAAATCTTTTGAACCTTGTTTTGTAAATAATGAAACAACTTAATTTATGTTATTTTCACTGCAAATATGAAATGAAATATATTTCGGCTCCTTAAAATGGCTCTAGTTGTTTAACCATCTAGAGGTCGTTTCGTATAACCTTGCCTGTGATTCCATCTCACTCACGCCCGACACATATTTTACAGGGTGTGGCAGGTTTAATCACGACTAGTTGTTTATGTTTATTAGGGTTGTTTGGATCACTGGTGGGATCAATTATGAATTGACCTTGTGTACACGCTTCCGCCACGTGACTTATGTTCAAGTCACGACTCTAAAATTTTGAAATCATACATAGAATCCCAACACCAAGTCCATTCCCCATCCTCGTCCTAGCCCAATTCCCTACCTACAGACTCCACTCTCGTCGCTACTACCTCTACCCGTACCAGTTCACCCACCACACCTGTCCCGTGTCCTACACCACCACCACTAACTCCTCCACCCCACCCTACCCAGTCTATGACCACCCATAGCATGACGGGTATTTCAAAACCCCAAATCCCCTTCAACCTCCACACCTCAACCTCTTTTGAACCATTGCCTAAAAACCCTTCCAAAGCCTTAGCCAAACCTACTTGGTTCGTGCCATGCATGATGAATTTACTACTCTTATTAAAAATACTACATGAGATTAGTACCTAAACACCCACATATGAATAATATCAGGTGTATTTGGCTATTTAAACACAAAACTAAATTTGGCAGTTCTCTTAAGCGCTACAAAGCGTGTTTGGTGTGTGATGGCAAATCTCAACATGTGGGGGTTGACTGTGAGGAAACTTTCAACCTAGTGGTCAAACCAGCTACTATTCGAACGGTTCTCAGCATTGCTCTGTTTAACCACTGGGATAACAGTCAACTGGATGTTTAAAATGCATTCTTAAATGGGAATTTGCTAACACTTCTCCTCCTTAAACAAATTAGGAAGCAAATTCTTCAAACAACCCATACCCAATCTCATTACTTATTTGCAATATTTTAAAAACCGGTTCGAACCGGCCGGTTCAACCGCCAACCGGTCCCCTTACCGGTTTAATGATGCCTGGTTCTTTGGACATAACCGGATTGGATCGAACCGAGCGGTTTTGGTGGTCCAACCGATTTAAGGAAACCGCCGGTTTTGGGCCTTAATTTTTTTTTAATAAACTCAAATGAAAACCATCGAACCCTATCACTTTCTCAGTTCTGCTTCTTCCAATTTGCAGTCGAATGCCTCTAGCAGTCTAGACCCTTTTCCCCTTCTTCCAATTTGTGCGCCTCCTCCGACCTCCGCCACCCACCTCCGCCACCCGCCTCCGCCTCCACCTCCCACCTCTGCCAGCCGCCTCCAAGATGTCTGAGACTTAGGTATGATTCTCTTTTTCTTTTCTCCTATTTGGTTGCATGCTTGGTTTAGTTTTTGGTTCTTTGAGTTTGAGCTTAAGGGTCAATGTTTGGTAGAAATGTGGTAGATTTGTAAGAAGGTAGTTTGATATTTGAGAAAGTACAACTAGGTGGGTGTTGCTGGATGTTTATGGAACCATGGGAGTTGGGTGTTAGAACTTTGGTGTTATTTGCTATTAATTAACCAAGGTTAATATGTAGCATGATGAATAATAAAATATAATTATCTGAATCACAGATTAATAAATTTTGGGCAATATACTTATATACACTTGAAGATGGAAAGTAACTTATACTACTCGTGGTTTTCTGATTGTTTAAATTACAAATAAGAATCTATAAATCAACTATATACAAAATATATAAAGTGTTTGGTTGTATTTATTTTGTAAATCTACAAGAGTTTGGTTGTATTCAACAGTTTAGAAGAGATTGGTTTTGATGACAATTTTGTATATGTTTCTTTAATCCGTCATCATTGTTTTTCTTTGTAGAATCAATCTCAATTTCATTCTACAGTTCAGTCAAGTGTAAGAACAAGATGGATAAAGCTTGGGACTATGTAGATTCACATAAAGATGAGAATGGGAAAGTAGTTTACATATGTCGTTTGTGTGATAAAATTATGCGTGGTGGTATACATAGAATGAAAAACATCTTGCACACATTAAAGGTGATGTAGGACCTTGTAAAAAGGTACCGGCGGATGTCAAATTTACTATGCAAGGTATTATTAAAGAACAAGGATGAAAGTCAAAAAGACAGAGTAGTGAGGTTGAAGATATATTGGATGAAGATGAAGAAGATGATGAAACACAAAGAAAGAACCAAGCAAGAAAGGGGAAAAAACCAGCCACATCAACCATGCATCCTTTCTTTACAAAAGGTACAAACGATTCTACTCAACCCTCTATTAAAAAAGCTATGCAAACTAAGGAAAGATTGCATGACGTTGACTTGGCCCTTGCAATGTGGTTCTATGATTCATGTATACCGATGAATGCCTGCAACTCTCCTTATTTTCAAATTGCAGTAGATAAAATTGCTACCATTGACGTTGACTTGGCCCTTGCAATGTGGTTCTATGATTCATGTATACCGATGAATGCATGCAACTCTCCTTATTTTCAAGTTGCAGTAGATAAAATTGCTACCATTGTTTATGGTTACAAAGCCCCTAATTATCATGCTTTGAGGGTCAATTTGTTGAAAGATGCAAAAACTCAGGTTTCATGTTTAATAGATTCGTTTTAAAGTGATTGGATTGAAAGTGGGTGCACAATTATGAGTGACGGGTGGAGGGACATTAGGCAACGCCATCTGATTATGGTTTACTGTGAGAAAGGGATTTCATTCATTAAATCTATTGATGCTTCTGATATAGAGAGCAATTCTTCTAACTTGTGTAACTTGTTTGCTGAAATTGTTAAAATGGTTGGGCCAAAAAATGTAGTTCAAATCATAACGGATAATGTTGCTAACTACAAACATGCTGGTGAAATGTTATGTGATAGATACCCTTCTATGACTTGGTCCTCTTGTGCAACACATTGTCTCAATCTTGTCATGAAGGATGTTTCCTGAATTAGAAATGTGAAAACTTTGATCACCCTTGCATCTAGGGTTACCATTTTTATTTATAATCATAAGTGGCCTTTGAATTGGTTAAGACAAAGACCCAGATGGACATATATAATTAGGCTAGGTAGCACTTGTTTTGGTACATCTTTCATTGCATTAAAGAGTTCGGTTGATCACAAAGATGATTTGCAAGCTATGGTGTTTCTAATGAGTTTAAAAAGATCTTGAAAGTGAGAAATGCATATGATTGTAAGTTGATTGTGTTGAAAGAGGAATTCTGGAATAATTGTTTGATCACCGTGAAAGTTATGACCCCTTTGTTAAGACTTTTGCGTTTATGTGATATGGATGAGAAACCTTCTATGGGGTATGCTTATGATGGAATGTATCGGGCGAGGAAAGGGATTGAGGCATTATTTAAAGGAAAGAAAGCGTTATACAAGCCATATACGGATATACGTGATCGTCGTTGGGAAAATATGTTGAGTGCTAGTATTCATCGAGCGACATATGTTTCAGTATGATCCAAATAGTTTTTGTAAAGAGGATAATGTGTTTCGTGGTGTTCTTGATGTGGCCTAGAAGAACTTTTCCGGCTTTGATGTTTAGGAAATCACAAAGGTTTTAGGCAAGTTTCGTGATGCTCATGGTACTTTTGGTAGGAGTAGTGCGGTGGCTTCTCGTAATGCTACTTAACCCGGTAAGATTTTGTATTATATGTTAATGTTGAATATTATATTATGTTACAAACTCTCTAATTGTTTATTTTTTACCTGAATGGTGGAGATTATTTGGTAGAGAATATCCATTGTTATAAAGGCTTGTTGTTCGAATATTAAGTCAAACCGCATCTTCCTTGGGCTATGAACGTAATTGGAGTGTGTTTGAAAGGATCCACACCAAAGGGAGAAATAGGTTGGAGCATCAAAGACTAATTGATCTTGTAGTTGTTCATTATAACTTGTGTTTGCAGAATAGGTAAGATATATATATATATATATATATATATATATATATATATATATATACAAAAGAACATTTGCGTGTGAAGTGTAGGAAGTAATTTGAGCAATTGATTTGGAAGATGAATGGTCCAGATCTAGTATATCTAATCCAAATAATAAGAAGGAAAATAAGCATGAGAAGAATCTGGAGGGGTAGAATTGGTAGAGCCTACAATTATTGACTTTTTTCAAGTTCCCCCAGTTTTTTTAAACGTCCATAATTTTTTTATACGACATTAATTTTTTTTTAAAGTTTCACCATAAAATCGGGCATTTTATTCTCTTTAATTCGAGTATATAGTATTGCTATACTTTTTTTAAAGAAAAAAAACTTTTTTTTCAAGTTCATTTATATGCTCTCGTATAACTTGTGTGATTATGAAATATAACTCGCGTGATTATGCAATATAACTTGCTTGATTATGAAATATAGCTTGCGTGATTATTGAATATAACTTGCGTGATTATCAATATAATTTGCGTGATTATCATCAAACGCGCGTGGACAAATTTACCCCTTCGCACGCTTCGCACGTAAATTGCCCTAAGGGGAAAGTTATTGTACAAATGCTCAAATTACGTCCTACACTTCACATGCAAATGTTCTTTTGTATTTGAACTTTCACACACAAACATATATATATATATATATATATATATATATATATATATATATATACTTTCTTTTTTAACATAATAATACAAGTAACTAAATACTATATGTATTTCACTTGCTTTAGACACCTAAGATCTAAAATGTCATATGATCCGATTGATTACGAGTGCATTGAAGATGCGGATTTTTGGGTGGTTGAAGAAGAGCCCGAAGGGGAACTCAATGTTGATGATATAGAAGACATGCTCGATGAAATCCAAACGGCTACTCAAACGTAAGGTTTGACTCTAATATATGTTATAAGTGACTCTAATGTAGTATATAATTTTTATAGTCATTGCACTACATTATTACTTCTTATTTGGTATTGTAGACAATGATGGTGATTGTACTCTTGTTGATGAGGATGGAGAAAAAGATGATAGTGAATTTCAACCATTAAGCGATCGCGCACTTGACGAATACAACACTTCTATGTCTTCATGATGGTGCTTATGCTTTTGTTTGTGTTGGATTTGTACCTTCTTATTTCGATATTCGTATGGTTTCATGTACTTTGGTATTGTTCGTAATTTGGATTGCTTATTTCCGACTTGTACTTTGAAAATTTCGTATGATTGAATAGAACTTCCAAATAAATAGTGCAATAAATAGTGAAAAATGGTTTTATGAGGTTGGAATGTATGTTTATAGGACAAAAATGCAGGTTTTACAAGGCCATGGCTAAACCCAAGATTTAGAAAGTGACCGGCAGTGGCGGACTTATGCTTTAGGCAGGGGTAGTGTAACGCCCATGTACAATTTGATGTCAAACATAACATTTATAACCTTGAAGGTTGGTCCCAGAAATTTCTTTACAAAATATAAGATTTGTTAATCATCAAATGCCACTAAAGTGACTGACTTTTAAAAGTTTATTGCAACTAGTTCGACATTCACATGGTTAAACCTTAATTACAAGTCTTATAGACTCAAAATATGAAACGGGGGATTACATCTCCACATGATCGGTTATTCGCGGCCTTGATGAGCGTCCTTTAACCTTTCCCCTTACCTGCACATACTCACCATCAATAGTGAGTTTCTAGTGCATGAACAAGTATCAAAATCATAATTAATAGAAAATAGCATATAAAAACTGAGATGGGTTTCCAGGCGTATCGCCTAGAATAATCCGCGTACTAGGCGATACGCTAGAACCAGTAGGCGTATCGCCTTCTGTGTGGGAAGCTCCAAGCGATACGCTTGGAGCCTACTTTCCAGGGATCTGGCCAAATCCGGCCAGTTTTGTACTTAGCCAAAATTTTGGCCATTTCCCCTGTTTCCACCAGATTTGATTTAGACCTGTTGGAACCTGTTCAGCACTCAATAGAGTGTCCCAATACACGTTTTAAGCATAAATGTATGAACCATGACATACCTTAGCCCGCGATACATCACTATAGCCAAACCCGGGTTCTCTCAACCCGTGACCCGTTAGGGAAGTTTCATTATGATAACTACATTTGCTTTGATGCAGAAATGACTCGCATCATAAGAAATACTTCTAGGAACATAATGCAAGCAACATAGACTCATAATGCTCTTATGCGCACATACAATTAGTTCTACACTTCCATTTTGAATCTAGTTTTACACCTTACCCGTACACTTAAGTTTTGTGCATAGTTCACATAAATTCCATTGTACTTATCATTAGTTCACTAAATCATTATAGTAATTGACCAAATAAGCCTTGTACCATTATTTGACCCGTTAAGACGGGTCATTTGCATTTGGTTTACCCCAAATGCCTCACTTGACCATATTTAAGCATTGGAATCTATGGTTCTCTAACCATTTAAGATTTCCATTCCTTTGTTACGTGGCGTAAGCTCTACAAGCCCATTTTAGCCATTGCAACTCTCATACGTTATTCGATTCATCTGAATCTTGTCTATGGTCAAGTTTATCATTGGAGAACCTATTAGCCTTGAGCTTCACGGTTCTTAGAACCATTCGTCGCCCATTATACACTTCATAGTTTATTATTCCATATAGCAAAAACACATTTACTTATCTACATCATGTAACACGATTAATGTTACCTTTAGAGCTTGATCCTCCGCTTCCACCAATTCCGGAGTTATTCCCTTGATCTCCTTGATTGCCTAATGGGTCACCAACAATGTTAGGACCTTAAATCTTAGTAGCGTTTTACCACATTTCAATAACATGATTTCTATGCTACCAATACATTCCAACACATAATTGACAATCAAGCATTCTATCAAATTTATGCATCAAACTTCATGATTTCATAAGCACCACAATATCAATTTAGGCATACCTCTATCATGTTAACCAACTATCATATTTACATCAAATTGGTTCAATTTGTGAACATATTGTTTCCTATGATCAATCGACACCAACACTAGCAAATTTGATGTATTTCACACTTTTTTACTCTTTTAGGCATTTTATCAAACACCTTGTGTGCACACATTTTTACACACATATAACTCAACCCATTGAACCCTCAAGTAGCCATTTAATATAATGTTGGTGAAATCCATCACCAACCCAACATCAATACACCATATAACACTAAATTCATACATGAAATCAAGCAATGAAAGCAATTTCACAAGCATCCTATGTGGTTACATATCATGAAGGTTCAAGAATGAGTAATTGGTGGCTACACCACAAATTGCTAACCCAACAAGGAATTTAGACCCTATATGTGGTTACTAACACCATAGATTTCACATAACAACAACCAATTGCAGATTTTGAGGTTCAAATTTTCGTGACCACACATGCTAGGTTCAAGGAGCTTTACTTACTTGACTCAATAATGGTGATGAGGGGTGATTAACTACTCCAAAACCAAAGTTGCATGCCAAAATCGCAGCCTAGATCTCTAGGATTGCAGAATTTTGAGTTTAGAAGGAGAAGAGGGTTGGGATCGATGTGCAGATCGCATCTGCGACCTCCCCTCCCTCTTTTCTTCTTTTGTTTATTCTAGTTTAAGTTAATTACAATTCTGGTCCCTCCATTTAAGCTAGTTAGATATGATTTGACCAAAATATCAATTTACACATAAAACCCCCTAATTACATATAAAAGAAATACTTACTATTACTTTGGGAAATTTTTTAACTACGAAACAAATTCTAGTTGACTAGACGTTAGCGGGAAAATTTAACTATTGAAAATTTGGGATGTTACAACTCCACCCCCTTTAAAGGGGTTTCGTCCCTGAAACGATCTTACGTACCGAATAAATGAGGGTAGTAGCGTTGCATTTCATCCTCGACTTCCCACGTCAAGTCGGAGCCTTTTCTATGCTTCCATTGAACCAACACTTGGTTCATTTCCTTGTTTCGAAGCTTTTTCACCTTACAATCAAGAATCGCAATAGGCCTTTCTACATAGTTGAGCTTCTTATCCACAACCAAATCGTCTAGAGGCACATAAGCACTTTCATCTGCCAAGCACTTTCGTAGGTTGGACACATGGAATGTGTTGTGGATTCCGCTCAATTCTTCCGGTAATTCCAATTGATAAGCATTATCACCCACACGGGCCAATATTTTAAAAGGCCCAATAAACCTAGGACTTAGTTTACCCCGCTTTCAAAAACGGATTACCCCCTTCCATGGGGACACTTTCAACAAGACCATGTCCCCCTTTTGAACTCAATAGGCCTTCGTCTCTTGTCCGCGTAGGACTTTTGTCTATCTTGAGCCGTTTTCAAACGAGCCCTTATAACGTCGAGCTTTTCGGATGCTATTTTAACCACTTGCTGACTAGCTAGTTCTCGTTGACCCACTTCGCCCCAACACACGGGTGTTCGGCATTTTCTACCATAAAGCATTTCGTAAGACGGCATCCCAATGTCGAGTGATAGCTATTATTGTAGCAAAATTCAACAAGTGGAAGGTAGTGATCCCAACTCCCACCAAAATTAATAGCACATGCCCGCAACAATTCCTCAAGTGTTTGGATGGTTCTTTCACTTTGTCCATCCGTTTGTGGGTGGTAAGCGGTACTAAGTAAAAAGTTTTGTACCCAACCACTCCTGAAATTCCCTCCAAAACTGGGAGGTGAACCGGGTATCCCGGTCGGACACGATTGAGACGGGTACTCCATGGCGTGATATAATTTCATTGATATACACATCCGCCATTCTTTCGGAAGAGTAAGTCTCCCGGATTGGTATGAAATAAGCACTTTTAGTCAATATATCAACCACCACCCATATAGCATCATATCCCTTGGGTGTTTTGGGTAATTTGGTCAATAAATCCATAGTTACGTGCTCCCATTTCCACATTGGGATTTCCAATGGTTGGAGCTTTCCATAAGGCTTTTGATGTTCCGCCTTGACTTGTGAGCAAGTCAAACATTTTCCCACGTACTTGACTATGTCCCTCTTCATGCCGGGCCACCAATAGTCGCGTTTCAAGTCATGGTACATTTTTTTTGCCCCCGGATGAATCGAGTATCGCGACTTGTGAGCTTCATCAAGCAACGATTTCTTTGCTTCACAAGTGTTTGGAACCCAAATTCTCCCGAATCGGGTTCTAAGCCCACTTTCTTCTTCTACCAAGTTTTTCACTTGACCCACGATTCGCTCTTTCTTTTGGTTTTCAGTTTTTATAGCCTCCACTTGGGTTTCTTTGATTTTTGTGATCAAATCAGATGTCACCACCAATTTCATCGATCGCACCTTTAAAGGTGCGTAATCCCCTTTCCGACTAAGCGCATCCGCCACCACATTGGCCTTGCCCGGGTGATAGTGGATTTCACAATCATAATCCTTGATGGTCTCGAGCCACCTTCTTTGCCTCATATTCAACTCTTTTTGGTCAAAGAAATGCTTGAGGCTTTTATGGTCGGTGAAAATGGTGCATTTCACCCCATAAAGATAGTGTCGCCATATTTTTAAGGCGAACACCACCGCCGCCAACTCCAAATCATGAGTTAGGTAATTTTGCTCGGTCACCTTTAGTTACCTTGAACCGTAGGCAATCACCTTGCCCCGTTGCATTAAAACACAACCAAGGCCCAATTTTTACGCATTGGAGTAAACTACCATGTCTTCCGTTCCCTCAGGGAGGGTTAAAACCGGTGCTTGCGTCAATTTTTGCTTAAGGCTTTGAAATGCCTTCTCTTGATCTTCACCCCACACAAACTTGGTGTCTTTTCGGGTTAGTTTAGTCATGGGAAGGGCTATCTTTGAGAAGTCTTGAATAAATCTCCAATAGTAGCCTGCTAACCCTAGAAAACTCCGCACCTTCGTCGGATTCTTTGGGGGTTCCCATTTGAGGACGGCTTCGATCTTTGCTGGATCTACCATAACCCCTTCGGCGCCAATGACATGGCCTAGAAATTGCACCTCCTTTAACCAGAAGGCACACTTGGAGAATTTTGCATATAGCTTTTCCTCCCTTAACCTTTCTAGTACCTCCCGTAAATGCTTAGCGTGCTCCGCTTCGTCTCGAGAGTATACCAGAATGAACACAATCACCGATTTGTCAAGCATCGGCTTACATACCCGATTCATGAGCTCCATGAAGGCCGCGGGCGCATTAGTGAGCCCGAAGGACATCACTAAAAATTCATAATGGCTGTATCTTGTTCTGAAGGCCGTTTTAGGAATATCTTCCTCTTTCACCTTCAGTTGATGGTACCCTGAACGTAGGTCTATCTTCGAGAACCATTTTGCCCCTTGAAGTTGATCAAATAAGTCATCAATTCTGGGCAATGGGTACTTATTCTTCACCGTGAGTTTGTTTAATTCCCGGTAGTCTATGCACATCCGCATGCTACCGTCCTTCTTTTTCACAAACAATACCGGTGCTCCCCACGGAGAGACACTCGGACAAATGAACCCTTTATCCAACAACTCCTGGATTTGGGTTTTTAGTTCTTGTAGTTCTGCCGGTGCCAACCTATACGGAGCTTTAGCCGCCGGCTTAGCATTTGGCACTAAGTCAATTTTAAACTCCACCTCTCGATCGGGTGGTAACCCCAGTAAATCATCCAGAAATACATCCTTGAATTCGTGTACCACATGTAAGTCATCTATTGCGGGAATTTGAATTCTAGTATCCGTCACCATAGCCAGATAGGCTTGGCACCCGTGCAACATAAGCTTCCTAGCTTCCATCATCGAGCACATAATTGGAACATTTTGTTTCTCACCATGAATGGTGACTTTGCTCCCCATTGGCGAAGATATCTCTATCGCCTTCTGGTCACAAATGACCTTTGCGTGGTTGCGGGATAGCCAATCCATCCCCACCACCACCTTGAATTCTCTCATCGCCATTGGAATGAGATCTATCAAGTACTCCTCGTCATTGATGGAGATTTTGCATCCCCGACATACATCAAAAACAAGAATACTTTTGTCATTAGCTATTTCTACCTCTAAGGGTACATGCAATTTTTCAATTGTAAATGAGGGATGCTTAATAAAATCATATGAGACAAATGATATATTAACTCCCGTATCGAATAATACGTGAGCAGGTATCGAATTTACAAGAAATGTACCTGCCACCACGTTGGGGTCTGACTTGGCTTCTTCGGCCGTGAGTTGGAATGCCCGGCCCGTGGCTTTTGGCACTTCCACCCTTACCCCACTTCTTGCCCCCTCTTTCTTGAGTTTTGGGCATTCTGATTTCTTGTGCCCAGCTTGGTAACAGTTGAAGCATCGTGGCTCGCCAGATGGGCAATTAGAAATAACGTGGCCTTTCTTACCACAGTTTAAGCATGGGCGGTCTTTGAATATACACTCTCCCGAGTGTCCTTTGCCACACACTTTGCATTTTGATCCGCCCCCTCTTGTGTGCTTTTTCTTGGACGAGTCACCAACTTTTTGCTTCTTGGGAGGATTCGGATTCCCCCCAATGGGTTTTCTTGCCTCTTAGGCCTCTTCCCGGATGACATCCATCTTTCGCGCCCGAGCGGCGTTAATCATTTGTTCCACCGTGGTGAACCAGTCTAGAGGCATGAAATTCTTTATCTTTGCTTTCAGCATGTTCCGGTAAAAGAACATACGTGCCCCTTCAGTGGGTAGCACATCTGAGTAGAATTTTACCCTATCAAGGTAAATACCAGTGATCTAATCAACGGTTTGAGTCTCCCCTTGCTCTAGCTTCAGGAACTCTTGCTTCAATTCATTGACCGCAGAGGGTGGGCAGTGATGTTCAAGAAATAATTCTTTAAATTCTGCCCAAGTTAGGGCATCTGTCACCGCCTGCCCTTTTTCTAAGACTTTCGCGTCCCACCAATCTTTTGCCCGATCTACTAGTAGACCCGTTGCAAAGATAACTTGATCAGCAGCCTCACAATGGCTTCTTTTTATTACCCCCTCCACATTGGTCACCCATCGATGACTAGCTATTGGGTCGGGATCACCCGTGTATTGCGGGGGTTTACACGCCATAAAGTCTCTAAAGGAACTCCCTTTCTTCTTTGGCGTACTTGCCTCCCCTTTATCAGGAGGGCATTCTTCAATTCCTCGAACTTCTCGTTGAAGGTGCTCAATAGATCCTCCTGGATCTTATGTACATAACCGGGAATAGTTGCCTGAATGGCATTTCCCACTTCTTCAGAGATTTGGGCCTTCAAGGCCCGTTGTCTCTGCTCCTCTGTAAGATCACCGCTATCATGGTCCATTGATCTGCAGAACAAGGTTTTTCATTAGCTTAACAGCTTTTATTTACCCTTACCGCAACAAGGTTTTTATACATTATATCGGTCATAGCCGATATCCCGTTCCCAGTGGCTTATACGAGGTTTCTAGCCGTAGCATTACCCCGCTTCTACCTGGGACACTTCACTCACGCACTTCCCGGTTCGGGTGTGAATACATCTCTTCGTGCATTTCCCGAGTGATAGCTAACAACTCTGCCTTTAGAGGCATATAGGAACATTCATTAGTATTAAATGCAATTTTTCAATATTCAGTTGAAGGTTATGTACCTTTCCCGGACGCTTCATCAAGCTTGAACCGATCACTTTTCCCGTTACCTTGAGCTCAAGGTTTGAGCTCAAGTACTCCCCGAGTACTTAATTCTCTCAAACCATGGCTCTGATACCAAATTGTAATGCCCATGTACAATTTGATGTCAAACATAACATTTTATAAACCTTGAAGGTTGGTCCCAGAAATTTCTTTACAAAATATAAGATTTGTTAATCATCAAATGCCACTAAAGTGACTGACTTTTAAAAGTTTACTGCAACTAGTTCGACATTCACATGGTTAAACCTTAATTACAAGTCTTATAGACTCAAAATATGAAACAGGGGATTACATCTCCACATGATCGGTTCTTCGCGGCCTTGATGAGCGTCCTTTAAGCTTTCCCCTTACCTGCACATACTCACCATCAATAATGAGTTTCTAGTGCATGAACAAGTATCAAAATCATAATTAATAGAAAATAGCATATAAAAACTGAGATGGGTTTCCAGGCGTATCGCCTAGAATAATCCGCGTACTAGGCGATACGCTAGAACCAGTAGGCGTATCGCCTTCTGTGTGGGAAGCTCCAAGCGATACGCTTGGAGCCTACTTTCCAGGGATCTGGCCAAATCCGGCCAGTTTTGTACTTAGCCAAAATTTTGGCCATTTCCCCTGTTTCCACCAGATTTGATTTAGACCTGTTGGAACCTGTTCAGCACTCAATAGAGTGTCCCAATACACGTTTTAAGCATAAATGTATGAACCATGACATACCTTAGCCTGCGATACATCACTATAGCCAAACCCGGGTTCTCTCAACCCGTGACCCGTTAGGGAAGTTTCATTATGATAACTACATTTGCTTTGATGCAGAAATGACTCGCATCATAAGAAATACTTCTAGGAACATAATGCAAGCAACATAGACTCATAATGCTCTTATGCGCACATACAATTAGTTCTACACTTCCATTTTGAATCTAGTTTTACACCTTACCCGTACACTTAAGTTTTGTGCATAGTTCACATAAATTCCATTGTACTTATCATTAGTTCACTAAATCATTATAGTAATTGACCAAATAAGCCTTGTACCATTATTTGACCCGTTAAGACGGGTCATTTGTATTTGGTTTACCCCAAATGCCTCACTTGACCATATTTCAGCATTGGAATCTATGGTTCTCTAACCATTTAAGATTTCCATTCCTTTGTTACTTGGCGTAAGCTCTACAAGCCCATTTTAGCCATTGCAACTCTCATACGTTATTCGATTCATCTGAATCTTTTCTATGGTCAACTTTATCATTGGAGAAACTATTGGCCTTGAGCTTCACGGTTCCTAGAACCATTCGTCGCCCATTATACACTTCATAGTTTATTATTCCATATAGCAAAAACACATTTACTTATCTACATCATGTAACACGAAATATGTTACCTTTAGAGCTTGATCTTCCGCTTCCACCAATTCCGGAGTTATTCCCTTGATCTCCTTGATTGCCTAATGGGTCACCAACAATGTTAGGACCTTAAATCTTAGTAGCGTTTTACCACATTTCAATAACATGATTTCTATGCTACCAATACATTCCAACACATAATTGACAATCAAGCATTCTATCAAATTTATGCATCAAACTTCATGATTTCATAAGCACCACAATATCAATTTAGGCATACCTCTATCATGTTAACCAACTATCATATTTACATCAAATTGGTTCAATTTGTGAACATATTGTTTCCTATGATCAATCGACACCAACACTAGCAAATTTGATGTATTTCACACTTTTTTACTCTTTTCGGCATTTTATCAAACACCTTGTGTGCACACATTTTTACACACATATAACTCAACCCATTGAACCCTCAAGTAGCCATTTAATATAATGTTGGTGAAATCCATCACCAACCCAACATCAATACACCATATAACACTAAATTCATACATGAAATCAAGCAATGAAAGCAATTTCACAAGCATCCTATGTGGTTACATATCATGAAGGTTCAAGAATGAGTAATTGGTGGCTACACCACAAATTGCTAACCCAACAAGGAATTTAGACCCTATATGTGGTTACTAACACCATAGATTTCACATAACAACAACCAATTGCAGATTTTGAGGTTCAAATTTTCGTGACCACACATGCTAGGTTCAAGGAGCTTTACTTACTTGACTCAATAATGGTGATGAGGGGTGATTAACTACTCCAAAACCAAAGTTGCATGCCAAAATCGCAGCCTAGATCTCTAGGATTGCAGAAATTTGAGTTTAGAAGGAGAAGAGGGTTGGGGTCGATGTGCAGATCGCATCTGCGACCTCCCCTCCCTCTTTTATTCTTTTGTTTATTCTAGTTTAAGCTAATTACAATTCTGGTCCCTCCATTTAAGCTAGTTAGATATGATTTGACCAAAACATCAATTTACACATAAAACCCCCTAATTACATATAAAAGAAATACTTACTAATACTTAGGGAAATTTTTTAACTACGAAACAAATTCTAGTTGACTAGACGTTAGCGGGAAAATTTAACTATTAAAAATTTGGGATGTTACAGGTAGCGCCCGATAACCCTGAACTTGTATCATTATGTGTAATTTTTTTACTCTTTTCTACGTTTTCGGTATTTCGTTACCCCTGAAAAGATTTTTTCGCTACTACTAAAAATATTTTACACTAACCATCGAACTTTTTATTTGTTTTTATTTGAATTCCGACCTGAAAATATGATCAAAACCCGTTGATTAATTAAAACCGAACAACTAACAAGTTTATACATAAATAAATAGAAGTTGTAGGTCTAGGGGTGATTATGAAATTAAAAATAAAAGAAAAGGGACTCAGGCTGGAACTTCTCCAAAAATTTGTTTGTTCCCCGCCTCCCTGCCTCTTCGCTAGTCGTCAAATCGCAGTCGTTTTCCACCAACGCCGGAGGCCCGAGCTTCGTCCGGCTGTCTGGCTCGTCCGGTGTACAGTTGTTGTCAACGGGTCAAAGTTATGAGGGTTTGAGGTTATGTATGGTGGTCTGGTAGACGAGGGATTAAGTAGAGTAATGGGAAGTAAGGTGTAAAAGTTTAGATAATTGATATTTTCCAATCGTTTTGGTAAAATTAGGCATCTCTCGGGTATAGTGCTATAAACTCGAATAGCTAAAAAGAATACTTCTATTAAGAAAAATTTAATAAAATTAGTATTTGATTTTAAATGGTTCATTGGTGATTGTTCTGTGTGTTTAGACTTGGTCAAAAGAGTCTTATGTATAAATTGTAATTACTTGGTTAGGTGACGCGACCTGACTCAAACAGTTCTATAAGTATTATTATATAGCTATAGACAATAGACTCCAAAAAATTTCAACCGCCTAGAAAAAGTTTCTTGAGTTTGCCACTAGGTTCTTTTATCATGTAACATGACTTGAGCCGACCTAAGTTGTCTAAAAAAATTTGTATCTAAGGGTGGACGACGGGTCCCAAAAATTTCCGACCCCTATAAAAACTATTCCACGGTTCGCCACTGTTTACATTGTATGAATTATGGTTAAAAAAAATGAACACTAAGATTATGGTTAAAAAAAAAATTGAACGCTACCTCTCAACTTTATTTCTGGGTCCGCCGGTTGAACTGGTTGATCCGACCGGTTCAACCGCTTCCGGGACGATTTCCGGTTCAACTAAAAAACCGGTTTTTAAAACATTGCTTATTTGGTTAACTAAGTTTAAAAGACTATTAGCTATTTGTTATCATTTTATAAGTAATTTTTTTTGAATTTTTTTTTACTCAGAGTAGCTATTCATCTTTTTTATTTTCTTTTTATCTTTGTCAAACAGAAATATATTCAAGTGGTCACTTTTTTAAGGTATTTTATTTTTATTAACCTGCGCGTTATAGTTTCACGCATGGTTACATTTTTACCACTAAAGTTCCTATCAAAAATATCAAAATTATTGAATAAAATAAAAACCAAGCACCACCTAATTTTGTGTCATCCTAATAAGAAGTTTATGACTTAAGTATCAATTTCTTTATATTAAAAATCGAACGATTAGCAATTCTGTCATATACCAAAAAAATCAATAACTTAATGATAGGTTTACAAATAAAACCTACAAGCTCCTAAACGAAATATGAAATATGAAATGAAAGTGTAAACAAGAAATTAAATGCACTAAACAAGAACTCGAATTGGAGGAGTTTTCTACTCTACGTATCATTCCATAAACAAGATTATTTATAGAAGTAAATGACAACTGATGAGTAGATGAGATTGTCGGATGTGTCTTCATATCCGATCATCGGGCATCTAAGTCCTCAAGATATCGTTAGTGATTTTACAGGTATATGCAGGGCGAGGATCTGTGTCAAGATCCGAGCTAAAGGTCAGAGAAGCGAAGCTGGTGGCCTATAAATACCCAAGTTTGGACCTAGATTAGGGACTTTTGTATCTTTCAACTAAAACACTTGTAACTTTCTGAAATTAATAAACACTACTTTCTCTCTCTAGATTCAATTCTCATTCACTTTCTACTTCACCCTTCTGATTTGGCGGTAATTGTGCTTCACGTGGCACTTTTTCCTTTTTCAGTGGCGCCATCCATTATTTGACGGAATCCTTTGTGATTGAGTTTTGAGTTGACAATGAGTGATTTAGAGAAATCTTTCTCGGTATCAGCTTCGAGTGAAAAAATGAAGTCGAATTCTTCTTTTAGGCAGAATTCGGGTTTTTCTGGTGATGATTCACCTGTGAAGACCACGTCAATGTTTGCAGCTTCGTTTCTGGATCCTAAAGTTTCAAATCCGAAAAATGTTGATGGATCGCTAAAGTCTGTTGGTCAAAATGATGCTGTTAAGCAGGATGTGGTGGTTTTTGACGGTAATACTGCGAAAAAGGTTGAAGATTCGTCGGTAAAGGAATCGGACGATGTTGATTTGTCGGAATCTTATGTGGATTTTTTACGAAGGAACAAGGAATTGCTGTTGTTTTTAATGCAGCAACGTCTCGAGGAGGAAGAAGATGATGATGTTCAAATTCAATTGGCGAAATTTAAAAGTAAATATCAGCGTCAATATCGATCTCCGACGAAAGACATTGTGCGCATAGCGAATGCGGCAAAACCTCCGGTGAACGGTATGATGTCAATATTTCAAAGTTTAATTGTAGCTTATCGAGGTTTTTCGATGATTATTTAAATTATCGAGTTTCTTCGATCATCAAGTATGATTCGTTAGAATTTTCAATCGTTATCTGAAAAACAATTCGAAGTTTAAGCGCAAAGTTGCTTTTAGGACAAAAGCTTTTTTATCAGTAAATTTTGTAAATAAGTTGTTGGTTATTTCTCGAGATAGGTAAAAATTTGTGTATGATAATAAATTCCTGTTTAGTGAAACATGTGTATGAGCCTAAGTTATGTGTTATCATGATTAGTTGATTATTCTGAGTTTTGATGAGACGCAGAGATGATTGTTCCATACATGCCGGAATCTATGACGTCACAGTCAAAATTTATTTCGTGGATAACAGAAGCGACATTCCCTCGCAAGTTGAATATGCCCTCTACAGTGGGAAAATATGGGGGGTTGTCAGATCCGCATGATCATGTGTTTGAATTTTACTCAGCAGCCAGGTTAGAAAATTGGGCCGATGAAACCTGGTGCCATATGTTTGTTCAGACATTCACGGGCATAGCCAGGGTTTGGTTTGATGAACTTCCGGTTGGAGGAATTGTAAGTTTTGAAGATTTAAAGGATAAATTTTTGAGGCAATTTAGTCAGCCGAAAAAAATGTACAAGAGATCCAACGGAGGTGCACAATATCCGGCGCAAGGATCAAGAATCAATCGAGGATTTTATAGGGCGGTTCAATAGGGAGAGTATGAAAATCTCTGGGGCAGGCGATCAGTTACGCATTTTAGGTTTCTGTCATGGAGTTAGATGTGCTCAGTTGGTCGAGAAGTTACATAAAGATCTTCCGAAGTCCATGGAAGTTTTGATGGATAAGGCCAGGGCCTATGTTCGGGGAAAAAATGCATGTGGAAGTTTTGTTCAGCAGGAAAATCGTAACACAGTTCCTCGGGGATGATATTTAAAGACTGATCAAGTTAACAGAAAGTACGGTGGTCCGATAAGAGGTGGTGTTGGTTACTTACAAAATAAGTGGATCAGGCCCATGGGTCCTAGGGCAAGATATGTCGGAAATCAGTCAAGGAATGATTATGCTTCTGCAAGGCATGATAAATTTGTGGAACTTATTAAGACTCCAAGTGAGATCTTATCAACCGAGCGCGTTCAGTTCCAAGCTCTTCCCAAAATAAAGTCTGCTCCTATGAAGAATCTTGACAAATATTATGATTTTCATCAAGATAAGGGTCACACAACCGATGCTTGTTGGGCATTGAAGAAAGAGATTGATAAAGCAGTACGATCTGGGAAATTGGGGCATCTGATAAAAGTTTTAAAGAGGGGAGGTAATGAACCTACAAAGATAATTCATATGGTTGGAATGAAGCGGTCTCAGCCGGTAAAATTTCAAAAAAAAAAGTAAGTAAACAAGTTGATTGGCAGTATCAAGAGATTACATTCCCTCCACTCTTAAGACAGATGGTAAGGGATGCGACCTGACTCAAACAGTTCTATAAGTTTTATTATATAGCTATAGACAATAGACTCCAAAACTTTTCAACCGCCTAGAAAAAGTTTCTTGGGTTTGCCACTAGGTTCTTTTATCATGTAACATGACTTGAGCCGACCTAAGTTGTCTAAAAAAAATTTGTATCTAACAGTGGACGACGGGTCCCAAAAATTTCCGACCCCTATAAAAACTATTCCACGGTTCGTCATTGTTTACATTGTATGAATTATGGTTAAAAAAATTAAACACTAAGAATTATGGTTAAAAAAATTTGAACGCTACCTCTCAACTTTATTTCTGGGTCCGCCGGTTGAACCGGTTGATCCGACCGGTTCAACCGCTTCGGGACGTTTTCCGGTTCAACTAAAAAACTGGTTTTTAAAACATTGCTTATTTGGTTAACTAAGTTTAAAAGACTATTAGCTATTTGTTATCATTTTATAAGTAATTTTTCTTGTATTTTTTTTTTACTCAGAGTAGCTATTCATCTTTTTTATTTTCGTTTTATCTTTGTCAAACAGAAATATATTCAAGTGGTCACTTTTTTAAGGTATTTTATTTTTATTAACCTGCGCGTTATAGTTTCAAGCATGGTTACATTTTTAAGGTATTTTATTTTTATTAACCTAATTTTGTGTCATCCTAATAAGAAGTTTATAACTTAAGTATCAATTTCTTTATATTAAAAATCGAACGATTAGCAATTCTGTCATATACCAAAAAAATCAATAACTTAATGATAGGTTTACAAATAAAACCTACAAGCTCCTAAACGAAATATGAAATATGAAATGAAAGTGTAAACAAGAAATTAAATGCACTAAACAAGAACTCGAATTGGAGGAGTTTTCTTCTCTACGTTTCATTCCATAAACAAGATTATTTATAGAAGTAAATGATAACTGATGAGTAGATGAGATTGTCGGATGTGTCTTCATATCCGACCATCGGGCATCTAAGTCCTCAAGATATCGTTAGTGATTTTACAGGTATATGCAGGGCGAGGATCTGTGTCAAGATCCGAGCTAAAGGTCAGAGAAGCGAAGCTGGTGGCCTATAAATACCCAAGTTTGGACCTAGATTAGGGACTTTTGTATCTTTCAACTAAAACACTTGTAACTTTCTGAAATTAATAAACACTACTTTCTCTCTCTAGATTCAATTCTCATTCACTTTCTACTTCACCCTTCTGATTTGGCGGTAATTGTGCTTCACGTGGCACTTTTTCCTTTTTCAGTGGCGTCATCCATTAGTTGACGGAATCCTTTGTGATTGAGTTTTGAGTTGACAATGAGTGATTTAGAGAAATCCTTCTCGGTATCAGCTTCGAGTGAAAAAATGAAGTCGAATTCTTCTTTTAGGCAGAATTCGGGTTTTTCTGGTGATGATTCACCTGTGAAGACCACGTCAATGTTTGCAGCTTCGTTTCTGGATCCTAAAGTTTCAAATCCGAAAAATGTTGATGGATCGCTAAAGTCTGTTGGTCAAAATGATGCTGTTAAGCAGGATGTGGTGGTTTTTGACGGTAATACTGCGAAAAAAGTTGAAGATTCGTCGGTAAAGGAATTGGACGATGTTGATTTGTCGGAATCTGATGTGGACTTTTTACGAAGGAACAAGGAATTGCTGTTGTTTTTAAAGCAGCAACGTCTCGAGGAGGAAGAAGATGATGATGTTCAGATTCAATTGGCGAAATTTAAAAGTAAATATCAGCGTCAATATCGATCTCCGACGAAAGACGTTGTGCGCATAGCGAATGCGGCAAAACCTCCGGTGAACGGTATGATGTCAATATTTCAAAGTTTAATTGTAGCTTATCGAGGTTTTTCGATGATTATTTAAATTGTCGAGTTTCTTCGATCATCAAGTATGATTCGTTAGAATTTTCAATCGTTATCTGAAAAACAATTCGAAGTTTAAGCGCAAAGTTGCTTTTAGGACAAAAGCTTTTTTATCAGTAAATTTTGTAAATAAGTTGTTGGTTATTTCTCGAGATAGGTAAAAATTTGTGTATGATAATAAATTCCTGTTTAGTGAAACATGTGTATGAGCTTAAGTTATGTGTTATCATGATTAGTTGATTATTCTGAGTTTTGATGAGACGCAGAGATGATTGTTCCATACATGCCGGAATCTATGACGTCACAGTCAAAATTTATTTCGTGGATAGCAGAAGCGACATTCCCTCGCAAGTTGAAGATGCCCTCTACAGTGGGAAAATATGGGGGGTTGTCAGATCCGGATGATCATGTGTTTGAATTTTACTCAGCAGCCAGGTTAGTAAAATTGGGCCGAAGAAACCTGGTGCCATATGTTTGTTCAGACATTCACGGGCATAGCCAGGGTTTGGTTTGATGCACTTCCGGTTGGAGGAATTGTAAGTTTTGAAGATTTAAAGGGTAAATTTTTGAGGCAATTTAGTCAGCAGAAAAAATGTACAAGAGATCCAACGGAGGTGCACAATATCCGGCGCAAGGATCAAGAATCAATCGAGGATTTTATAGGGCGGTTCAATAGGGAGAGTATGAAAATCTCTGGGGCAGGCGATCAGTTGCGCATTTCAGGTTTCTGTCATGGAGTTAGATGTGCTCAGTTGGTCGAGAAGTTACATGAGGATCTTCCGAAGTCCATGGAAGTTTTGATGGATAAGGCCAGGGCCTATGTTCGGGGAAAAAATGCATGTGGAAGTTTTGTTCAGCAGGAAAATCGTAACACAGTTCCTCGGGGAGGATATGTAAAGACTGATCAAGTTAACAGAAAGTACGGTGGTCCGATAAGAGGTGGTGTTGGTTACTTACAAAATAAGTGGATCAGGCCCATGGGTCCTAGGGCAAGATATGTCGGAAATCAGTCAAGGAATGATTATGCTTCTGCAAGGCATGATAAATTTGTGGAACTTATTAAGACTCCAAGTGAGATCTTATCAACCGAGCGCGTTCAGTTCCAAGCTCCTCCCAAAATAAAGTCTGCTCCTATGAAGAATCTTGACAAATATTGTGATTTTCATCAAGATAGGGGTCACACAACCGATGCTTGTTGGGCATTGAAGAAAGAGATTGATAAAGCAGTACTATCTGGGAAATTGGGGCATCTGATAAAAGTTTTAAAGAGGGGAGGTAATGAACCTACAAAGGTAATTCATATGGTTGGAATGAAGCGGTCTCAGCCGGTAAAATTTCAAAAGAAAAAAGTAAGTAAACAAGCTGATTGGCAGTATCAGGAGATTACATTCCCTCCACTCTTAAGACAGATGGTAAGGGAGGAACCTGTGGTGGTAGTTGCTACGATAGCAAATTATGAGGTTAAGAGAGTGTATATCGATTGTGGAAGTGCTGCAGATATAATGTATGAACAGTGTTTTCAAAAAAATGGGCATGGAAGTGAGGCAAAAGTTGGTTCCGTCGCAAGTACCTTTGATGGGGTTTTCAGGGGAAATGGTCAAACCCATAGGGGAAATTACTCTGCCAATGGTTATAGGAACGGGAGAGCAGATTCGAACTTTGGAAGTTACGTTCCTGGTGGTCAGTGCAGCATCTTCACACAATATAATTTTGGGCAGACCAGTGTTGAGTCAGTTGGGAGCGGTCATATCGGTAACTCATGGAATGATAAGGTTCCCAACACCTACAGGGGTTGCATCTTTGACTTCTGATACGTGTTTAAAGGTGTATGATGTTCAGGTGCCGGAAATGGAGAAGGAAGATAAAGGGGCAATTATAAAAAAGGATAAGTGGGCAATCAATTTGAGGTACCCGGATCAGCAGTTACAAATTGGTGATCAATTTTCAGGAGGGGCAAGAGTGAAGTTGTATGACCTATTGGTTAAGAGTGTGGATGTTTTTGCGTGGGAGCCTTCAGACATGACTGGTGTCCCGAGGCATCTGTCGGAGCACAAGTTAGCTTTGTATCCCGGAAGTGTGCCATACCAGCAAAGGAAGAGGGGGATGGATGATGAAAGGGCGCAAGTCGTGATGGTTGAGGTGGATAAATTGTTAGAAGCAAACATCCTTAGGGAGATTCAGTTCTCAGATTGGGTGTCAAACCCTGTGTTAGTTAAGAAAAGTGATGGCTCGTGGAGGATGTGCATTGACTTTAAGAATGTGAACAATGTGTGTCCTAAAGATTGTTATCCGCTACCTGAAATTGATTGGAAGGTTGATTCGGTTACAGGGTTTAAGTGGAAATGTTTTTTGGATGCGTATAAAGGATACCACCAGATACAGATGGTAGTAGAGGATGAAGATAAGGCCACGTTCATCACAAGGGAAGGCTTGTTCTGCTATACTAAAATGCCCTTTGGCTTAAAGAACGCTGGGGCAACTTATCAAAGGTTGATGGACAAAACGTTTCAGGATCAGGTCGGAAGAAATTTGGAGGCGTATGTAGATGATATTGTAATCAAGAGCAGAGAGGAGGATGGTATGTTTAGGGATATTGAGGAAACATTTGCAAAGTTGTGAAGTATAAATATGAAGTTAAACCCAAAGAAATGTTCTTTTGGCATGCAAAGTGGTAAGTTTTTGGGAATGATGGTGTCTAATGAGGGAATTCGTGCATGTCCAAAAAAAGTGGAAGCTATATTGCAGATGGAATCACCAACTTCGGTGAAAGACATCCAAGTTTTGAATGGAAGGTTGGTCGCGTTGCATAGGTTTGTTGCCAAAGCTGCTGAGAGGTCATTACCTTTTATGAAGGTTTTGAAAGAATGTTTGGGGAAGGTAAACTTTCAGTGGACTCAAGAAGCTGTGGATGCATTTGCGGAATTAAAGGAAGTATTGACTATGCTGCCAACGTTAACAGCCCCTACTGTAGGAGAAACATTGCAGATGTATATAGCAGCAACCGAAGGATCTGTAAGTGCAGTTCTTGTAGCAGAGAGAGATCAGGGTCAGATGCCGATTTATTACGTAAGCAAGGTGTTGAAAGATTATGAGAAGAGATATGTACCGATGGAAAGGTTGGTATTGGCATTGGTTGTGGCTGCGAGGCGATTGCGGAGGTATTTTCAAGCACATTGTGTGGAGGTATTGACAGCTTGTCCAATTAACCAAGTGTTGCGTAGGGCGGAAATGTCTGGTAGAATGGTCAAATGGGCTGTGGAATTAGGGCAGTTCGACATTCAATTTAAACCAAGGACCGCTGTGAAAGGGCAAGTGATTGCTGATTTTCTGGCTGAAATGCCTATAGGACAGCAGGGACAATTGGATGTGATGGATGTGGAAAAGATGCTTCCATGGAAACTATTTACCGACGGGTCGACTGGAAGTGAAGGGGCAGGTGCAGGTGCAGGTATGACTTTACCTATTTTCCATCTGTGAATAAGGAATTATTTTTTATTATCTTTACATATTAACAAGATATTGGTAAAGTTTAATCATCATAATGTTATGAGTTACAGGAATACTGATAGTGAGCCCGGAAGGTGATGAAATGACTTATGCTATAAGGTTTAACTTTGGAGTTTCAAATAATGAGGCTGAATATGAGGCCGTGTTGGCAGGTTGCTCGGATGTGCTAAGAGAAATTGTTTTTTATTAACTTTTTTCGGTATTGTTTATTCATAGATCTTTGGGTGAACAGGTTTAAGAATGGTAAAGATGCTAGGGGCGCACGAAGTACAAGTATGTACTGATTCGCTGTTGGTTGTTAAGCATATAAGTGGTGATTATGAAACAAAAGGTGCAGCAATGGCGTTATATTTGGATCAGGTTAAGGTTTTGATGAAGGAATTCGGCAAATGCGAGGTTTTGCATGTGACTCGAAGTCAAAACAAGAAAGCTGATGTATTAAGTAAGTTGGCCTCAACATCTTTCAAACACTTGGGAAAAGAAATAAGGGTGGAAGTTTTGGATGGGCCTTCGATATTAAAGAAGCAAGTCTCGGATGTGACAATGTCAGGTTCAGTATGGTATACGCCAATATATGAGTATTTGGTGACAGGTAGATTACCAGAAGGGAAGGAAGAGGCAAGAAAGGTAAAAGTTAAGTCTTTGCAATATCAAATCCAAGAGGGGATATTGTATAGGAGGACGTATGTGGGTCCTTTGTTGAAATGCTTGACTGAAGAAGAGGCTGTTTATGTGATTCATGAGGTCCACAAGGGGATATGTGGAAATCATATGGGGCCTCGGATGGTAGTTAACAAGTTGATTCTGTTGGGGTATTATTGGCCCAATATGCATAAGTTTGCTAGTGATATAATTAAAAGATGCGATGAGTGTCAGAGGTTTGCCCCGGTTAGTTTAAAAGCAAAGCATGAGATGGTACCAATTGTGTCAGCTTGGCCATTTCAGAAATGGGGCATCGACATTGTTGGGCCATTTCCGGAGGCTGCTGGAAAGGTTAAGTTCTTGATTGTGGCCGTTGATTACTTCACCAAGTGGGTTGAAGCAAAAGCAGTTGCGAGCATTACCGGGGTACAAGTGAAAAAATTTGTATGGGAATACATCATTTCTAGATTTGGGTTGCCCTTGTACATAATTTCCGATAATGGCAAACAGTTTGCTGATAATCCCTTTAGGGAATGGTGTGAAGAGCTTGCTATAACACAAATTTTTGCATCTGTTGCATATCCGCAGGCTAATGGGCAGGTTGAGCGGGTTAATAGGAGTTTAGTTGAGGGCATAAAAACAAGATTGGATAAAACAGGTGGTGGATGGGTTGACGAGCTGGCGCATGTGTTATGGGCCTATCGGACAATGCCAAAAACTGCTAACGGGGAAACGCCTTTTAGCCTGACGTATGGTTCTGAAGCGGTGATTCCAGCAGAGGTTGGGGTTCCGACTCGAAGAATGGTTGAGCAAGGTAATAATGATGTGTTACTAAGGGAAAACCTGGATGTGTTAGAGGAGAGACGAGAAGTTGCGGCTATCAGAGAAGGGAAGTATAAAACCGCGATGGAGAAGTATTATAACGCGCATGCGAAAATCTATTACTTTAAGGAAGGTGATTTGGTCTTGCGAAATAATGATGTGAGCAGGGTACTGAAGCAGGGAAAGTTGACACCTCAATGGGAAGGGCCATATAAAATCGTGGAGGTTTTAGGTAAAGGGTCTTATGTACTCGAAGATGGGAACGAAAGAGTTTTGCCAAGGTCTTGGAATTGGAGTTCACTTGCGGAAGTATCATGTGTAGGTGACCAGTGTGGAGAATGATGTGAAGTTGACTACTAAGTTTGTTGTCTTTTATGTTTTCAGTTGATATAATGTGGGCGGTTTTGAAATGCGGTTGAGCATGTCTCAATAAACAAACCTTGTGAAAATGACATTTCTTTACAAAATATTGTGAGTTCATACTTCTAGTTTGTAAACATATTATATACAATCGGATATGTTCTGGTTACATTGCTTGAATATGCTTCACGCAAAGTTAGATATGTTCTAATTAGGACCGATCGAATATGTTTCGTTTGGAAAGTGGATATGGTCCAATTTATTAAGCCGAATATGTTTCGTATGAAGTTAGTATGTGCTAACTAAAGTAAGGCGAATATGTTTCGTTTTAAAAAGTGGATATGTTCCAGTTTGCTGAAATCGGTTATGTATCGAACAAGCTGCTTGTAATGATGCTTATTTTTTATACGGATAGGGCCTAAATTTCAACCTGTTGATAAAAAAGGGTTATAAAATTCTTTTCTTATAAAACTTATATTCGTATGTCTGATCAACACACGAATATGATTCATTCATAAATTTTTCAACAAAGTTAATAGGACGTAAGGCTATTATACCAGGAAACACATGCAATCATCACAAGTCAAAATACACAAATAGTACCAAAGTTAGTTGCCTTACACATACAGGCACAACAAGTTCATCCACGTGCAAGTGGGAATTGTTTGAGAAAAGTTGAAGTTTTTTCAAAAGGAAGGGACAAGGAAATACCATGGGAGGTCATGCAGAGTTGGAAGGTGCGTTGCGGGATTCGGTTGTGGATCCGGGTTGATCAGCATGGTGAGTTAGTTTGTCGCCAAGGATAACTTCTTGAATTACTTCCAGGGGTGCGTTATGCAGATCCGGGAGTTGCTTCAGGAATGGGATGCTTAAACGCTTAAACGCTTCGGTGGCTTCGCTGAGCTTCTTGTTAGCATCTTTATCAAATTCCTTTGATGTTCCCACAGAAGTTCCTGGCATCTTTGCATAATGAAATCCAAGGATCAAACCTTCGTTAACCCCGCAGGCGTTCATCGCATTGTTGATATTTCCAACAGCAGACACCAGATCTGGATCTTTGAACAACTTCTTCACAATGGCATCTATGCCCTCTTTGAGCAACCATGATTTATCATTCTCCAAGGTATGTTTTTCTTCTATAAGGTTTTCCAGTTTCTCTTCAAGTATCTTCTTTTCTTCTTCAAATGCATGGTTTTGTTGGTTCAACTTTTCCTTCAAAGATGCCACTTCTGGTAGTATAAAAAAGAGTACACAAAGAAGAAGAGTTAAAGAAATGATAAAAAGCATATGCGGGGTAAGGTAAGGTAACGCAAAGTAAGGAAAGTTAACCATCAGAAGCGGTCTGCACTTGCTCATCCAATAGCTTTTTGTCCTGCTTCAAGGTTTCGTTTTCCGTAAAGCAATCTGAATTCTTCTTCTCAAGAGTAAGTTGCTGCTTCTTCAACATGTCTATCATTGTGCGGGCTTCGGTTAAAGCAAGTTCCGCCGCAATCTTCTTCTGAGTGATGTCGCTTTTTGCTCTTGCAAGAATAGCTTTGTCTTTCTCTAGACACTGAATTTTGTTTTGCATAGCCGGTGCTTGCATCTGAGCAATTTCACTTGACAAGTTAGCATTTTCAGCCCTGATCCATCGGTTGTAAAGTTCAGGAATAATGGATTGGGCTTCAGCCTGAACGGCAGTGACACGTGAGGCTAAAACAGAAGGTGGGAGTCCTTGGAGGAACTTTACATCATTAGGTGTAGAACTATGGAGGAACATGCTCTTTGCAGTAGCAGGATCTGTGAAACTGTCTTTGTTGCTTACGTTCCAGCTAGGCAGAAATAGTTCACCTAAATTGTATCCTGCGGTTCTCCTTGTTTTGACTTGTGCATATTCATTCTTCAACCATTCGATTTCATTCTGGGTAGAGGGGAGGAAGGTTGAGATGCTTGAGGATGACAGGCTGGCTTGAGATGACGGGAAAACTGTTCTTGGGCTGGGATGAGTAGGTGGCAAGGTGATGTGACTGGATGTGAGTATAGTAGGGGGATTCTCTTCGGTAATTTCTAAAGTGGCTGGTGGTGATGTTGCAAAATATTCATTCATGGTGATATCATCGCTAGAAATCATATATGACAGACTGGGTGGACTTATGGGTGAAGTTTTGGGCTTCTCAAAATTAAAACTTACATCTTCAGAGGGGGAAGTGGTGTCAGCTAGACGATCCATCTGAGTTTCACCAGTAGGAGTGTTGTCGCTTCCAGGAGGTAAGGTGGTTTGAGCGTTGTGTCTGGGAGAGCGTCGGGGGACATGATCCTCCTTTGCATTCTTTTGGACAGTTTTTTCACCTTGGATAGTTTCGGTGGATGCATCTGCATCGGTTGCTTTTTCGACCTTCTTTGACGCTTCTTTCTTGCTTCTTTTATTGGCAAGTGTCTCGTCTTTCTTGGGAGATTCGTGACGACCCTTAGCAATGTGTTTCTTTCTTTTGGTTGTGACAGTAGGTGGGTTCTGAGTTGATTCAGTTTCTTGAGTCTCAGATGGTGTTGTTTCGATAGCAACTGTGCTGCTGGAAGTTGCACCTGTCTGTTCAGAAGTAAGTGCTGCATCGGTGGGGCTAGCTGTTGGTTCAAAAGTTAAAGATGAAAAATCTCGCAGTTTCAGTACGCCCGACAGATCCATCTCTGGCAAAAGGGATACAAAGATGAGTTAGTTATGAGTAACATTGCATTTTTTCTTTTCTCTTTTAAAAGGAAAACAATAAAAATAAATGTATAGAGTATGTAATAAAGCGAACAAAGAGAAGAATGTAGAATATGAAACTCACTAGCGCCTTCGTTAAAGAAGGAAGGTCGCAAGTGAGGGTCAGGCCAGTATGTGCTAATTTGTGCAGCAACCAAAATCTCTTCAGGAAGTTTGCGAACCGGGAATGAGAATTTGCTTATAAGTGTGAAATACTTTTGATTGACAGTTTCCTTTTTGGGGGGATCATCGCGAATAGCGAACTTTGGATCACGCCAAATCATGGTTGATGGTACGCATGTGTTGTCAAGATAAAAGAATTGATTTTTCCAAAGACGGTTTGTGGCAGGCTTACTGCTGCAAATTGGATTAAGATCGCGTCGCTTTTCAAATGTGTACCAATTTCCACCCATGGTTAGGCGATAGAAAGCACGGAACAGGGTAACGTCAGGAGAGATTCCAAGGGCTCGGCAGGATAATTCAAAATGATTTAAAATAGACAAGCCTGGTGGGTTGCATTGAGCAATGTGAATTCCAAAAAATTCTAGGGCTTCAAGGAGAAACGGGGTGAAGGGGATCCTATAATTTGCTTGCTTAAAGAAATCGAGGTACAACCCTATTTTGCCCTTAGGAAACGGGTAGATAGGTTTTTTGGGACCAGGCAGCGCAGGATGGAAATTTGAAGGGATATGAAAGTCTTCGATAAAAGTATCAAGAACTTCTTGAGAAATCAAACAGTAAGAGATGTCAAGGTTATGCTTCGTTGGAACTTTTTCAGACTTGGGATTCTCAGAATTAGAAGCCAGTTTTGAAGTTTCAGTTTTAGAAACTGGTTCAGGGTTATCAGTCTTGGGGACTGGTTCAGAATCGGATGATTTGGTGGGAGTCGACATTGCAGAGAAATTAAAGAAGAAAAAGTTGAAAGAAGGAAAGGAGGTTATAGAAGGAAAGAACTGACCTGCAAAATTATCGAAGATGAAGAAGATGAAGTGGTAAACTTTTTTGGATGATCAGAGAGAATCGTGAGCAAAAAAGATTGAAAGTAAAGAAGTTATAGGGGTTTGGTGTGCGCATTTATAGGGGAAGTTTTTTAAATAATCAGAGACAATTGATGGATGTGACATAAAGCGTGGAATGGTTGTACAGTACAAGCAAATAAAGCAAGTTGTCAGATGCGAAAGATGAATCGTCAAAATTAAACAGATAGGTGAAATTTTCAAATTTGCTTTTTTGAATGTTAAGTCTATTAATCCTAAACATTATACTTAATAGACTTGGGGACTTGATGAGTAGATGAGATTGTCGGATGTGTCTTCATATCCGACCATCGGGCATCTAAGTCCTCAAGATATCGTTAGTGATTTTACAGGTATATGCAGGGCGAGGAACTGTGTCAAGATCCGAGCTAAAGGTCAGAGAAGCGAAGCTGGTGGCCTATAAATACCCAAGTTTGGACCTAGATTAGGGACTTTTGTATCTTTCAACTAAAACACTTGTAACTTTCTGAAATCAATAAACACTACTTTCTCTCTCTAGATTCAATTCTCATTCACTTTCTACTTCACCATTCTGATTTGGCGGTAATTGTGCTTCACGTGGAACTTTTTCCTTTTTCAACAACCTAACTAAACTATTGTTCCTAGAATTAAGCAACGGTAAAAATCATGGAAGAGTGCAATCAAGCTAGCTATAATTAAGGAGCAAATCTGAATTGTTCAATCTTGGAAATCTACTAGGCTTCGCCAACTTCCTCTGGGACTTTCCAGTTGGGCTGGTTGGGCTATTAGGTTTGTGTTGGGCTGGTTGGGCCGATCACATCACGTAGCCTGTTTAAAAGCACCTTTATAATAAATACAAATATGTAGAAATTATCTATTTCATCCTTAGAGTTTTTTAGTGGCATTAAAGCTAGGTTGAAATGAGAAGTTTGTTTTGGGTAAGAAGGATAATAATGAATTTTAGCCTTTGGATCTTGATCTAATAAAAAAAGAATGATGTGTATTTTCGTCTTAGGCACTTTTGTTGACGTTTTATATATACTTCCTCCATTTTTTTAAACATTTATAACTTTCACATATGATATTATTTTGTAAAAAATTACACTATAAAACGAACGTTTTTTATCTTTAAAACGCGTATAGTGTTGCTATATAAAAAATAAAAAATTCAGTTACTCTTTTAATTTTTGACACAATGTCCAGATCATTGTGTCATTGTGTCAAAATGTTCAGATCATTGTGTCTATAAGCAATAGATCTTCATTTAATTAAAGATCTAGTGGCTATGATTCCTTCTTATCCTTCTTAATTAAACTAAACTTCTCACAATAACCACACCATCAGAAAACCACGATGGAACAAGTGAAATAGTGAACAAAAGTTGGTGGCCTTTTGTTCTCTTACGTATAACAACAACAATAATAAATAACAAAAAATAAAAAAAACTTACTCTTTTCAGACACATAATCTTTGGGTATAACAATTGAACAAAACCAGAAGGATAAAAAAAACAAAGTAACTATACCCAGATATAAAAGTATTTAAAAGAAGTTAACTAAATCTGGTTTAACTTCTCTAAAATCATGTATCAAGTACCAATTTCATGTACTAAACTGTATTAAGTTCAAGCATTCAATTATCAAACTTAACTTTCAAGTATCAATTTCAACTGTCACTAATTAATGTACAAGAATCTTCCTATTCTAATAAAGAATTATAATTACTGACACATTTTAACACAAGATTGATTCTCACATTAAAATTCCCTCCATAACCACTCATTACTATTTTGTAATAAAATAACTTAACTGCATTGATAAGAAAGTTGACTTATGGAGACCTATCATTAATATTGTTTTTCATCTAATTAGAAGCAATTAATTGCGTAAGATATTAATATATTTGCAATTCTATCTATTGCATAAATTTTCAAAGGTTTTTTTCCCTTAGTTGTAGGTTCTGTACCCAGACATTGATGTAACTTAACTTTTGGACTAAAATAGTGTCATGGATAAAAAAAAAGTTACCCAAAAATCTTATAAAACCGAGATACGATCTTACTACTGCATGCTTTGATCAATCTAGTGAACACGAGTAGTAAATAAGAGAATTCTTATTGAATCACTTAAAGATTACAAAGATCTCTCTAGGTTCTCTCTCTAACTCACACACAGAAAAGGTGTAGAAATGACAGAACTTCTTCTATCATTCTAACACACGGTATTTATAGTTAGTGACAATCTGACATGCGTACCAACTAGTGGACCAATTGGTACGGGGGTACTAATTGGTACGACACCATTGATATTGCCACTACAACTCATAGACTCGCTATAATCTAGATACAATACACGAGACACATTGTAGCATAGGAATATGCTCTAACAAACTCCCCCTTAACGTGTAGTGTATCTATTCTCTTACTAAACTTCAGTCTTCAATCTTTAACATTGCTGTATCCGATCTTTGACTTGAAATCTTATCAGAAATAAAGCTTGCATGGCTGGATCACTCTTGAATCATCTTTGATCTTCAAGATCCACTTGTGAAAGATATTTCAAACTCTCCATTTCACCATGCTTGAGTCTTGACACATATAACCTGCAATTTCAGAAGACGAAAACGTGGTTTCCTTTTTTTTTTTTTGAAAAGTAATTTAATCTTGGCGCAAAACTTCTCTTTGAGAATCCAAGATATAGTTTTGAAATCATAAAATTTTGTATCTTGTATCAAACGGTCGAAAACAAATAAGAAACAAAATCTTTTTGGCTTTTTGAAACTTTACATCAAAACACACCGAAAATCTTTTTGACTTTCCTAAGTTTATGCTAAAACACACCTAAAATCTTTTTGACTTTTTCAGATATGAAACATAAATGCAATACTGAATCAGACACTATTTTTGTCTTTTGCGAGAAAGATCACGACTTGGGATCATATTAATCATGACATGTTGTGTGACAATCCGTCTTTTCAGGTCATTTCCTGTCATTAACTGAACGTAAACCGTATTAAATGTTGTGTGAACATTTATATGATTGGCTGTGTTGACTTTAGCAAATTAGGGTTTTATGTAATCATCACGATACGAGCATGCACATAAGTCTGAACGTTTAATATTCTATGATTTCATCTTATGATTTCATGTGATATATTTATATATAAGTTCACACGATTTATCCTATGATTTTATGTGACGACGTGTTGTGAAATTACACAAATCGTTTTATGATTTTATGTGGGTTTAATCTATGATTTTATGTGAACCTAAAATAAATAATTACGAGTTATTATTTATCATTTTATGTGGTTATCTAGGGTTTATATCCTTAGAAACGTCAAGCGTTAATCATGTAGTGATTTATATTAGTTTTGTCGCCGTCTAAGTTAGTCCCGTTAACCTCGTTAGCTCAAACTCTTTAGTCTAAACTTTGAGGGGTAAACCTTGTAAGTTTCTAAACTTGTTTTCTATACATCTAAACCCACAAGGGTTAACTTAGAAATTGTTCAAACTTAGTGACCATAATGTAAACTCTTCGAGGGACTAATTATGTAATTAATCAATATTTGAATACTGATGATCGGTTACGTAATTTCAAAGGATCCGATGATCGGAAACCGATCATCATCATCATCCATCGGTTTCTAGTGTGTGTGCCATCAATGATATGGGTTATTATTGCATAAAACTCACAAACACATCACCCTCTCAACTCTCGCAATCCTCCCCTCTCGTTCCAGTTTTTCCGGCGACACAAAAACCACCAAGATCCACCACTGGCCGACACTGATACACCACCATTCAATCACTGATTGGACGTCTTACACCACCGTGAGACAGCCACGAACTATTGTGAAGCAACCGGTTCAAGTTTGGAGTTCGAGTTCGAAGTTTCGGGTTCATTTTCCACATCAAAAATGCGTCACACTCCATCCCCGACTCAAGGTAACATTTCTTTCATGTTAATCGCACCTTTTCTGGGATTCGTATTCATATTTTGCGTTTTTCCGGTGACCGGAATGAAACTCCGGCCACCGGAGTTCTTAAGGAGGAAGATGACGCGAAACAGTTACTGGTTATATAGTTTTCTCTCCGGGTTATAAAGCATAAGGGTCGGGTAGCCCAGTGGTTGGGTTGCATGCGCTGTAACCTCAAGGTCGCTGGTTCGAATCCCAGCCGCCCCTATTCTTTTTCTGGATTCTAAAACAAACTCGATTCTTGCCCAGTTTTGTAGATAAATCATTTCGGGTCTGATTTTAAACCAAAATTGGATGTTGTTCTATTGGTTATAGCGCTGGAGTGAGAACTAGAGGTCACAGGTTCTAACCTAGTGACCTCCAGTTTTGCTATTTTATTTTATTTTTGTGTTTTGACCATTTTACTTGACTCAAAACTAATCACCCATCATCCTTGACATGGGTTTGGACCCCTAAGATTTTCATAAACATCATCAATATTGCTCTTTATCCCACTGGTTTATATAAATTGATTTTTATATAAAATATTTGGTTATATGACGGTGATTTATAAAAGAATACACATTCGAAAAATATATAAAATATATGTGTTTAGAAAATATAAAATTAACATTTTAATAACCCTTATATTTATACAAAAATCTACATATACGAATAATATATTTCGTCTTATCGTGCGTTATGAACTCTCTAAACGTTGGAATTATATATTTATAGAAATATATATATATATATATATATATATATATATATAATCATATAAGTACGTTTGGGTACACGTTATTGATATAGTTATATATTTTATTATGTATATATATATTTATATATACAAACCTATTTTATTCTTCGATTTCATGGACAAATATTATTGTTAATCGTATACTCTTCTTCGACTTTCATAATCGTTATGATTTTGGCAATTTGCCTTCATCGACTCGTTTTGAGATTTATGATCTTCGTCATGATGTAATTGACATCATCTATCTTTCACTGTTGGTCTAGACTTAGTGGTTTTTAATTGAACACACACTTATATATGTATATGCTCGTTAGGTGTTTGGTAGAGTACACAAGACCTGTTAGTTGCTACTTGTTGTTATTATCTATCTGGGATTGCTGTGCACCCAAAGGTGAGTTTCACGGCCCCATTTTACTGTTTTAATCCTGTTGGGGGAGATTAACATGCATGACTTACACAATTGAGATAATTAGACTTTTGTATATCACTTGAAGTACTTGTAGCACACTGATACAACAAAGTCCTTCTTATGGTACCGTTAGTATTAATGACGATAGCGGGAAATATATTATAGTACTACTGGGTCTGACAAACCCCACCCGGGTCAATCGCTCTGGCACGATTGGATATCGAACGGGTGTTATATTCGTCATAAACACAACAAGGCAAACTATAAACAACTGTTAGCTTCAGTGACCATCAACGTGCGAAGTTTCATGTATATAGCCTAGCTAGCTATTTGATATATATTAGTGATTATGCTCTAACAACTTGACATTATTGAACGGTCAATCTTAAACTGAACTTGAAATGTTACTGAACTGTTAAACCTGTGAACTCACCAACCTTTGTGTTAACACTTTTTAGCATGTTATTCTCAGGTTGCGGATGTTCGAGTACGCATGCATGAGTCTTGAAATACTTTAAATGTCTTTGAACAAGCCACGACACCTTGGGTGACAAAGATTTTACATAAGTACTTTTATTGTATTTACGCTTCCGCATTTGTAAAACTCTAATTTTAAATTTGGAAAATTGGATTTTAATAATCCAAGTTATTACCAATTGGCCAATATTAATCCCAATTTCAAAATTGGCCTACATTAATCCCAATTATTAAGATGTTGGCTTTCATTGGACCCCCGTTAAGTTTTCCTTAACTCCGTTAGTTTTTTGCTGACGTGGCACTGATTAATAAAAGCCACGTGGCTGCCACGTTAGCAAAAAACTAACGGAGTTAAGGAAAACTTAACGGGGGTCCAATGAAATCCAACACCTTAATAATTGGGATTAATGTAGGCCAGTTTTGAAATTGGGATTAATATTGGCCAATTGGTAATAACTTGGATTATTAAAATCCAATTTTCCTTTAAATTTTAATGAAATATGAAACGTTTTTATTAAGTATTGGTCCTTTGGTGTAACTAATGGACGGCGATCCTGGTTTGTCACGCTCCCTGCGGCGCGTTATCGCGCGTGGGATTTTTGGGGGTGTGACATGCTGAACTACAATTCAATTTCAATTACTTCAACGCACAAGCTATGTCGATTGCTAGTATAATTTGTCCATCTTAAACTCATGCACAATCATACTCATAACATCTGGATATGTTATTGTATTGATTAGATTTGCTTTGACCAATGTACCCCACACTATCAGACATACTCAGATATGCATTTGCTTATCACACTTTGTGATTTCATTTGTGATTTAATCACATAATGATTTTATTCATGATATCGTCAACTGTGTTCTATGCAAAAAGAAATAAGAACGTTAAATCGTCTACCTTAAGGTCGATCTTTCGATACGCAGATAAGGCCTTGAATTTAACAATATAAGAAAACAAAACAAGTTGAAATTGTATAACCCAACAACAATCAGGTCGGTACTTCCGTACACGCAGAGAAAGTCCAATGAGTTATACAAAACGCCAAAGAAAATAAAGCAGAACGTCAAACGAACAACAATCAGGTCGGTCTTGTGGACACGCAGAGAAACTCCGATCGTTTGACAAAATAAAGAAAATCAGACAAGTTTGAATCTTTGCAAAATAAACACATGTATACACAGTGACTTCTCATTTTTATTTTCCGGCACATATTTTTTTTTTTAAATATTTTTTTTAATATCTTGAGATACGCATCAAGATGTTGTCCACTTGATCAAGCATTTGTATTTAATGTGTTTATCACATCTGAATACTTTCTGATTTAATGCCGAGGCTACCAAGCACATCGAGCAACGATCTTATGGCTTTTTCATCTATTTTATCCATGAATCAGACACGTAAGCCAATGTACCATCATTTCCCAAATATGTCGGATACAATTACTCATTTTTCAATGTTTTTGAATTTTTTTTTCCATGTTTTAATATTTTTCCCTTTTTCTTCCCCTTAAAATGAAAACTCTGTTTTTGGATGTTCATTTTAACAAAAAACACAAAGACACTATTTTTGGTATTTTCAATTTTCTCCCCCTAAACTACAAACAAAAAGCATTAAAGAACTAAAATTGACCTTTCAACATGGATACCTTTCCGACTTAGATTTCAGAAAAATTTCAGTTTTTGAAATTTGATATCACATGTAATTTAACTTAAATCAGCAGAATACTCCTCCATCAGCAACTTTTCAATCACCGATAGGTCTTCTAGAAGTACCTGCACACTGGGCAAACACGTCAGTTTATAAATGATCCGAAGCGATTCGCTTCTGGTCGACCAGTGTTCTGATTTCCTTTTGAAACCACTTTAGGTTTCCACATTTGTTGTTTTGGTAAATCAGTATCTGATGAACCCGTCACAGTAGATTGTGACGAACAAACGACAGATGAATCATTTTAAAATTTAGGTAAAAACCTTCTTTTATGTTTAAAATATGTCGGTTGAAATTCATCAAACAGACCATATTCATCAATAAATCTGTATTTGGCAGATTTACCAATATAAGGTACCTGTCTTTTCCTTGAACTAGAAGCAGCAGTGACATGACAATCTTGTGCCATATGCCCTTTTATCGGTAATTGTAACACAAACGATTGTTTACATTTTTCCTCTTTGGTCTCTGCAAAGCTTCACAGCATATAGCATCTCCAAAATGATCATAAAAATTATCGAATACTTGAAAACTATGATCATTTACCCATTTTGATGTCGGGCTTTTTAGAGCAGAATTTAATCCTCCAGAAGAATATGTAGCAACTTGTGGATTCTTGCTCTTTAGATCAACATTCTTGACAAAAACTTCGGCAATTTTCTAAGCATCCACACAATGGAGTCAGAATTCTTTATCTAAAAATATTTTTTCCGAACCCTTGAGTTTGTAAAACCTCCCAGGTTGAACCTTTTCAGCTTGAAACACATCTTTCTTTACTTGCTTCAACTTGACTTGCTTCAAATTTTGTTGTTTTGAACCTTGAGACCCATCAACTTTAACATTCTTGGTCTTGAAACCCAACCCAACATGTTTACCAGCTATCTTCTCTTCAGAACCAAATGATTTATGTCCGTTCCTAGCAAGACGAGAAAACTAAGCTTTCACTGCTTTAACATTCTTTTGTTCATAGAAAATGCTTTCATCAATAACAGTCTTCTCAGTTGAACTTGCTGATTTCTCTTCTTCAGTAGCTGGAAGATCAGACATATCTTTTTCAACTTTCTGTTCTTTCTGTGACTTTACAACCTTCTCCTCATCAGATTTCTTATCAACAAATTCAGAGTAATCACCAGTTTCTGCCTTTTTCTGCACCTCATGAACACCTTCTTTAAGACTACCCGGTGGTGAAACTGTTTTGGTAAACATTTTCTCAAAATTTTCATCTTTGGTCAAGAAACTTGTAAAAGATGTAGAATTTGTGACATTGTTCAGCAAACGGTTTGCATCGATCACTTGAATTTTTAGATCATAAATTTTCTGTTGAGCTTCAGCCAAGTCTTTTTTTGTTGCAATTAATTTCTTTGCCACTTTGTGAGTTTCATATTTCTGCAATCTCAAATTATCAAGTTTTGTAAACAACTCTTTCTTCAATTTATCTTCATTTCTTTTCTGTATGTCCAAATTTGCATTCTGCAATTTGTTCACCCTCATTAGCTCTCTTTTCTCATCTGGTAGCTTTTCCATATCTATTTGATATGACTCAATTTTGGCAGCAGAGTCATTAGAAGTCTTGGTAGCATATCAAGCTTAATCTTGGACTTTTCAAATAAATCGTTGAAATCATCCTTCGCTTCTGCCTTTCATTTTTCAACTTCCTTGGCTAATTCCACATTTGCTTCAGATAATTTTGTAAATTTTTTTCAAACTCCTTTTCAAAACCTTGAAATTTCAACTCTTTTTCAACTACATCTACTTGAAAATCTGAAAACTTTTCTTTCTGAATGACTAACTCTTGGATTATACCTTCCAATCTTTTCTTTTCATCACTCAATTCTTCAATCTTCTTCTCATAATCAGCAACCAATAATTCATTGTCCTTTACCACACTCTGAATCCTTTTGTCTTTTTGTGAACAAAATTCACAAACTGATTGATAACCACTAGTTTCAGAACTACTGGTTTCAGATTCAGAGTCAGTTATGTCTATTTCGTCATCACTTTGTACGAATTGAGCAACAAACACAGAACTGACCAAAAATGCAGACTCATTAGGAAAATCGGCAGCCCAATCATAACCTTCATTCGATGTTAGTGATTTTAACTCAGAAGTAATAGCTGTTAAAGCAATTGGAGGATTAGAAGTTCGTCCCCAATCATATTGCTTATCGACTTGAGATACCAAAGCTGTTGGAGACTTTGATGAAGAAGCATTTGATTTTGAACATTCACGAGCAAAATGTCCAAAATTAGAACATTTGAAACATTTTGCCTTTGATTTATCTATTCCAACCTTGCCATCCAGATTTAAACTTTGGAATCCGGTCTTCTTCTTGAATCTTTTAACTATTTGGGCTAACATTGCAAGTTGCCAATTAATATCCATTTGTTCAAGATTATCCGGATCGATCTGATCAAAATCTTCTTCAATCAAATTAGAAGTTGTCAACCCGCCATTCAAAAATCCATAATATGAAGATAATAGAGCAGAAATTAATGCCAAATGTTCATCAGGTGTTTTTGCAGAAAATGAAGTCTGACTTGAATGATTTGGAATAGTGAAGTTACACCCTCTTGAAGAACTTTCTGTGTTTCCCGATCCATGACTAGCAACAAAAGCCTTCGGAGGAGGATTTGATGAATCAAAACCAAAAGATTTAGATTTAGCATTGATGCTTGCGGAATTCTGACCATGATACAATTCAGGATTTTGCAATTGAGCAGTCGATTTGTGTGAATTCATCTCTCGAGCATGAAGCTTTCCTGTCAAATCATGAAATGATAATGTGGAATACTCTTTGTCATGAGAAAGCAACAACACATAATTCTCCCACTTTTCTGGTAATGCTTCTAGCAACTTCTCTTTCAATTCTTCCTCGGTCTTTTCAATTTTAACCACTTTCATCTCACTAATAGATGTGAAAACCTTGAAATAAGGGATGAAATATTTTCTTTTTCATAATTTTGAAAATTTTCAAATTCTTTGTTCAACACTTTCCGTCTACTCTTCTTATATTGATCATTTCCCTCGCATCGAGCAGATAATGCATCCCACAACTGTTTTGATTTCTTAAAGGTGCTGAATTGATGTAGCAGTTCGGTGGGTAAAACCATGGTAAGATAACCATAAATTTTCTTTTCAAGCTCATAACTTTTTCTTTCATCAGCATCAAAATCTTGAAGTTCCTTATATTCTCCGTCATCGGTTGGACGTGTATACAACTTTTGAATCGGAATCCATAAATCGATATCATTTGTGCTGATGTACGCAGAGAACCGTTGCTTCCAATTTTGATAATCTTCCAACTTTAACAGCTTAGGACTTTCTGACTTATTCCTATTTCATTATCAAAATTGAGCATAGCTTGTACCGTGCTTTGCATAGCCGCAAACGCTTGAAAATCAGACATTTTTCATCGAAAATGATACTTCAAAAACTTCGAACTAAAAAACGAAGGCCTTCCAAGCGGATTTTGGGTACAAAAAACGGAGGGTACTAGCTGTTAGGCAGTATAAGTATAGATCTTTTTGAGACGGTCGTTTTGGCTGGTATTGGGTTCCGTAACTCTTAACGATTCTCAAGTTACGTCAGTTATAGTGAAAGTCACTTTTCTGCCAGCGGACCAAAATCTCTTTCAGCGTACCAAAATCACGACTTCCGTACCAACGAGGTCAACGTACCACCAAAGTACCAAAATCCGGACCAGAAATCTCAGTGAACCAATTTGGTACGGCATAACTGCCAACGTACCAGTGAGTAACCGTCGCGTACCAACTTTGAAAATTGCGTTGCGTACCAACCACCAACGTACCAGAAATCTATGAAGATTGCCTAGCGTACCAACGGATCATCCGGCGTACCAGTAGCGTACCATGCTGAAATCGACTGATTTTTGAGAATTTTGACAATTTGAACTGAAATTTGACACAGCGAGGTGCGAAAAAACTCTAGAAACGTTCCGAAATCATTTTTGACCTCAGAATCACTCAGAAGTGAAAGAATTTGATGAAAAATGAAGAAACCCAAACTTTCTCTCTCTAAAATCTGAAAATTTGATCAAAAACACAGTAGTAGAGCAACCAAATTCTCTGATACCACTTATAAAATCGAGATACGATCTTACTACTGCATGCATTGATCAATCTAGTGAACACGAGTAGTAAATAAGAGAATTCTTATTGAATCACTTGAAGATTACAAAGACTCTCTCTGGTTTCTCTCTCTAACACACACACAGAAAAGGTGTAGAAATGACAGAACTTCTTCTATCATTCTAACACACGGTATTTATAGTTAGTGACAATCTGGCCTGCGTACCAACTGGTGGACCAATTGGTACGGTCGTACCAGTTGGTACGACACCATTGATATTGCCACTACAACTCACAGACTCGCTCTAATCTAGATACAATACACGAGACACATTGTAGCATAGGAATATGCTCTAACAAAAATCCTTTTAAAAGAGTTTAGTAAACAAAAGATGGCAAAATAAACGGGAAACAACTTTAGTAAATAGATAAATTAAATTTTAATAATTCATGCTATCTATTATATATAAATATTCATACTCTAATAAACAATTGTAATTGTCAATAGTTATTGAGACATGTCAACACTAGGTTTCTTTTCACACCAACCCCCCCCCCCCCCACCCCCACCCACCCCCCCCCCCCCCCCAAAAAAAAAAAAAAACCATTCATACCCATACCCATTTTGTAATAAAATACATGTGGGCCCTCCTATGACACGTTTTCTTGATCCGATCTATATAATCCAATTCGCTTCATTCGTAATCTACTCAAACCCTAAAACATCGAATCCCCAATTTGATTCGGTTATTTCTTCATTCTTCCATCATTGTTCTTCAATGTAGCGATTTCATTTTCGCTTGTGCAATGATCTTCGATCATCACATATAACAATTCAAGGATTGGTTTCGATTTCATGTGTTCTTCATGTATTTCTTACCCTAATTCAAATTGTTGGTTAGTATTTCTTTTGATTTCAACATGTTTGTTAGAATCTATTGATTCCCTCTTTAATCGTTGATCTCCAAACCTTAAAACTTCTCATCCCTATCGTGTAATTGATTTGCGTCATTTATATCTTACAGTGCTTCCACTTCTTCCTTATCTGACCTGAATGAAATTGGATTATGCATCGAATAGATGAAAGATGCTTGCAACCGATACAATTAATAACCCATTGATTTTGCCTTAATTCCATTGCGATTCATGTTGGTTGTTGATTATGATTTGCTTTAGGATTCTGCCGTCTTTGGTTTTAAGTAAATGTTGTTAAAACATCAAATGTTGTATACAAAGAAATATTTATAAATTTGTAAATAGATGTTATTATTTTATTGTTCATTATTGTAAGTAATGTACTCTGTATATATCTTTTATTTTTCTCTCTATTTGATTCTCACTTTATGAATGTTACATATAACTACATAGTAAGATTACTAAACTGAATCACCAATAGTAGTTACTAACGATTAAACATGTCTAATACACAGGTTCTAACCTAGTGAATAATACACTAACCATAGAAATTAGTATTAGGTTGAAAAATTGAAATATCTATAGCTTTTGATGAAAATGTTTGAAAAAAAAATCGAAATATCTATAGCTTTTGATGAAAATGTTTGAATTATCAAGGTATGAATTTTGATTTGAAGAAGTGTGAAAGATATCAAAATTTGTATGTTTGCTGTCTTTCTCTCTATGTGAAGGTTTTTAAGTCGCACAGAGGGTTTGGGACCGTGAATATGGAGTTAAGTAACAAAATAAAAGAGAATTACGAACTAGGTTTTGGAGCTTGAATATGGATTTAAAGTATATAAAATTTAACTTAAAAGAAAATGTCAAACCAAGATTTTACAAAAAAATTTAGACACGTTACCTAAAGTTACTTCGTATTAGGTTAAGAGTCCGGGTAATCTGTTTGGAAAGGAAACAAAAATCACAGGTGAGACTCATATATTTTTAACTAGTTTTTGATACCCGTGTGACGCACGACGGAATTTAAAAAATTAGTAATTATAACAACATACTATAGTAAATGTTATTCGATAATTGAAATTAAAGAAAAAAAGCAACATTTGAAGATGTAAAAAAAGTTATAAAACCGAAAATACATACTTATAAATAACATTTGATGTTTAGTTTGTCACATTTTCGTCTTCATCCAATATGAGAAGTTTTAGTCTCGTGCATCGTACGACCGGCGCTTAGAAAAATAAAAAATAAAATAAAAACAATAAGTAGTAACAAAACTGTTTTTACCGCCGTCCAAAAGTAGTAACAAAAACATTGCCGTCTTCATCCAATATTAGAATTTTTAACCCTTAATAATGCAACGTAAAGTTGACCGTGACTAAAGCATATGATGTGGGGTTATTGAGTTGATTTAAACGTTAATTGTTTGAAGAACGCTAAATAGTAACAAAAATGTTTTTACCACCGTAAAAAAAAGTAACATAACTATTTTACTTTGAAAGTACATTTACCAACCACAAAAGTGATACTCTGTGAATAAAAAAGATGTTGCGTTTATTACTTTGAAACAAACCAAAAAACAATATGCAGATGGTAAATATCAACAAACAATCACCCATAAAGATCTGATAGAAGCATAGCAAAAGGAAACAAAATGAATGGAGTCATTTTCAACCCGTTTAGAGTTCCCCTTTTCTCAATGCATTTTTTTTTCTATTTGGAATAAAACATAATTGTTGTAGCTGTTTTGAAAAAAATGACATGTTGCTCCTAAAGCCTCGAAAGAACCATGACAAACACAACTTAAATAAAAAGAAGCTCATTTTCAACCCGTTTGACATTCAGGCTCTCTCTCTTTATTAATGTATTTTTAACCCATATGAAATAAAATAAAGTAACCCTTCATAAAAACTTATGGGGTTTGAATTGGCTTTCCAATAAATAAAAACAAAAGAGAAGGAAATAAGTAAAACTAATGAGAAACTGCAACATTCATTTCTACTATGAATAACGGCATAGATCCAGTTCAATTCGTTTTATATCACTAAAATGAACGAGAACGTGAACGATGGGTGTTACCATCTAAAAAAAAGGGTTGAAATAGTAGTCAACAGATTCGATTACCTTCATTCTTGAAGAGATAGGCTCGCCAGTGGGGTGGGGGGATGATTGTTCGTGAATGAGGGAGTGAGGCGTGATTAGGGATTTTACTTCAGACGGATCATCAATGGATGGGTCGGGTAATAGGATCCGCGTGTAGAATAAGGGGTGGTCATTTAGGCGGGAAATTGATGCTGAGGAGGGTTGTGGTGATGCCACCTCAGCATCAATCTTTTCTTTTATATATATATATATATATATATATATATATATATATAGGGTGAGGTTCATTGTAGACCCCTTAAAAAGTGTAAACCCGTAGACCCTAATTTTAGCCGTTCGATCATTAACCCGTGAGTTTATGTGGAGGAGGGTACGATGGTCCATAAATAATAATATTAATCTAGAAAACAAACATGTAGAAAAGAAGCCCTAAATCCCCTCTTGAACTGTGAAGAACGAACTCCTATTCAATCGGCGATCTAGTTTTCAATCGACCCGTTCGTGATCGATTATCGCCATCATTCATCCTAAATCCGCCATCAAATCTCCTAAATTTGCTATCAAACTTCCAATAATCACACCTCTGAAATCGATTCTGAGTTTTACCTCCTAAAACAATCGCACATCCAATGGATTTAGAAACACCGAGCGATAAGAAGTTGTTAACTGAGCTCGGATCTTTCTCCAAAACTATCATGCTTGACATAGAAGGTGAGTTTCTCCATTTCTTTCGCTCTCGAATCTCCAATTTTGTATGTAGGTATGGTGAATTTGAAGGCATATGAGCCTCATTGTAACATTTTAGGAAAATTTCGATCAAACTTATGTGTTTTTCTTGTTAATGGTAGAACTAACATCTGGTTATGAGTTTTGTTATATGTTTTCTTAAATATGACCTCTGGTTATGAGCTTGTGATTGAAACTCACTTACACTTTAATATGATAAACTTGTGATGAGCATGAGTTTAAGATGAGCATAAGTAGCTAGTAATATGTTGTTAAGTATTTAGAAGCTATATTGATATCATCTTTGTTTTTTGTGTCTTATATGCTTTACACACATTGATATCAATAAATAACTTGAAGTTAAAACTCTTACTTTGAATATGCGATTGACGAATTTGCTTTGGCTTTGATATGCTGCAAGAATTCAAAAGAATGTGAACAGCAAAGGAGTTCAATTCCAAGTTTACTCATATACCACCCGTGTGGAATGATCTAAAAAGGTACCATTGGATGCTAAATATATTTTATTTCCCACATTATTTGTCCTTAAACCCTTACTAGGACGTGTTTGGATGCCTATGCGTAATGGGCCAAGTAAAAAATTAAACCAAGTATGAACCTGCCAAACATGTCAAACCGGTCAAAATGCTGAAGCTACATCATGTTGGATTTTTGTAATTTTATCTTTTATTTAATATTTATCCTCAAGTTTACTCATATACCACCCGTTATAAAACTCAGTTAGTTATAAAACTCATTAGAGCTCATTACATCTGTTTTATTTAAAACTACCTGAAATTTAAATTGTAGTTTTAGATAAAATCCATGTTTTGAATTGAGTTTTAGATGATAGAATCATGTGTTTTAAGTGTTTTTTATTGAGTTTAAAACTCGAGTATAAGACTCACTTTAATTTTAAAACATACCGAGTTTTGTTATGTTCTGTGTGAGTTTTGTTTTAAAAAGTCACAAGTATAAGACTCAATGGAGCAGGTCTTAATTTATCATTTTAATACTTATGAGTTGTCTAAAAACACACTAATCAATTCTGCAATGAGTTTAAAAACTGATCAATCAGTTTTACAGTGAGTTTAAAAATACATAATAGATACTAAAGTTTTGTGTGTTGTTTTTTAAACTCACTAGTGAGTACTACTAATTTTTAATTTGTATTCATATTAAAACTCAACGAGTGTATACTTGAGTTTAATAATCAACTAAGTTTTATGAATCCATGCATACAAATTTTAAGTTCACTGTGTTCTGTTATAAAACTCAGTGTCCATTGATGATAAATGAGCGTTTTAATTATCATTTACTTTAGGTGGGATAAAACTTGAGTTTTAGTTTTATTACTTTAAGATGTTTTAAGTGAGTTTTATAATTCAATGAGTTGTAAGACTCTACATTAATTGTATCATCTATTTAAGATTTTTAACTAAAATTTTAAACAGAACTAACCATGTACTTTTTCATCATCACAATATGCTTTAACTCGGTTTTAAACATTTTTTTGACAATTTTGTGCAGTTTGGCCTAGAATTGGTAACCACCTTGGGTCAGATTGTTAGTTCACATGACCAACTTGTTTTATGGACAAAAATAAAGCAAAAACCTTCAAACAATGGGATTTAAGGTGGTGACTTAAGATTGAGAGTCAGATGTGAAAGACAACCATGTGAAAGACGCAATTTCTCCCAAGTCGGTTTCAAATGGGTTGTTAGCCAAGCTCAGATTTGGTCTTAATGCAATGTTGTGGTGTATGAATGTGAACCGGTACAATCCTTGGTTGGGTATCTATATATTTTTGTTGAAACCTTTTCATTTTCATTGTATCTTGCACCTTTATGAGATTGAATAAGAATATGCCTATACGGTATACAAGTGCATATGTATTGGTATCACGGTAACATTTGTGCCACTCTAGATTATTATCACCACTCGGTTTTCGATCTTTCACATTTTTTTCTATAATTGAAGAAATGAGGTCAAACAAGTTAAACCCAGTTTAATGACTAACGACTCATTCCTAATTAGGCAGTAGTGTTAAAAAATTCATGAGTTTTATTCTAACGACTTTAATATAACTTACTTCTAATGAGTTAAATCTCAGTGAGTTTTATTCTAATGAGTACAATCAGTGAGTTTTAAATAAACTCAAGTTCTAATGAGGTTAAAACTCAGTGAGTTTTAAATAAAAAAGTTGTAATGGGTTCTATTGATTTTTATCTTACTCAATAAAAATGTAGTTTTGCTGTGTTTGTTAAGACTCGGTTAAAAATTGGTGAGTTTTATATAAGTTTTTAAACTTTTACAAACCCAAGTTGTTTAAAACTCGAGTCTCTAGAGATTTTAATTTTATTAAACTGTTTTTTAATATTAATATTATTGAATGCTAGACTCACTCATGACGTGCATGCATTGAGGCAATCTATATATTTAGTGAGACTAAAACTTACTGCTGAGTTTTTATATGTGTTTTATAAGTAAAATTTTATGTATTTAATAAGAGTGTGTTTTAATTAAAACTCACTACAAGTTTTAAACTCGCTATTAGTTTTAAAACTCAAAGTTGAGGACATCAATTTACCAGTTGAATTTTAAAACTCACTACAAATTAATAAAACTCACTGTTGATTTTAAAACCCACTACAGGAGACATTGAGGACATCAGTTTTAAAACTCACTACACATTTGGAACTCACTGTTGAATTTTAAAACCCACTGCAAATTATAAAACTCACCACTGATTTTAAACTCACTTTATAATCTCACAGTTAGTTTTAAAACTCACTGCACATTTACAACTCACTCTTAAATTTTAAAACTCGCTGAAAACTATAAAACTCATTACTGAGTTAAAAAAACTCACTGTTGTGTTTATTTTATAAAACTCACCGCAACTTAAAAATTGATGTTCTATAAAACTCACTGAAAAAAAATAAAACTCATTGTTGAGTTTTAAAACTCACTGTTGTTTTTAAAACTCACTACAAACTTTAAAAGTCGATCTTCTATAAAACTCACTGAATTTGTAGTGAGTTATAGTAAGCAATATGAGTTTTAGTAAACAGTATATTCATGTTCATGTTAACTTAACTCACTTTTGAGTTTACTTCAATCAATAGAAAATGTCTGATCAAGTTATTGTAATTTTTTATTTGCACCGAGTTTTAATCTTACTAGGCATCATTACAGATTTTCTCGATGAGCTTTAATAAGCAACATGACCTCTGAGTTTTAAATCTTATCGTTATCTAACATCTTAGTTTTATTTGATTCCTCTAATCGTAATTCATATATCAAAATTGTTCGTTGTTCATGGAACTTCTTCGATTAAGATTTGTTATTGGATCTATTGAACTCACTACATTTTATGAGGATAGAAATTGAAGATTAACTTAGAAAAAAATAGATATGTTATAAAACTCACTACAAATTCAATGAGTTATAAAACTCGCTACAAATTCAGTAGACTTATAAAACTCGATGAGTTATAAAACTCACCTTCAGTTAAAACTCGGTGAGTTATAAAACTCACTGAGTTATAAAACTCATTACAAATTCAATAGACTTATAAAACTCACAGAGTTATAAAACTCACTACAAATTCAATAAACTTATAAAACTCAAGTTATAAAACTCACTACAATTTTCAGTGAAACTCACTACAAATTTCATTGAGTTATAAAACTCACTACAAATTCAATGAGTTATAAAACTCATTACAAATTCAATACACTTATAAACTCGATCACTGAGTTATAAAACTCACTTTCAGTTAAAATTCATTGAGTTATAAAACTCACAGAAAACTCCGTTAAAACTTAGGGAGTTATGAACCCATACTATTTTCTTTATCTTCTTTCCAATGTTCTTCAACTTCATCTTCTGTCTCTTGTACTTCAACTTCATCTTCTGCATTTTATATTTCATCTTCATCTTCTCAGCCTCTACTTCAACCTCGTCATCATCTTCTTAGAGTAATTCACTGTCTATGTCTACATCAGTTACTTGTTTGAAAAGAAAACTCACTCCAATTTATGTATAAGAGTTAAGACTCACTGCAATTTAAAACTCCTCGTTGAGTATAAAACATCGAGTTTTAAAACTCACTAAAGATTATAGAACTCCTTTTTTTTAAACTCACTATTGATTATAAAACATAATGTTTTTTCAAAACTCACTGCAATTTAGAACTTCCCGTTGAGTTTGAAAACATCGAGTTTTAAAACTCACTAAAGATTATAAAACTCTTTTTTTTAAAGAAAATTCACCGTTTTGTTTAAAACTTACTGCAAAGATTAAAGTCGATGTTCTATAAAACTCACTGTTTTGTTTTTAAAACTCCTTGTTGAGTTTAAAACTCGCTGCTTTTAAAAACTCAACATTCTATAAAATCAAAAAGAGAACAAAGAGTAGGTGCATACCTGACTAAGCACACAGAGTAGTGAAGTATAGGTTGTATATATGTCGAAAAATAAAAAGAATACATGATTGGTGCAAAACATGAATATAAGTATTTATACCGAGTAATTGGAAATGAGATAGCAACTGACCATGTTGAGAATTTCCCCTGCATCCTACACATGATACGATCAACGAAAACTTCAGTTTGAGATAAAGCAAAAAAAAAAGACTTTTCACTACAAAATTAGTAAAATTAGTATAATTACAACATAATTATAGCATCAACACAACCCGACCCAGATCCATACCAATTTCGACCATGACAGCAAAATTATCCATATTAAATATATTTTAAGTTATCAGTACATCTTAACTTCCAATTCTCTGTTAAGGCTTCTACTAAGGTCTTTTTTACTGAGCCAGATGATCCTTGAGTTCTTTGTTCTCGAAATGCACTTTTTGTGTTCGTAGTTTTTTGAGTTCCTTAACGGGCCATTGCACCAACTGATCTCCACTTTTACTGAGCCAGATGATCCTGATCTCCTCTCTGATTATAAAACTCAGTTAGTTATAAACTTAGATATTATAAAACTTAGTAAGCATAAAGCTCACTGATTATAAAACTCACTAAGTATTAAAAAAACACCGATTATAAAACTCACTAAGTATTAAAAAAACACCGATTATAAAACTCACTAAGTATAAAGCTCATTGATTATAAAACTCAGTGAGTTTAAGAAAAAAAACACTTATTATAAAACTCACTGATTAGAAAACTCAGTGAGTTTAAAAAAAAACACTTATTATAAAACTCACTAGGTATAAAGCTCACTGATTATAAAACCCAGTGAGTTATAAAACTCACTGAGTTACAAAGTCAATAGAGTTGTAAACATTGGTAATTCAGTTGGGTGTAGACCATCTGAAAAACAAATTATATGTTTTATGGCGTAAAAGAGACTTAAAAATAAATGTTCTTCAACTGCACTTGTATGTCACCATATATTAAGGAGTGTAAGGATTTGAAAGTTAATAGACCATGTAAGTAAAACTAATGTTCATCTACATGTATTTACTGACATGGTCAACATGACTTTGCACAAATGAAGGTAGTCCTTTTCTTCGGCATTAGTATCATGTGCTGTAAAAACCTCACCAAGTGATATAGTGTAAACAAGAACTACATTTCAAACTTGCACCTACAAGTTGTAAGGTAACAAAAAACTATCCAATCTCAGGGCTCCCTCCGTTATCATATCTAGAGTAGTTTAATCTCCTCTAATTTTCTATACAAGTCGCCTATCCCTAGTTGTTATCTATAAAGGAAAATACATATAAACTATAACTGATGTAGATATAAAGTAGAAACCAAGGAACTAGAAAGTAGCTAACTCAGTGGAAAAGCGCTACTGACTTCACTTTGGCTCGTCAACTCATATTTTCAGCATAGAATTCAACTTTTGATATCTTATCTTCTCCACTGACAGGCTGTAAAATTACCAAGAAAACATTTTAAAGATGTCACAATAGTACATGATAAAACAGATATAAAGGAATACAAATAGATATAAAGGATACAAACAGAAAATCAAAAAATTCAATTCTAATACATATTCAAATTTTACACAGATAACAAGGGACTCAAAACATTCTATGGTAAATTGTTTTGTTAAGGAAATATTCTAAAATGACAAGATCAGCAATATTTTAGATAGATGGTGAATGATTAATAAAATCTGCATTTTATACTGGTTTATTTTCATACGAACTTCTAGTTGACCTTGATATTTGTAGCAATGAAATAAACACACAAATATGTGTTCCTAACAAATTGAAAAACCTAGAAGATGCGTTTAGCTTCGAAAAAAATAGAATGAAATGATATTTCTTAAAATTTCAAACTATTAACACAGTAAAAATCATAATACTGAATGCACAACAACTCATTATATCAAACTGAAACAATTAATGAACAAAACTACTATTACAAAAAGAGAGTGCTTCGCTCATCCTATGGATCGTCATTTCCCCTAAAATGAACCTAAAACATATTTCACTAGACATTGGAAAGATTTGGTTATCCGGTAGATAAGCATGACTCTAAACACGCAAACGACATCACAGTGAATATTAAAAAGACATTTAAAGATCCTATATATACTAATCAATGAGTTTAAAAAACAAAGAGCAATCAGTGATTTTTAAACTCACTGTAAGTTTTATAAAACAGTAAGTTATAATAAAACTCACTGTAAATATAAAGCTCATATATGAGTCACTGATTTTTAAACTCACTAAACAGAGTGAGTTTAAAAGTCATCATGAAATCTATCCTAAACTTTGACGCTTTACAAGCAAATTGAAACTTATGATCCGATGTATTTCAAAATGAAAGACTCAATCGAAAATTGCACCATTTAATCCGACTATCAACAAAAGGTGTAATCTGACCCATTACAAGACACAATCGACAAAATGGACATGTTTGACCTGTAATCATGTAAGCTAATTTTTATTTGACTCGTAAGAGAAACATAGCTTGAATCGTCCTATCATATGTAAATGACTCAAGTTCATTTTTCATAATTAGCAAACACACAATGAAAAAAAACTTGATTATATAGTCAATGCTACAAATTATGAAAATTTCATAAGCAAACACAGTGAAAAAAAACTTGATCTTATAGGCCAATGATACCCTGCTACAAATTCATCCATTATTTACATCCATTATTTACTTGACATTGGTCAAAGTGATTATGAGCTTTGCATTAGGATAAGGAGCATAAGCACTCTTTGTATGTAGAGAAAAAAGACCAAGAGCTTGAGTTGCAGTCGTTTTCTTATCTAAAACCTTAATTCTTATACTATTTTTCAACATTTCTTTTTAAATATTAAGATATTTCAATATTTATAGGTATTAAGTGACTTTTAAACTCATTGAGTTTTACTTTTAAACTCTAGAGTTTTATATATGATCTTTATAAAACAGTGAGTTTTAAATACTAAATTAACTTCAGACATTCAATTAATTTCTAAAAAAAATCAAGAACTTGTATCATTGTATTGAGGTCACCACTGGATCTCTAATGTTTGTTTAATATTCTAAAAAGAACATGCCTACAACTTGCTAACAATTATCGCATATCAAAACCTGGTGGCACTGGGAGTGATTTACTTGTGCTTTCTAACTTAAGTTTCCGCCTTTCTTCAGAGTTTAAACTCAGTTTAAACTTAATGATAAATCAAAAAAAAAACTAGAAGGTGTACTCATATCAAGTTTAAAAAACGCATTGCAAGTTTAAACTCGAAGTTTAAACTCAATGATAAATCTCACTAATAAAACTCACTCTCAATGATAAATCTCACTAATAAAACTCACTGTAATAAAGTAGAAGGTGTACTCATATCATAAACAGAAATAGGCATAACCAAAGACCTAAAGTACAACAAACTACAAAACTAAACCCCTGCCTTAAACAAATGAATTTACAGATTATGTAAAACTCAAATTTAATAATCAAAACAAAAAGCCATTACCGGAAGAATGAAAGAAGACTTCTACAAACCTAAAAATCGAGAGAGAGAGAGAGAGAGCAAGATTCTAGAGCGATTGATGATGATCAATACCTGAAATCAGACTGATGAAGAACCCTAAAAAAATTCGCAGAATCAAGATTGATGTATCGCATAATCGTGGAATCGATACCGGAAATCAGATTGATGAAGAACAATATCGCAAAATCAAGATTGATGCATCGCAGAATTGTGAAATCAATTTGATTTATGAAGAAAAGTGAGACGATCGATCTTGAAGGCGATGACGGGAATTTCATTCTAAACGTAGATGGCAAAAGACGATCTTGCGCCTCCGCATTTTTCCGTATAAAATGAGCAACCTGATCTCCACCATCAGATTAAAACAATCTAAGGGTTGAAAAAGGGTTCTACGGGTCTACACTTTTTTAAGGGGTCTACAATGAACCTTTGACTATATATATATATATATATATATATATATATATATAGGGAGAGGATCATTTGAGAACCAATTTGATTTGAGAACTAAAAAGAACTAATTTGAGCCACATGTTTATTACATGTATCCCCCCTCCCATGAATTGTAATGGTCCCCCCTGAAATTTGTGGTTGAGATTTAGTTCTCAAAAGTTCTCAAAATAAAAAGTTCTCATTTGAACCTAACCCTATATATATATATATATATATATATATATATATATATATATAAGATAGATATAGATATAGATATAGATATAGATAGATTTGGCTATCAATGTCAATTAGTACTGTTTTTATTGATCTCAACGGTAAATTAGGATTTACATTTCTAAAAGGCTTTATTTTTCATCATTTGTTCACTATGAGAACTGAAATCAAATTAAGAAACACGGTAGGATAGTGATTCCTCACTAACAAATCTAAACAAGATTACTTAGATAATAATCAAGCAGGCCAAAACAACTTGATTATAACTCTCACACTCAAAAATATAATGTTCAAAATAAAATAGTAGCAACAATAAACACAATTGAAGAACAAATACAACTCTACTATTGTATTAATAACGGTTAGCTTGCATGAACATCTACTGGTTATACACGCTATTACAGGAATCTGAGAATACAATATATAGAGCCTAAGGAGTCAATAGCCATTGATTCCTCTAAGTTGATCTAAGGCCTCTATTACAAGATATAAATATATCTGACTAAGCATCACACAATAGGTTGATCTTCTGAAACGGTTATACGACACTACAGTTGCCTTGTAATTGGTAGCGCATGAATATTGCAACCGTACCTTCTGTTAGAGATAAAGTTGTCTTGTCTAACAATCATATGAAGTACTACGTAGCAACTGGGATTAGCTCCAATATAAACTTTCTTCCATAGAAACTCAGTTTATACGGATGCTTGAATCCCATCCGTAGGAACTGCTCTGTAGTTGCACATCTGCAGCAGCTGAGACATCTTCCATATGAACTCTAAGTCTTCGGTTAAGCTAATATCCACATAATTATCTGTATCAACCTTCATTGATCAAAAGCGAAATATTTGAGAGGCATGTGACCTTACAAACACCTTAAACAATACAAGGATACTATTATAATTTATCTAATACTTACTATTTATCTAATACTTACTTTGTAATACTCAAATTCGTGTTATGGATAAACACTTGATGTAAGTTAGGGGAGGCGGTATGGAGGGGGTTACCGCATGGCGGTTCCAAGGAGCCATGCGGCTCCATCCGGTTCACCATACCATCACCCTCCTGGCTTCTCTTCCGCGGTTCCTCCTGGCTTCCGGAAGCCTGCCTTAGCCCCTGAAACCCTTTTTTTTCTTTCTTTTCTTTCGGTGGCTTCCCCAAGCCACACCACAACCATACCATGTGGTGTGGCTTGGCATGGCTTCAAAAACACAAAATTTGACATGGTCGATGATGATTGGTTGATGGGCATGGCTCCTTGAAGCCACAAGGCAACCATACCCCCTCCCCTTAAGAGGCCATTGCAAAATATTTACAACACAAGAAATGTGTTGAGTAGAGGCCACTTCTTTATCGGCACAAGGGCGTTAGCAGCGACACGTCGTCGCTATTGATCATCAATCCACACGCAATTTTTCTTGTAGAGGATCACTGTTGATTATAGGATGGATGTAACGGCCCTTGTTTCATCTTGCTATTGCCATTAGCAGCGACTTGTCTTCGTTAATGCCCTAAAATATTTTAGCGGGTCTATTTCCCTCCAGGTGCTGGTTCTTTCTTCCTTTAGTAAAATCACAAAACTCTAAAACTTTCAACCCCGCTAGCTTCAAATGTGATTTATGTTCACCGTTCACGACACCATCGTTCATCCTTCCCCCACCATTGTTCACCTCCATTGAAGTTCTTCAACCGTATTTTTGACCAAAGATTTGGGTTGATTCGGGTTACTTAGCTATATTTCTTGATCGGTTATGAGATTTGGTACGTTTACTCACAACTTATACCTTCACATTCTTGTTGTTTGTTAAAAATTAATAAGTAGATCTAATTAAGCACTTAAATTTTAGCAATATAAGAGAACAAATTTAAGAAAGGAAAGAGATCGAACTGGTGTTGCTTGGTTAGTATCATTGTATCATTGAGTTAGCTTTATATACAAAGTACTTGAATTTGAGTAGGGAAAAGAAATCAAATTGATATACTTGTTATTTTCATCTTGGTTGCTTGAATTAGACTTTTCAAGTTGAAATATTGTATGTGTATGGATTATGATTTTAGTTTAGTGAGTTTTAATTAAAAAACTCAATTTTGTGTATGTAATTAAAATCTAAGTGTGTGGGATTATGGTTTAAGTTTAGTGAATTAGTAATCCGTGTCAGATCCATGGATTATGTATATGTGTGGGCTTATGATTTTGTCAGGCCTACACATAAAAAGCTAAGTATGTGTTTGTTTGTTCGAAGAAAAAAAAAACTAAAGATGTAATAGTATATTTGTAGGATTTATATGGTTATGATTAAAAGTATATTTGTAGTATAGCTGCAGTTTTGACGGTTATTTGTAACTGTTTTAGGTGGTCTTTGGGCGTGTCTTTAAACTAACTTTCTCTTGTTACACTCGATTCAAGTACGTTTATTCATAATTTTTTGCATTTAACTGACCTAGTTTCATTTTTCAATGTTGTTAGAATATTTGATGAATTTGAATGTGGTTTCTCATGCTTGTTTGATGAATTTGAATGTAGTTTCTCATGTTTGTTGAGTGTAGAATGTTTGATGAATTTGAATGTAGCTTCCCATCTGTGTTTATTGTTATGCAACTCATTCTTATTGAATGTTGTTAAGTTAGAACTTAAGTTAACTTATGTCAACAATGGTTCATGTGTATAAGTTTAGGTTCAATTTGCCTTGTATTTCTTGTAAGTTATATGTTTTAGTTGCCTTGGATCTAAAATTATATGCTATGTGTGACCGTATTTTTGAATTTTGATCTACTTTGACTAAGCATTGATGTCATTGTTGTAGGTCTTGAGAATGGAGCTAAACTCAATAGGATCACAAATCACTCGATGATTGAGCGATCGATGAGCTCGATCTAGTGAGCTTCACGTATGAATTGATGAGAAACACAAAGATGAAAATGAATTAGATGAAGAACTTATTCAATAACATATTTAGATTATAGAAAGAAAAGAATAATCTTCAACTAACGTCAATTGAATGACTGATGAAGCAAATAATGTTTACACACACCTTTGCACACACTTACACACTCGGTCTCTCTTTCTCTTTCAATAATCACTCACTAAGAACACTAGATTTCTCTGTACTCAGAATCGTCAACCTCACAAATGAGGTTGACTTAACTATATATAGGCTTATGGGTTGTGAAATGTCTACACACATTTCGCAACTCATAAGTGGCTTATATTTTGCAGAAGACTATTCTACGAAATAGTCAACCGATTTCGCAAACCAATAACTATGAGTTACAACCCTACAAGGGTAATCGACCTTGGACATAGCCCCACAAGGGTAGGTTTACACATGAGACCAGGGTTGCCTAATCGATGCCGTTTCAAAAAAAAAATGAGTTACAACCTCTTGCATCGGCCTAGAATTATGACCCAACAATCTCCTCCTAGGTTGTTGCATGGGTTGTTTATTGTGCTCCGGCTCTGGCTTGTTCTCTCCGAGATTGTCAACATGATTTCGTTCCGCCATTGAATTGAATTCATCAGACACATAATGCTCCCCCTCTTCAAATACTTGGGGTTGTTTTGGCTAGAAACGAATTATAGCTTCCAACACTTTACATCATGACCATCTCAGAAGATGTAAAAAGAGAAATCCTAGTGAAGTATTTTCTACTGGCTTGAGGAGTATAGGTACATTTATCCGAGTAACACACTCAGATGATGATCGGCCATCAAAGTAGCAAAGAATCTACACAATCACAAACTACGATACTTTGCATTTCTTGTTAAAACATTTCAATATTACAAACAAAACTCATGTTAGTTTGTGTAGGCAGTGACATATGAATGCAAAATGTAAGTATATCAATTTAACATGAAAAAATATTTTTAAATATTTTTTTTTGGATAAAATGTCTATGAAACATCACATATGAATGGACTTCATCAAAAGTTTCAATCTTTTTGCGAGAAAAGATCGAACGTGAGATCATATTCACACGAAACTCATTCATAATTCCTGTTTCGGAAAGATACAAAGAATCAGATGATGATTGCCAGTATTGTCTTCCCCTTAAACACATGCATTTTTGTTTTCAACATATGTCTGTGATTTCATTTATATTCCGGTGTGTTAGGAATGTAATGAGAGTCACGCCTAGAAAATCCATGACAGTTCTTAACTCATTGATCAAGACACACTCAGTAGGTATAAGTATGTTGTTAACAGAGGCCGGTTTTTCTACCAATATAAGTTTGTTGTCTACTAAGTCTATGACTTAAGAGATTTTCTTTAGTTATAAAACTAAAGATGCATTCCTTTGCAAAAATAGGTTGAAATGCTAAAACTTCCATCTTAAGTTTGCTTTCAATACGCTTATAAGACCCCAGTTTTAGCAAAAATAAAGAAAACTATAACAAGTTAAAGTTGTTCAGACTTCAATTTTTAGGTCGATACTCACATATACGCAGAGGGAAACCAAAGTTTGAACGAAACACTAAAGAAAATAAAGCAGAATCTAAATACTTAAGTCTCATGTCGATATTTTCATATACACAGAGAGAATCCAAGTTTTTTTAGGAAAATAAAGAAAATCAAACACATTCAAAATTTTGAAAATAAAGCAAAAGAAGCAACAAGTTTTCTTATAGTGGTTAAATTGCACTCTATCGGTGGTCGAGAGCTGTTCGAGACTCATTATGCAGTTCACTGGCACATCGACAGTGATCAAGTAACAAGTTATCTTTAATAAGAACATGCAATGTTGTTTAGACCATGATAAGTTCATTTATTCAACAATTTTAGTTCAGGTGCTTCACATACATAGTTACTTTAGTTTATGCTGAGCCTACTTAGCATATCATCAAATACATCTCTTGGCATTGCCCTACTTTGATACTCACGAAGGTGAGACACGTGAATGTATGATAATTTCTCACAAGGTCGGATCATATATTCTTATTTTGGAATTTTGTCAACGGAATATCAAATCGACACATAAAACATAAAATCTTTTTGTTTCCCACATTCTCCCCCTAATTTTGATTTTGGAGGATGGGAGTTTTTTTATTATATTTTTAACTTAAAAAATACATCAAAATAAAAAAATTACATAAAAAAAAAGAATTTTTCACCATAAACTGACACAATTACTTGAAAATGTGTCAGCAAGAAAACTATGAGTATGAATTTGTGATTACGCAATCAAGAAACACCAAGTTTCTCGAGTGTTACCTTACCTCATTACTTGAATGATGGACCTCCTCAATCTCGTAATTGGAAGAGTCATTTTGGATAAGTTAACCAGCTCCTAGACTTCCAGTTTGTTTCAACTCAGCTATTCTCTTTTAGCGCCCAGTGAATATTCATTTGCTCAAGCTGTGACAAGAAACAATCATACAAACACACGTTGATATTATCAGTGGTACCTTTTGTTCTTACCCCAGCATTAAGTATGCCAGTAATGTCTGATGTCGGATGGTCTTTGTGTTGGGATTTAGCCAGTGGTATTCGAATCTCCGTTTATAATTTTAAATTTTAGTATTTCAGATAAAAGTACATTTTATATAAAACACATGCATAGTTGCTCTAGTTAATGTTTCAGTCAAATAAAACTTGGTACATGTGAGTTGATTGAGTCGTAGTTGTTATGGGAGTCCTCATCTTTTTTTTTTCTTATTTCTTGGAGTCTTTTGCGTGTAGTTTAGTTGATGTTGTGTCTAGTGCCTATTTAAGGGTTTGCTGATTAATAAAACAATTTGGTTGAGAGTTAAAATTTGCTTTGAATATCCAACATCCTCTCTAGCCACAATAAGTCCGCTCGACTTTCAGCCACCACTTCCGGAAAATGGAGCGACAACATATGATATGGCTCCAGCCTCCATCAGCGCAATCACGCGCCTGATCTTATACACTAGAGTGTTGGAATATACTTATCTAATATATATATGTTTACGTGTATCTCTAATCCTAATAAAGCAATAAAATGGGTGCCACATGTCTCATTTCTAGATAGTCCACATCAACATTGCCACATGTCAAAACCACATTCAAGTTTCAATTTATTAAATTATCAATTAAGTATAATTACCAATTTTATCATAACTAAATTTTCATTTAATTTTTTTTGACAAACTTAATATGAATTTGATAAAGTTACTCAATAATTTAATTATTTCTTAAAAAAACTAATCAACAATTTGTTAAACATAATAAATTTGATTATTTTAACCGTTTTTTCTTTTTTGTATATGTATCTAAAAAAACTCAACCCGTAAATACACGGGTTACTAACCTAGTATATATATAGAGGAAGGTTAAAGTGAAAACCCCCCTCACTTTGGAAAACCTAGCAAACCACATCTAAACCCTTCATCTTTGCAATCCAAGGGATATAATTAATTCAAGTATTTTTTGTTTCTTTTATCTCATTTTAAGTACATCTTCTACTTTTTTTTAAATCAAAAGGGTATATTAGTCTCTTTAATATTATCCTGCAGGTCTACCCAAAGTCTATACTACTACATGAAGATCACATCACCGCCATAACTTTTTTCTCTTCCCCATTTCCACAAATTTTCATTTTTCCCTCTACATTTGACCCTAATTCAAATCAACTGCCCTAGATCTTCCATTAACCCTGTTCATCGCCACCATCTCCCATTACCCCCTGTTCATCTACACAAAGTCACGATCTTCACCCATTACCCTGTTCCGCCATCATCTCCCATTACCCCTGTTCATCGTCATCATAACCCAATGTTCACCTAATTTCTTGTTGTAACACATTTCGATTCAGTGTGTCGCCATTATCGCCATCGATACACCACCGCTGCTTTGGCGATTGAACTCAATGGTGGCCCATCAAACATCGCCATCTATGTAAGTTTTTTTTTTTTAATTTCTGTTTAAATTTCTAGGGTTTTGTTGATCGATTTTATATGTTAATTTTGTTAATATCTTTCAATTTTATTCAGTTTATGTAATAAGAATTCATCAGAAACTATCCCTATGTGTGACGGTAATCCTCGCTCTATATTTAGTCATTTTTTTATACCGGCGGAATTCCCATTTTTAAACCGCATGTTTTTAATGTTTATTACATTACATTTTTTCAGTTGATTCTGCCTTAAACACTTCCCCTAAACCTAATCTGAATGTAGTATCTCAAATCACCCCTGATTCGTTCCACACAAGTCCCACAAAGAAGTCTAGAAATAAATTAAAGGTAACGTGGCGACATGGGCTTGTTAGAAGGAGTGGTAGGCGAAGGAACAATGGTTCATTATCAAACTCACCAGAGACACCACATGTTTTAGAGTCAGATGATCCAGAAATGTCTGAGTCTCCCGTCTCAGTTTCCAAAAAGCGGGGTGTGTGTTAATTGAAGATACATATGTAACCTGTCTATTTTATTACTTCGTCTTTTTTTTCATTAATCATATGTAACATGTCCCTTATTTTCATTTTGTATGTTAAACAAGTAGATGCCACTGTTGAGGATGCTCAAAAATCTAAAAAGAGAAAGAAGCATAACATGGATAAACCGGTTGTGATTGAATTATCCGACTCAGTTCCCAAAAAGAAGCGTAAACGCCTTTTTTATTTTTACCTATGTATCACTGTCTTCGTTCTTTTAGGGTAGCTAAACACTTTTATTTCCACCGTTTGTAGATGTTCAAAATTCTAAAAAGAGAAAGAAGCATAACATGGATAAAGCTCATGTGATTGAATTATCCGACTCAGCTTCCAAAAAGAAAGGTACACACCTTTTTTTTACATTTTTATCACTTCTTCGTTCTGTTTAGTTAAATACGTTTCATGTATATATTTCTTTTCATTTTTTATGTTCAACCCCCCCCCCCCCCCCTATATTCCAATGTTTTGTAGATGCTATGAAAAGGAAGGGCAAGACCCCAATCGGTACATTTTGTTTTCATTGTCAACATTTTTTCCCAATCCATCTTATATATCATCTAGTAATCTAGTAATTACATATGTAAGACTTACATATGTAACCCATCCTTACATACGTAATCTAGTACTTACATATGTAAGACTTACACATGTAATCCAGCCTTTCATTTTTTTACGTATGTAAACTCTTACTTTACACATGTAAACCAGTACTTATACATGTACACATGCAACACAATAATTTACATATGTAAACACAGTATTTTACATAAGTAACACAGTCCTTACATATGTAATCAGTTACATATGTAAACTAGGAGTCTTCATATGTAAACCCAAGCATTACATATTTGAACCCATGGCACTTACATATGTAAACTAGGAGTCTTCATATGTAAACATTGTACTGACATGTAAACTCTTATTTTACGGTTAGTTGACATGTAAATCTAGTTATTTAATTTTTATATAATTTTTTCCAGTATCGCCCGACGTCAATGATGATGATTTCTCTACGGACATCACACTGACTGATTTTATAAAACAGCGTATGTTTCTGTTTTCTTTTTTTATCATTCATCATATGTTTATCCCCTTTTTATTGATACATATGTAATTGTTCAAAAAACTTATTTAATAGGTTCTTCTTCTAAGAAAGTACCCCCCAATAATCATTCACTGAAACAAAGCATGGCTGTAGCCCCCGAAAAGGTCATTACGTCTGATCCCACAGCTGCCCAGGATGATCCTAAATTCCGTTCTTTAAGGACTCGCTCATCCCCCATTCAGTTTTCTAAGTGTGTTCGTCTTCTTAGACCTAAACAAAAGGAAGTTGTCAGGAAGATGGGCTTTGGGCAGTTGCTCACTTTTATGTGTGACGGTGTACCTTTGAAGTTGGGGCATTTCGTGGTTGATAATTTCAATCCAAAACGCATGGTTATTCAAGTTGGTGATCATTCTGTCAGGGTTAATCCCAAAGCAATTCATAAGCTTCTTGGTGTTCCATTTGGTGGTAGGAAACTAAAAGATGGTAATCCCTTACGAAGTAGAGACCCCAAAGTTGTGGAGTGGCGAAACCGGTATCCACGCAAGAATGTGCCCCCTACCAAAATCGTCAAAAACATTACAAATGCCCCCGATGAGGATTCTTTCTTTTTCCGGATGGACTTTGTCATGTGTTTTCTTTCAGTCCTTGTCGAGTGTCGTGCTCAAGGTAGGCTGAAGGAAAATTTTTTGAATTATATCACTTCTGACATAGACTGGAATGGGATAGATTGGTGCCATTATATAACCAAATCTATGAAAGGATGCAAGGATAATTGGAAAAGGGATACTTGGGACTCCAACTTTGCTGGACCTCTTGCCATCCTAACTGTAATTTTTTTATTCCTATTTTATCCACTCTATTATATATATGCTCTAAGAATGTTTTACCTTGTTAATTGTTTTGTACAGCTCCCTCTAACACTGTTGTTATTTTCGTCAAGTTGTTGTATGTCGACAGTTTTACTTGTGAAGGAATCGAACCTGATCCCAGTAAGAATGCGATTTCATTTTGGACGATGGATAAACTGAAGTGCAGGGAGAACTGGGAGACCAAGCACGGTGGTTTTGGTAAAGGAAAGTTCAAAACCCTGTCAAAAGCCGTCGATGATGGTTCTGAAAAGTTATCTGGTTTTGATATTTCCTATTTGGTAAGCTTGTCATGTCTTTTTTCTATAATTTCAAATGTATATTTTTTTTATAATCTTAACATAGCCAGTTCCTTTTTTTTTTCAGGTAGCCGAGGTTGAAAACGATATCATGAATTTGGCGAATGTCAAATCTAATCTTGATCACTCGTTTTATCAACTTAAGAACAACTCCCCTCAATCACCCCAACTGAAGCTTTTGCAAGACAAATACATGGAAATTATATCTTCAGGTCCTATCTACAGTCCACCTCCCCTCAACTCGCATGTCATTGGCGCAGATTCCAACCCCCAACATGGTAATGTTTTACACTATCTATCCTTCCTGTGATAATGCACTTTTTTTATTATTATTTATCGCCTAAACCGTATTTAATTATTGTAGATCCCGTAGCTGACGAACAAGCAAACCACTCTGCACATGAGTTGGAACAGTCGCATTCTTCCAACAGATCCAAAGGTACCCAAGATCTTTGTTGCTTTTTTTATATATATTTACAAATTTTACTCTATATTTTTTTACAATCCCTTTTGTTGCATCTAGATTCTGTCAGTGATGAAGAAGGAAGCGAACCATCTGATGTAGAAGATTCAAACTCTAAGAATGACCATGAAGGTGCACATCATATATAATAACACCTGCCCATATTATCTAACTAGGCACATTTATTAATTGCACCATTTGTATAAACATCATTGCATTTTAATTTTTTAGATACCGGTGTTGATGAAAATGTAGGCGACTCACCTGATCAACATACAAGAAGCTTTAAAGGCCCCGATGGTGAATCCTCGTATTTCTGAGCACCGAAACACCTTTTTTTATCTTACGTACATATGTAACTTTTTTAACGTATTACATACGTAACTCTATTTTTCTCCTAATATCTATATTCCTTACATAGGTAACCTTTTCCCTGTTTTCATATATAACTTTTAGTAAGATCATACACATGTAACCCTGCTATTATTATTATTATTTTTTTGTGAGTAGAATCAGGTAGTGATCATGAACACAGGGATCGCTCTTCTGGACCAGCCAACGACCCATCTGGTGAACATGCTAAATAAAATCTCACACCTTTACTGCCTAGATATGTAACTTTTGTGAAGTTATACATATGTCACTTTCACTTTCTATTCCCTTTTATTTTTTTGCCCCCAGACCCCGGCACTGATGAACAAGCAAGCGAACCATTCGATGTTCAAGGCAACGACTCTGTTGTTGAACCTTCAAACTATATGAATGACCAACACGGTGAACATCATTTTTTAATTAATCTACCATTTTTATCTTACTACCTACCTGCCATTTTTTCTTGCACCCCTTGAAATAAACCTCATTATATTTATAATTTCAGCCCCCGGTGTTGATGATCCAGCTAGTGATTCTTCTGACGAAGGTGGAGACGACGACTCACCTGGTGAATCCTCATATCTCTAAATAAGCAATTTTTTTTATTCACCGTTACATATGTAACATTAAGTCCCTCCCCTTTTAGTACCGTTCACATATGTACTAATTTAATATCTAATATCTTTTAGTTATATCTTACATATGTAATTTTTCAGTTACATATGTAACTTTTCTGTTACATATGTAACTTTTCAGTTACATATGTAACTTTTCAGTTACATATGTAACTTTTCAGTTACATATGTAACTTTTCAGTTACATATGTAACTTTTCAGTTACATATGTAACTTTCAGTTATATCTTAAATATGTAAACCATTTTTTTTTATATGCACAACCATGTATTGAAGATCAACACCACGAAGCTTATTCTGGAGCACCCACCGACTCATCTAGTGATGATGAAGCAGAAACATATGCAAAATTTTGTGCAGGCGATTCCTTATATGATCATAGCAACAAATATGACAAAGTCTCTTTAGGTAATTTACATTTATATCTCCATTTTGATATATACTTAATATGGGTCCTCTACTTAATATACATATATATATATATTTTATTTTTACCCACAGATGACGAAGCACAACCCATTCAGGCATCTGCTCATCATCCAGAGCCGCTCAATCAGACACATGCTGATCATCAATATGCACCTGCAAAGGTCAAAAAAGGTGACATTTTATTATTCTAAAACTGAAATCATCTACGACGTCCCGCATCCATTCCGTTAAATTTTTTATTGTCCCCAGTGGAAACTCCATTGACCTTGTAGTTTATACATATGTAACTCTCAGTTGTATGGTACACAATGATCTTTTCATCCTTTTTGTTTCTGTGTGTACAGCACCCAGCATTGTCGAAGAAGAAAGCGACCCATCCGGTGTAATCGCCAACGCCTCGGTTGTTGAAACGTCAAAATTCGAGGAAGAGGCACCCGCTCAAGACGCAAAGACCGATAATCAGGCATCTGTTGATAATCTAAATGCACATGAAAAAAACGACAAAGGTTAGTTACTATATTATCCCCCCAATACTTTACGAAAAGTGTCGAGTAAATTAAATAAAGGGAACTTTGTTAAATTAAACATATATACCATTTTTTTTCTTCAAAACAGTTAGTGATGAACCTCATCATATTATAACGTCTGTTTTGGATGAATTATTGGAGTCTCTTAAGGCGCAACCATCTCCTGAAAATATCCCATCCCCACAAAAAGCTCCAGGTCTGTTGAATTTATATATCCTCTATATATATTTGTATATTTTATAACAAAACTTATGTAACAAAACTTATGTTAAAGTATTATTTTTTTCAGTTACTTATATCTTACATATGTAACTTTCCAGTTACATATGTAACTTTCCAGTTACATATGTAACCTTTCAGTTACATATGTAACTTTTTCAAAACTTATATCTTACATATGTAACTTTCCAGTTACATATATAACTTTTTCAGTTACATATGTAATTCTTTTTCAGTTACATATGTAACTTTTCAGTTACATATGTAACTTTTCAGTTACATATGTCAGCTTTTCAGTTACATATGTAACTTTTCAGTTACATATGTAACTTTCAGTTATATCTTACATATGTAAACTTTCAGTTTTCAAAACTTATGTTAAAGTATTATTTTTTTCAGAAACAGATGATCAAAACTTATGTCAATTTTCCAGTTCCCCTCAACATTTGGCTAATTCGCCACCCGGTAAAAAGATATAACTTCAATATATGTTAAAAACTTCCATTTTTAAATTTTTTCCATTGCATAAATTTGTTAGCTTTTTTTATTTTGTTAAAATAATGTACATGTTTTGATCACAGCTTCCACGCAAAATCAAGCCCACGATCTCCATAATATGGACATTGTCTCAGTTACAGGTAACATTTTTCATCTTGTATAACGCTCATCAACACCATCTTACATATCTATCTTTATTATAATACTTTTAAACTATTTACTGAAGGAGGTCCTAATTGGAGCTTATGTGTTAGTCAAATCCCCATCCCTCAAGATTTTAATGAAGCCCCCAACACAGGCACATATGTTCTTCAATCTCCAGTCGTTAACCAAAACCTACCTCCAATACCTGACACTGGGGCTGATTGTTAGTTCTCTGTCCCTATGTATTAGGTTTTTAACATGTCATATTTGTACTAATTTAGGCTCTAAACTTTTCCCAGTATCTTCAACTCCCAAAGCATCAACACCCGATGTTGATAGTAAGTCTTCTCCCTTATTAAGAATCTTCCAATCCATATCACCAGCCGTATTACATATGTAAACAAATGACTTACATATGTAAACAAAGGACTTACATATGTAAACCTGTATTTTACATATGTAAACGAAGTCAATCATATGTAACCCAACAGTTAAATATCGTTTTTTTTTGTGGTGTTTTTTGTAGATAACATGCCTGAATCCCCCATTGCAGCCGTGCCAATTACAGCCGTCCCTATGATTGAAAAAGTAACAGAAGTAGCTGCAATTATGGATTCCAAACGTATCAATGCTGCAAGGCACACATCTGTTTCTGATGTTTCAATGTCAACATGTCTTCATAGTGCAGTTCAGCTGGGAGCACCCTTCTCAATGGAAGAAACGAAGATATTGAATTTACTTTTCAATCCTCAACAAAACACAATGTAACTGTGATATTATATTTTTAGATTAAAAAAATTTGCTATTTTGATTTTTCCATGATTTTATTTAATACTACAGGAAAGGGAAGCATTCAACAAACCGCCAGCCCTGCTTTTTAAAGCCGGGGTAAGTTGTGTTTTATAGTCTATCTTTTATAATTGATCATTTATTTTACATATGTAACCCAGTACTTACATATGTAATCTAGTTATATATGTAAACTAGGAGTCTCCATATGTAAACCCCAAGTATTACATATGTAAACCCAAGACTTACATATGTAAAATGTAAGGGCAGGTAGGTTTTATAGTCTATCTTTAATGCGTAATATTTAGTTTTGTAGTCATGATTTTATTTTAACGCGATGTTCTTCTTAATTTCTACATGTAGAGATCATGTTTTCTATTCTCCAACTCATGTTCAATTAAATAAAGAAGTAATGCAGTCGTTGCATTATGATCAAGTTGTTGATGTTGAAGTTATCCGTGCATGGGTCGATGTTCTTAATTTTAAGGAGCTAAAAAGATCTTCATCATCTCCTCATCGCGTTTTTTGCCCACCAAACCTTATTGTAAGTTTTTTCATCATTTTTACATTTTCCATGTCATTTAAAAATAAACATAGTCTTATTAGCTAGCCTTTTTCAGTCCACCTGGAGCATACATGATTATTCTACGGATCTGAAAGAGAAGGAAAATGCATTTTCAGCAAATCTTGTCGACTACCTTGAACGTATTCAAATTAATCAGCATCTGAAAGGCGTTGACCTGCTTCTCATCCCTGTTGAAGAATCTGATTGCTTTTACCTCATGGTTTTCGACCTGACCAATCCTAGTATATTGGTCATAGATAGTTTCCATTCCAAAAAACCTTTGGTGAGGTTAGTTGATAGCTCTGACTATTATAAGAAGGACTCTGCCTATAAAATGGTAATTCTTTTCATCTCGAATACCTCATTAACCATTTTTGTTTTGTCGTAAGTTGTAAAAACTTATTATCTACTATTCTATTTTTAAATCTCAGAAATCCATTGTATGCGGTTACCTTCAAAGTCATAGTCACCCAATGACTCATCGGTTTACAAGGTTGAAGATCTCCCGCGTGCCGATTGATTGGGCCACCTCATCATACTCTATTCAGAATCGAGTTTTTTTGATGAGGCATATGGAGAAATATTTTGGCCAAAAAAAAGTTTTTCAGTGCGACTTCAGCAAGCATGGGAGCCAGAAGAATTGTCAGCTGAATAAACTTCGTAACAAATACGCCGCTGCTATCATGTTGTCAGAAGTTAACCTCTTGCTCCCTAAGATTAAGTCTCTTTTAATGTCATAGGATTCATGTTTTATCAACATCTATTTTTGTATGATCATTCACAGACTGCCTACTGGTGATCACCAACTTTTAGATTTTGCTATTCTCTTTTGAAACTTATATTTTATCTTATATTATTTTCACTTCCTACTATCTTGTGCTATATAGTATTTTTGGGTAGTTTGACTTCTATGAATTTACATATGTAAGCAATCTTTCTTACATATGTAAAAACAAAGACTTACATATGTAAGCCTAAGACTTACACATGTAATCCAGTATTACATATGTAAACCCAAAGACTTACATATGTAAAATGTAAGTACTCTCTTATTTTACATATGTAAACACAGTACTACTTTACACATGTAACCCAGTCCTTACATCATGTAACACTACGACGTACACATGTAACCCAGTCCTTACATTATTTCACATATGAAGAGTCGTAGGTTACATATGTAAACCAGTATTTTACATATGTAATCTAGTACTTACATATGTAAACCAGTAATTTACATATGTAATGCAAATACTTACATATGTAAAACCATTTTTGTTACATATGTAACCCTATGTAACAGTTCTTTACTTATGTTAACTTTTGGGTTACATATGTAAACAAAGAGTGAACTAGTAATTACATATGTAAACTAGTAATTACATATGTAAACTAGAAATTACATATGTAACCCAGTCCTTAGATACATAATATAGTACTTACATATTTAATCCAGTCCTTAGATACATAATTTAGTACTTACATATGTCAAATGTAGGTAATCCACTAATTTACATATGTAACCCAGTCATTTACACTTGTAATTTAGTAATTACATATGTAATCCAAATACTTACATATGTAAAACCAGTAATTTACATATTTAACCCAGTCATTTTATTTTTTCACATATGTAAACTCTTATGTTAACTTACATATGTAACCCTATGTAACAGTACTTCACTTATGTTAAATTTTGGGTTACATATGTAAGTCTCGTGTGTTTTACATATGTAAACTAGTAATTACATATGTAAACTAGAAATTACATATGTAACACAAGTATTGGATTAATCTTGGTTCATATGTAACACCGGAAAAGGCACACGTAATATGTAACCCAAACATTTTTTCATATGTAACCCAATGTAACATGACTTTACCTATGTTTACGCCCGGTTTGTGTGTTTACATATAATTTGTTTTACATATATATAATGTTTACTTAAATATGTATCTCAAACCTATTCATATGTAACCTGGGAACCTACACACGTGAAATAGTAGGTACATATGTAACTGAATTACATATGTAACCCAGTAATGAATCTATGTTATAAGAAAGTAACCCAAGATTTTTACAGCAGAATATTGTAATTGTTGTTACAATATGTTGCTCAATTAATACATACCAACGATTTGGGTCAGAAAATTGTTGCATATGAAACATACTAGGGATACAAAGAACTTAAAGTAGAGATACATTAACATATAAGTTGATATAACTGTCTGCCATCAATCATCTCCTCCCCCGTCGCTTGAAGATTCATACTCGTATGAATCTGAATCATCCCCACCCTCGTTGCTTGAAGAAGATGCATCTGGATCAGGTTTGAACCAATCAAAATCAAATAGTTCGTCATTTTTCACAGGAGCATTTTCGACAATCTCTGGCTGTTGGAATAACGGAGTGGATTCAAGATACTCCATATACTCAACCAGTTCCTTCTCAAACTGAGCATCATCGTCAAACTCACACCCTTTCAAACCCCATCCCACAGTTTGGACATCAAATTGATGATTTTTGGTCTGGTTTGATTCATTCATTTGGGTGTTCGGTTTGAACACAAAATGAAAATAGGGCGGGTAAACTTTTGGGTACGAGACACTTCCTTCGCCCGCATCCACTCCACAAACATCCGGGTTATTCCAGAGTCGGGTGACAGGTGGGTAAAGATTGGAATATGATGAGCATCCCATATTCACCCCAGCATATGTTTCCTGTTTCACCTCTTCGATCTTTGGAATAGAAGACTGCTCTTCAGACTTGATTCCAAGTTTTTCAAGCCCCATTCCAGATGGACTAACAAGCGGGGCATCCCTGTTACAATAAGAAGCACACTTCGATGAAACTGGACTTTTTAACCTATTTTTTGTGTTCGAGGTGAACATTTTAGGTCTCGATGTTTCACCATTTTCAGACGCACTACTCTCAATTTTTGGAGTCTTGAGAAGAAATCTGGTTTGGTTGTTCATCACTCTAAACTTTTTGTATTCTATAGAAAACATAACCCAACATAACACCCTATATATAATAAGATTTTTGTTAGGTGGTAGGTTTGTAATTAATGATCAATAGTACATGAATCATTAATGTAGACCCTTACACCCACCTGCCCTTGCTATTAGGAGTTAACTTTTTTTTGACATAAAGTTCGAATGGCTTTTACAGCAGCATTTATTGTAATTGAAGATAAGGTAGACTAAAACAACATGAGGTACTAAATAATAGATGATAGAAACCATAACATTACCCATAATATAGTACGTTACATGGACTTGCATACATTACAAAATAATGAAAATTGTATCCATTACACAGGATACTTAAACATACTAGGAGGTGGTGGGGGTGTTAGGAGTTTTTCAGGGGTTTAGATAGGCCATAAAGACCAATACACCCCAAAAAACACAACCAGAATGTTTCTATATTGTTACGTATGTAACATTAATAACTGCTACTAATGAAACAGCATTAATGTTACCTGTAAGTAACAAAATAACCAAAATACTCCACCATCACCTCCAATTTAATTGCATACTAATAATTAAAAACAACCAAACTAAAATAACATCCCAAAAGAAAGTTCACGTTCAACAGCACCACCATTCAATCGCTACCCGAATCCACATCCTCAAATTCATCACCCTCCTTCATTTTCATCTTGCAGTTTCGCGAATCATGATCAGTCACATAGAGCATGCAAGTCTTGCACTGACGCGGCGCCTTAGGAGGCTTCTTGCTGGCTTTCTCACCCGGACCCGTAATCCGACGCTTCCTGCCACATCCTTTAGTCCTCACACCAATTGGGTTTCCAACTTCAACATCCACATTCATTGATTGACCAACGAGCTCCTCAACCACCTCAGCCTCTGAATTACCAAGCACCAAACATCCAACGCCATCTCCAAGTACTTCTCTTCTCAGGCCCCTTAACCTCTCAGCAAGAACACCCATCCCAACTTCATCAGATCTTAGATCGTCAACAAATCCAAACATCAACTCCATTAATTCCTTCCTCAAAACACTGATCGGACTGTTGTCAACACCATAACGCTTCTCAACAGCGTATACTTCTCTTGGAAGTACGTTCCTTGTCCACCTCTTTGAAATATACAATGATGGTATTTCATGTACGTGGTTAACTTGAAACACATAAAAGATATGCCTACACAAATATCCAATCCTCTCAAAACACCTGCATGAGCAACTTGTTTTATGATCCACAACATCAAAATTAACCTGCAAATACCATTGGGAAAAGTTTGTAAAATCATATCACTTTTCATGGTTACATACGTAAACTGGTACATATTTAAAAACACATTCTTCAATAAAAGGTTACATATGTAACCATGTACCTGAAAAGTGTACACCACAGCAGTAGAAGTGCTTCTCTGGCAAACAGAATAAACATGCTCTGATCCATCTACCTCAGTGTTAGATATGTAGCAGTAATACCTTGCTTCATTTATCTCTTTTTCAACCTCACCGAAGATGGTTTGCGTATAAACATCAAACGCATGCCTTTGAATTGGCATTTCCATATCACCATGGTAAGAAATGGATGATGTTTTGAAATCAGCAGCACGTTGTTTATATCGTTGGCTTTCAAGGCGGGTTTCAAAGCATAGCATAAACTGAACCAGTGTATGGGCACTGGTAGAGCTCACTTTGAATGCAGCGTTTGAGCTTTCACAAACCGATGTTGTTTTTAGCAAACAAGACATGGGAACATCTCTAAAATAAGCTGGTATCCAACGTTCACGAATTCCATACATCTCAGCTAACCAGTCATTCCCACCTAAACCAAAAGTTTGAATAAGTTCACCCCACTTCCTTTCGAAGGTACTTGTCTTCATATAGTTGCTCCACACAAGTCGATGAAGTTGAGCCCTAACATCAGTATTTTGCAACAAATCCCCTTTTATCTGTTAATACAATATACTCATCAGTTTATGTTTTTTTTATCTCTTAAAGAATTATATTAGACAGTAAGGTTACTTATGTAACAGCGGTATACATATACATTATCAATGATTAATCTAGTTACCTTAGAAGGCAGTTTTTTCATTATGTGCCACATGCAAAGCTTATGTTTGGCTTCAGTAAAAACAGCAAGAACAGCAGCCCTCATAGAGTTATCTTGGTCAGTTAAGACTAACATTGGTTCCTTCTTGTGAGCCTTTAGAAAGTTCTTTAGCAACCACGTATACGATTCAGTAGTTTCATTGAATAACAACCCAGCACCAAAAGTGACACAACGACGATGATTATCCACACCTGTAAAAGGTACAAACACCATGTTGTACCTGAAATTTTGTTTCACAACAGTTTATCAGTTGTAAGATAGAAGTTACATATGTACCTTAAATAAAATGTTACATATGTAACATATATAAGTAACATAACAAAAGATATCTTACTTGTTGGTCTGGTATGTTGCATCAAACGCCAAAACATCACCAAAGGCCTCATAGTTAATCTTCGATATCTCGTCAGCCCAAAAAAGGCATCTCAGCTTGCCTTCAACAACCAGATAATCAAGGTAGAAATCTGGCAACATTCTAGCTCTTTCATTTAATCGATTCAGGACAAGTTGGCTATCTCGATCACCAATAAACATTCGTGTGTTTTTACTAAAGTTTTTAAAATCCATTGGTGTTCCATTCACGTTATGGTGACCACCCATCATTGAAACCATATATCTATGTGCCTTAACAGGCCCTACACTGTTTAAACTCATGTTATGTATAAATTTCTGTGTAGAAAATGATAACTTCCGGCTAATTTTTGACAGATCAGTGTTAAAACCTTCGACCAGGGAGTGATTATGACCCTCAGAAAATTTAATAACAGACACAACACCTTTGGTTGGGCAAAATCTCAAAAGTACATGCGCTTGACAATCATTACGTTTGTATGTACTTTGCCTACAACTAGTCGAAGAATCGAACTTCTTTTTTGATTGTGGTTTACCCGACCTGTTACACCTAAAGTATTTAAGCACAACACATCCTCTTATCCTACATTTTTTATGTTGTCCTATACGAACATTGAACCCACAGGCATGTGCATAACTTTTGTAAAAATTATACGCTTGAACCAAACCAGTGTATGATGAGCCAACAACAGGTTTCAATGTCTCATCAACCTTTGGAACCCACAGCTTGGTACCATTCGGTGAAATAAAAACATCAGAATTTTCTTCAATTAGGTCATCAGAGTATATTTCTGTTTTATAATAAACATTAAAAAAGGAATGTGTAAATATAACATTCCATCAAAATATATTACAGTAAACAATAACAGGACATTAAAAGCAAGAGTCAGAATTCATTTACCCTCACTAACTTCGTGCTCCAAAATTAATGGCGATGTATCAGACCCACCAGAATCAAAGTTAAGGGGGAAAACATTAATTGGAGAATCCATTAAAGTTCTTCAATGGAAGCAGATAGGAAGTGGTAGATGAAGTGAATAAATGCTAAGTATTTATTGAGGAACCAGCGATGGCGGGAAAACAACAATTCCTTTGCTTTAGGGTACAAAATTTGGGAGGGAAAATCTTCTACAGTAGGGGTTGCAGGTTATTTAATGAAGGGAAGATATGAGAAGGGAAGATATGAAATTTTTTAATGAAGAAGTACAAGGTTGCAGGTTTACGTTTGAAGAAAAGGGTTTAGTTTTTTGAAGAAAACGGCGGTTTGCATGTAGCCAAGACTCTCCTTTTCGCAGGTAATAAAGAACTTTCTCTCTGCAGGGGCTGGTTCGATTTGATGTATCAAGCCTCTCCTTTTCGCAGGTTATAAAGCAAAAGTTTTCGCAGGTAATAAAGCAATCAGTGGAGTAATTGACATAAATACCCTTCCTTACAAAAGGTCAACAGGAGACGTGGATATCCTCATAGCCCTTCAAATGGTTTATTTAGTTTTCTCAAGTGGGAAGGGTTTGCAATATATCCCCACCCTATATATATATATATATATATATATAGGGTTAATATATGGTGGAAACCCTCATGAGCCTTGAAAACCATAGAAACCCATCTAAAGGCTTCACATTGCACCACATCATCATCTTGATCAAATGCTAGAAGGGCTTGATGGTCATTTTCCCCCATCCTTTTATTTATTTATTTTTTCTTGTCAGAAATTAAATATATATATGTCTGCACATCTTTCACCAATTCAAAATTTTCAAAATTTTCAAAACTCAAAACCCACAAGAAACCTTGATGCTCGCCGGAAACCACCACCACTGCCGCCTCTACTACTCCACCACCGTTACTCTCCTCCACAACACCGTCGCGCAAAGCCACCAAATAGCGATCTTTCATATCCGTCGCCCGAATCCACCGACTCATCCTTCCGCCACAAACGAACGCCGCCGCTACGGAGGCAGCTTCTCCACCGCTGTTCATCGTCTTCAACCGTCGCACACCACCATCGCCTCCTTCAACCGTCGCACACCACCGCTGTTCATCGTCTTCAAACCCAGATCCGTCACCGCGTCCACCGCTGTTCATCGTCTTCAACCGTCGCACACCACCATCGCCTCCTTCAGCCGTCGCACACCACCGCTGTTCATCGTCTTCAAACCCAGATCCGTCACCGCCTCCACCGCTGTTCATCGTCTTCAACCGTCGCACACCACCATCGCCTCCTTCAGCCGTCGCACACCACCGCTGTTCATCGTCTTCAAACCCAGATCCGTCACCGCCTCCACCGCTGTTCATCGTCTTCAAACCCAGATCCGTCACCGTCGCCGTCACCCGTCCAATGGCGACATGAGTATGCTTATTATCTGAGGTTGAATTTGTAGCTTATACAATTATATATCTGAAATTGCTTCCTCTGTTTCGTTTCGCAAAATCGAGAAAAAAAAAAGTTAGGGTTCTTCGTAATGTTTTAGGGTTCTTCGTAATGAAATTGCTTCCTCGTAAAGTTTGCTGATTTTAAATGCTTGCTGATTTTAACCCAATTTTAATGCTTGCTAAAAAAAAAAGGTATGGGGATTTTAACCCAATTTTAATGCTTGCTGATTTTAAATGCTTGCTGATTGGGATCTCGATGTGCTGCTATGCAGGTAATTTTTAATACAGTAATTTGATTCTACCGTGGAAAAAGTAGAGTTTGGCCCAAGTTGGATTTTCTTTTAATACAGTAATTTGATTCTATGCAGGTAATTTTTAATACAGTAATTTAAAGTTTTCTTTTAATACAGTAATTTTTAAGAGTTTGGCCCAAGTTGGATTTTGATTCTACCGTGGAAAAAGTAGAGCACTTAAAATGATTTACGTTTAGTAATTTTTATGGGTGGTTGAATGGATAATTAATAAATTGTTTGGTCATATCCGTTAGTAAAAGAACGCTTACTGTGTAATATACATATGTAAATGTTAAGATTCTCAATCCCACTAGTCTAAAAAAGTAGGTGTTTCTAAGAATATTACATATAGTTCAAGTGTATGTTTTACATATGTAATGTCTTATATAACAAGTTTGAAAACATGGATGTTACATCTAAAGAAGACATAAAAATATACTTTTTATGATTTACATATGTAAATCTACTTTTTATGATTTACATATCTTATTTTACATATGTAGAACTAATGTTTACATATGTTTTATATAATGTTTAATATCAATAATACATTTTTACATATGTAAAACTAATGTGACATATTTTTTACACATGTAATATATATGTAATTGGACTTTTGTAGGTCGAAAACTGGTTTATAATCTTATTTTACATATGTAATATCTAAAGGTGTGGTTTGATAGCAACTATCTGATTATGTTTACATATGTAAAAACTTGTTTATAATCTTTGACATATATAATATCTTATTTTTTCATATGTAATAACTAATTTTACATATGTAAATTTACTTAGGTAACATGTTATATCCCATTATCTCGTTATATATTATAAGTTACATATGTAAACGTGTGTTTGTGTCAAAGATTATAATTTACATATGTAAACGTGTGTTTGTTATATCCCATTATCTCGTTATATATTATAATTTACATACTTACGTAACGTGTTATATTTTGTATATAAACTGATGGACTTATTTCCTTCGTAGGTTGTGAGATTGTGTCAACTAATGTTAAATATGTAACATATTTAAGTTTACATATGTAAACTGTGATATCTCAATATCTATTTGAATTTACATATGTAAACTTGTGATACATACGTAAATTTATGTTTGTTTCGTGTTACGTCTCGTTATATATTTTAATTTACATATGTAACATGCTGTGATTTTTACATATATAAACTGATGAACTTGTTTTCTTTGTAGGTTATAAGATTTTCTATTAAAGACGAGGATGATTATCAAGAACTCAAGCATAATTAGCTTTTATATTTTTTAGCTTGTTATATATATATATATTTTTTTATCATTTTATATAAAACATTTTGTTATGTTTAATGTTGATTGTGACGGTTACTTATAAATTAATAAAATATACTTGTTATTTTTTATTTCATTTGTCAAGATAATTTACATATGTAAAATGCTGTAAGAAAAGTGTTTAATAGTAATAATACATTTTTTACATATGTAAAACCTCTAGATCTTGTAAATTGAAAAGTAGGAGAGAGAAATTTAAAAGTAGGAGAGAGAAATTTAAAAAGTAGGAGAGATAGTAATGATTGGTGCATTGGAAGTTGAAAAAGTAGGAGAGAGAAACGTGTGTAAGATTACCATGTTGCCCTTTTGTACCTTTTTTGTATTAAAATTAATAAAAAAGAAAATAGAAAAATCAAGATTGAATCTCATCCATCCATTGATCTTGATCAATGGCTCATGAAGGGTTTTCAGGGTTTTCAAGGCTCAAGTGGGTTTCCAAATTATCCATGCCCTATATATATATATATATATATATATATATATATATATATATAGTGAAAAGTTCATTGTAGACACCCCCATAAGTGTAGACAGGTAGACACCATTTTCACCATTAGATCTCTTGATCTAATGGTTGTGATTAATTTTCTTTTTTCTCATTAATTAGAAACTTTCACATGTGAAAAAGAGCTATTTCACATGCGAAAGTGTCTACAATGAACCTCACCCATATATATATATATATATATATATATATATATATATATATAGTAAGGCTATTCGTAATGGGGCGTTTTTGGGCTCCATAACGCCCCGCCCCACTACGCTTAGGCGTTATGGGGCGTTATAGACGAAAAAAAATTCTCGGGCGTTAGCCAGGTAACGCCGAGAGAGGAGATCAGAAATCAAATGATTGTGGGGCAATGCCCCATTCAGGGCCTTATGGGGCCTTATCCATTACGGGTAGCCTAAGGATCATGTGAAAACAACTTTTATTGCGAAAACACGAAAATAAATATTAAAACCTCTATAACTTTTTCATACGTTAATATTTCTTAAAACAATTTGCACCAAAATCCTTATAATTATGTTATCTTTAGTTCTGGAAATATTAAAAAAAAACAATTTTTTTTAAAAATTATTATTGCACAGGTGCAATAATTTATTTATTATTATTATTGTACATATGCAATAATATTAAAACCTTTATAACTTTTTTATATGTTAAAATTTTTTTATAAAAAGTTGCACCATAAATCTTATAATTCCGTTATCTTTACTTCTGGAGAAAATTAAAAAAAAAATTCAACGTTTTTTTTTTATTTTTTTATTATTGCACATGTGCAATAAAAATTATTATTGCACATGTGCAATAATATTAAAACCTATATAACTTTTCATACGTTAATATTTTTGATAAAAAATTGTACCATAAATCTTATAATTCTGTTATCTCTAATTCTGGAAAAAATTAAAAAAAATTAACGTTTTTTTTGTTAATATTGCACATGTGTAATATAATTAATACGTATTATTGCACATATGCAATAATAAAAAATCATGAAATTTTATATGTTTATTTTTTTCCCCAGAATTAAAGGTGACATAATTTTAAGACTTTTGGTGTAAATTTTTAAAAAAATATTAACGTATGAGGAAGTTATAAAGGTTTTAATATTTGTTTTCGTGTTTTCGCAATAACATCTTGTTGTTATTTGATCCTTCCCCTAATATATATATATATATATATATATATTATATATATATATATATATATATATATAAATATATAAATATATTATATGGTTTTAATCATTTATCTTAATTGATCAATTACCTAATTAACCCACATTTATTCGATGGACGTAATTGCCCTTAATGATAGAATTAAGGTTTCCCATTGGGTGTATATATAGAGCTTATATCAGAGAGTTACACGTTAAATCACCACATATAATACGACCTCCTCATCTGCTCTCTCTCTAAAAAGATTCGCAGGATCTCCTATGATCTCCACTTCAACCCGGGCCAACGAGCCATGCATTTAGAAATGATTTTTTTAGATTCAGTACCAACATTAGCATGGATGAGCAACAAGACCTCTGACAAGCATTGGTCCAACACAAGCAACAAATGAGAAAGTCAACGATGGGTCAACTAACTTCAAATACGCATGAATTTTTTTTCAATTCGTTCCTCCCATCTAGAATCTCCCAACCTCCTGGGTTCAAACATGCTTCTAAATGCAACTAAGCAGCTGAATTAATACGTAAAGAAGTCGCATTTGGGAAAACCGCAAACACCTTCCCTAGGGTAAACTTTGAATCTCTAGCGACTCTTGATGCGCTGTGTTCCAAATAATGTCAGATCTTCTACTGCTGTTGTGATTAGAAACCGTGAAAGGAAGGAGCCAATATAATAAGAACTTAGCCAAAGTGTTCTCAAATTTTCAAACTTGTTCAGGAACAATGCACTTCCAAAAACGTGAAGGAACCGAACGTTAAGATGAAAGTGAGATAACATAGGAGCTTCAACATTAAGTGTGATAACATTGGGCATGATATGGTCAATTTGAAGTGTGATGAGGTTGGGGGTGATTAGATTCAAAGATTGCAAATCTTTACATGTAGCAAAATGACAGGTTTTGAGGCTGAGAAGGTGGATCTTAGGATCTTTAAGCTCACTATTATATAGCAATTCAAGAACTTGAAGATTAGGAAAATAATGATTAAGCTCGTTAAGGTGTTCGTCTTCTAATCCTCTTGTGAATGCAAGTGTCAAACTTGTTAGCTTTGGCATTGGATTCATATTGCACATAGAACAACATTCAGACTTCATCTTTAAGTTAACAAAATTATGACATGCATCAATCAAATATAGAGAAAGTTGACAATAATAAATCATGTATTAATAAACAAGCCTTTATTTAACAAAGTATACTTTATATCGATCTCTAGGGTAATTTTCACTCTCTAGAGGTTAACATCCCTATCTGTCAGAATATAAAAGATGAACACAATATATTGGATAAATAATCAACTTACAATGAGCAGAAATCAATGCCAAAAAATTCGATTTACGTTAACTATAGAAATCATATATTGAAAGTGATTTCAATGACCTCGAAATCCTAGGCAGCCACTCTTTAGCAACATCCCCGTGGGTGATGGAGAAATCATCATCGCGCAAAAGAACATTGTATAGATCTTAAATGTAGATGCACACGGATTCAACAACTTTCAGTTTCGAAATAAATCCAGGAAAACCGTTTTCAAAGGTTTAGTGCGTCGATCAGAACTTGAAGAATTCGAACCCTATTGTACCCTTCGCATGAGCATCGAAGATTAATTGATCAAAGGCCTCAAAATACGGTATCGAAAGCCTTGGAAGCGACTCGGCAACAAGCAACATCTATGGAGTCATGGAGTCGGGTGAGAATTCGGAGAAGCACATCGTGAGGGTGTTTGTCCATGGCTCCTCCTGCTCGTCGTGGGTGAGTTAATTTCAATATTATAACTCCCTTTGTTATACATGCCAACAATTGATACACTCGGCTCAATTTCTAGAGGTTTTACCTTTCTAGGGCTTTAGATTATAAGCATAAGTAATAAAAACCAATTTTTCTTTATCTTGTTCATACTATTATTTAAATGTTAAATTAAGATGTGCATGTAGGAAGTACCGGAATTTTAGAGTTAGGGCTAAAAGCTTTTTACGGAAAGAATTTATAAAAAGCTGATGTGACATGCTGACTAGATAAATTTGTGAGAAAGATGACTCTAGCGTTGCGAATAGTCTAATAGAAATTGAAAATTATTTATTAAAATAATTTGTGTTTATTTTTTTCATTAACTTAGTAACTCATATGTTACACACGTTGATGTATAACCAATTAAACAGAAACCGAACATAATTAAATCTAGCGGTATATTAGTTTACTAGGTTTGTTACCCGTGGGGAACACGGGGCATATTTAGTGAAGTATTTATTGGTAAATATCGTTAGAACGGTTGCAGTACACTTAATTTTTGAGTTTATGTTTTGACTATAGCATTTCTTATGGAATATTTATCTTCAACATGAAATGGATGTAAATAAGAATAGATATAAATAGATCAGATGAACATACAAAATTATTGGGTTATTCTAGTGAATATGTAAGAATTACAAATCCCTTAACATTTATTTGGATACCACATTAGATGTTGTATTTGTAATATTTCATTCCTTGTCTAATATTAACAGCTTGAGTCCTTCTCTGGTTTTAACTCTTGAGAACGCTACGCACAATTGACCGTGTGAGAACCGATTTCCTCAAAAATAAACCTACCTTTACGAGTGACTATCCTTAACTTTTATTTACTGTCATTGCGAAGCACACGGCTATTGAAAACGGTCCCCCTTTTGAATATCTAAAGTAAGCACTTATGGTTTAAGTTTTTAAAAAGAAACAGTTGCCACATATAACTTGTATAGAACTTCAATAACATTAAACTTCATTCAATTTCCACATGAGATTAAATCTCCCCTATATCAAATTAAGATGCGCACTATACACACCAGACCAAAGTATGATAAAAAAAAAGTTACCCACTAAAAACATGGCTACCAACGCATCTAACATACATGGATGTGTGGAACATTTTGCTTATAATTCGTTGATTCTACTACATGAGTTACAAAAAAAAAAGTATATATTTTGGCCCATGAAAATTACTTTCATGTTATTATATGTAATTATATCATCATAAATAAACTGATGGTGTTAATTTGTGACCAGGCTATGTCTGATAAATTGTCAAAATCTCCATACTCTAATTTTCATTATACATATCATGGAGATAATTCAGCCAAAAATCTAATGTGCTTTCGAAGTAATATTGTATTGTAACCTAACATACATTCTACAGTTGCGAAGTTATGATTTCAATCTTAGCAATTCTCACTGATTGTAATTAGTAGGCATGTAACTTAACACGACACGAGCCTGCTCGGTCTGCAGCTTCGCTTCTAACTTGGATATGACAGATGGGTCATCGCTCATCCTGTCAACACCATAGCTGTCACAGTTTTTCTTGAAATTGTAGTCTGTAATTGAGAGTATTTCTTATCAATCAGATCATCTAGTTCAATTGGGTAAGCTTTGGCCGGTTGAAACACAGAGGCAGCTTCTAACATGGTATGTGTATATATAAAGTCACTTTGCGGTCAAATAATGTGACCGAAACAGAGCCACTCACATCTTGTACGACAGCGTCAATGCGAAACCTAGTTGAATAGTGCGTAGCTTCATCACCAAGTCGCGCTTGTTGGCATCGAGCTGGCGAATGAGAGTGACTGAGCCGGAGTCCATTAAGCTGAAATCAAAGGAGACACTCAAAACCTTAAAACAATGTACCATACAATAGCAGGAGTTGCTAGACTCGATGTAAAAATAAAACAGTAGCAAGTTTACATAAAAAAGTTTGTATATTTCTTTCTATATTTTAAGGCAATATTAATAATAACATTAAATTTCAAGCTCTCATATTTACCAAGTTGTTGAAGCTTACTTATTAACTGAAGAAGTGGAGAGTAGTAACAACCATCTCTGTTTACCAGAAAACAAACATGCAAACAACGCATACCTTAAAAACATAAAGGAATGAATTGCATACGAGCAATTAAACAAAAAAAGAAAAAAAGAAAAAAAAAAACAGCTTATCCATTGCAGAACTACAGAAACAATTGGCATACCATCTAACTTCTTAACATAAAGTGAAGCATACCCAAGAACCATATATTCACGAAAATCATGGACAACATCTGGAGAAATTCATTTTTAGTGAAATAAAAGTTTGGAATTTTGCCTATGACACATTTTTTAAATAATTATCAAGCAACTATACCATTTTGTTGGATCATGAGTAGGCTTGTAGCCATTATATTGATATTATATGTTAGAGGTTGAAAATAAACTGGTTGGTAACATGTCAGAACAAGGTGATTTTTAACCCGGTATTAGGGAATGGTTCTTCAAGCAAATGGTTTGGGTGAGTAACCACAACTGGTCAAACAGTAAGAACTGATGTAATATTGACCTGATAGATAGCAACAACAAAAGGCTTCAATAAGATTACAAAAGACCTGCAAATGGCACACAGATAGTTTGCAAAAAACAGGCCTTCCAGACCTATACAATCATGAAAGAGAATGTGCCACCCTTTTACCAACATGTAAAGGCTGTAGTAACTGTGATCACTGATAAATCAACTACAAATGTGCCACCCTTTTAGCATACAACCATTAGCTGATACATACTTTTTCAAGTACTAATTCAAATCCTTGAATCTCATGTATTTGTAGCACCAACATAGGCTTAGGAATAAAGAAGACTATGAAAAACAACCACCTGTTCTCTAATATTGCATTCTACCCTCTACAAATGTGTGCATGTAAAAAGTATGTTAGAGTTAATTTTCCCAGAAGATTATGGAAGCCATGGAGAGATATCGAACTTAGTTTATATATATTAAAAATAAAGTGAATTCTTAATTCCGAGAATACTGACTTTAAGAAAAGTCAAATCTATCTAAAATTTAAGCCTACGAATCTTTGAATACAAAATCAGATACGACTAAAATCAGAGAAAGAAAATAGAGAACCTTACCTATGGTGAAACGACAGAGAGGAAGGGAAGCAGATAAATGTAATAGGAGAACCAGGCGATGAAGATGAGGGATGGAGACATAGGGCGATTTATAGCGCGGTTGATTTACGAACGACCAATGAAAAAGCCGTCGGTTGACATCCCAAATCGAGGCCATTGATGAGGCTGCAAAAGAAACTGAAATTAGGTTTGAATGCGACCTTCGATTCTGTAATTACGTTTCAGTTTCAATGCGTCGTTCCTTAAGATGATACTGGACTGAATAACGTGGACGATACATGTAGACGAACTAAAGATTATTGAAGGAATCCGTAACTGAACATCGTGGACTATGCAATTGAATTATTGATGTATCCAAATCGCAAAGATGATTGCGGTAAAGCGGAAACCAAAAACTAAAAGGGGAATAAATGCATTTAGGGTTAAATGCCAGAGCAATGAAGAACCAATTTAATGAGTTGTAAGTTCGTAAAGAGTGAGTGGAGGGGATGGAATTCAATGATCCTCTTGATTGCTTTGAAGCATAAGGAATTAAAGATGGGACGATGAGATGATTAGAGGGTTCGCGTCCTTCACTGGGATTTGGCGGGAGAAAAATAACGTTAAGCACTGAGAGGGAGACACGTGGAAGAAAAAGTTTTTCACTTATTAAAGTAGTAGATTATTGAAGATTTTGATCAAAGATGACAAACTTGAAAGGACATCTTTATTAGAAAAATCCAGAAGAATTAATTACGAAGATGAATGATATTATTGCAATTAACAGCTAACTTAAACTAAATCTAGCTTAACTAATCCTAACAAACTTTTAAACAAAAATTACAACTACAATCCCTGCAGTTTCCTTCGGATGTCATTATTAGCCCAAACTTAAGTTAACTAACCGTTAACATGTTTAAACATATCTAACAATCTCCTCCCTGATTCTGAACACTTTCAGCTACAATATTGTCAGAATCATCAAACTCAGAGATATGACAATTCAACATTATCAGCCCATACCAGTGATCCATAGATTTGTGTATGAGATGTGTTGAATCCCCATTTCTACTTGAGTTCAATGAATTCTTTCATGCCAAGTAGTTGTCTCATCTCATTGAATCTGTTTCTTGCTAGAGCTTTAGTCAAACCATCTGCCTTTTGCTGACTCCTACTAAGAAATTCCACTTCAATTTCTTCCCTTTCAATACACTTACGAATGAAGTGAAATCTAAGATTAATATGCTTTGACCTGCCATGGAAGACAAGATTCTTCATCAAAGCAATTGCTGATCTGTTATCCACCAAGATCTTTACTTTCTTGTGCTCCTCCCCTGTTAATTCCTCTAAGAATCTTGCTAACCATAAAGCTTGGCAGGTTGTAGTTGTTGCTATCATAAACTCAGCCTCACAACTTGAGAGTGCAACAGTCTTCTGTTTTTTAGAATGCCATGACACCACTACATTATTATAAAAGAACACATCTCCTGAAGTACTCTTACCATCATTAGCATCCATCAAGTGATTACTATCACTAAAACCAACCAATTTAACTTTCTGTCCTGCAGCATACAAAATCCCATAATTCACAGTTGCTTTACTATCACTAAAATCAACTAAAACCCATGTTTTATTCTTCTCTATAGCTCCCATTTCCTCACTCATAGCAGCCATCCATCTATCATCCTTTGCTGCTTCTACATAGGATTTAGGCTCATCAGCATGTTCAAGCAACAATGACACTTGTTCTTCTATTTCCTGTGTTTGCTCTACCTGTCTAAGCCTATTATCCAAGACATAGTCTTTTAAATGGCTTGGAACTTTTCTAGTCCTTCCTGATCTCTTAGAGGTACTAACTTCATTCTGGCTTTGACTAACATGTGATTCAGTTTGACCTTGAACTTGTTCATTCTCTATATCAGACTCACTCCTTGAATCACTATGCTCAGGCTCCTCACAAATTTTCTCTACATCCTCCTCTATATCTAGACCAGTATCCCACACTGCACATTATCATTTTCCTGCACATATTGGGTTTTATGACATCCTGCATCCCAGTTCCAACTCCTAGATTCATCAAACCTTATATCCCTGCTAATGACAATTCTACCCTTAGGAACATCTAGCATCCTATACCCTTTAGTCCCTTCCTACACACCCAAATGCACCATAGGAACACTTCTTTCATCCAATTTCCTTAAGTCAGGAATAGTTACCTTTACAAAACCAACACACCCAAACACCTTTAAATGCTTAAGGTTAGGCTGTTTCCCTTTTATCAAAGTGTAGGGAGTCATATCCTTCAAAAACTTTGTAGGTAATATATTCTGAATATAAACAGCATGCCTAACTGCCTCAGCCCAATATTCCTTAGGGAGTTTCATGTCCTTCAAGAGGCATCTAGTCATGTTCATAACATATCTATTCCTCCTTTCCACCACACCATTTTGTTGTGGTGAATAAGGTGCAGTTAGAAGCCTATTGATCCCATTTTCTCCACAAAAACTACTAAACTTAAGAGAAGTGAACTCTCCTCCCCTATCAGATCTTACAGATCTTAGTTTAAAAGCTATTTTCCCTTCAACCTTAGTTTTAAACCTCTTAAATGTGTCAAAAGCTTCATCCTTATGTTTCAGAAAATATACCCACATATATCTTGAAAAATCATCTACAACATAAAATATCTAATTCCTGACTTAGTTTCTGGGGTTATAGGACCACACAAATCCATTGATACAAGCTCCAGGGGTATTTTGGTTTTAAAAGTTGATTCCTTAGGGAATTAGTTCCTAATCTGCTTCCCTGCCATAAATGTATCACATATTTGAGAAACATCTCTAATATTAGAAATCCCATGAACTATGTCCTTATGGGTTATTTGCTCTATTGAACTCATGCTAGCATGACCCAATCTAGCATGCCACAACCCTTCATCATTACCTATCCTAGCTTGTAGACACATAGATGTACCCTTTCTTAAAGCAACCTTGTAAAGCCTATTATGAGATTTTTGCACCTGCAACAAGAGTTTCTGATTCTTGTCAAATAACCACAAGTAGTCACCCTTGATCCTGCTTTCACAGCCTCTCTCAGCTAGTTGGCCCAAGCTAATTATATTACTTCTTAACAGAGGTATATAATACACGTTGCTTAAGATTTTCTGATCCATGGTCCTCCCTTCTAGAACAATGGAACCTTTACCCTTAACTTCTACACTAGAACCATCACCAAACCTAACATTTCCAGTGACTTTAGTGTTCAAAACAGAAAACAAGGAAGAATTACCTGACATATGGTTAGAGGCTTCATTATCAAGATACCACACAACTTCATTCTCCTCATTCGCCTTTGAGTCTTTGAAATTTACAGGCATTACACTCAACTCATCGAGATGAACTTCTTCATCAGCCAATTCTGGACCCCAAACCACCAGCAATGCAGAATCATCTTCAATGTCTTCCATCAGATTTGATTCTTGCTCACTAATCTTCTTTCTTGGGCATTCACTTGCATAATGACCAAGATTATCACACTTGAAACATTTTATTTTTGACTTATCGTTCTTGGGTCTATTAGAAGTCTGTTGATTCCTTCCCCCTTTATCCACTCCTTTACCTTTATTGTGAAATCCTTGTGAATCATCCCCATTAACTTTCTGCTTTCCCTTCTTGTCACCTTTGTTCTTATACCTATTCTATTTAGACTTTGACTGCCATTCAGCATAAGTCAACAGCAATTGCTCTTCCTTTTGAGATGAATCCTTAGCCTTCATTCCAGTCCTTTCCTCAAAGGCTTTCAATCTCCCAATTGCTTCTTGAAAAGGCATTGTGTCAAAATCCACAAATTGCTCTATAGAAGCAACTATATGGATAAATCTGTCAGGTACAGATTCAAGTAATTTCTTAACCAATGTGCCCTCTTCTATTTTGACACCAAGGTTTGCCGATCTTGTGGCAATCACCCCTAATTTCGCAGTAAATTCATCAATAGTCTCATTGTCCTTCATTCTCAGGGCTTCATATTCTGATTTAAGTGTTTGAAGCCGAGCCTTCTTGACCCTATCTTCACCAACATTCCTTGTCTTGACGAATGACCATATTTCTTTTGCAGATTCCTTCCCTGCAACTTGGAAAATCATCTCCTCAGGTAGAGCTTGGAAAAGATAGGCTATGGCTGCAGCATTCTTCTTAGGATCAATTTCAGCCCCTTTCGTCGGTTCAATCACTTCCCAAAGGCCATGCACATTAAAAATGGCCTTTAATTTGACTGCCCAGATAAGATAGTTCGAGTTCGTAAGAATCGAGCACTGCAATGGGATTGTGGTGAAGTTTTCTCGAACCACATTCCGATTGGAGTTTATGTAACAACCCGTAAGTTTTCCAAGGACTTAAAACGATAATATATACTTATGTGTTAACTGTGTTACGTAACTGTTTACTTGCAACGTGCCAATTTTATCGTAATCACTTTCATTTACAATAGGAAAATAGCCTTGACGTAGCCTTGATTCATGTTGTAAACAATAATTGAACATGAAGACTTCTTTGCACGGAATGGTCGCTGGAATTTCAATAATAATAAAGCGACTAACCGAAATCATTTATCAAATTACCAAACTATGTGGTAGACGTTAAACATGATCCCATCATCTTGTGGATTATCATTATTTTCATTTCCATTTTACGTTCATTTAAATCATTAAACTATAAGTTACATTTTATCAACCTTTTTATCATTTTATGACTTACAGAAACTATTTCACATAAAATGACAACGTGTTTAGACAATGACAACAAACGAGACTTGTGATCCATTCCTCACGTAAATCTCAATATATTTTACGTCCAAAACATTTTATTAAAACTTATTAACGTTCGCGACGATCATATTTTCACATGCATGTAATATATATATGCATGCAACGTAAGTTTTCGAAACATAAGCCTTATATTAGTTTAGTTCACATAAGTTATCGTTTTATTATTTTTAAACGTCGTGAATAACTATTTTTATAAAACATTCGTTACACTCGATTCGTTAATCATTTTATTCGTTCCTTTGCGTTCATCCGACCCGTCACCTTCCCTCCCTCTCGTCTCTCTCCTTGACCCGGCCGACCACGGGATCGAACCCGTGACCACCTCCCTCCTTTCCTCTCTTTGTAGGTTACTACAACCAAACCAAACCACCATTTAAATTTTCTAGTTACATGCTTGTACTAGAGTTGACATTATTGATGCTAAACACATCAACTTTAAGCACTCCCAACATCTTCTACAATCCTATGACTAGTAGGGAAATTTTGTCTCAACAAGCCAACAAAACTATGGACCAAAGGTCCTTAGTTTCCCTCCCACATTTCCATCTTTCCCTCTCTAAGTTTCCAGCCATGTTTACCTTTTTGCACCCACATAACACAAGTATTCAACTCCCTTGAACCCTCCTTGAAGCCCTTGTGAACCGGCCACAAGAGAAGCTCGAACCCGAGCCCTCTTTTCCCTTCCTTCTCGGCCGAACACAAGCACACACACACAAACACTTGAACTTTTATTAACCCACTTTACATATTAGATATTTATAACATAACAAGACCCAAACACTTCACTTTCTTTCTCCTCTCTCACTTTAAACCCGTCTCTCTCTCTTTCGGTTTCACTAGGACCGAAACCCACACCAACACCTAACTAAACATCTCCCTTTCATTTACACCCTCACATATATTCACCTTTCCTTTATCCTAGCTTCATTTGTTACTTTCTCCTTGCTCCTCTCTCTCTCTATAACCGTAAGTGACTCTCTCTCTCTCTACCCTCTCTCTAGATTTCTCACTCAATCTCTCATTCTCTTGATGTTTTATGTTACTAGAAAACAAGAACACTCAAGGATAACTATCATCATCATCATTTTCGGCCATCCCCATCTTCAACAAGGTTTCATCTTCATTTCTTCTAACTAAATCTTGTCTTAACAAGTATTACTAGTGTTCTTTCATAACTAGATCACTCCATTACAAGTCTTGACTCACATTGTTGTCTAAACACCATTTTGAACCATAAAAGTCTACTTACTTGTATTTAACTTCATGTTTCACCATGTATCTTGCTACTAGGAACTCATGTTAGTATTTACTTACATTATTATGTTCAAGAATAAGTTTGGTTAGACTTTTACACAAGTATTTGCCTAGTTTGCATTTTTAGTCATTAAACTTGTATTTATCATGTAATATGTGTAGATCTTGCAACTTTGGACCCCTTGATGCCTATGACACGTTTTTAAACAGAAAATATAGCCAAGACATGATATCTTAGACCTTGTAAAGTTTGCTTGTACTTAAACTCACCATAGAAACCTTTTACACACAAAAGTACACTTTATAAACCCTAGAAAGTGCCTTTTACCAAAGATCCGTTTTGACCAGAAAGTTTAGACTTTTTAACAGTAGGTTATGATGATTAAAGTGAACCTAGGACATAGCCAAAAGATTCCTTTATAAATTACTTGAATTTGGGCACAAACCGGGACTAAAACCGACACCCGACGAACCCGGAAACTCCATTTTCGTAACGAAACCCAAATCTGGTCCAAATAAACACTTAGGGTCATTTTAATGGTAAAAAACATGTTTACAAACATATATGGTGAATTTAGGAACCTAACGATATCATTTAACGGGCAAACGGGACCAAAACGGCAAAACCGACACTAGTTACATCAAACCGGCAAAACCAATGCAAACCAACACTTGAAATATTTATCTACCCATTTTGGACAGAAACTAATCATATTTTATTATACTTGGCTGATTTCTAACTTAAACGGATAAATATCGTATAATCGGCGGTTACCGTAAAATCGCCCGGTTTTCAACTACTTAGTGAAATTAATCAATTTCTCATATGAAAACCCTCATTTTGACTTAATATTTATTTACATAAATATTTATCATCTTTAAATATTATTTGGGAATTTTATATATTTTATTTAATTAAAAATGTATATTTTACATTATTTCCAAATAAACCTAAAACCGAACACTTTCACTTTGACTTTCCGAATCCTTAAACTCTAAGGCTACTTTGACGTCAAGACTTGACCTACCTAATTGGAGTGACAAATGTCAACCCAATTACTCATTGCATGTCTTATAATTATCTAGGCTTGCATTTCCGCTGATCATAGTTCCGACTACAGTTACTGAATCATGTGAGTTTTCACGGCCCCTTTTTCCTTTAACTATTTAATCTTTGGGGGAGAATTCATACATACATTTTTCCATGTTAGACAATTGGACCTTGTTATCATAACTGTTTCATGTGCTTTTCCATTGTCCACACTTGTTATCTCATGTTCATTCATGCTATAACCCAAACCCCACTATTAACTGAATCCGATTAATTATCATTTGCAAACGGTAACGTTTGAATAGATCTATTGGGTTAACGCCCCTGCTCTGATTGGTAGCTCCAATCGTGACTCCGTCTTATGTCAAAGAGTACAAATTGTTATGTCATATCTATGCGGTACCAGCCGGACAATAGGTACCAAGAGTGGGTAAACAGTCAGTTTCGGTATTCAGAGTACATGGTAACATTATCAACTAGTCTTATCAAACATTGTCAACTATTAACATGAACTATTTCCAATTACTGCTTTCATACAACCTTTAACTGCTAGCACTTTAAACCTGTGAAACTCACCAACAATTATTTGTTGACCGTTTTCTCGTATGAATTCTCAGGTACTTAAACATAATTGCTGTGCATGCATCGGACCTGCTTGCTTGTTTCCTGCCTTTGCATCTTAGGATTTATCATTTGTTTCTGGAGTATGGTTTAGCTTTTGGAGATTTTCCTGACATAACGCCTAACGGTGTCATGTCCTAAAAATCTTTTGAAACTTATGTGTTGTAAACTTAAAACTATTTACTTTTCTCATTACAATTAATCCGCTGCGTAATGATATTTGGAAAATTTCCTATTTACTCCAACAATTTAACAATTTCCAAAACGGCTCTAGTTGTTGAACCATCCAGAGTACGTTCGTAACCTTGACTGTGATAACCTTTCTCGCATCCCGACACAAATCTTACAGGGTGTAACAGAGTGGTATCAGAGCCAAGGTTATAGAACTAGATTGCATACATAGGGTCTAGACTATAGCCTAAGCTCTGTTAGTCATATTGCATGCATCACTATTTGCCTATTTAACTGATTCACATGCCATCCGTAACACATATATATATTATCATCATTACTTGGAAACTTTGTCGCAGCATGGCTTCTCATGGACCGATCGATCTGACTTCCGATTCCGAGACCGAAGTACTTTCTGACTTGGAACAGCCGGCATCTCCCATCACTACTGAGGCTCCATCACCCCCACGTTCGCCGACCAGCGTTCTTGATGGCCCCTACGATGCTGACTCCGAGCCGGAGGAGGATGCGAAGACTGACGAGGAACCGGAGGAGTACGCGCCATTCACAGTGGACATCACCGATGCAGATGAGGACGGAGATACTCTCACCGTTACCCTATCCGCTTCTAGCCCTGTTTCTCCCGCTCGTGAGCCCTCATTCCGACCGTATCGCTCCACACCTAACGGCCCCCTTCGGATGCTTACCCCTAGGAAGTCGGTTAGGCGTAGTCGACAGCATGCTTC
>JBCNJP010000010.1:87179923-87230923 GCA_039602395.1 Deinandra increscens subsp. villosa | reverse complement strand
AGAAGGTACCCTCGGCACCAAGTTCGGTGTTGAAATACTCCAACACTGATGCTCCGGTAAATACGTTCCAAGTTCGACTTGAGATAGGATGGCACGAACTACCAGTTTTTAATAATTACCATATAGGGATATTAATTACTTTTAATATTTAATTATCATCAGATACGAACGATAAACCCTATCACCACTCGGGACTAGTAAATTAATTTAACCTAATTAAAATTTCTAAGTTGTCGCGAATGGCATATTGTGTGTTAAACGGCATAAGGTCTTGATCTCGCTCGAGCCATACAAGCGAGATCATGAGGGACTTATTTGAATAAATTAAATTGAAATAAATGGTGAACAACCAAGTAGGCAACTCAGTGCATTCTTGGATACGGTTCAGCTCCCACTTGCTTTGACATCCCTCCGGAGTGTGTCCAGTCTTCGAGTCTTGGTTTTACAAAATTTACAATTACCAAAAAGTAGTAATCTAACACTAATTTGTGTACAACTTTGAAACCCTAAAACCGGGTCCAATAAACCAAAAATTCGAAAAACACAAATGGGCCAACCAGAGAAAAACAAACACGCCATATCACATACAATTACGCAATATTAAACAAGTGGTCGGCCGTAACACACAATAATAAAATTTTCACAGAATTAAAATTAAACATGTAAGATTAATTCTAATTCGCAATTTGGATTTTAGTCGAAATTGCGAATCACCGGTTACGAAAAGACCGGTTCTGGTTCGCGCGTGGTGATAATGGCTCTGATACCACTGTTGGGATTTACAGTGGATATCTGGGTTACCGATTTTAATTTTTATCCGATTAAAACCGATTTAATATATAAATTAATACCATATTAATTTAGCAGTGGAAACGATTTAATTAAACACGCGAATATTGCTGTAACAGGATCAATCACCGTACACCACAAACACAGAAAAACATTTATTTAAAATAAATAAAATATATATATCTAAGCAGGTTAGATATATATCTTGGCGGGATTCGAGCAACCGCTCAAGACACCCGGATTCAATGGACTCTCGCTAGTACGAACTAAGACGTTCGACTCGAAATAGCGAGTCAGGTCATCAACTGTGGCGGCGGCGGCGGTGGTAGGGTTACCACGGGTGGTGGTGACAAAGTTTTCTCCACCGAGATCGCAACAGGAATAGTTCCCACAAAAATCTCGTCACCGGAGACTGGCGGTGACATGGTGATAGTGGCCGGCGGGTAAAGAGGCACGGGCCACGACGAGGGAACGGGGCGTAGTGGCCTCGGCTACGCCGGCAGCACGAGGACCACTGGCCGGCGATCGACCGACGGTGCAGCGGAGGCAGCGGCGGCGGCACCCTGGGCCGCGGTTGCGGCTCGGGTCACGGCTTCGGCTCGGGCGGCTACAACTTCTTTCTCGAGTCGTGCGATGGCGCTGGCTAAATGGGGATCCATCGGTTAGGCGATGAATGGTGGCGGTGGCGTCGGGTGGCGATCGACGGCGGTAGGGAGGTGGCACCGGCTTGGGGTCGACGCAATAGGGAAATAGAGAGTGGAGATTAGGGTTCCTTCTTCGATTATTATTTTTCACTCCTCCAATCCCTATTTTAATAATAAGAATTGCGTACCGGGGCTCTGACGGACTGGGCCCGGTCGCGATTTCCTATAGTCCACCAAAAACTGACCAGTCTGTTAATTCGGTAACAACTAATCAGTCCGTTTAATTTATTTGCGAGCGGTTTTAGCCGTAAATGTTTTGTTGTTTAATTAAATAAATAATCAAGTATTTATTTAATTAGCCACACAATTCGTTTTAATACTAATTAACAGGTAATTAGATTTATAGTCCGTTGACCCGGGTGTAACTCTTACGGGTCAATATCGGTCGGGTTCGTTAAGTCTTCGGGTCAGGGCACCCTGTTTCCATCAAACCCCATATACACCAAATATCGGAAATCTTTCTATGGTTTTTTTTTTAATGATACTTCAATAACTTAACTTTAAGCAATAATGTCCGTGTTTAACAAAGCAGGTATCTAATAGAAGCACAATCACATAGCAATCACCTAAATTGGTCTAGTAGATCTTCAAACTCTACATTCACACTGTTTCATTAACCCAGGAAAATTTAGTTGCAAAAAGGTAAAAAAAATTCCATCTACATTGTAGAATTCTTCATAAAGTTCAAAGTAAATCAACAATGAAAATTAGGTCAAAAAGCATACATACCTTAAAGTGATTGTGCAGTAGTGGCGCTAGCTTGCTTAGACTGAATACATAATCCAACAAAATTATATGAGATTACACCGATCAAGAAAAAAGAGATTTCAATACTACATACACAAACATACTTGAATAGAAAGCGCTCAGAAATATCCATCATGTGATTTCTGCGAATCACACAATTATCAACCAATATATCTGCAAGGTATAAGATTTTAAGATATCAGGAAGATAACATCAGATTGAGTTAACAAAATACCAGGAGGTTTATGCTAGGGTTTCCCACGCTCAGTCAAATCCCAAAGCGGGACGCAGTTGCACTTTGTAAGAAGCCTCTAATCGATGGCTGCAAAAACAAAAATTCAAAGCATGTGAGATTAAGAAAGAATTTCGTTGAACAACAATCAGAGAGCGGTCCGATTAATAATTGTGACTGCAATTAGGGTTGCGAGAACGAAGAACATGGGAGAGAGTGTGGAAAAACAAAAAGAATATGAAATAAGGGTCTGTCGAATCTCGCAACCAGGGATATGGGAGAAAAAGATAATAGCAAGAGAGAGAGCGTCATAGAGAGAAGCCGTGATTTGGTCTCAGATCGGAACATGCAAACTCGACGGTCACCAGATTCGGCGGAGGCGATGATGCTTGAGAGAGAGAAGATGGAGCTGTAAAAAGATACCAGAGAAAAATCAATGGATAGAAGAATAAAAGGATAGCTGTCAAAGTAAGAAGACACGCAATATCTCGGTGGTCATAAATGATTGGCTATCTACTTGAGCTATAATTTTATTATACTCACAAAAAAACTTGTAATATGTATATATATATATCTTAATCCTAATAAAGCAATAAAACTGTTTCTACATGTCTTCTTTTTAAGGTGTCCACATCATCAGTGCCACATGTCAAAAGCAGATTCAATTATCAATTTAGTAAATTACCAGCTAATACTAATTACCAATTTTATCTAAATAAAATTTTCATTTAAAAAATGGTAAACATTATGTAGATTTGATAAATTACTAAATAATTTGAGTCTTTAAAGAAAACAAATCAAGAAGTTGTCATCTTTAATGTATTAAATTATTAATTAATATTTTATAATGAATTATGTCATTTATAATTTTCAATTTTCTTAATCTTTTTTTTATATTTAGCTAATACTATGAACCTAAATTCAACCCGTGTAGTACACAGGTTACTAACCTAGTATATAATATAATTAAGGATAACAAACTTGTCATTTGCTTAAAAAACTAAAACTTTAATTGCATAAAATTGTTTTTGTCCATTGCGTTATTAAAAAAAAATAATAATAAGTGAATACACAATATTTTTTAATGACAAATTTGGATAACTGACGTACCACTAGCTCATCTTGGATTATCTTAATTCCCTAATTACAGGACCCGAAGACTACTATCAGGTGGAAACCCGCCATAGATTACACAACTCCCTGATCTAACCTGAAACTTTTTTTTTTGTCACAGATGAAACTTGAACCTAAAATCTCTACATTTTAATGAAGTGAACTGAAGTTTGCAAATCATTTTTTTTATATATGAATGTAAACTTTATTAAACTTTTTGATCTATATGATATACTAATTAATTAAAATGTTTTAATTGTGTGTATTAATGTATTGTATTCTCCGTCGAAATCACACAATCACCGCATCATACTATATGATATTTCCCAAAAACATTCATAAACTGAAACGAAACAAGTATTCTGTAGCAAATTATCGTGGTCGCCATTGCCCATACGGATATCACAAAAGCATGAGCTGTCATGTTCCATACTTTCATCTCCATCCCCCAATTCTTCTGGATTCTTCTAGGTGATCCTCAACAAAATTAAACGGTGATTAACACATACCCCACCATGGACAAACTCCCTCACTCTCTGCTTCTCCAAATTCTGAGTCGACTCGACGACTCAGCTAACATCGCTCGCTGCCGAGTCGTTTCCAAGGCCTTCGATTCTGTGTTTCTAGGCCTCCGATCAATTCATCTTCGATGTATAGAGGAATTATACGATAGGGTTCCAGTTTCTCCACGCGTTAAACCTTTGAAGATGGTTTTTCTGGATCTCATTTCGAAACTGGAAACTCTTGAATCGGTGTTTGTCGACCTTAAGAGCCTGCTCGTTTTCCTCATTGATCGTCCACGCGGACCGCGCGATGATGATTTCTCCATCATCGATGCGGACGTTGCTAAAGAGTGGATGCCTAGGGTTTCAGCGTCGTTGAAATCGCTTTCAATACATGACTTCTCTATTCATCGTAAATCGATTCTTAAATCGAATGTTTTGCCGCTGGTTTCTGCCTATTGTAAGTTGATTATTTTCGTTTCCCACAAACCCAAAAACCCACAAATTTCCTATCAGACTGAACAAAAACATACATACATGATACATACATACATAATTTTCAGATTTATGTACCAAATCAGTCACCAAATTAGTCACTAATAACAAGTACCAGATACGAAACAATGGTCGAACTTTTTTTTACAACAACAAAAGGCGACGAGAGAAGCAGGGAAGGGAGAAAACCAAATACATTCTTGTAGCGAGAGCAGTAGAAGGGAGGAGGAGAGAGTACCTGAGAGAAGAAGAACAAAGTGAGCAGCGGCAAGAGAAGTAGGCGACGAGAGGAGCAGGGTATCAGCGGTTGCCGCCTTGTCGGAGCTCCGGTGAAGACCACAACAGCCGACGTGAGGAGAGGAGGGGAGTACGGCCCTTTTTTTCTTTGGGGAGAGGATAGCGACGTTCTCTTTAGGTTAAGGTCTTAGCGCTTTTTTTTTTTAAGAGGAGGTTTTAGGTCTAAATTGTTTAGAGGTTGCTAAGACATTTCACCTCTTAATGATAAGGAAAAAACAAACGGGGGTGAGTCTCAAAAGGTCTTAGCGAATAAGACCTAAGAGGATGCTAAGACCTTAATGAGAAAAACAAACAGAGCCTAACTGATAGAAGGTGGAAATTGCACTAGAGATATAAACTATACTTTCTTAGATCATAAGGGCTTATTAATTAATGAATACATGATTTAGTGTAAACATTCTAATGTTTTGGGGGCTTAAATTGAGCATTCTACTTTGTTTTTGTTTGATTGGATTGATCCAGGTCATAATCTTTGTTAACCTATTGTTGAAGTGTTAATGGCTTTCTATGCACAATATGAATCCAATGTCAATGCTAACAAGTTTGACACTTGAATATATAAGATTAGAAGATGAACACTTAAACGAGTTGAATAAGTGTTTCCCTAATCTTCAGGTTCTTAACTTGATATGTGTTAAAGGACTTGTAGATCCTAAGATTCACCTTCTCCACCTCCAAACCTTTTATTGGGCTCCATTTGAACTTACAACGCCTTTCACTCTAATCGCCCCCAACCTCATCACACTTCGAATGGCACTACGTCAAAATTCACCTTTGGCCACGAAAAAAAAACGTGATCAAAGGTGTTTGTGTTGGGATTTGGCAGTGTTATTCGGGTCGCCCGGTGACATATTTAAAAATTACGTGACCGATAGATTAATAGTTTATAAAAGAGTTTACCGAATTAATTTATAATTAATTCTGTAACGTAGCGGAATAAAGTATATATATATAACAAATTATATATATTAAAACTAATTAATCAAATAACACAAATACCAGTACGCAACAGGATCCGATTACCGAACACGCAAATACAGAAATAAATGAATAAATAATCTAAACTAATAGTGAGTTTAGATATACCTTGGCGGTGTTGAACAAGCGTTCGAGACACCGAGTTTCAACGAACGAAGCGCTAGGTTGAAACGGAACGAACCACTTTCGGTCTCAGACGGTTGTCGCGTATCGCGATTATTCTCGTGGTCCGGTGTCGCGTACCCCTACGGGACGGCGTTTATGACACGTGGTCATTACGCATCGCGAGAGTACGTCTTGACAGACGTCCCGTCTCGCGAGACTACGAGATCAATCAGATTTAGATCTGATTGCAACCGGAGACGGTGCACGACGAAAAGCGTCGGACTCACGTCGACGAGCGACGGTGACGCGACGGCGTGCGATCCGCGGTGGTGGCGGCGGGTGACGGTGGTGACGACGGCGAGTGGCGGCGGCGGCGGCGGCGTCGAGTTCCACGGTGGTGATCGGCGGGTTTTGCGGCGGCGATTGACAGCGAACCGAGCAGCGGATCTGGGCGTACGAGGCGGCGATCTCTTGACCGTAAGGCGGTCTACGGGCGTTGACTGACGGAGCAGCCGAACTAGCATCCACCACCAAGTTATGGTGGTGCGAAGATGGCCACCGGAGGAGCGGTGGCGGCGATCAGCGCGGAACGGCATTTGCCGGTTTTGTGCCTTGCGTCCGAGAGAAGAAGCAAAAAGGAGATTTCGAATCTCCTTTTTCTTTTTTCTTTTCTGCTGCCGTCGAACTCAAATGGGGTGATTAGGGTTAATCCCCTAATCATCTAATATTTATTAGATGACCATTAATTCGCGACGGGCCCCTCTCGAATATAAAAGCCCATCTTGTACGCGAGCCCACGAGTTAACGTTAGTAAATATTTCACTAACGTATAACTCGACCGTGAATTTAAATAAACCACTTTTATTTAAATATCGTTCACCCTTTATTATTAAGCCGGTAATAATAATATTATTGATTATTAATTATTTATAACTATTATAAATAATATATATAATCAAACGTTTCCGTTTCTTTTACCGGTTAACTCTTAAGCGGGTTTAGAGTTCGTTGCACTCGGTGTAACTCTTACGGGTCGTAACCGGGTCGGGTTCAAGATTTGTCGGGTCAGGACACATAATATCCAACAGTCTCCCACTTGGACTGATCGCGACAAGATCTAAGAAACAGACAGAGGTGCTCTAGCTACACATGACTGTCCCAACCTGTTATGACACTTCAAGTCAACAACCAAGGCATATCTGTTGTGAAGCAACTGATATTAGACTTGTGGTAATTCGAAGTCATTGTATCCCTTCCGTATATGACATTAATTGAACGATGGACATGGATTCAATTCATTCTCATCTAATGTTCAATCATTATGTTTCTCGATATAGATTCGAAGTGGTCCAAAACAAACACACAGTAGGTTTGGGTAAGGCCTTACACTTTACACTTGGAATCAACGAGGGCGCCACGATGTTTAGCTGTTGCATGATTAGTGCAAGAGTACAGAATCCCATGTCGACTACATACAGCTCCCACTGAACTTCAGATCCATTCCCAAAAGTAGCCGTTATGACTGGCAGTTACGCGACAGCGTTAAGCTACAATCAAAGAACAGTCTTTGGTAAAGGGGAGGTCGCTCATGTATCTCAGGTCTAAGGATACTAATGAGTATACCATTAATCAAATCCATCTTATGATCGAATCCATGAAGATGGTTTGATGCGAGTTACGTCCAACGTCATTCCACAATGAGGTCTGTGAGTCTGGATTGTCAACCATTGAGTCCAAATTCAGAATAGTCTTACTTCAGATTCGTTCCCACGAGTCTGAACGACTACGGACAATTTAGAATAATACATCTATTCCTCAGCATCATTATGAAATAATGCATGTGAGTTTGGATTGTCAATTTCTTGAGTCCAAACTCATAAGTAGTCTCGCTTCAGATTTGTGTCCACGATTCTGATTGACTGTGAGGAATAATATGCATTTATTCATGGATTTAAACGTATTAAAATCGAACACAGTTATAGAATTTAGCTTTTACGTCTAATCCTTTAGAGGAAGCCAGATGATAATGTATAACTGTTAGAGTTCGTACATCCAAATACTAGTTCAAAACATACATGTAGTGTATATTGGTCGAACATCATTAGTATGAGGTTAATGAGTCTTGCAATTCATTGTTTTACCGACCAGGTTTTGAAATGTGCTATCATTTTGGTTATCCAATATTTCATTGTTCCAGTATTTCTCTGAATAGTGGAATTTCCTCAAAGTGTGCTGGTTTTGTGATCATAGTGATCCTTGGTATTCACCATTGTTACTGTGTGATCACAATGTCTTGTTTGGTTAAAACTCTAACCATGTCAAGAATCCTTCTGAACCTTTCAGACAAGCAGCAGTTTAATGTCACTTGAGTTGGCTAATTAATTTAGATTTAGTTGTGGAATCTGCCACAATATAAAATCTTTATTATGAGCAAGAGGTGTCTTGGTCAATCATGAAAACTTGTAGTAGTGTATTTCTACACGGTGAATGTTAATACCAATGCAACTTAGTGTATTGTGTTCAACAATTCACGATATCAATGTAACTTGCGTACATTGATTTATCCCTTTTGGTGTCTATAGTGTAACCCTGTACAGTGACAACCTCAGTGTAACTCTGTACAGTGATCTCTCCCTTTTTGATGTCATTAGAGTAACTCTGTACAATGACATCTTTGTTTAATCACATATTCAATGTGTGATTATATTGCCCCAGAAGTTGCTTATACCTGTGGATCTCTATCCATTAAGAAACTTCTTTTAAATTCTTTGTACCATAAAATCCACATTATGTATAATCACATAAGGATTTTATTCTATCTTTCAGTATATCATCGTCATACGGGTGAGGATTGATATAGTGCTCCCACTAGCCTTTATGTAAACACATCAATTATGGCATTAAGCCATTCTCAGATTCAAGATCTGATATTGCAATTTTGAATTTGCAAGTGTGTTTAAATATGTATTTCCTGTTTAATGCAACAAACTTTTGGTGGTTAGGAAATATGCGAACAATGGATTTGTGACTCTTGAACCACTTCAAGATCAACGTCCTTTACTTCTAGTTCCAGTTAAATAACTTGGGAACTTAACCTTCCATTTCAGAAGCCAGAACACAACTTTCTATCTTCTGTGTGGAATTAGAATTCCATATGGATGGTGGAAGTAGTATCCATTGTTATATGTAGTATCTAACGAGAATAAATTCTCATCGTCAAAAGACATTCGATACTAGATCTATCAGGCGAGTGGTGATGAAGAGAGTGATACTCAACAGGGGTGTGTATGGCAAATGCTTCCTTTATACCATCTTTCAAACGTTGACAAGCATCGTTTGATTCCTATCATGTACTCAGGTCAAGGCTGTGCACGTAGGACCAGATTAGTGAAAAATCTTTCACATATCTTAAGATGATTTTAGGATTCGTCAAGCTTAGATATTCTTTATTACAATCAGACTTAGAATTGTGATCGTATTTGTAAAGCTGGTTCTTTGACTTCATTTTGAAATGTTCTTGTACAACTCAAGAATTTTCATTGATGCTTATAACCATAAGCATATTCACTATGATTATCGTCATAGTTATGAAGTAACTTTTATGATTCTCGTTATATGGTTCTTTTAGGTTTGCCAACACAAGAGTGTCTAAGCCTAGAAAGAACATTTAACAGTTCACTCGAATGAGTGAAGGATTTGGTTGTGAGTTTGTGAAAGCACGACACGTATCAGGAAACTTAATCCCATGGTGGATCATAGGGTCTAGTTGGGCCGTATCCTTTTATGCATGTCTTGCTTACACGAATAAGTCACAAACAAGAATCATTAGAACCAGGTATGTTTCATAAAGAAACTTCAACTTATGTTATTAGTCTGATATAAAACCAGTGAAAAGCAAAGTATTAATCCCAGACGAGCTAGGTCAAAACAACCACTTGTTTTGAATACTACCAAGGAGTGAAAGACATGATTGAAAGCAAATGGCCTAAAAGGGTAATTCGAATCATGTGTCCCTCGATTTAGGCTTTTCTTATTTTCACGTTCCAACAAGGCATGCATGCATGCGTTGGGGAATACTCGTGAAAATCTAATAACATTAGTTTGAATACCAACAGAGAAGTCTAACGTTCTCCATTTTCTTTGAGCTTAACGGGGTAGTGTATGGTACCCGATTTGTCGTTCATGGAGCACTGGTGCTTGTCATGATGATGCAGCAATGATCGTACAAATATTTTGCCATGGGCGTTGATGCCAAATGATCACAGCCTTTTATTGCCCTTAGAGTCGATACTCTTTTCTTGGTACGAGGCATTTTAACACGGTAGCAATCACCTATGACACACGAAGTGTCAATTGAGCATAATGCTATCAGCTGGTTGAACTTTTCACTAAAGCACACAGTATTACTGGTTCTATAGTAGTGAAAAGGTATAAGCCCAGATATTCGTGGGGTAACCAAGTTGAATCAGGTGATACTGGTACCCTTTCATCTTAATGACATGGCCCTATGGAGAAGAGCCTTGCATGGAGCTCTTTTCCATCGAGAAACGAAACATGCAGTTAAGCTTGTTTGTTATGTCATTGATACTCAAGTCTTGCATTTTGCTGACTATCAGGAAATATGCGAGCCTGCATAATATTATCTACCTTAGAGGTGTTAGTATTATGTTATTTAATCCAGGCGCGTTGTATTCCTATAAGGAACACAACTACGGCGATTGGGCTCTTCAAGACATAGAGTTTATGAAAAATGTCAGAACATCTTCTGAGTTTGTTTCAACAAGATGAAAGTTGGTGTTATTTGATTTGTCCTACTGGAGGACTGATTTAAAAAGGAGAAGGGATTTGTTTTCATTAGCCGTTATGAAATGATAAGCAAAGCACAATACATTAGTATTTTCGATGTAAAGTATTTTCTTATTATAAATTGGTAAGATTTATTTTATAAGAAAATTGAGAATTCGATTAGAAAAGTTTACTTGAGACCGCCAAATGAGCCTCAGGAGCAAATTTGTGTAACCAAACTGACAGCGGGTGTCAATTGCAAAATCACAGTCACAACTCTCGATATGAGGCCGCTATATACATACTTGTATATTTTGCGATACGTTTAGCCTCATCCGTGCCCACTTTAGCAATACACACCCGTAGCGCGGTGTTGAAATACTCCAACACTACGAACATATACATCTAAAGCGATAGTAATCCTAAATGGTCGATGCGACGGACACGGTGTTGAAATACTCCAATGTCCTCGCCTCAGAAGGTACCCTCGGCACCAAGTGCGGTGTTGAAATACTCCAACACTGATGCTCCGGTAAATACGTTCCAAGTTCGACTTGAGATGGGATGGCACGAACTATCAGTTTTTTAATTACCAGATAGGGATATTAAAATAAATTTTAATATTGGTGATCGTTGGACACAAACGATAAACCCTATCATCACTCGGGACATTTATTTTAAATAACCTATTATGTAAAAATACAACTAGGTTGTCGCGAGTTATGTAACCAGTCAAAAGTTAATAAATGACTTATTAAGTTTGATTGAGTTTTATAAAGTTTGAAAATTTTCAAAGAAAAACTCATTAAGGTGGTTACATTAAAATTTAGGTCAAGTTGTAAAGGCTTTTAGAACTTGTAACCTATTGATTGTATTCTCAGTTTTAAAACCATTTTAAAAGGATTTCGGTGTTTTAGTTGGTGTGTAATACCACTATTAAACCAAGCAACCAAAAACAAGCAAAACGAATATGTATTCGGCCATTAGGGTTTTGGTCTTGCTAGAGCCTTTTAGCGAGACCAAATGGGTCATGGGACAAAAGTACAAAACAACCACAAGGCAGACATCTTCATGTAGCGTGCAGGTTCTGTAAGCTCCCACTGACCTTAAGACGCCTCTTGACATCGATTGGATCTTCGGGTCTTCTTGATGACAACTTTTGCCAAAGTAGAAGATTTCGTAAAAGGAAAAACCTAATTACAATTTTGAACCCAAAAATGTGGGCCAACCCAAAGTCTAAACTATTATAACAATGGGCCAAAACATGGGCCAAACCATAACAGTAAAATAATCAAGCAACAGTCAAACAAGGGTCGGGCCGAATACATATAAAACACAATCAAAACAAATTGCAATTTTAATTGGTCAAAATAAAGTTGACCAAAATGCAATTTAATTATGCAATACAAATAAAATCTGATTCGCAACTTTCGGGCGTTTAACCCCAGTTTGCGAATCCACCGGTTTAAAATCGACCGGTTCCGATTTGCGCGTGGTAATCAAGGCTCTGATACCACTGTTGGGATTTGGCAGTGGTATTCGGGTCGCCCGGTGACATATTTAAAAATTACGTGACCGATAGATTAATAGTTTATAAAAGAGTTTACCGAATTAATTTATAATTAATTCTGTAACGCAGCGGAATAAAGTATATATATATAACAAATTATATATATTAAAACTAATTAATCAAATAACACAAATACCAGTACGCAACAGGATCCGATTACCGAACACGCAAATACAGAAATAAATGAATAAATAATCTAAACTAATAGTGAGTTTAGATATACATTGGCGGTGTTGAACAAGCGTTCGAGACACCGAGTTTCAACGAACGAAGCGCTAGGTTGAAACGGAACGAACCACTTTCGGTCTGAGACGGTTGTCGCATATCGCGATTATTCTCGTGGTCCGGTGTCGCGTACCCCTACGGGACGGCGTTTATGACACGTGGTCATTACGCATCGCGAGAGTACGTCTTGACAGACGTCCCGTCTCGCGAGACTACGAGATCAATCAGATTTAGATCTGATTGCAACCGGAGACGGTGCACGACGAAAAGCGTCGGACTCACGTCGACGAGCGACGGTGACGCGACGACGTGCGATCCGCGGTGGTGGCGGCGGGTGACGGTGGTGACGACGGCGAGTGGCGGCGGCGGCGTCGAGTTCCACGGTGGTGATCGGCGGGTTTTGCGGCGGCGATTGACGGCGAACCGAGCAGCGGATCTGGGCGTACGAGGCGGCGATCTCTAGACCGTAAGGCGGTCTACGGGCGTTGACTGACGGAGCAACCGAACTAGCCTTCACCACCAAGTTATGGTGGTGCGAAGATGGCCACCGGAGGAGCGGTGGCGGCGATCGGCGCGGAACGGCATTTGCCGGTTTTGGCCTTGCGTCCGAGAGAAGAAGCAAAAAGGAGATTTCGAATCTCCTTTTTCTTTTTTCTTTTCTGCTGCCGTCGAACTCAAATGGGGTGATTAGGGTTAATCCCCTAATCATCTAATATTTATTAGATGACCATTAATTCGCGACGGGCCCCTCTCGAATATAAAAGCCCATCTCGTACGCGAGCCCACGAGTTAACGTTAGTAAATATTTCACTAACGTATAACTCGACCGTGAATTTAAATAAACCACTTTTATTTAAATATCGTTCACCCTTTATTATTAAGCCGGTAATAATAATATTATTGATTATTAATTATTTATAACTATTATAAATAATATATATAATCAAACGTTTCCGTTTCTTTTACCGGTTAACTCTTAAGCGGGTTTAGAATTCGTTGCACCCGGTGTAACTCTTACGGGTCGTAACCGGGTCGGGTTCAAGATTTGTCGGGTCAGGACACATAATATCCAACAGTTTGGTCACGTTTTTTTCCCATTCCAATCGACACCAAAGGTCCCATCACCTTATGTATCCTACGACCACGTTACATTATCAGTGGCTGAAGCCACCTAGAAGCGTGGCTAAAGGGTACCAATATTTATTGTTGTAATCAAACAATTCTTCTGGAAAGCGCGGCCAAAGGGTCTCAACAGCTACATGTGTTTGTTTAACGTGGCATTTGGTATTATATGGTCATGCATATTTGTGTTTTAGCCACATATGTTATAAAAAAACGTGGCCAAATGGGTTGCTAAAATTATAATTTTTGTCCCAATACGTGTGGCCAAAGGGTGGCAACCGCCACGTTAAAATATGAATAGCATGGTCTTTGGTATTATATGGTCACGTATATTTGTGTTTTAGCCACATATGTTATAAAAAAACGTGGCCAAATGGGTTGTTGAAATTATAATTTTGGTTCCAATACGCGTGGCCAAAGGGTTGCAACCGCCATATTAAAATATGAATAGCGTGGCCTTTGGTATTATGTGGTCACGTATATTTGTGTTTTAGCCACATATGATATGAAAAAACGTGGTCAAATGGGTTGCTGAAATCATACATTTTGTCCCAATACGCGTGGCCAAAGGGTGGCAACGGCCACATTAAAATATAATAAGCGTGGCCTTTGGTATTATATGGTCACGTATATTTGTGTTTTAGCAACATATATTTGGAAAAAAAAAGTGACCAAAGGGTAGTTGAAATCAGATATTTTGTCCCAATACGCGTGGCCAAATGGTGGCAATGGCCACGTTAAAATATAAAAAGCGTGACCTTTGGTATTATATGGTCACGTATATTTGTGTTTTAGCCACATATATTTGAAAAAAAAGGTGGACAAAGGGTAGTTGAAATCAGATAATTTGTCCCAATACGCGTGGCCAAATGGTGGCAACGACCACGTTAAAATATGAAAAGTGTGGCCTTTGGTATTATATGGTCACGTATATTTGTGTTTTAGCCACATATATTTGGAAAAAAAGTGGCCAAACGGTAGTTGAAATCAGATATTTTGTCCCAATACGCGTGGCCAAAGGGTGGCAACGGCCACGTTAAAATCTAAAAAGTGTGGCCTTTGGTATTTATATATATGGTCACATATATTTTCTTAATTACAATTAATTAAACTGCATATTAATTAATATAGAGAAACCTTAAAATCATATTATAATTAAAAATTAATATACATACACTAATCAAATGCCGTTCAAAAAATAACATACACTAATCAAAGTTTAATTTGTATAATAATTAATTATAATTTCTTGTCCGTGCTCATCAGCTGCTTCTGCTGGTTCCTTGTAATAAGTTTTCTGTTTATCAGATCTTGAGCCAGCTGGTTTGGTGTTAAGTACACTTTCAGCATCTTTTTCCGATCATTATTTACCTGGAAAATGACAAATAAAACCGATCAGATATATATATATATATATATATATAGTTAATTAATTATAGCGGATATGAATAATTAATGTAGTAATTAATTACCTGTGGTTGTTCCAGTACTTTTTGAACCGTAGAATGATCAACCGTGTGTGATTTATCGGACTTGTTATTAGAATGAATGATCATTCGTTTCATCAGCCATGCAATAATATATTTATTTTCAACCTCCGAAAGCGTTGTTTTATCATCTAATGGGAATGGTAAAAATGTTGCACCCTTATTGACCTGATAAACTTTAATTCTACGGCAACCAGGAGGTAATGGACTTCCATGAATCTTCTCATCTTTTTCTTTTGGTAATAATTCAGCCATTGCCACGACATTCAGTGGATCCCCCTCCATGTGCAACATCGCAGTTTGGCACCGCTGATCAGAAGTGAGAAAATAATAATAATAATAATATTAATTATAGCATATATATATTAAAAATTAATTAATTAAAGTCAAAAATAGAAAAAAAATTATGGTATATACCTCTTGGATTACTGGCTGATCGATAGGAGCTGCAATGGCATCATAATTATTTGGTTTTTCCAACCGATCACTCTTCTTAGGAGGTACTTTACGAGCTGCAGGTTTTACTGGTTTTGCATGTCTCTTATTCTTTTCCTAAATTGACACCATGTAATTATCTGATTAGTAACATATATATTAATTAACAATAACGTCAAAACGATTTGTCAAATACTTAATTATATATATATACCACTTCCTGCTCTGATGCCCCAGCAGTACTGGCTACAGCAGCTGCTGCTTCTGCTATTTTTCTCTTTTTCCCCTAAAGACAGCATCAACATTTAATTAAATGATCATATAGCAATTAGTTATAAGGGAAGTGCACAATTGTGTAAATTAAAATAATTAAATGATCATATAGCAACTATCCCGATGAACTCTAACTATCCTGATGAACTAGGAACTTCCGGATCAACTCTAACTATCCCGATGAACTCTAACTATCCTGATGAACTTTTTACTATCCTGATGAACCTTACCTATCCTGAGGAACATTAACTATTCGGATGAACTCTAACTATCCGGATGAACTATAACTAGAGACACATGTTCATCCAGATGAACTAGAATTTTCCAGATCAACTCAAATTCAGAACTGTTTCAAATCTGTACCTTATCGGCCGACCTTTGAGATGAGTTTGATGGAGTAGATTGTTTTCGCGATGTATTGTGCGCGGAATTGATCATGTCCTACGTACAAATAATTCAATTAGTTAATTAATTAATAAATATGCGCTCAAGGGAGATTGATCATATATATCAACAATAATATTTAATTATCGTTGTATTTACATTGCAATGTTGATTACAACTGTTTTTAGATCTTACAGTTGTAGTAAGAGGCGCCTACGCGGACTTTACCTACGAAATGATTTAATGATTTATAATAATTAATTCATAAAAAGTAAAGTATAAAATATAATCAATTATATGTATATATATATAATTTGTCCCTTACAGAATTTACCGCTTTATCAACTTGTTTATCTTGAATCATGAGGTTCATAAACGCCGTAAGCTTATCAATTTTATCATGTTGTGCTTTAATCATATCAGTGAGGTGCTCAACTTCTTGATCCTTTTTCTCATGCAGCTATTTTTCATTTTTTAGTTCCGCTTCAAGTTTTTCGATCCGTTTTTTCGATCGCCCTTTTGGAGCACCCTGCCAATATCCACGGAAAGTCACTCCATACCCAATACCTTTTAGGTATCCTCCACTTTCCTTGCCAAGGACCAATGTCAGGGCATCCGTTCCCGGTTCTACGTCACGGATCCCGCATTTATTTTTGTTTCATTCTCGGCCTGCAGTAATTAATTTAGTTAATGTAGTGAGGTGCTGTTAATTTTTAACATGTGAATAATTGTCAGGACCAATTTTCACATCAAGAATCCCGATCTTGAGCGAGAACGAGGGTCGGATTCGAAAACCCGAGAGACGATGATATGGAGAAGAGGAATCTAGGAAATCATAAACAAGAAGAAAGATGATGAATAAAGTCGAATGATTTCATTGAACCAAATGATTACAACACAAGAAATCATGACAACACTGAATCTCTCTAGAATCCATGACTCACTCTACAAACAAGAAAATTATCATCTCCACATGTGGAGACTCCTTTTTGTGAATGAGGCACCCTCACTATATATATAGTGAGGGTGACTAACAAGTGAAAAACATAAAAAGAACAAAATACAAATAAACTCAAATAACATAAATATTAATTAAATCAAGTTGATTTAATTAATCTGAAGCTTGACTCGCTCGAACCGATCTTCCGTTGGCTTTTACGTTGACCCGAACGGTTGACTTTTCCAGCAAACGGTCTTCGGTCCAATCTGCAAGCCTCGATCATCACAACCCAGTCTCTGAATCAATACACGATGGACTCTTTAGTCGAATGCTTCGGTAAACATATTTGATGGCGTCAGTCACACAGATTTTTGTTCCAACATTTTCCCCCTTGACTGATGCTTTCAAATCTGTTTAATTGCTGAAGAATCGCTCTGTCATACATCTTCAACGAAAAACTGATAAACCCGAGACTTTCTGTCGTAGAAGTTCCCCCTCTGAATAAGCTTCTTCTGTTCTCGTTTCTCCAGTCGAGATCCAAGTGTTCCGCTCACTTGGTTCACACGGTCGGGTACAATACTAAGAAAATGTTGAACATCGGAGTCATAACCGCAACAAACTGAATCAGATAAACCAGTCAATCATCGAACTTGCTCCAACTTCTAATAATCGACCCGATATCCAAATCCATAATAATTCCTCCTATTTCTCTAAATCTCTCCAAAAACATCCAGTCGGAAGCGTAAAAATCAGATGCGAAGAGTCGAACCGTCGCGATCGGTTGCCTAGAGAAACTAGATAAACAATCTTGAAATCGGAGAATCTTGCAAAAAACCAAAAGTCGGATGCTGACAGTTGTGAATAATCCGCGTGACTGAGGTTGAATGCGAAAATAAGTTCGATTCGAGTGACGGGTGAAAAGCGTCATGAGAAACGTCACTTGAATCGAGAAAATATGTCAAATCTGTGAAAAACTGAGATCCCGAGCGTAAAATATTAATAACCGGAGTCTTTGTAATTTTGGGCGAAGAAAAATGAGCTTGGAATAATATTCCGTGAAGATTTCTGAGTTAACCGGTGCAATCTGAAATAAATCTGAGCAAAACTGTCAAATTTCTTTCAAGGAACGGCTTCTTGAGAAATTTAATCGGATAATTCCAATAATTAACTGAGATTCCAGTTAATCCGGTTAGCTGACATCAGCGCTGCATCAGCTAAAAATAAAACCGTAAGACATAACGAGAAGACTGAATAATTAACCGGATCATAAAGCTCACCCGTCAGAGGTCGATAGCTAACGTACGCGTGACGCCAATAAACGAGAACCCCAATAAAAATCGAAATAAATCCATGACTAGTGAAAATTTTCCAAAATTTCGTTGTGGCGTTATCTCATTTATCTCGTAAAAGACTGATAAGAACTACCCGTATTTGACGAAATTTGCTAAAATATTAATTAGTCAATTAAATTCCCAAAGAAAACCAAGATCCTTGTCAAATTAAATGGACCAATCAGAATTGAGCTTTAGAATAATTACCAGCTGGAAATCGTGATATCTAAGGGCTGGAAAATGGCTGATCCGTGTGCATGGCTGTGAGCCAATCAGATTACAGCAGAAGAAACACACTCACTGATCCAACGGTTGAAAATTGAGGAGATCTAACGGCTGAGATGCAAGATCTGTGTGAGATGGGTATGCGCCAATCAGAGCTCAGCAGCTCACATGTCTCCAACGGCTCTATTCAAGACAGCCTGGCCCACGCGCTTTGCATTTGACCAATCAGCTAACAATAGCAATAAAGCTTTCACTGAAATCTCATGCGCAGATTGGACCCATGATATTCCTTTCAACCAATAAAAGTTCGACAGCCACAAAGGAATTTTGGGGAAGCCGACAAATGGAAAGAGAAAACATTCTCATGCAGCATATGAACTGATGCCACGTCAACTGTGTCATCTCCAACATCCGAAACCCTACTACGGTCGTGAAAACACGCAGGTCACCGGAAAAATAAAACCCCTCGCCGGAAAACCGTGTTCAGCCCATATCTCAACGAATACTTGATGAAAATTCATGATTTTTGCACCCACGAACTCGTAAGCTCATCCTCTACAAACCCGGACGATCAAAAACCTATGAAACAAACTCGAGCGAAAACCCCGAAACAAGTCCGCTAGCTCAAGAAGTCTGCTAAAGCATTCTAGAAGTCCGCTAAAGGGTACGTAGAGAAGTTCGCTAAGGCACTTCTCAAGTCCGCTAAAACGAGCTTTAAGTTCGCTAACAAATGATGAAGTCCGCTAAGAGGAGAACAAGTACGCTAAGAACACAGGAAGTCCGCTAAGGCAATCTTCAAACCTTCAAACACTTAGAAAAATCTGGAAAACACGATGAACATGAAGAACACAGCCACTTGAGCATCTTCCTGATGCGATTTCGATGTTCCAGAATGAGTATACATTACAGATTCGTGACGAATTTGAGAAGATAAACCATTCATGTGATAGTCCTGGCCATAAACAGCAGCAACATCGATCAAAACAACCCCAAATCTGAAAATCTCTCAAGAACATGAAGAACACCGCAAAACACGCACAAGTGTGTTTTTTTCCAGATCTGCCCAAATGGTTGAGAATCAGATGAAATGGATGCTTCCAATGGATCCGGAATGCATTTTCCACAGAGAATCATACCTCGTTTCTTCCAAATTCATGAAGAATAGCCCAGAAAACATAGAATCAAACTCAAAAATCTTTAAAAACCCCCAAAACGGGAAAAACACTAAGTTACGAAAAAATCTGCTCGGATCTCCATTTTTCTCACAGATTTGAACAAGTAGATGATAAAATAACATCTATATGAACTCCCAAACATGAATCAATCATCCATATCATCAGAGTCCATCCAGAAATGAAGAAAAAATAGAAAAAATCTCCAAAGTGGGTTTTCAAATCTTCATCTCATTCAAGCTCAAAATCCAGATTCGAGTGACCAGATTCATGGTGAGATGAAATCTGATCGGTACCTTGGCTCTGATACCATTTTTCAGGACTGATTTTCACTACGAGAATCTCGATCTTGAGCAAGAACGCAGATCGGATTCGAAAACCCTGAGAGAAGATGATGATTGAGAAGAATCTGAATCTAGGATAAAACACAAGAAAGATGATGATCAAGTCGAATGATTTCATTAGTCGAATGATTACAACAACGAAATCATGACAACACTCTCTCTCTAGAAATCCATGATTCACTCTACAAGAAGATCATCATCTCCACATTTGGAGACTCCTTTTACTTGTAATGGGCACCCTCACTATATATAGTGAGGGTGACTAACAACAGAAAAACATAACAAATGAACAAAATTACAAGTAAAGCAAATAACATAAATATTAATTAAATCAAAGTTGATTTAATTAATCTGAAGCTTGACTCGCTCGAACCGATCTTCCGTTGACTTTTACGTTGACCGTTGACCCGAACGGTTGACTTTTCCAGAAATGGTCTTCAGTCCAAACTCGCAAGCCTCGATCATCCCAACCCAGTCTCTAAATCAATTCACGTGGATTCTTCAGTCGAATGCTTCGGTAAACAGATTTGATGGGGCATCAGTGACATAGATTTTAGTTCCAACAATAATTAGGTATATATACTTCACCACAGGCGTTTTGTATTCCCCCTCTTTATTTACCCTTCCTTTCCTCCACATAAACGCTCGAGAGGGACAATCATCAGCTGCAATTTCTTTGTTTTGTACATTGTTATATAATAATAATATATATCAGACTTGAAACATACATTGCATGTTCTTAACCATGACTGGGTGTAACACACTTAGCTTATTACCAGTTTTTCTCTCAGATAAACGTATCCTCCCCGTCCCATTGTATGATCATAAACATACTGTGCTCGAACCTCTTTTGCACTCTTTGACACAACCTTTCCAACAGAACAGTAGGATATATAATTATAATTTCAGTAACTTGGGCATCATTGTCGACGTGGGCATCATCGTTATCCATTTCATCTTCTTCACTCTGTAGTGAATAATGATCATCATTGTTATCCATTTCATCTTATTCACTCGCTTGTGAAGAATCATCATTGTATTCGAATTCACTGTTATAATTATGATCCTTCAATGCTTCACCTACTTCATGATCCATTGTTAAATGAGCTAGATTAATCCTGAAATGAAATAAATAGAGAATGAAATAAATGCAATGAAATAATTAATTAGATGAAATAATTGAGATGAAACAAATGATCTCCTGAAAATGACAGTGAAATTAATACTGACGGGAATTAGGTAGTGATCTCCTGAAGATGATACTGTGATGAATCCTGTAGAGGAATTTTTAGTGGTAGGGAAGAAGAGAGTGATGAATCATTTTGGTGATAAAATTTTAGTGAGAGGGAATAGGAACTGATCAATGAATTTTGGGGAAATTTTAAAAATGGTGGGAAGTAATTTGGGGATTAATATGATCGATCCGGGTGAAAGCATCTCACCAAATAAGGACGTGCCAACATTTAAATATCGGATTTAATATAAACTCAATTAATTCCAGACATAGATATAATAGTATTTTAAACATAACTTTAAAATGATCTTCAAATGTAAAATGGAATATTAAGCTATGAATTTAATGATAATTGTATCCTAATGAATTTGTATACCTAACGTGAAAAAAAAAGATGTCAAGTACTAAAGACACGCCACACAAACACACACACACACATATATATATATATATATATATGTATATATATATATAGATTCTATATATATATATAGATAACCGATAATGTATATATTACAACACATTGAAAGTATATATATATATATATATATATATATATATATATATATATATATATAGGGTGATATTCATTGTAGACACTTTCGCTTGTGAAATAGCTATATTTCATATATGTTCACATGTGAAATTTTCTGAATAATGAGAAAAAAGAAAATTAATCACACCTTATTGGGACTCATTGGTCCCAACTGACCCTTGTTCCCCCTAAACACACCTTATTAGGACTTATTGGTTCTAGACACAACTTATTGGTTACATACAAACCTTATTGGGCCATAATTGGTCCTAAACACAACTTATTGGTTACATACACACCTTATTGGGACTCATTGGTCCCAACAGACCCTTGTTTCCCCTAAACACACCTTATTGGGACTCATTGGTCCAAGACACAACTTATTGGTTACATACAAACCTTATTGGGCCATCATTGGTCCTAAACACAACTTATTGGTTACATACACACCTTATTGGGACTCATTGGTCCCAACTAACCCTCGTTTCCCCTAAACACACCTTATTGGGACTCATTGGTCCTAAACACAACTTATTGGTTACATACACACCTTATTGGTCCATCATTGGTCCTAAACATGCTTATTAGTTACATAAACACCTTACTGGGACTCATTGGTCACAACTGACCCTCGTTTCCCCTAAACACACCTTATTGGGACTCATTGGTCCTAGACACAACTTATTGGTTACATACAAACCTTATTGGGCCATCATTGGTCCTAAACACAACTTATTGGTTACATACACACCTTATTGGGACTCAATGGTCCTAAACACAACTTGTTGGTTACATACACACCTTATTGGGCCATCATTGGTCCTAAACACAACTTATTGGTTACATACACACCTTATTGGGACTCATTGGTCCCAACTGACCCTCGTTTCCCCTAAACACACCTTATTAGGACTCATTGGTCCTAAACACAACTTATTGGTTACATACACACCTTATTGGGCCATCATTGGTCCTAATCAGGCTTATTGGTTATATACACACCTTATTGGGACTTATTGGTCCCAACTGACCCTCATTTCCCCTAAAACACCTTATTGGGACTCATTGGTCCTAGACACAACTTATTGGTTACATACAAACCTTATTGGGCCATCATTGGTCCTAAACACAACTTATTGGTTACATACACACCTTATTGGGACTCATTGGTCCTAAACACAAATTATTGGTTACATACACACCTTATTGGGCCATCATTGGTCCTAAACACAACTTATTTGTTACATACACACCTTATTGGGCCATCATTGGTCCTAAACATGCTTATTGGTTACATACACACCTTATTGGGACTTATTGGTCCCAACTGAGCCTCGTTTCCCCTAAACACACCTTATTGGAACTCATTGGTCCTAAACACAACTTATTGGTTACATACACACCTTATTGGGCCATCATTGGTTCTAAACACAACTTATTGGTTACATACACACCCTATTCGGACTCATTAGTCCCAACTGACCCTCGTTTCCCCTAAGCACACCTTATTGGGACTCATTGGTCCTAAACACAACTTGTTGGTTACATACACACCTTATTGGGCCATCATTGGTTCTAAACACAACTTATTGGTTACATACACACCTTATTGGGACTCATTGGTCCTAAACATATCAAATTGACCCATTTGACCCCAAATTGACCCATTATTTAATTTCTATCTTAATTATTTTTATATAATTTATTTAGAATTATAATTCCCTAAAATTTAAGGGTTTTGTTCTGTTTTTTGTGTTTAGGGTTTTTGTTTAATGAAATGGAGATTGTGCGAACATATTACATTTTTTTTACCTAAAATTATGCATTAGTTGTTGATCGGATTGCAATTGTTGATCGTCTCTATTTTCGAGGATTGGGGGTTTTGTTTAACGGAATGGAGATTGTGCGAACAGATTACCTTTTTTACCTAAAATTATGCATCAGTTGTTGATCGGATTGCAATTGTTGCTCGTCTCTGTTTTCGAGGATTAGGGTTTCTGTTTAACAGATTGATTTCATAAACAAAAATAGACAAACAAGTATACAACAAAAAGTGGATTTCATACTACTGATTCCAATTCCATACACAAAATTGTTTCCTAATTTACAAGTTCATTCCTAGAAAAAACAAAAGACAGAGTAGTTGCGGGTTGAGGTTCACGGGAACCTAGATTCCATCTCCTCCATCAACTCCAAATGCCTACTCATAGCTTCTTGCCTCTGTTAAACCAACATTTGAAGCCTGGCATTGGAGACGTGTATCTCTTCCACCAGAAAAGTTTCCATTTGGTATCTTGATGGACTTGGTGGCTCTGTAAGTATTTGGTTGAGCAGGGCCAACCCGTCTAAGATACTCTGTCTCTCTGCCCCAATAATCACCCCGTACCGGTCCAGGGTAGCAACAATCTTTATCTGCAAATAATGTTCAACTAATTCTTTCAAGTTTGCCATTTTGAGAAGGATTTGAGGGTTTTGAGAAAGTGTTTGATAAGGATTTTGAGAAAAGGCTTGATAAGGATTTTGAGAAGGGTTTGATAATGGAGGTGAGAAGTTTCTGATTAATGATCAGGTGGTATTGTTATATGTGCAAATCACTTGAGTATGCCTAAGCTCAGATGTCTAATCACTATAGTATACCAAAGGTCTTATTTTATTGAACATTGCACATTATAATTGTTGGAATTTTGGTTTTCCTACAAAAATTACTTTCACACGTTCTCCAAGTTAAACTGAAATTTCTGCACGATATAAAAAAACCACTAAAATTTTAATCACACGATCTGAAATTATCCGAAATTACTTTCACACGATCTTAAAAATCAAATTAACAAGTCAAAATTAAACGAAGAAATTCAAAATTACCCACTGAGTTCTCTTTGCATATCCTGTTGAATGTTTTGATTTTCTGGTAATCAAATTAACAAGTCAAAATTAAAAGAATAAATTCAAAATTACCCACGGAGTTCTCTTTGCATATCCTGTTGAATGTTTTGATTTTCTGGTAATCAATTTAACAAGTCAAAATTAAACGAAGAAAGTCAAAATTACCCACTGAGTGCATGAGGATTGAGAGAAGATGAACTAGAGTTCTTCAGGATTATAAAGAGTTATTCAGTAATAGAACCGGATGAACTAGAGTTCTTCAGGATCAAGAGTAATTATTAAGTAATAGAACAAGATGAACTAGAGCTCTTTAGGATGAACCGGATAAACTAGAGTTCTTCAGGATGAACTATAAATTAGCTTGTACGATTCAAACCTTTACATGGTATCATCCTAACCCTAGTCCCCTCCCTCCCTGCCGTCTTCGAGAGCTAAGTGCTCCAACCGGCCCTTTGTTTTTTTTCCTACCTTTCGAGCGTCGTTCTACCCCCTCTTCACGTCATTATAAAGGATCCCAAGAAGGACGACACACCGCCAAAAACCCTTCACCCTGCCGACACCCTGTCCAATCTACAGCAGCGTGTTCGCACCCTAGATGGCACCAAGGTGTCATACTCCGCCTGGGCCAGCCTCTTCCAGATAACCGCTCGCGGTTATCAAGTGATAAACCACATCGATGATTCTCCACCACCGGACGAGACGGACTCTGAGTATCGTTCTTGGACCGAGATCGATGCAGTCGTGTTGCAATGGATCTATGCAACCCTATCTGATGAGCTTTTCTCCCGTGTCATGGAACCCAACTCCACGGCCCGCGACACCTGGCTGCGGATCAAACAGATCTTTCAAAACAACATGGGTTCAAGGGCTGCCGCACTTGAACATGAGTTCACGAATCTCACTCTCAAGGCTATGCCAAATCTTGAGGCCTACTGTCAACGTCTCAAAGATTTGGCACGACAATTAAAAGACATTGATAGCCCCGTCACCGATCAGCGCCTCGTTCTGCAACTGCGCCAGTCTTACCGTGACTCGGTTACCCCCAAAACGGCCTTTGTCACTACCCAGGAGGCCCGTCCTAACAACCGTAGCCAGCCCCAAAGTCGTGGAGGATCTCGGCCATCCTACAACAATCGCCGCTCAACTCAGCCGTCGAACCGGAACCGTGGTCAGCCATCCGGTTCTTCGCCATCAGCCCCTCCGCAAAGCAAACCCAGCCGCCACCCTCCTGGCCCAAACCCATGGCAACTCTGGTGGCTAAACAACCAAGCAGGCCCTTGGGCCTACGGCCCACCTCCTTGCCCCTTTCCCGCCGCACCCGGTTGGGCCTCCCCATGGACTTACGGCCCACATCCCCAACACCCAACCCCATCCGGTAATCAAGAACAGCCTGCAACACCCTCTCCCCAGGCCCATCTTACCGAGATTAATCCTATGGACCCGTCACAACTCGGAGTGGCTTTGGAGGCTTTGAACGTTGGCACCTCCAATGATCAACCGGACAATTGGTACATGGACACCGGGGCATCTACTCACATCATCGGGGATCAAGGTATGCTTTCTACTTCTAATATTATTTGTCCAACTAAGCATGTGTTTGTTGGTAATGGTCATAGAGTGCCCATTTACGGATCAGGTAACGCCAAGCTCCACTCCCCAACCAAACCCTTTGACCTCAACAATGTGCTTTATACCCCTCATATTGTTAAGAATCTTATATACGTTCGTCAGTTTACTATTGATAATAATGTATCTGTCGAATTTGACCCTTTCGGTTTCTATGTGAAGGATTACAGGACTGGGGAGATCCTGAATCGACACAATAGTTCAGGCCCACTTTATCCGCTCGCTACAAGTTCCGCTGAAGCCCTTCTCACTACCACCACCCATGATTTCTGGCACAACCGTCTTGGGCACCCAGGACTATCTTTTATGAATTTTTTTCGTTCTAGTACTTTTTTTAAATGTAATAAGCGACCTCGGTCCACAGTTTGCAAGTCTTGTCAGTTTTCCAAACATAAACGATTACCGTTTTCTAATTCTACTTCGTCAACTTTATTACCATTTGATATTGTTCATTGTGACTTATGGACATCGCCGCTCGAGAGCAAATCCGGCTTTAAATATTATATGGTTCTCATTGATGACTTTTCTAATTATACTTGGGTGTTTCCGTTAAAATTAAAATCTGACACATACACCAAGTTTGTTGCATTTCATAAATATATTCACACCCAATTTCACATTCCTATTAAGTCGTTCCAATGCGACTTAAGGGGTGAATTTGACAACCACAAATTCAAAACTTTTGCTCAAAATAGCGGCCTCCAGTTCCGTTTCTCGTGCCCCCACACTTCACAACAAAACAGGAAATCGAAGCGTATGATTCGTAGCCTGAACGAAATCATGTTTTGCCTTCTTACACATGCCTCTCTACCCTCCGCGTTCTGGGTTGATGCCCTGCATACTGCCTCTTATCTCCATAATATCCTTCCATCCGTCTCTCGTAATTTCATTACCCCCACCACCGCCCTTTATGGTCGTCACCAGTTATGACCATTTGCGTGTTTTTGGGTGTGCATGCTACCTAAACCTCTCCACCACCCGGCCCCATAAGTTGGCGTCACGCTCCTCGTTGTGCGTCTTCCTCGGCTATCCGGCCGATTATCGGGGGTATCGATGCCTTGATTTGTCTACCAATAAAATTATTCTCTCCAGGCACGTCACTTTTAACGAAAATACCTTTCCTTTCTCCACACCCACACCTCAACCAACTCCGGATCATTCCTTTCTCGAAACTGACATCTTACTATACTATGAATAACCAAAGTTGTTATTTATTTTCGTAGTCTATTGGATATTCCCATGTATTTAAACCCATTATCTAGTGAATTAAAATCATTCTGGTTGAATACAATTTTTTATGCACTAATATTTAGTCACACAACCTAATATATATATGTAGAAGACAATAACCAGATCAACTAGAATTCTTCAGGAAGAAGAGTCAAAAGACACATCGGATGCATAACACATAAACAATTAATTACATATATAATCAAAAAGATGTGATATCAGTTAATTAATTACAAATATATATAATAAAAAAACAACATAAACTTTTTGGTTATATACACACATTATTCTTAAAATATTAATGTATTAGAGAAGAAGAACAATACCGGAAGAACTAGAACTCCTTAGGGAGAAGATTTCATCCGGATTGAGAGAAGATGAACAGAAACGGATGAAAATACATTATATTAAATTAAAAATCAATTCATTACATATAATTAATTAGTAATCCCAGAACAATTTTCAAACCAGAATAATTACTCTTAATTAATCCGGAACCCTAAAAAGGTTAATCATTTCTCACACCAATAGAAGCTTGAAATCTTCTCCGGTTTCATGTAAGTAGTGTTCGAAGGCAATGAACAACAGGTCTTCCTTGGTTTGGTTCTCCTCTTCATTCTCTTTGCATATCCTGTTGAATGTTTTGATTTTCTGGTCCATGTCTAGCCATTTCGATCTTACGACGCTTGTGTCACGGTACTTGTCACGGTACTGCTCGTAACGCTTCATAGCATTTTGAAACTTTATGTTGACATCCAGCCAAAAGAGAATCGTGTCTTCGTCATTAGGATCACCTAATTGATCGGTAAACATCGACTTAATTAATTAATATTATAAAAATGTATAACTGATCAAATAACCAAATGATTGGTATAAAGAAAAATTAAGAAACGTACTAAGTAAGGGAGGGTTTGTAGGCAACACATAGTCTCTATACTTTATGTCCAACCAAGCTCGGTACAACCCCAGTTCTTCCTGCTGGGTCCATTCTTCTGCCATCTTGGAAGAGTATAAATTGGATGGGGAGAACGAAGAGTGTGTGAAAGTGGTGGTCTAATTTAATGGTTAATTGATTAACTTGTTTATATAGCGTGGTTGAGGGTTTTGAAATTTAAAAACAAACAACGGAAAAGTGAAATTAGCCGTTACTAGTTACATCACCTGTTTGGGTTTTTAAAATATGATTCTAACTTGGCCCGCTAAATTCTAAAAGAGGCGGGATAAATTAATGAGCGAATTCAATTGAAAATTTCACATATCACTCTCGATTTCCCCAATTCCCCGCTCCCCATTTCTCCATTGCTCATTAATCGACAGAATTTTCCCTCCATCATATTACTTCTCCAATAAACAGGTTCACAGTAAATATTATTGAAAAGGGGTTTTCAGTATTAGCCAAACAATCGTTTTTAATAATCTTTGCTGATGTATCTGTTAGCAAAACAAACATGGATAAGTCTTGGATGCTAACCAGTAGAGGGGAAGGATCTTGCGAAAACCCTTTATATTGCGAAAACGCGAAAACCAATATTAAAACCTACATAACTTCTTCATACGTTAATGTTTTTTCATAAAATTGGCGCCAAATGTCTTAGAATTACGTTATCTTCAATTCTGGAAACAAAAAAAAATTAACAGTTTTTTTCCCGTGTGATACACATGTGTATCATCATCATTACTACTGCACAAAAACGAATTATCATGTGTAAAAACACTCCTTATGTTAAAAACATATTAAAAACACTAAAACATTTATGGTACTAACGATAATGAAACATAGTGCACATGTGCAAATATAATTAAAAAAAGTTATAAAGTGTTATTTTTTTCATTAGATATAAAGATAACACAACTATAAGACTTATGGTGCAATTTCCTTTTAAAACTAGTAATGTATACCTTTTATATGAGGTTTTTTTTTTGGTGTGGTACACATGTGTATCATAAAAAAAACACAAAAAAATGACAGAAATATAACACATATGGTGCGTCTTAGAGAAAACAAATATTAACTCATACTAAAGTATGAGTTTTTTCTTTGTGGTACACATGTGTATCACATAAAAAAATAAAAAATAAAAAAACGTTAACTTTTTATTTTTTGTTTTTATAGAATTAAAGATAACATAATTATAAGACTTTTGGTGAAAATTTTTAAAAAATATATTAACGTATGAAAAAGTTATGTTGGTTTTAAGATGGTTTTCACGTTTTCGTAAAATATATGTGTTTTCGCATGATCCTTTCCCAACCAGTAGAACCACTAAATCATATGCCGATGGAGTTAAATCATTCTTAAAGTTTGCAGTTATAAGTTTGAAAAAGACGGAAATTCCATGTCCCTGTGTTAATTGTCTAAACCATTACTCTTATCATGTTGATGATGTAGATTTCATTTGTTTTCAAAGGTATTTGTCTGACTTATACAACATGGACTAAACACGGAGAGGAACACGAGCCCGCAGGAGATGAGCTTCACAAGGAATCATCTTTTGATTTCGGAATGCCATTCGATGCATCCGAAAGATAGAAATGGTCAGAGCTACTGAAGAAAATTTCACTGAGGACCATGAGAAGTTTCAAGAATGACTCATGGATGCTGAGAAGCCCCTGTATGAAGGATGCCATACCTTCACAAAGTTATCTGCCTTGGTTCAACTACTGAACTTGAAGACTAAGCATGGAGGATCAGATAAGTTTTTTAATGAACTTTTAGTCTTACTGAAACAGATACTACCTGAAGGTAATGACATTGTGAAAAATACATATGAGGCCAAGAAGATTTTGAAGTCAATGGGTGCAGGGTACACCAAGATACATGTGTGTATCAATGATTGTATTCTTTACAGGAAGGAGAACAAGGACCTAACTGTATGTCTAACTTGTGGTGAGTCCAGGTGGAAGGTGGATGAGTGGACTAAGAAACTATACGACAATACTCCTACAAAGGTAATGTGGTATTTCCCCATCATTCCAAGATTGAAACAACTGTTTCAAGTGAAAACCACAGCGGAAGATCTAAGATGGCATGCCACCAGTTCCAAAATACCCGGTGTGTTACGCCACCCATCCAATTCACCGGCATGGAAATCCATAGATGACAGATATCCCGAAATCGCTAACGATCCTAGACGTCTTCGTCTTGGCATTTCAACTGATGGGGTCGACGTGAATAGAGGGAACAAAAATCACAGTGTGTGGCCGGTTCTATCTGTCATTTACAACCTTCCACCATGGTTGTGTATGAAAAGAAAGTTCATCATGCTTTCGTTATTAATATCGGGAGCGCCTGGAAACGATATTGATGTGTTTTTGGAACCATTAATTGATGACTTATAGCTTTTATTTGAGGCAGGTGTGGAAACATATGATGCGTATGCGCAAGCACAGTTTACTATGCGTGCAGTTGTTTTATGGACGATTAATGATTACCCTGCACTTGGTACACTTTGTGGTTGCCCGTACAGTGGATTCCATGGTTGTGTGGTATGTCGGGAATAAACTAAATGCATTAGGCTTCCTTTCTCAGCCAAACAGTGTTATGCTGGTCACAGAAGATATCTACCATATACGCATGCCTTCCGAAAGCAAACAGAGGCCTTCGATGGTAAACAAGAGTTGAAAGATGTTGCAGTTCCTATGACCGGGGAACATATATACAACGAAGTTCAACATATCAGGAACAAATAGGGAAATGGATTAAGGTGTAGCGATTCATAATCCCAGAGACCTCAACCGGAAGAGAGGGGAAGATTAACAAGAGAAAAAGAAAGAACAAAGAGAAGCCACCATATTGGAAGAAATTCAATATATGGTTTTGAATACTTAGATATTGGAGGCATAATAGTGTCTAACATTGCATTGATTTCATGCATATTGAACAGAATGTGGCTGAGAGTCTTGTTGGAACTCTGCTCAACCTTCCCGGAAAGAAAAAGGATGGACTGAATGCTAGAAAGGATCTGAACTTTTTGGGGTTAAGACCAGAGTTGCAGCCTAAACAGAACAAGAACAACATAGTACTTCCTGCAGCGTGTTACACGTTACAAAAGATGAAAAGGAAAAGTTTTGTGACACGTTGTATAACTTGAAGGTTCCACAAGGCTATTGTTCTAAGTTTTCTAGTTTGGTTAGTCTAAAGGACAAGAAACTTGTGGGGCTCAAGTCACATGACTATCATATGCTGATGCAACAGTTTCTGCCAATTGCAATTCGGTCAGTCATGCCTGAACCGACAAGATATGCTATTATCAGGCTCTGTTTTTTTTCAAATCAATATGCAGAAAAGAGATCAACGTCGAAGAACTAGATAAATTGCAAGCAGATCTTTGTGTCACACTATGCCTGCTTGAGAAATATTTCCCGCCATAATTTTTTGATGTTATGCTTCATTTGACGGTGCACCTTACTAGGGAGGTAAAATTATGTGGCCCAATATGCTTTCGATGGATGTATCCATTTGAAAGGTGTATGAAGGTAATTAAGGGCCACGTGAGAAACAAAACTTATCCAGAAGGGTGCATTGCTGAGGAGAACATTGTAGAAGAAACGATTGAGTTTCTCAGCGAATACCAAAAAAACATCACAACTATTGGTGTTCTAACTAAAAAGCATAGCAGTGCGGATGGAAGTCCTGGGTTAGCTGGTAGATCAGTTGAAGTCTCTCCAGAGCTCCTATCAAAAGCGCATTTATTTGTGTTACTAAATACGCCTGAAATCGAGCATTATATCGAGTAAGTAATTTAGATTATTAACCTTTTTTGATCTGTTTAATTAATTATAAACTTTTATAGATAACTTCAATTCACGTAATTGCAGAGAACACATGAAATTTTTGGAAAAGGAACATCCTGGTTGTAGACTAAATGAGCTGACTAAGAAGCAGAGCACAGCATTTGGAAAATGGTTACGCAACAAGGTCAGCTAAATTTGCTTATTGTTTTAATTCCGGATGAACTATAACTTTCCTAAACAACTGACCTGAGTTGTCCGGAACAACTCTAGTTTCTATCCGGATGAACTATAACCTTCCTAGTGAACTGATACCATCTTCTTATAGTTTTAATTCCGGATGAACTGTAACTTTCCGGAACAACTGACCTGAGTTGTCCGGAACAACTCTATTTTCTATCCGGATGAACTATAACCTTCCTGGTGAACGGAAACTATTTTCTTATTGTTTTAATTCCGGATGAACTGTAACTTTCCGGAACAACTGACCTGAGTTGTCCGGAATAACTCTATTTTCTATCCGGATGAACTATAACCTTCCTGGTGAACTGAAACTATCTTCTTATTATTTTAATTCCGGATGAACTGTAACTTTCCGGAACAACTTACCTGAGTTGTCCGGAACAACTTTATTTTATTTTTGGAAGAACTATAACCTTCCTATTCCTAATGAACTCTCCTAATGAACCTACTATAAATTTCAGGTTGAAAAGGAGATGGCGGAGTCCCCAGAAACTATATTAGAGACCGTTAGGTGGATTTCACATGGTCCGCACAGAAGCGTGAGGAAATATGAAGTATATGACATCAATGGCTATTCATGTCGTGCAAAATCTCGAGACGGTAGGGTTTACCAGAACAGCGGGATTGGTGTAGAGGTAAATGACATGCACATCTCTAACGAGGTATTAACCTATGGGTAAAAACCTTACTACGGGGTTTTAAAAGATATATGGCTACTAGAATACCATATTAAAAGCATCCCTCTATTTATGTGCGACTGGGTTGAGAATACACAGGGGGTCAAAAAAGATAGTCTTGGTTACACTTTGGTCAACCTTAAAAGACTAGGTCACAAGGAGGACCCGTTCATTTTCGCATCACAAGCACAACAGTTGTTTTACGTCAAAGACCAGCTGGATAAAAAACTGCATATTGTCTTTATGACACCTCCCAGAAATTACAAAGATTACTATGAAGACGATGCCAATGAAGAATTTAGTACGGTAGTTTTTCCTCACAACGATAATGTAATGCCACCCGTCACATGTGACAATGTTTACCATAGAGCTGACTGTACTGGAATGATATTACGTAAAACCGATTAATTGATCATTGTAATGTTTTTGAATCTTAGCAAATTACAGCATCAACAATATTTGGTTTTTTTTCTTTATGTATTCTGGAATATTATGGATCTTAATTTTGAGTCAAGTGTTTCCTTTTTTTGATTGTGCCTGGAGGTCTCCTCTCTTTGACCAAACCAGAGTCAATAAAAGTCAAAAATAAACAAACAAAATCAACTGCTGCTTTAACAAACAGAATTACATACATAATCCAAAGGGTATGATTCCATTAATACATTGATCTATAAAATTACAACTTAAAAACTACTAACTTAAAAGGGAGAAGAAGCGGCTGAAAAAAAATCCCTCTTTGCTTTCTCACATGCACTTGGTTCTGATCAAGTGAAAAGAGAGAACAAGTCCATCTTTGCTTTCTCACATGCACTTGCTTCTGATCAACTGAAAATGGTGAAGAAGTGGCTGAAGAAATATCGGGTTCATGGGGCCAAAAGGGAGAGAAGCACCTGAAGAATACAAGTGCTGCAAACCTCAACATGTGCCCTTACTGCTGACTGTTATAAAATTACACAATAACTTAAAATCTGCTCTCAGTAAAGCATTTGTATGAACCATTAGAGACTCCTCGTCTCCATGGTTTCCATAATAACTTAAAATCTGCTCGCAGAAGATACAAAGTGCAATCTTTCCCTGCACAAGAAAAAATTACCAAATTTGAGACGAAAATTTCAATCGAATTTAAGTGGTGAAGATGATAACTTACCATATTCCACATACGGATGACGCCAATTCCACATTTTTTGCCGGCGATGATGGACAAAAAACAGAGAGAGAAAGTGTAGGTCCGAAATCAAACCAAACACACGATATTTGATCGTGAATGAGTGCGGAATCCTCAAACACGATTGATCCAAGAAACAAGTAGAAGAAAATAGATTCAATCTAAGATAAAGATTGAATCTTGAATGAAAACCCTCTTACTTGGAAGCTGATCGTAAATAGAAACAATGAAGAAATCGTAAACTAGAATGATGTATTGAAAAGCTTAATCATAAACACTTACAAGAGAGGCTTATATAGCCCTTACAAAATCGCAAACCTAGTTAGAAGCCCACATGGCCCAATCATAATCACTAACTAGCCCAATATCTAATAAGCCCAAACACAAAAGCCCACTAATGTTCATGCCTTAATAATAATAGCCCTACAATCTTCCCCTAGGCATGAACCATTAGACTACTTCACGGCAGCAGCAAGTCAAATCTGAATGAGGTTTGAACGTTGTTAAACCACCATCCCTTTTCTACAATCTTCTTAGCTGCTCCATCGAAGATGCCAACCCTTACAGCATTTACCATATCAGTCTCGTCTGCAAGAATGGGTTGGGTGGCCAGAAGCTTTATATCTCTTTCACCAAATCGAAGAAGATCCACCGGGTCATAAAATCGGAATTGACGCATCGGCTTACAGAGAACCACCACCTCATGTGTTGTTGGATCGTAGTACCAGCAGTCAAAGTTTCGTACCAGTGTTCCATCCTCGATCTCATCCAACATGTTGATGACCCTTGTGCGCTTGGTCGGTGGCCTCCGTACTTCTCCAATTGGCTCCCCTGTCACAGGGTCAGATCCTGTCTCTCTCCATCTCACTTCTTTCAGCTCAAAATCCCTGAAATCATTCTGCATGTGGCCCAGCAGGTTATCTCTGATCTGATTTCCCTCTGGTCCATTCCATCTGTTGATAAATGGAGCTCTCAGAAGTTTCCTTATCTCAGGCTCAGTCCAGGAGTGGAATTGAGCACGTGATTGATAGTACTCCACTGGACTGTAGCCGTCACGGATAACAGCAAAGATCTTCTTCTCCATGTCGTAGTGCCAACATAGGATTTCCTCACAACTCCCACGCTTATCAATTGAGCTTTTGCCAACGTCGATGGTGTAAAGAATGGGAGCTGGTCCTTGGAAGAACTCTCTGAACCAGTTCTCGTGTCCTTCAGGGGCTTTGGAGATAACTCTGCCACTTCGGGCGTAATCTGGCATCTCCATATTCTCATCACCATCATCCGCCTCCATAGCTCCTGCAGCTTGAGATGAACTCTGACCTGAGGCACCTGTGTTGCTAGGCCCTGCACCATCTGTCAGTTCATTAATCTTCTTTCTCAGTCCCTTTATCATATTGTAGAGATATTCCATTCTTTCCTTGTCAGCTACCTCATATCCTCTCATATACTTGCTGTTTGCCTCCTCCTTCTCTCTCAAACGCTGATTTTCTTCCATGAGAGCCTTGATCTCATTTTGTCTCATCCTATTCTGAGAGATCAGGAAGTTAATCTGAGGATCAGCACTAATCCTCAGATCAACTGGAAGCTCAGCAGCCATCAAAGGGCGGAAACCTGGAGCTGCGAGAGGTTGGCTTGTCGCGGTAGAGAGGCTCACTCTAACCGGACTTGGAACAACGAAGGTGCTATCAACCTCCAGAAATTGCCTATCTTCACGTACAGGGCTTTGCACGTTCAGAATCGGACTATCGTGCTGCACAGGGGCAGGTTGATCATTGCCACCTTCAGTCTGTGTGAGAGACGGTTGCTCTTGGAGTGCTTCAGTAACAGATTCTTCTTGACCACTGGCACCCGCAGAACTGGGTCCAGTTGGTTCTACAATCATTAGGCTCGAGCTGGTCTTGGTGAATCTGAACCGTATGCTCCTAGGATCAGTTTTCTTTCTTGGAGATGGTTCACGAGCAGGGACGGGTTCTTCCACGAAAGCTTCATCAGTGTTTAACTCCAGCTCAGGAGGTGTATCATCACTGCCAGATGACCCAATCATATCTTCTCTTGATCTTTTATGGGTTAGTGGCTCCAAGTCCCCATAAATATCATCTTCAGCTAAGTCCTGGCCAGTGAGGATGTCATCCATTATATTTTCTTCATCGGATGGAATGACATCATCTTCTTGAACATTGACAGCTGGAGTGGCTTCAGCATCTTGATCTTCTGCCACAATGGCATTCACAGCTGGCTCATCAGCCACTGGCTCATCTTCCTCCATCACTTGTTCACGGGCTACCTCTGGAAAGGCACCTCTCTTAACCCATTCCAGCCTACCTTCATACATGTATTTGCCACTTCTATCCTGAGTCTGAAGACCAAAAACACCAGCATCCATCACCTTTACATCCAGTTTCTGTATCCTTTCCTCTATCATTGGATATTTCAGCATGACCACCATCTGCACGAATCTTGGTGTCATCAGAAACTGCTCACGAGCACCCAAGTTAGCATTGCCGATCCAATCCAGCAGCATCATCTTTGAGAAATTGTAGTTCCAGTCAAGGGCCAACGCGACGAAGGCAGTGCCGTGGACCTTGTTCAGCTGGTCAAAGCTCGTTCTCTTGCCCAGAAATGATTTCTGCATGAAATGGGCAAGGCACCTCCAGTAGTGCGGCAGTTGCTTCTTCATGATAGGCGGGAATCTGCCTTCATATCCCAGTAATTGGGCACCTGCCAGAACGGCTTCCTTGGGGTAATCAACCGGATCGGTAGCACGATCGTTGATATTCAGGCCTCTTCTAATATCATCTTCCAGAATGACCACCTGACGGTTCTGGATGGTAGCAGTGATTCTTGTCTTGTCAGCACTCGCCCGTGCAGTACCCCAGAATTCTCTTACCAGCATCTCATCTATCAACACGCTTGTCCTCAAAGCATGGTTGATCTTGCAGACGTTCATTCCCGCCACCAGAGAGTAAAATAGATCCATGTGATGCTCTGGTGGGTCTTCCAGGAAAGCTGGTATACAGTGATCATGATCAAATTTGATTGGTTCGTCAATAACATTTCCTGCCATCTGAGACAAACAAGACATATGCATCAGATTTGATCATGAGTAAGCAATTATGATTATCAACCCTAAACGTGTTCAATTGACGATAACTTTTTACTTTTTAACTTCACAAAAATTTCAATTTAAACATTTTAGGGAAAATAATTGAGTTTAGCACATGCTCACAAACACCGTCAAATTTTATCAAAAACCGTTCAATTTTAATGAGATTTCAAAATTATTAAGTAATTACGATTTAAATTCTTATTAATTCACATTTAAAGTGAGTTTACGACCCACCATATGGGTTTACGATTCTTTAATCGGGTTTACGATCCTTTAAATGAGTTTACGATCTGCTTAAAAGGAATTACGATATGACCCAATCGTAAACGTCGAGGCCCAATCGTAAATCATCAGATTTGACCCTGGCCCAATCGTAAACAATTAAAAGTCAATAAGACCCGATCGTAAACACCCAATACGTAGACCCGAGTCGTAAACCCGGATCGTAGACCCGGATCGTGAACCCGGATCGTAAACGACGATCGTAATCTCCCAAACGTCGTCTTCTTCATGAGAAATCGTAAACGCTCACTTCCACCATTTTCAAACCTGCAAAAACTTCGGAAATTCGTTAAAACACCACAAGTGTACACAATGAGCACCAAGAACTACCTATAAACGATTGTAAACCCTGAAACGACTTCAACCCTTGTAAAGAATGACTCGAAAACAGTGAAGAACTCGAGTTAGGGTTTCGGACACAAAACTTGTGAATAGATCTGTGATATCTCGTGAAAGCAGTCGATTGCGATGGGGTTTTTGGTCGGAAAACGATGTTGAGTGTGAAGCTGTGCTCGGATGAGGCGGAGGATGGTCGGAGGAGGTTGGAAGCAGTTTTCCGGCGAGGCACGGCGGTGTTAGGGTTTGTTTGATGGAGTCGTAAACGGTGAATGGTGAGAGAATCGGAAACACACTTTGTGTTTTATATAGAGATATTTACAAACAGCCCCCTCCCACAACCGTAATCAACAAAATGTTTCAAATGACCCCCTCAAACTTTTAAACACAAACAAGTTTACCCCAAACTTGTTAATTCTCATAAAAAATTTGAATTTTTGACACTTTGAGAATTTTACAAAAACTTCCCCTCAGAATCATACCCGAGTATCCGATCATGATCATGAAATATTTTAAAGGATAAAACAGATAAAATCAAAACCAAACTTAAATATTCACAAACTTGCCTCAGAAATTTAAAATATTTACATACCTGGTGCTGGTATTTTTCACAGATATTTTCAGACAGGTCTTTGACTGAGGAACCCTTTTCAGCTTCTGTTACTAGACACTCTAGACAATTGTCAGGTGGTTTGAACACATAAACTCACATCCAGTAAAGTGCTTAAATATTGTACAGATTTACCGTTATGTTTAACCGTCCCCACACCCAATTTTCCATAGCAAAACCTACCCAACCTCAGAGTTTATTGAGGATTCACAAACCCCCAACTTGAGGAACCATGCAACACTGTTTTTGACTACCACTTATTTCTGATTTTCATATATTATCAGTTGATGATCAGGTCGGCCGCATAAGCACGCAGAGAAGACCAACTGAATAATTTTATTTTCTTTTTCTTTTTCTTTTTCAGAATTTTCATATTTTGCAATTCTTTGAATTCCTTTTCTTTTTCTTTTTCTTGTGGTGTTGTCTTATACAGTATTAACCATGGCGTGTGAGAGAGTGAATACTAGGTAAATACCACTCTCAACCCATTTTTGTCGGGACTCAGTTTTTTAAACCATGTAGACTAGGATGGGAAACTAAACATGTATAGAGTTTAAGATTACTGCACTTACATAGATGATCATTGTTTTGGTTGAGCTTACCGACATATCATCTTCGAGCAGTCTTTCACATCAGCCTTACACGTGTCAGTCTCCAACCGTCATTAAGCATTTAAGTCCTATCAAAAGACATCATAAAAACCTTTCAGTTTAACCAGCACCATTTCTTCCCCTGTTTTTGTGAGGCTTTTGAAACAAGACTCAATTTTTCAGTCATTTTCTATTTTTTTTTTTTTTAATATTTTTGTCTTAAGAAAAAATTGAAAAACCAAAGACTTTGTACAAAAACATAGATGATCAGATCATTCCTCGAAGGCAATCATCTTCAGGCCTTCAACACAAGATTCAAAATTAGGACGAGGAAGGGGTTTTGTAAAGATGTCCGAAACATTCTGATCGGAGCTTACCTTTTGTAGCTGAATCAGCTCACGATCAAAGCAATCACGAATAAAATGTACCTTAATATCAATGTGCTTGGTTTTGGAATGTTGGACAGGGTTTTTCACAATCTCAAGAGCAGCAGCATTATCACAAAATATTGGAGTGTTAACGAATTCCATACCGTAATCCGTGAGCTGGTTTTGGATCCACACTACCTGTGAAGTACCGGCAGATGCGGCCACGTACTCAGCTTCTGCAGTTGATTTGGATACGGTATGCTGCTTCTTGCTCTGCCATGAGATGAGCCTATCTCCCAGGTACTGACATCCTCCAGTAGTAGATTTCCTGTCAAGGTCACTACCTCCATAATCACTGTCAGTAAAAGCATATAATTGAAAATCAGTGTTCTTCGGGTACCAAAGACCAAGCCTAGGCCTGCCCTTCAGATACCTGAAGATACGCTTAACAGCAGCTAAATGAGAGAGTTTAGGGTTAGCCTGATATCGAGCACACACGCAAACTGCATACATGATGTCTGGCCTGCTTGCTGTCAAGTACATTAGTGATCCAATCATCGACCGATACTGGAATTCACTCACTGACTCCCCGTTAAGATCCGCTGACAGGAGTGGTCTGGATGCCATGGGAGTGGCGATGGGCTTGCAATCCTGCATCTTGAACTTTGTCCAGAATCTCATTCACATACTTCTCCTGATGAATAAGAATCCCGGAATCATTCTGCTTGACTTGAAGTGCAAGAAAGAAACTCATCTCGCCTTGGTCACTCATCTCAAACTTTTTCTTCATGATCTCCTCAAACTCGGTGCACAATTCTTCGTTTGTCGATCCGTAGATAATATCATCTACATACACTTGCACCATAATTATGTCTTCTCCCACCCTTTTCCTAAACAATGTTTGATCAACGACTCCTCTTGTATATCCATTCTCCACCAGGTGATTGGACAACGTTTCATACCATGTTCTAGGAGCTTGATGCAAACCGTACAAAGCCTTATCCAGCAGATAAACGTGATCTGGATTTTCTTCATCTATGAACCCTGGTGGTTGAGCAACATAGACTTCCTCGTTCATCTCTGCATACAGGAAGGCAGTCTTCACATCCATCTGATGTACGGTAAAATTGAGATACGAAGCTACAGCTAGAAAGATCCGAATTGCTTCCAATCTTGCCACCGGAGCGTAAACCTCATCATAGTCGATACCCTGGACTTGCCTGTGCCCTTGTACTATCAGCCTTGCTTTGTTTCTCACAATGATCCCCGAGTCATCTTTTTTGTTCTTGTACAACCATCTCGTGGGAATCACCTTCTTGTCTTCTGGCCGCTTCACAAGACGCCACACTCCCAGCTTTGAAAATTGATTGAGTTCATTGTGCATGGCCTCCATCCAGTTTGGATCTTTAAGAGCAACCATCACATTGGGAGGTTCTATCTGGGAGATGAAGCAGGAAAACATACAAAAGTTGATGTGTCCTGTTCGGCTCCTTGTGGTGACACCCGCTGTCACTGGCCCAACAACATTACTCAGTGGATGATCCTTGTTGATTCTGCTCTCTTGGACTTCAGGCACTGAAACATTAACAGGCAGATTAGTATTAACAACATTTTCAGACATACCTGAGCCTTGAGAATCCACTGGAGCATCACGTGTTCCTGAACATTCTGGAATATCAGCAGTTGCATTCCGAGAAGATTCAGCTGATGCTCTATCCACATGAGGTCTTACATCAGCACTGGGAGCTACAATGTCTTCTTCTTCGCCCAAATTGTGGAAAACATTCGAGAAATTAAATCCCTCAAACAATGATCCATAGTCGAAGATCCAATTAGGTCCAGTTCCCGCATCAGTAGGATTGTCCTCCATCCAATCTACATTGAATGCCTCAATGATCAACCCAGTGGTCTTGTTGTACACACGATAAGCACTATTTGCTGAATAACCAACAAAATAGCACTCATCGGCCTTCGCTTCGAATTTCCCTACATCGGACTGGATCAGCACCGTGCATGGACATCCAAACGTCTTGAAGTAACCCACCTTCGGTTTCTCTCCATAAATGATCTGATATGGAGTTTGCTCGTGACGCTTGTTCAGAAGAACTCTGTTTTGTACATAACAAGCGGTATTCACAGCTTCTGCCCAAAAGAAGATTGGTAATTTTGCTTCACACATCATTGTTCGAGCTGCTTCAATGAGTGTCCTATTTCTTCTTTCGGCAACTCCATTTTGCTGAGGAGTGTAAGGAGCACTGAACTGCCTTTCAATCCCCTTTTCACCACAAAACATATTCAGCTCAGCATTCTTGAATTCTGTCCCATTGTCAGATCTGATTGCCTTCACTCTTTTATCCAGCTGATTCTCAATAAGAGTCACAAACTGCTTTACTAGGGCCGGAGTTTCGTATTTGTTCGACAAGAAAAAGACCCAAGTAAATCGCGAGTAGTCGTCCACTATCACGAGGCAGTATGAGAACTTGCTGACACTTTGTACCTGCATAGGACCAAACAAATCCATATGTAAGAGTTGAAGCACAGAAGAGACAGAATTTGTAACCTTTGGACGATGTGGCAGTTTGTGCTGCTTCCCCTTAGCACATGCCACACACTTTTCTACTGAAGTGAAGTCTGTGATCGGAAGGTTTCTGACATGCTCTCCTTTAGCCAGCTTGGATAAATTCTTCATGTTTGCATGTCCCAGACGACGATGCCACAACAATGCAAGATTTTCATTCTGTTTTGATATAAGGCAAGCTTCTTCTGACGAAGGAGGATTGCCTCAAGTTGAGAAGATATGAGTTTGAACGTCTTGGAGTGCGCATAAGTACACACTCCTCGGGTATCTTCACACCTGGCTTCAGAATAATACACTCCTTCTTATTGAACATCACAGAAAAGTCTCTGTCACAGATCTGAGAAACACTCAGCAAACTGTGCGACAGTTCCTCCACATAATGAACGTCAGAAAATGACAGATTACCGCTCCGCACCACACCTTTCTTACTGATTCGACCACCCACTCCCCCTGCAAATGAAACTCCACCTCCATTGAAATCCTCTACATCTTCCAAAAGAGACAGATCTCCGGTCATGTGTCGGGAGCAACCACTATCAACATACCAGAGATTGTTGACAGATCTTCTAGGCTGTCCCTACACAAATCAGAGATCAGTTAGAGTCAGGTACCCAGGTCATAACAGATCTGGGCACTCCCTTGGAGTCAATGTAGTTAACCATTTTGAAAGACATTCCTGCTTTTGATTCAGGTTGATTTACAGTTTTAGCATTAACTTTTGGCTTCCAATTTGGTTGCTTTTGTGAGTTTGAACTACTAGCAGAGTTCTTTGTGGGTGATGTTTTTCTTGGAGGAGATGCAGCCTTTTTACCTTTTGTTTTAACAACCGGTGTCCACTCAAGTTTTAATTTGGTATAAACCATTTGTTTTGGTTGAGTAACAGTTTTTGGTTGTTCCATAACTGCTTTACCCTTAGGTTCAGCAGTCTGATTAACTTTTTGCACTTGTTTCTCAAAAGGCTTTGTTTTAACTTTGTTAGGTCTGTTGTAAACTTCTTTAGCTGCATGAGCAGGTTTTGAAGTTTGGCCCACATCTCTCCTTTCATTGACAGGCTTTGTCACTGGGGCTTTTGTGTTTAGAACCTTAGACTTTTGAGTCTTCATTGGTTCAGAACTCTGCTTCCCCTGTGACGAAGCTTGCTGCTTTTGAGTTCTGTTCTCACCCCTCATCATTTTCTCAAGCATATTTGTCCGCTTGTTCTGCGGATAATATGGCTCATAGGGTCTGTTCATACAATTAGCAGCAAAATGACCTGGTTGACCACATTGAAAACAATTCATTTGTCTAGGCCCATTGACGTTGCTACACAAGTATGAGCGTCTTGGGTAAGACGACTTCCATTCCGGTTGATCATCCCATTTGTGTATCACACGTTTTGAATGTTTTTCAGGTTGTGTTATTAAACAAAATTGTTCAGATTTTGATTTATCAGTTCTATTATAAGTTGACACAACCTGGGGATACGGAACAAAATCATTGGGCTTAGACTGACGGCCAATCTTTGTGTTAGGAACACGCATTTTAAAAGAACTAACGACTTCATTAGGATTAGAAACATGTTTTAACAAGACAATTTGATTGGACTTGGATGCTTCAAGTTCTGACACAGATGCCAGAACGTCATCCTTAGGTAAACTAGAAACAGAACAACTAGACTCATGACACTCATTGACTCTCAAGCATTCAGCATCCTCCCCAGATACATCTTCAATGCCTACAACATCTGCACATGTAACAGAAACATTAGTAGGACTAACATTATTGTTTAATGATTCCTGGGAAGGGCCTGGTTCATTTCTGTGTTCATCTACCTTGTTCTGACTACTCATCCCATATATTCCAAGTCTCTCTCTTTCTAACTCCTCTTCTGTCATAGGGGTCACACCTACCAACATACTATCTATAGGAGGACCTGCTTCATGATAACCTGACTTAGTTCTGTCTACCTGATCCTCCTCATAGAGCACTCCTATAATATCTCTAGGGATAGGTGGGGGAATTACAACATTTGCGGCCACGGACTTGTCAGACTTTTCCGACCCAAATCCTGGCGTATGTTTCCCTACTTGACCACAAGTGATAGCCTGAGATAGTTCTTTACCTGCCTGAAGCATTCTTTTGTTTCTTAATTTATTCACATCTAACTGAACCTGCATCTCATTGTTCTTATGTGTCAATTCATCTACCTGCTTTCTAAGGTCAGCTATTTCTAATTTAGCATTATCATACAGGATAGATTGTTCAGTTGCTATCTGTTGGTACTTAACAATATCTAGCTTTTGTGCCTTAATCTTTTCCTCACCTTTTATCCATCTACCCTTAAATGAACTCCTCTCACACTTGATCTCAAACAATTCTAGTTGATAATTCTTACAGACTTGTCTAAGACCAGGTATAATACGAGCACAAGTGGGATCAGAACATACCTTGAGGTTCTCAGCAGCAGCAACGTACGCTTCCTTGTCTTCTATCTCAGTCTCCTCAGGCTTTTCCTCATCAGTGACCACAAAAGCATGATGTTCTTCATCACCCTCTTCAGCAGTAGCAATCAAAGCATGTGACAAACTAAGATCCTTCATCTGGGGGGTCAGTTCCCTCAGCTGGGGGGTCCAGTCATAACCTCCACCTCCCTGAACCACCAATGCCTTGTCTTCTCCTTTACCTTTTACCTCAGCTGCCTTCTTCTCTTCAACCCTCTCTTTCTTTGGCTTCGTGCATTCCCTGGCAAAGTGACCATACTCATCACAATTGTAGCACCTCAGCTTCGACTTGTCAAACCCCATTCTGATTTTATCCTGATCCTTCCAGACGTTCCTTCCAGTTTTGGCCATAAATTTCTTGGCTCTGAAAACAGCCATGGCCATTTGCCAAGAGACATCTAGCATCTCCACGTCCTCAGGATTTATCTGATTAAGATCACCAGCCACCATATCAGAAGGTACAAGATTCCCGGCCACAAGGGCATGATAGCTGTTCATGAAACCCATTCCAAGGGCAAAGTTAGGATCATTGATATCTCCAGAGTTGACACCTCCGCTTGAACTTCCTTGAGGCTGTGCCACAAATGCATTACCCATTGAAACTGAGCTTGATCCACTTCCCGAAGCCTTTCCTTCATGCTTACCTTCAACTTCTTCAGATAACAGAGCCTGATTCAACTTCCCAGCCAAACTTAATGAGCTTATGTGGTTTAGCTCTCTCTGCTTATCATCTATCATCTTTGACTTCAGTTTGTTAATTAGTTCATCCAAAGTCACTTCAGTCAGTCTGTTGTTGTCTTTGATGATGGATATATTGGTGTTCCAAGATTTAGGCAGACTGTTTAGCAACTTCAAATTCTTGTCTTCAGTGTCCGGCTCCACACCATAACTGGACATCTCTGCCATCAAGGACACATACCTCTGAACTTGAGCCTCAAAAGATTCACCCTGGATATGGTTGAACAAGTTAAACTTCTGCTTCAACATCTGCTTCCTACTAGCCTTAATATCCGGATTTCCTTCATAAGCAACAATCAAAGCGTTCCACAGTTGCTTTGCTGTTTTGCAGTGCTTGAACCCTTGAGCGATGTCTGGAGTTAGGGCCATAGTCATTATTGCAAAAGCCCTCTCAGCCTTGTTGCACCTCTCCCAGTCATCATCATCATATTCCTCCTCTTTCTTCTCCTTTCCGGCATTTGCTCCCGTTGTGTGAGTAGGCGTGTACGGTCCATTGAGAACTGCCCTCCATAGTCTCAGATCCACACTCTTCAAATGATTTTCGAATCTGTACTTCCACTCTAAGAAATTATCCGCTGAAGTTAGTCTTGGCGGACGAGTTATAGATCCGATCTCGAAATCCAGTTTCTGGTACATGCTTGGCTCAAAATCCATCTCAATAGCTTGGGAAAATATAACCTAAAGTCCAAAAGTCCAAAAAAACACCTGATTACGATCGAATAACACCTGATTACGATTCACAACAACCGATTACGATCCACAACAACCGATTACGATCCACAACAACCGATTACGATCGAGAACACCGTTTGCGATAACACGTGGCAATCGTAAACCCAAACCGCCTTATAAAAATCGTAAACCCTGATTGCGATTTCCGATTACGACTCCGTAGTCGTAAACGCCTGTTTCCGATTCGAACAACTCGTAAACACCCTTTTACGATTTATGCAAAGTCGTAAACACAAGTACAGTCGTAAACACCGAATCTTCTAGGATCGTAAACAAGCAATCTTCAACCACAACAACAGATCGTAAACACCCAAAAACCCAGAAATCTCGAAGAACAGCAGCAGCAACAAGTCGTAAACACCCAAAAACCTCTCGAAACCTCCAAAACTCGAACAAACACCCAGAAAAACTCTTGAATCAATATCGTGAGAGCCTCGAATCGAAGATTCTTGGCTCTGATACCAATTGTAGGTCCGAAATCAAACCAAACACACGATATTTGATCGTGAATGAGTGCGGAATCCTCAAACACGATTGATCCAAGAAACAAGTAGAAGAAAATAGATTCAATCTAAGATAAAGATTGAATCTTGAATGAAAACCCTCTTACTTGGAAGCTGATCGTAAATAGAAACAATGAAGAAATCGTAAACTAGAATGATGTATTGAAAAGCTTAATCATAAACACTTACAAGAGAGGCTTATATAGCCCTTACAAAATCGCAAACCTAGTTAGAAGCCCACATGGCCCAATCATAATCACTAACTAGCCCAATATCTAATAAGCCCAAACACAAAAGCCCACTAATGTTCATGCCTTAATAATAATAGCCCTACATAAAGACTGGGAGGAAAGGGGCATGGTGGAGATGATGATGAAAACTGATACAGAGATAATTAAGTATATATCGATACTCGAGGGGCGTGGTAGATGGAGATTTGAAAGATAAAGTAAATGAAAAAGTAAATGAAATATTAATGATTACAAGCGTCGTCCACTGTTGGTATTCTTTTAGCCACCTAAAATTAATATACCGTGACCATTTGTCATAATTTGTCACGCAACCAATGTTTAATATGATTGGCCATATCACAAGATAATCAAATATGATAAACATATATAACCATCATATATTCAATTATAACTACTAATATCATAACTAAATAAACATATAAAATATTGTTCTTAATTTGTTCATAAACATATACATCAATTAATTAATAATCCGGATCACTGCAATCTTCGGATATGTATCCTGAACTTGCATCGTCATCATCATGATCATCATCATCATCTTCTTCATCTTCTTCATCTTCTTCATCTTCTTCATTTTCTTCGGATTCAAATTCATTGAATTTTGTATCAAGGACATGGAATAATTTCGTTGCCTCAACAGAGTAGGCAAAACAATCAGGAATCTTCTGCGCATGGAGTTGCCTCAGGATGTTCTCATCGTTGTTTTTAATCACAGATTTGTGGGACTTGAAGGATCTTCTTCTCCTGTTACTAATAACCAAAAAAAATATGATTATTCTTCACATACCAGTAATTAAGGGAGCGTTGATTATCGGCCATTTGATACGAGAATTGGTGTAAACGAATTGATGTAGAGAATTTGAGATCAAGTAAAGGAAAATAACAATGATGATGATATATAGGGTAGCAGATTTTAACCCGCTCAAATTGGTAAAATTGAAAAAAGCGCGTTGTTTTAGAGGGAAACAAATCGTCTCTTTTTCGCCATGCGTTTAATATTTTACCGTAACCATAAAATAGATTTTTGTCACTCACAACCTACCATTTAGTCACGGTTGATATATATGTGGCCATAGGTAATAGATTTTTGTCACTCACAACCTACTATTTAGTCACACAACCTAATAACAGTGGTCATATGTACTAGCTTTTAGCCACATAACTAAGTAAAAAGCGTGGTCATTGCTCACATTTAGCCACGCATAATATATACTTAATAGTTTTGTTTTATTTTAATTTACTAAGTAATAAAATCTACTCTTCCGTCACACAACATTATTAAAGCGTGGCCATACATTCCTTTTTTATCACACGGATAAAATATCATAAAAATTCAGTGGCCGTTTTGTGCATTTCACCACTCTTTTTTAAGTGTGACAAATAAGTGCCACATGTTTTTGTAAAACAGTGGCTAAAGCCACTGCACCTGATTGTTGTTGTCACATAAACAAAAAAAAAATACGTGGCTAAAAGGGTCCAAAGGCTATATATTTGACCACAGGTACAAAATATGTGTGGCTAAAACTAGTGTTTCTTACCTTTGGCCACGTTTTTTTCCAAAACAGTGGCTATGCGTTATAAAAAAAACCGTGGCCAAAGCCACTTTTTGACGTAGTGTGTGATATGTCTTGCCCGCTGCAATTCATGTTGAAGCTCCCATGTTATCTCACTTTCATGTTAACAATAGGTTCATTCACTATCTTGGAGGTGCATTATTCCTCAACAAGTTTGAAAGTTTGAGAACACTTAGGCTCCACTTCTTATTATATTGGTTCCTTCCTTTCACAATTTCCAATCACAAAACAGTAGAAGATCTTACACTGTATTTGGAACACAAGGCCACAAGAGCCACCGAGTTTACCCTAGGGAAGGTGTTTAACGTTTTCCCAAATGTGATTTCTTTACGTATTAATTCGGTTGCTTGGTTGGATTTAGAAGCATGTTTGAACACAGATGGTTGGGGGATTCTTGATGGGAGGAAAGGATTGAAAAAAAATCATGCGTATTTGAAGTTAGTTGACCCGTCGTTGACTCTCTCATTTGTTGCTTGTGTGTTGGATCAATGTGTCGGCTTGTCAGAGCTCTCGTTGCTCATCCATGGTGGTGTTGTTGGTACTGTATCTAAAGGCTTCATGTCTAAATGCATGGCTCATTTGTTGGATAATGGATGTCCAGACCCGACAACACAAGAACCCAAACCGGTTAGACCCGTAAAGAGTTACACTGGGGGTAACGAGATAAAAATCTGCTTACTCGGCTAACCGGTAATTTACGGAAATATATAATCAATTTAATGTTTATTCATGATTAATAAACATTTAAATAATTACAAATAATTATTCTTGAAATAATTAAATAAACGGAGAAAAACATTTTGATTAATGTTTTATGGTGAAATAAATAAATAGTTATTTATGTTTCTCGTAGTTTGCGACTTGTGAAATTAATAAAGTTGTTTTATTAATTAATCGCAAACTAAAGAGGGTTTAATTGCAATATTAAATTACTTGGAGAAGGGTTAATGGACTGGACCCTCATGGGCTTAGGTTTTCCATAAAGTCCAGGATCCATCCATTATATATAGAGGGCTAGGGGAGGAGTTTTGGTTGCTCATTCCTCCACATCCCTCCCCTCTCTCTGCGCCACTTTAGTGTCACCACCTCCCTTCTCACTCGTCCCCTCCCTTCACGCAAACCAACCTCCTCTAGAGCTTGGTCGTCTTGCTTCCTTCGTGGAACCCTAGAAGACGGCGTAATATGAGAAGCTATCAGACGAACCTTCCGCGTGACTCATCAAGGTATGACCACCTTCGTCCTATTTCCATTCACCATAGGCGACGCCCACCTCTAGATGGAGGTCGTCGCCATCAACAAACCCTAGCTCGCCGTTGCGACCTAGCGTAGCTCCGTTTCACTACGACGCATTTCCATCACCACTCACCGGTAGAATCGTCGTCGTCACGATTTTACGAGTGCGAGCCCTCGTCGTAATAATCATGGTAATCGCCCGGCTAAACCCTAGCCGTCGTCACCGTCTCGATTCGATTGATGCTCGCTTTTCGCCACCATAAACGAAATCGTTGATATTCTCAACGAATCCGTTTGAGACGGTGTATGCGATTTGCAAACGATTTAATCCGCCGGTTTGGATTGTTTTTTCCGTGAAACCCTAGCGTCATATTGTTGACCCTCGGTGTCTCTAACGTTTGTTAGAACACCGCAAAGATATATCTAAACTCCGGTTTTAGTTTAGATATTTAATCTCGATTAATGTAATCGTTAGTATTTTCGCGTTAACCGGTTTAACGTGAAATGGTGTTTGTGTGATTTTGGTGATCGTGATCCTGTTGACACGATTTCGACACCAACGGTTTACGCGTCTAAAAAAATTAGTAAATTTATTAATTCCGTTGCGTAAACGGATTACCGGTTTAATCCGTTTTAACTCTTAATTTACTAAACCCGGTCGGTAATGTTTTTAATAAACGGTCAAGTTTTTTTTTAACGTCACCGGGCACCCGTATACCACTGTCGAAACCCAACATCATTGGCCTGGGTTGAAGTGGAGATGGGGGACATGGAGTGAACTTACGGAAGATTCTTGGATAACTAATACCGTCTCAAACTAAACATCGCAAATGAGGTAACTTCGATCATATGCAGGCTTTAAAATTTCTTAATTTACATTCTTGGCCTCGGTTGAAGTGTGTATTTGAACACTATGTACCTCATAGCGCACTGATTTCTAGATGTATTATATTGTCTATGGAAGCCTTTGATCAATCAGTGTTTAATACCCTTGAAATGGTACATCAATAAGCTGTTGTGAGATATGCTCTATGAT
>JBCNJP010000010.1:87122998-87179423 GCA_039602395.1 Deinandra increscens subsp. villosa | reverse complement strand
GCCCAACAGAAGCACAACCGAGCAGCTGCTAGTCTACCCAGCGTAAAAAAAAAGAACTTGCTGGAGGCAGGGATCGAACACCTGACCTCCAGCTTATCCAGCGAAGACCCTACCACTCGCCCAGGAGTTCCTTGTTGTTGACATCCAGTTTAGTAATATTTTATCTTGTGCCTCAGTCCGACCCATTTAGACCTGAACGCGACCAGAACGTGTTGAGCCCTATTTTTTCGCTATAAAACCTTTTAGGCCGCCGTTTTCAGCTCCCTAACACCCCCTAAACCCTAGAAAAACCCCAAAACACATCTGGAATCATCAAGGGAGATTTAGCACTCAAGATTGAAGCTTTTGGATTAAGAAATTGGAGATCTACACATTCTTGGTTCTTAAATTCATCTAGAGGCTTGATTTTCTTCCCTTTTCTTTGTAAATCTCAGATTATGAATATGTTAAAGATTAGATTTTTAGTTGTTTTAATGATGTTTAGTGGCTAGATCTCATATTGTCACTTGGATTTGATGAATTTGAGCATGATTTGACTTTATTGTTTGACTTTTCAATGTGATATGATGAAATAACCTATTGATTCTGATTTAGACCTCTTGAATGATCATATATGCTTGATTAGCCTCTGTTAGATTCATATGATGTGGGAAATTTGATATAGATTGAAGAACTTCAACTAGTTATTTGATTTCTCATTGTTAAACTTTGACTTTTTTGAGTTTTAGCTTAATGCATGATCCGATGACCATCTACATGATTATATGAGTATGATTTGGGGCTGATTTTGTTTTTATTTGTGTTTAAATTGAGTTGATCGATTCATTTAGCACATTAGGTGGTTGTTGGGCATTGTTTGACTAGTTAGAACACTTATGACCGTAAGGTTTTGACTTTTTAATTCGTGTTTAGCATTGCCTAAGTTCTTGGGGTTTCAAATCAGAATTAGTCACGTTTAGAACCCGCTTAGAGAGACCTTTCTAGTGTAGTTCCTTTCGTGTGTGTTTGGTTAGCTTTGACCGATGCGACTAGGCAATTAGGCGGTTTCATCTAGTTTACTACCTTGACGTTTATTTGGGATTGCCTTAGTATTTAAGATGTGTCTATAGTCTTATTTTCCTTGGTTATCATCATTGGGGGTAGTTATCACATTGATTAGTCAGACTTGAGGTGACATTCAGGCTCAAAGGATTCTTATCCGGGTGGCATTTTTCTTATATTGTTATTTCGTTTCGTGTGTTGTGTTTGCTTACTTAGTTGTTTCTACCAGTTATTTGTTTGTTTTCATCATTAGCTTTAAATTAAAACCTTGTCAGACTGAATATTAGCGAAGTCCTTATATCGAGAGCCTGCTTTACGCGTCCTTGGATTGACATCCGGTATTTATCTATACTATGCTACATACGATGAGTATACTTGCTCAGAGCGTGTAGTTGGTCACTTAGGATTTACCTTTTTAAAACTTGATTTGTTTTTTTTTATAGACCGCATCTCGCGCATCAAGTTTTTGGCGCCGTTGCCGGGGACGCGCAGATTTCGAGAAAGTTCGGAGCTAGTAGTTTAGTCATTTTACTTGCTTTCGTTACTTGTTTATTTGCATGTTTCTAGTATGTCTGCTTATTTCTGTGTTTACCTACGTGTTAGTTAGTTTATTAGCTTAGTCTAGTTTCTTTCTGTTCTGTTTCTATTTTCTTTTTCGGTTTTCATCTGTTTATGCGCATTCGTCGTCGGAGGAGTCCTTTTTCACCGTTGTCCGAGCCTGAGAGGGTTTTTCATAGAATTCGACGCTTGGAGGCATTAGTTGTTCCAGTTCCGATGGCACTTCCGCCGAGACGCACACTCGCCGATTACGCTCGTCCCGACATCGCGGGGGCGCAGCCCAGTGTCATACGCCCACCCGTGGAAGCAAACAACTTCCAGATCCAGCCTCAGACCGTTTCCATGATCTTAAATTTTGTTCAGTTCGATGGATTTCCGAACGATGACCCGATGGCTCATATTTCAAAGTTCCTTGAGGTTTGCGACACGTTCAAACTCAATGGAGTCACATCAGAGGCCGTTAAGTTGAGACTTTTCCCATTTTCACTTCGCGGCGCAGCGAAGGCGTGGCTTCAGTCCCTTCCGCCTGGTTCTATTACTACTTGGGATTCTTTGACTCAAAAATTCGTTTCCAAGTACTTTCCTCCATCGAAAGCCGCGATGTTTCGAAACAAGATTTATTCGTTCGTGTAGGAGGACGCCGAGAGTTTGTATGAGGCATGGGAGAGATTTAAGGAGTTGTTGAGGAAATGCCTATCCCATGGCATCGAGTTGCATCAGTAGGTGCAGTTTTTCTATGGCGGTCTGAACGCCCTCACGCGCCCGACTGTTGACAGTTCCGCCGATGGATCTCTGAGCAGCAAAACACCAGAGGAGGCGTGTGATTTACTCGAGGAACTAGAACTGAATGGCTACCAGTGGTCTACCACGCGTACGAGTAGACAGCCCCAGATGAGAAGGGTTCATCAGGTAGATCCCGTTACAGCTCTCTCATCGCAGGTCGAGGCGCTATCGCAGATGATGAAAGGGATGCAGACGAGTCAGAAACAGATGAGCTAGCCACAGGATACTCAACAGCATGTGAAATTCTGTCAGTTATGTGCTGGTCCTCATGATATTACCAGTCGTCCCATTGTTGGTAGCACCGAGTTACCAGAGCAGGTCGATTACATGGCTAGCCAGGCCCACCCACCGCCCAACCAGTATAACTACAATCAGGCATGGAGACCAAACCAGAATTCGGGGTGGAGGCAGGAGCCGAGCAGTTCGAACCCACCGGGGTTCCAGCCACGACCACCACAGAGACAGCAGGGTGTTTACAACCCAGGGGGCAACAGACAGATCCCGGTTCAGACAGAGGATTCAAGTATGAAGAACCTGACCGACATGGTTTCTCAGTTGCTTCAGCAGAATCAGAAAGCAGCCCTTGACACTCAGAAGGTTGCTCAGCAGAATGAGTTGCGTTTTTCGAGAAATGAGCAGTAACATGGGCACTTATATGCAGAATCTTGAGAGACAGATGGGCCAGCTTGCCAAATCTATGTCAGAGCGCCAACAGGAAGGTTTGCCAGGTAATACCGAGACAAATCCGCGCCAAACAGCAAAGGCGATTACCACTCGGAGTGGCAAAACCACTCAGGATCCAGTACCGCCAGCCACTACTGAGCCGGTTGTAGTTGAGAGTGATGAATGATTGAGACTGAGGTTACTGGGCAGGTGCACCCTACTAGGCTACGCCCAGCAAGTACAGCACGCCCCAAGGAGCCCGCGAGAGTCTACACACCTCCTGTTCCATATCCCGCGCGTCTGAGGCAGGATAGAGTCGAGGAGAATTACAGCAAATTTCTTGCCCTGTTCAAATAGCTTCACATCAATCTCCCGTTTGTTGAGGCATTAGCACAAATGCCTAAGTATGCCAGGTTTCTTAAGGATTTGTTGAGTAACAAACAGAAACTTGAGGAGTTGTCGACAGTTACACTGAATGAGGAGTGTTCGGCAGTTCTTCAAAACAAGCTGCCACAGAAGATGAAGGATCCCAGGAGTTTTACAATTCCGTGTTTGATTGGTAGCTTGTATGTCAGCAATGCTATTGCTGATCTAGGTGCTAGCATCAATTTGATGCCATATTCTGTATTTGCTAGACTAGATCTTGGTGAGCCGACACCCACGCGCATGAGCATTCAGCTTGCTGACCGATCGGTCAAGTATCCAAGGGGTATTATGGAGAACATGTTGGTCAAAGTGGATAAATTTGTGTTCCCGGTTGATTTTGTGATCCTTGATATGGATGAGGACGAGCACGTGCCTCTTATCTTAGGTCGCCCGTTTTTAGCTACCGCACGCGCTTTAGTCGATTTTTTCAGCGGTACGCTTACTTTACGTGTCGAGGACGAGACGGTGACCTTTGACATTCGTGATTCGATGAGACGTCCTCAGGGTCAGGATGATACCCTTTACTTTGTTGATACTATCACTCCACACGTGAGTGATCATTTTGAGGATATTTGTGATTCAGGAGTTTCAGATACGCAGCTTTGGGGTGGAGTTGACCCGCATCTAGGTTTGTATGCTGTTGTCGCGTGTGAGGTGACTAGTGAGGAGACTAGTACTTTAGATTTGAGACCGGAGGTTTTTCAGGTCATTGACACCATGAGGGCCAAATCTAGACCGTCTGTTGAGGATCCGCCGACATTAGAGCTTAAGGAGTTGCCATCTCATCTAGAGTATGCATTTCTCGAGACGGATTCGAGACTTCCTGTGATTATTGCATCAGATCTGACGGTTGATGAGAAGTCTAGGTTGTTAGATGTTTTGAGAGAGCACAAACAGGCTATTGCGTGGAAGATTATGGATATTAAGGGGATTAGCCCTTCTTTCTGCACGCATAAGATTATGATGGAGGACGAGTTTAAGCCTGTTGTGCAGAGGCAGAGACGACTGAACCCAAACATGCAGGATGTGGTGAAGAAAGAGGTTTTGAAGCTTTTGGATGCTGGATTGATTTATCCTATCTCTGATTCACCTTGGGTCAGTCCAGTTCAGGTTGTGCCCAAGAAAGGGGGCATGACAGTTGTTGTGAATGAGAAGAACGAGATGATTCCTACGCGCACGGTTACGGGGTGGAGAGTTTGCATAGATTATTGCAAACTTAACGATGCTACGAGGAAAGATCATTTTCCCCTACCGTTCATTGATCAGATGTTGGAGCGTTTAGCCGGTCACAGTTATTATTGTTTCCTTGACGGCTTTTCAGGTTATTTCCAGATTCCCATCGCACCGGAGGATCAGGAGAAAACCACATTTACATGTCCCTATGGCACATTCGCGTACCGACGCATGCCGTTCGGATTATGTAACGCTCCAGCGACATTTCAGCGCTGTATGGTCGCGATTTTTCATGATATGATCGAGGACTCCATGGAGGTTTTCATGGATGATTTTTCTGTTTTTGGGAGTTCCTTTGATCAGTGCTTGACGAGCTTATCGTGGATGTTAGCTCGATGTGAGGAGACGAACTTGGTGCTTAATTGGGAAAAGTGCCATTTCATGGTTCGTGAGGGTATTGTGCTTGGGCACAAGATTTCACATGCGGGGCTTGAGGTTGATCGAGCCAAAGTTGATACTATTTCTAAACTTCCGCCTCCCACTTATGTTAGAACGATTAGGAGTTTCTTAGGCCACGCGGGTTTTTACCGCCGATTCATACGCGATTTTTCGAAAATCACCAGGCCGATGACACAGCTCCTAGAGAAGGATGCCCCATTTGTGTTTTCTGAGGCTTGTTTGACAGCGTTCAAGTTGATTAAAGACAAGTTGGTGAACGCCCCGATTATGGTTGCACCCGATTGGTCGCAACCGTTTGAGTTGATGTGTGATGCGAGCGATTTCGCAGTGGGGGCAGTCTTGGGACAGAGGAGGGATAAACACTTCCATCCGATTTACTATGCGAGTCGAACTCTTAATGATGCACAAGAGAATTACACTACTACCGAGAAAGAGTTGCTTGCCGTTGTGTTTGCCTTTGACAAATTTCGATCCTATCTTGTCATGTCCAAGACCATTGTGTATACGGATCATTCGGCTATTAAGTATCTGTTCAGCAAACAGGATGCTAAGCCGAGACTCATTCGATGGATCCTGCTTTTGCAGGAATTTGATATTGAGATCCGTGAGAAGAAAGGAGCCGAGAATGTGGCGGCCGATCACCTCTCGCGTTTGGAGAACGCGGATGATGAGAAACTCGAGGGGATGCCCATAAATGACTAGTTTCCCCATGAGTTACTCGATTATATACGCGTGATAGATGATGATGAGAGTCCATGGTTTGCAGATTTTGCGAACTATTTGTCGAGTGGGATCATGAAGAAAGGGTACGAGTTTCAGCAGAAGAAGAAGTTCTTTTCTAACTTGAAACATTACATTTGGGAGGATCCTTATCTTTATAGGATCGGTGCTGATTCTGTGATTAGGATATGTGTGCATGGGCGTGAGGCACGCCAGATTTTGAGACATTGTCACGAGGGTCCGACTGGTGGACACTACGCAGCCCTTTTCACCGCGAAGAAGGTGTTTGAGTCGGGATTTTACTGGCCGACTATTTTCAGGGATGCGTTTGAGATGATCAGCAAATGTGACAATTGTCAGCGCGCAGGTAATCTGTCGCGGAGAGATGAGATGCCCCAATCTAAGATTCAGGTTTGCGAGATTTTCGATATTTGGGGTATCGACTTTATGGGTCCGTTTCCGCCATCTCGCGGGAACAAATACATTCTCGTTGTGGTTGATTATGTTTCGAAGTGGGTCGAGGCACAAGCCCTCCCCACTAATGATGCGAGAGTTGTTGTGAGGTTTTTGAGGAAACTGTTCGCGAGGTTTGGAGTGCCGAAAGCACTGATTAGCGATCGTGGCACCCACTTTTGCAACGCGCAGATGGAGAAGGCGTTGCAGCGTTACGGGGTTACACATAGACTAGCTACACCATATCACCCCCAGACGAGTGGGCAGGTTGAGGTCACGAATCGCGGAATTAAGCGGATTTTGGAGAAAACGGTTGGTAAAAACCGTAAGGATTGGTCGGAGAAACTGGATGACGCATTGTGGGCCTTCCGTACAACCTACAAGACACCTACGGGTACTACACCGTTTAGGATGATTTATGGAAAGGCGTGTCATTTACCAGTTGAGGTCGAGCATCGCGCGTATTGGGCCATGAAGGCCGTCAATCTAGATCTGGATGAGGCGACTAGAGGACGATTCTTTCAGTTGCATGAGTTAGAGGAGTTGCGCGATCATGCGTACGAGAGTTCGGGTCTGTACAAAGAGAGGACCAGGAGGATTCATGATAGTCACATCAAGAGGAAAGACTTCAAACCGGGAGATCGAGTGCTTATCTTTAATTCGAGGTTGAAATTATTCCCGGGTAAGTTGAAGTCTAGATGGTCCGGTCCCCACGTGGTGAAACAGGTATTTCCTTATGGGACTGTTGAGATTGAGGGCGTTGATGGTAGCTCGTTTAAGGTTAACGGACATAGGTTGAAGCATTATCTTGCAGATCCGGTTAACGCGAGCGAGGAGTTTGTTATGTTGTTGGACGTTCCGCCGCCCTGATCGCAGGGCCGAGTCTGGCTGACGACTTGTTAATAAATTCAGCGCTTTCGGGAGGCAACCCGAGTACTTGGTTACTTTTGTTTTGCTTGTTTCATGCTATGTTTCTTTTTAGTAGTTTATTTTGACTGTTAGCTAGTTTGTTTACTTTAGTGTTTGTTTATTTTTCTTTTTCTCTTTTATGCGTTTTGTAAGTTTTTCAGGTTGTTATGAAGCATGCCACTGTTGGAATTGCATGGACTTATCATTTTGGTATTGCTTCATGGGGTTGGTAGGTAACTCACAATTTGTGAACCGTCGGGTACTCAATCTCCATTCCCACCGTTTGCAAAGTGTGTTTTCATGAATTTATTCAGGTTTGGATGATACGAGACCGTCACTTCATAAATGACAATCAACGGTCTGTATCTGGGTTTTTCTTGGGGTTGACTTTTGGTTAAGTGCCGGCCGTTCACTTCATAATTCACAACAAACGGCCCGCATTTGATCAATCGTCCAAGAACTCAAATTTTCAAATATTTTTTTTAAAAGTGCCAAATTTTGCATTCCGATCGCTTTTGTTTCATTTTGGGTTTTGTTTTCTTCCAGATTCACCACGGGACAACCAAGTGCCTTGATTAACCGATTTAGTGATTATCCGAGTTGTATTTTTCATTTTGCATTCATTTGTTGACACACAACTCAAGATATTTGTGCTCTATTGATTTATATTTGTTATTGACATGATTTGGTTGTGCTTGGATGATAGTTTGTTCTTGGCATGTTCGTCGAGAGCTGTTTCATGATGCATACTTTGATTGTGGAGGATTTTTTTGGCATTTGTGGATTCAGCTCTGGCACCTGTTCAGTCAAGAGCTGGTTCGATTCATTTTTCAGCATCCAGACACTGGCACATGACAGTGATAGGGGAGTATTTCAGTTCCCTTTCCCCTTTTTTTTTGTTTTGTTTAGCGTACATTAGGGACAATGTACGAATTAAGTGTGGGGATGGGGGTCAATTGAACTGAAATTGCTTAAATTCGTGAAAATTTTTCAAATTTTCTTATCATATCCCCCTGTTTTTAGTTGAAATTGAGATTTTTGCCCGTCTTTTTGCACCTGGAAGTGGGCCCGTTGATGTAATTCGTGACGTTTTGCTCTCCTATGTGTACGATGCTTGTCTCTAGTCAAAGCCTTTTCTTCGAGTATCTTGAAAAAGTATTTTCCAAGCAAGTGTTTTTTCAAATAAAATCAATAAATGGGATGATTTACTTAGTGAAACTATTGGATGGGGGATTGATAGCTTGCATCATATCGGTAGCCTTTATCCATCCGTTTCCGTGAGATATTTGAGCCTAAATTGCATTATATGTTACATTATTTACTCACTTTCGTTTGTTTGAGTGTTATGCCATCATGCGCTTTCATTTTAGAACTTGTGTTGCTTATGCGCGTCGAGATCATTAACTAAAATTGAGCATGGAAATGATAGAGGCATTAGGTTTACACCCCCTTTGAGTTAGCCTTTTTCTTTGATCTTATCATTTTTCCTACCCTTAACATCATCCCTTAGAAAAACCCGTTGAGCCTTTTTCCTTCTCGTTTGATTTTCCCACTTTTTGACCCATTTAGCCTTTTGTTTAGCCTTTATATTGTTCTTAAACCTGTGTGAAGAATCCGGATTAGTTTAGGATCTTTGTGTATATTTTTTTGGTTAGTTTCATCAAGTCATTTAGTTCAAAAAAAAATAGTGATTAAGTGTGATTCTCCTAGTACTCAATCTCCATTCTAGGAATTCATACGAGATTGCCAAAAAAAAAAAAGGAAAAAAGGAAAAAAAAAAAAGAAGAAGAAAAAATGCAGAAAATTCTAGCTCATTATTGGAGGTCATAGACCTAAGAGAAAGCTAAAAAAATATAGAGTTTTTCTTAGTTTATGTGTTCGGGTCAAAATTACCCGACTTGAGTTACTTATGTAAATAGTTTTTTGTGTTAGTTTGTTTATTGACTTTTCCGGATTTCTAAACACTTCGCCACTTTCACATTCCCATTCCATACCCTAAACCCTAGCCTAACATTACAACCCTTAATAAAGTCCTCTTGATTTATGTCCGGTTTTATGTTATTTGGTGGAGATGCGATTTCGATACAAGCTTATGACAATGGGGTGCATGTTTGGCCTTGAGTGATCACTTAAATCGATGATCTTTTTAATCATCTATCCATTAAATTTCACCGAGTTGAGTGATCATTGTGAGGGGTATGATGCTTGTTTGATTGAACCTTGATGTGTGTCGATCTAGTAGGTATTTCCATATATTTATACATAAATGTCATAATTGCTTGTTAGATTATAAATCTTTTGAAAAGTGTAAATCTTGAGATTTGGCGATGCATGTGGGCTTGATTAGTTGCATTGGGTTGGTGGGATGTCACGTTTTTGATTGGCTTGTAGAAGTGTTGCTTAAGATTTTGCTTGAGGGCAAGCAAAGTTTAAGTGTTGGGATACTTGATGCGTAGCATCATGTATATAAATAAATAAATAAAATTCCCTCATATAAATATGTTTTTAAGTGGAAAATATTGAATTTGTTGCTTGTTCGGGCTTACAATTTAAAATTCCTTAAGTTTAGTGCTTAAATGTTTGATATATAAATTCTATTGTTATTTGGTGGGTTTCTAACTTAAAGTTGATATATATATAAATTCCCCGTATTAATTAGTTTTTAATATTGTTTTATGGTGATTTTTAGGAATTTGGTGCTTAATAGTATTTATATCTGAATTTTAGGTTTTTGGTGGATCCGTGATGAATTTAGAAGTGTTCTGGAAAAAACGAGAGAAAAAACGGATGTCGGATGTGGAAGTTATGAACAAAAGAAAAATAATAATTATAATAACAAGAGCAGCTGGTTCAGCCCAAGTCTCGCGGCCAGCAGATGCAGCCCAGTAGCAGCCCAGCCCAACAGAAGCACAGCCCAGCAGCTGCTAGTCTACCCAGCGTAAAAAAGAAAAGAACTCGCTGGAGGCAGAGATCGAACACCGACCTCCAGCTTATCCAGCGAAGACCCTACCACTCGCCCAAGAGTTCCTTGTTGTTGACATCCAGTTTAGTAATGTTTTATCTTGTGCCTCAGTCCGACCCATTTAGACCTGAACGCGACCAGAACGTGCTAAGCCCTATTTTTTCGCTATAAAACCTTTTAGGCCGTCGTTTTCAGCTCCCTAACACCCCCTAAACCATAGAAAAACCCCAAAACACATCTGGAATCATCAAGGGAGATTTAGCACTCAAGATTGAAGCTTTTGGATTAAGAAATTGGAGATCTACACATTCTTGGTTCTTAAATTCATCTAGAGGCTTGATTTTCTTCCCTTTTCTTTGTAAATCTCAGATTATGAATATGTTAAAGATTAGATTTTTAGTTGTTTTAATGATGTTTAGTGGCTAGATCTCATATTGTCACTTGGATTTGATGAATTTGAGCATGATTTGACTTTATTGTTTGACTTTTCAATGTGATATGATGAAATAACATATTGATTCTGATTTAGACCTCTTGAATGATCATATATGCTTGATTAGCCTCTGTTAGAATCATATGATGTGGGAAATTTGATATAGATTGAAGAACTTCAACTAGTTATTTGATTTCTCATTGTTAAACTTTGACTTTTTTTAGTTTTAGCTTAATGCATGATTCGATGACCATCTACATGATTATATGAGTATGATTTAGGGCTGATTTTGTTTATATTTGTGTTTAAATTGAGTTGATCGATTCATTTAGCACATTAGGTGGTTGTTAGGCATTGTTTGACAAGTTAGAACACTTATGACCGTAAGGTTTTGACTTTTTAATTCGTGTTTAGCATTGCCTAAGTTCTTGGGGTTTCAAATCAGAATTCGTCACGTTTACAACCCGCTTAGAGAGACCTTTCTAGTGTAGTTCCTTTCGTGTGTGTTTGGTTAGCTTTGACCGAAGCGACTAGGCAATTAGGCGGTTTCATCTAGTTTACTACCTGGACGTTTATTTGGGATTGCCTTAGTATTTAAGATGTGTATATAGTCTTATTTGCCTTGGTTATCATCATTGGGGGTAGTTATCACATTGATTAGTCAGACTTGAGGTGACATTCAGGCTCAAATGATTCTTATCCGGGTGGCATTTTTCTTATATTGTTATTTCGTTTCGTGTGTTGTGTTTGCTTACTTAGTTGTTTCTACCAGTTATCTGTTTGTTTTCATCATTAGCTTTAAATTAAAACCTTGTCAGACTGAATATTAGCGAAGTCCTTATATCGAGGGCCTGCTTTACGCGTCCTTGGATTGACATCCGGCATTTATCTATACTATGCTACATACGATGAGTATACTTGCTCAGAGCGTGTAGTTGGTCACTTGGGATTTACCTTTTTAAAACTTGATTTGTTTTTTTTATAGACCGCATCTCGCGCATCAAGTTTCAAACTTGATGCGCGAGATGCGGTCTATAAACAAAACAAATCAAGTTTTAAAAATGTAAATCCCAAGTGACCAACTACACGCTCTGAGCAAGTATACTCATCGTATGTAGCATAGTATAGATAAATGTCGGATGTCAGTCCAAGGACGCGTAAAGCAGGCTCTCGATATAAGGACTTCGCTAATATTCAGTCTGACAAGGTTTTAATTTAAAGCTAATGATGAAAACAAACAGATAACTGGTAGAAACAACTAAGTAAGCAAACACAACACACGAAACGAAATAACAATATAAGAAAAATGCCACCTGGATAAGAATCATTTGAGCCTGAATGTCACCTCAAGTCTGACTAATCAATGTGATAACTACCCCCAATGATGATAACCAAGGCAAATAAGACTATATACACATCTTAAATACTAAGGCAATCCCAAATAAACGTCCAGGTAGTAAACTAGATGAAACCGCCTAATTGCCTAGTCGCTTCGTTCAAAGCTAACCAAACACACACGAAAGGAACTACACTAGAAAGGTCTCTCTAAGCGGGTTGTAAACGTGACTAATTCTGATTTGAAACCCCAACAACTTAGGCAATGCTAAACACGAATTAAAAAGTCAAAACCTTACGGTCATAAGTGTTCTAACTAGTCAAATAATGCCTAACAACCACCTAATGTGCTAAATGAATCGATCAACTCAATTTAAACACAAATATAAACAAAATCAGCCCCAAATCATACTCATATAATCATGTAGATGGTCATCGGATCATGCATTAAGCTAAAACTCAAAAAAGTCAAAGTTTAACAATGAGAAATCAAATAACTAGTTGAAGTTCTTCAATCTATATCAAATTTCCCACATCATATGAATCTAACAGAGGCTAATCAAGCATATATGATCATTCAAGAGGTCTAAATCAGAATCAATAGGTTATTTCATCATATCACATTGAAAAGTCAAACAATAAAGTCAAATCATGCTCAAATTCATCAAATCCAAGTGACAATATGAGATCTAGCCACTAAACATCATTAAAACAACTAAAAATCTAATCTTTAACATATTCGTAATCTGAGATTTACAAAGAAAAGGGAAGAAAATCAAGCCTCTAGATGAATTTAAGAACCAAGAATGTGTAGATCTCCAATTTCTTAATCCAAAAGCTTCAATCTTGAGTGCTAAATCTCCCTTGATGATTCCAGATGTGTTTTGGGGTTTTTCTAGGGTTTAGGGGGTGTTAGGGAGCGTGAAAGTGGCGAAGTGTTTAGAAATCCGGAAAAGTCAATAAACAAACTAACACAAAAAACTATTTACATAAGTAACTCAAGTCGGGTAATTTTGACCCGAACACATAAACTAAGAAAAACTCTATATTTTTTTAGCTTTCTCTTAGGTCTATGACCTCCAATAATGAGCTAGAATTTTCTGCATTTTTTTTCTTTTTTCTTCTTTTTTTTCCCTTTTTTCCTTTTTTCTTCTTTTTTTCCCTTTTTTCCTTTTTTTTTTTTTTTTGCAATCTCGTATGAATTCCTAGAATGGAGATAGAGTACTAGGAGAATCACACTTAATCACTAATTTTTTTTTTGAACTTTATGACTTGATGAAACTAACCAAAAAAATATACACAAAGATCCTAAACTAATCTGGATTCTTCACACAGGTTTAAGAACAAAATAAAGGCTAAACAAAAGGCTAAATGGGTCAAAAAGTGGGAAAATCAAACGAGAAGGAAAAAGGCTCAACGGGTTTTTCTAAGGGATGATGTTAAGGGTAGAAAAAATGATAAGATCAAAGAAAAAGGCTAAGTCAAAGGGGGTGTAAACCTAATGCCTCTATCATTTCCATGCTCAATTTTAGTTAATGATCTCGACGCGCATAAGCAACACAAGTTCTAAAATGAAAGCGCATGATGGCATAACACTCAAACAAACGAAAGTGAGTAAATAATGTAACATATAATGCAATTTAGGCTCAAATATCTCACGGAAACGGATGGATAAAGGCTACCGATTTGATGCAAGCTATCAATCCCCCATCCAATAGTTTCACTAAGTAAAGCATCCCATTTATTGATTTTATTTGAAAAAACACTTGCTTGGAAAATACTTTTTCAAGATACTCGAAGAAAAGGCTTTGACTAGAGACAAGCATCGTATACATAGGCGAGCAAAACGTCACGAATTACATCAACGGGCCCACTTCCATGTGCAAAAAGACGGGCAAAAATCTCAATTTCAACTAAAAACAGGGGGATATGATAAGAAAATTTGAAAATTTTTCACGAATTTAAGCAATTTCAGTTCAATTGACCCCCATCCCCACACTTAATTCGTACATTGTCCCTAATGTACGCTAAACAAAACAAAAAAAAAGGGAAAGGGAACTGAAATACTCCCCTATCACTGTCATGTGCCAGTGTCTGGATGCTGAAAAATGAATCGAACCAGCTCTTGACTGAACAGGTGCCAGAGCTGAATCCACAAATGCCAAAAAAATCCTCCACAATCAAAGTATGCATCATGAAACAGCTCTCGACGAACATGCCAGAACCGTCTCGCCAGAACAAACTATCATCCAAGCACAACCAAATCATATCAATAACAAATATAAATTAATAAAGCACAAATATCTTGAGCTGTGTGTCAACAAATGAATGCAAAATGAAAAATACAACTCGGATAATCACTAAATCGGTTAATCAAGGCACTTGGTTGTCCCGTGGTGAATCTGGAAGAAAACAAAACCCAAAATGAAACAAAAGCGATCGGAATGCAAAATTTGGCACTTTTAAAAAAAATATTTGAAAATTTGAGTTCTTGGACGATTGATCAAATGCGGGCCGTTTGTTGTGAATTATGAAGTGAACGGCCGGAACTTAACCAAAAGTCAACCCCAAGAAAAACCCAGATACAGACCGTTGATTGTCATTTATGAAGTGACGGTCTCGTATCATCCAAACCTGAATAAATTCATGAAAACACACTTTGCAAACCGTGGGAATGGAGATTGAGTACCCGACGGTTCACAAATTGTGAGTTACCTACCAACCCCACGAAGCAATACCAAAATGACAAGTCCATGCAATTCCAACAGTGGCATGCTTCATAACAACCTGCAAAACTTACAAAACGCATAAAAGAGAAAAAGAAAAATAAACAAACACTAAAGTAAACAAACTAGCTAACAGTCAAAATAAACTACTAAAAAGAAACATAGCATGAAACAAGCAAAACAAAAGTAACCAAGTACTCGGGTTGCCTCCCGAAAGCGCTGAATTTATTAACGAGTCGTCAGCCAGACTCGGCCCTGCGATCAGGGCGGTGGAACGTCCAACAACATAACAACCTCCTCGCTCGCGTTAACCGGATCTGCAAGATAATGCTTCAACCTATTTCCGTTAACCTTAAACGAGCTACCATCAACGCCCTCAATCTCAACAGTCCCATAAGAAAATACCTGTTTCACCACGTGGGGACCGGACCATCTAGACTTCAACTTACCCGGGAATAATTTCAACCTCGAATTAAAGATAAGCACTCGATCTCCCGGTTTGAAGTCTTTCCTCTTGATGTGACTATCATGAATCCTCCTGGTCCTCTCTTTGTACAGACCCGAACTCTCGTACGCATGATCGCGCAACTCCTCTAACTCATGCAACTGAAAGAATCGTCCTCTAGTCGCCTCATCCAGATCTAGATTGACGGCCTTCATGGCCCAATACGCGCGATGCTCGACCTCAACTGGTAAATGACACGCCTTTCCATAAATCATCCTAAACGGTGTAGTACCTGTAGGTGTCTTGTAGGCTGTACGGAAGGCCCACAATGCGTCATCCAGTTTCTCCGACCAATCCTTACGGTTTTTACCAACCGTTGTCTGCAAAATCCGCTTAATTCCGCGATTCGTGACCTCAACCTGCCCACTCGTCTGGGGGTGATATGGTGTAGCTAGTCTATGTGTAACCCCGTAACGCTGCAACGCCTTCTCCATCTGCGCGTTGCAAAAGTGGGTGCCACGATCGCTAATCAGTGCTTTCGGCACTCCAAACCTCGCGAACAGTTTCCTCAAAAACCTCACAACAACTCTCGCATCATTAGTGGGGAGGGTTTGTGCCTCGACCCACTTCGAAACATAATCAACCACAACGAGAATGTATTTGTTCCCGCGAGATGACGGAAACGGACCCATAAAGTCGATACCCCAAATATCGAAAATCTCGCAAACCTGAATCTTAGATTGGGGCATCTCATCTCTCCGCGACAGATTACCTGCGCGCTGAAAATTGTCACATTTGATGATCATCTCAAACGCATCCCTGAAAATAGTCGGCCAGTAAAATCCCGACTCAAACACCTTCTTCGCGGTGAAAAGGGCTGCGTAGTGTCCACCAGTCGGACCCTCGTGACAATGTCTCAAAATCTGGCGTGCCTCACGCCCATGCACACATCTTCTAATCACAGAATCAGCACCGATCCTATAAAGATAAGGATCCTCCCAAATGTAATGTTTCAAGTCAGAAAAGAACTTCTTCTTCTGCTGAAACCCGTACCCTTTCTTCATGATCCCCCTCGACAAATAGTTCGCAAAATCTGCAAACCATGGACTCTCATCATCATCTCTCACGCGTATATAATCGAGTAACTCATGGGGAAAATAGTCATTTAAGGGCATCCCCTCGAGTTTCTCATCATCCGCGTTCTCCAAACGCGAGAGGTGATCGTCCGCCACATTCTCGGCTCCTTTCTTCTCACGGATCTCAATATCAAATTCCTGCAAAAGTAGGATCCATCGAATGAGTCTCGGCTTAGCATCCTGTATGCTGAACAGATACTTAATAGCCGAATGATCCGTATACACAATGGTCTTGGACAGGACAAGATATGATCGAAATTTGTTAAAGGCAAACACAACGGCAAGCAACTCTTTCTCGGTAGTAGTGTAATTCTCTTGTGCATCATTAAGAGTTCGACTCGCATAGTAAATCGGATGGAAGTGTTTATCCCTCCTCTGTCCCAAGACTGCCCCCACTGCGAAATCGCTCGCATCACACATCAACTCAAACGGTTGCGACCAATCGGGTGCAACCATAATCGGGGCGTTCACCAACTTGTCTTTAATCAAGTTGAACGCTGTCAAACACGCCTTAGAAAACACAAATGGGGCATCCTTCTCTAGGAGCTGTGTCATCGGCCTGGTGATTTTCGAAAAATCGCGTATGAATCGGCGGTAAAAACCCGCGTGGCCTAAGAAGCTCCTAATCGCTCTAACAGAAGTGGGAGGCGGAAGTTTAGGAATAGTATCAACTTTGGCTCGATCAACCTCAAGCCCCGTATGTGAAATCTTGTGCCCAAGCACAATACCCTCACGAACCATGAAATGGCACTTCTCCCAATTAAGCACCAAGTTCGTCTCCTCACATCGAGCTAACATCCGCGATAAGCTCGTCAAGCACTGATCAAAGGAACTCCCAAAAACAGAAAAATCATCCATGAAAACCTCCATGGAGTCCTTGATCATATCATGAAAAATCGCGACCATACAGCGGTGAAATGTCGTTGGAGCGTTACATAATCCGAACGGCATGCGTCGGTACGCGAATGTGCCATAGGGACATGTAAATGTGGTTTTCTCCTGATCCTCCGGTGCGATGGGAATCTGGAAATAACCTGAAAAGCCATCAAGGAAACAATAATAACTGTGACCGGCTAAACGCTCCAACATCTGATCAATGAACGGTAGGGGAAAATGATCTTTCCTCGTAGCATCGTTGAGTTTGCGATAATCTATGCAAACTCTCCACCCCGTAACCGTGCGCGTAGGAATCATCTCGTTCTTCTCATTCACAACAACTGTCATGCCCCCTTTCTTGGGCACAACCTGAACTGGATTGACCCAAGGTGAATCAGATATAGGATAAATCAATCCAACATCCAAAAGCTTCAAAACCTCTTTCTTCACCACATCCTGCATGTTTGGGTTCAGTCGTCTCTGCCTCTGCACAACAGGCTTAAACTCGTCCTCCATCAAAATCTTATGCGTGCAGAAAGAAGGGCTAATCCCCGTAATATCCATAATCTTCCACGCAATAGCCTGTTTGTGCTCTCTCAAAACATCTAACAACCTAGACTTCTCATCAACCGTCAGATCTGATGCAATAATCACAGGAAGTCTCGAATCCGTCTCGAGAAATGCATACTCTAGATGAGATGGCAACTCCTTAAGCTCTAATGTCAGCGGATCCTCAACAGACGGTCTAGATTTGGCCCTCATGGTGTCAATGACCTCAAAAACCTCCGGTCTCAAATCTAAAGTACTAGTCTCCTCACTAGTCACCTCACACGCGGCAGCAGCATACAAACCTAGCTGCGGGTCAACTCCACCCCAAAGCTGCGTATCTGAAACTCCTGAATCACAAATATCCTCAAAATGATCACTCACGTGTGGAGTGATAGTATCAACAAAGTAAAGGGTATCATCCTGACCCTGAGGACGTCTCATCGAATCACGAATGTCAAAGGTCACCGTCTCGTCCTCGACACGTAAAGTAAGCGTACCGCTGAAAACATCGACTAAAGCGCGTGCGGTAGCTAAAAACGGTATATTCCTATCAAACGGGTCCAAAATGTGTAAATTCATTAAAATTCCAACGAGATAGTGAACACGGTATACCTTCCGGTCAATCACTCAATTCTTGACTCGGTTAATCGTAAAACCGACACGAGCCCAATTTAGGCGAAAGAATAGTCCATTTTGATCAGTTTCTCACCACGAACGATAATACGAGGTTAGTTTTCTGAGTTTGACTTTGCTTGACCAATATTTATGTTTGACCAAAACCGAGACTGATTCGACTCGGTTGACTCAGATTTGTCTCTACTTGCAACCAAACACCCTTCAAGCATCAAGTCTAACCAAACACTCCTTCTAACAACCATAATACACAGTTCCGGCGCCCGGAGGCCGTAGCCTCCACCGGAAAAAATCGTTATTTCCGGGACTAACAACAACACCACCGCAACCCATCAGGGTTCAGATCTGAACACGAAGGAAGGAAAAATCGAGGGGTTATAAAGTGAAAATGGATGAAAGTGTCACACCCCGCCTCCTCACCTGTCACCCAGTCAGGTTTGGGGGAGGTGTTGTGGAAAACAGGCTGTCAATATTAGGTGCACGCGGAAGCAACAAACAATATATGTATTAAACAACTGATAATTTAGTTACAAACAGCCTAATATGGTTACATCACTTGATAGTAATAATGATAAGATTTGTTCTAGCATCTAAACAAAGTACTAGGTCACTGGGCCCGAAGGTTCTTGATAACTATTTGAACTTGTTCGCTTTTTCCTGTAAAGTCACCTACTTGGATGCTCTTTACTGATTTCCTGCAAAATTTGTAAACCACTGATATCAACAACAATGAAGTTGTTGGTGAGCCGTACCATACCTGTTATTCATCTTTCAAAGCTACAGGACTACAAACTTGCTTACATGTAATGACTAGAATTCAATTAATAAAATATATATAAGTCATGGGGTACAACACATGCACCAAAGGATTCTAGCATACTAGTTACGTAGTAATTTTTCACATTACATGCAATTATATCTGATGCGTAGCCAGTAAGCAATCAACCGTAGAACCACAATTGTTTGTTATGGCCTCAAAACTTTCAATAACAAGGATAAGGTAACAGAACTCACATGATTAATCTGGCAAGCTCAACTTGATGGTATATTTGCAGCAATAGCGTTACTAGCAAAGCAACCTAAAACAAATATTTATAATCGTTATTGTTTATGACATTATCTGTCAATTCTGTTATGATATATTTTGTTTTACTGAAATTTCTGGTTTCATATTTTATAACTCACTGCTTGCTATGGTGCTCTTTTATTTGTATATATATCAATTATTATCTTGGTTCACAAAATGTCCTAACCTCAAATTTTATTGAGTTTAAATATTCTGTGTTAAAACTGTTGCATAATGCAATACTAATGTTGCATAATGCAATACTAATGTTGCATAATGCAACACTAAGTATTCTGACATTCGCAATCCGCGAATAGTGTTTAATCAGATTCTGGTAAAGTGTGTGTCATGAACTGCTTCAAGTTTTATTGAACTCCGCAAGATTTAGTCACCGGTGTTGAGCTTCGCAAGAGCATTCACGGTCCCTATCCCTCTCTCTCTAATTGTGTGTAGTGGTGTATGGACAGAAGTACAGAAGTACTACATGTACTTATTCAAAGTGTAGTACACTTTTTTATTTATATTATAAACCAGTATTATACCGCGTTATCCGAACACGTTAAATACTGATGTCAATTAGATGGTCCAAAATAAATCTCGGCTTGAATGGAATACTATAAATGTCTCGTAAATATTCTCGGAATGCTTAAAATGTCGGATTATATCAAAACTGTTAAGTATTTAGTCGAACGTGTGGTATAAAGCGTGTATCCGATGCGAATCCCATTTATCTCTGTTTTACAAACCGAGTATATCATCACGTCTGTAATTCTCTATGAATACTCAGAAAAATTAGTTATAACTTCACAAGGTCGGCAAATTAACTTACCCGAACATTGTTTATAGTGATTGGGCTTTGTTGGGTCACGAATTCCTTAATGGGCCTGTTGGGCCGAACTGGGTTTACTAGATCCAATTTATAACCGCAAAAAAAAAAATCCCCCTCCGATTTTAGCGGAATTTACAAGGTGTTACAACTCTCCCCTCCTTAAGGGAATTTCGTCCCGAAATTCGCAACGCCTAATCGAAGGAGTAACCATACATCTTTGTATTACGTCACATCCAATGTTTTCCTCATGGACTTTTCTGGTCTCATAAGTTGACTTACTTTTATATCAATCCTCATTGCTCTTACTTAGGTCGATTTTTGATATCTCTTTACTACTTAAAACGTCAACATCTATTTTTAGCTCCCCCCCGGATGGTATTTAACTTGCAATCATGATCACCTAATATCTTCATCCAACGTCTTTGACGCATATTCTGCTTCTTGTGATTTATGAAGTGTTATACATTCTCATGAACAGAGTACACCACCATTTCTTTTCGCACAACTAATATCTCCATATTTTTTAGAACGTATACTTCTATACCCATTTCCAGACCATGTATGATGTAATTCTTTTCGTGTGTCGTAAGTTGCCTGATGCCATATGCAATTACCTTGTCTCATCGCATGAGTGTACAACTAAATCCATTAGTTGATGTGTCAAAATTCATCATGAAGTCTTCATATCCATCATGTTATGAGATAACTGGTTCCTTGTCGTTGAACAAATACTTCGTCGGACCTGTGTAAGGGATATCATTCTCGATCGTTACATGTTCGGGGTCTTGAAAATCAGTGTATATTGGCATCAGTCCATGTAGCTTCTTCTTCTCAATGAGTGCGAGTGCTTTCCTTAGAAATGTGTTGAGCTTCATAAAATCCTGGTCATAATGCTCTTGCGGCTAAATTTTCAACTCTTGTATTTCAACTTGCTCGAGATTCGAGAGACGAATGGATAATCGAACACGTTATGATAAAAAAAAAATAGAGAATTTTATTGAATCTTGGAATTTGCACAACCATATGATAGGAAGCCTAGATCCGTCAGCCCTTTAACATAAGAGTTCAAGGTGTTATAGATTTCTAAATAAGACATGATGACATTTAAAGTTCGAGGGGTTATGGATTTTCCAAGCAAGACGTGAAGAATGTGACATTAACTCATAACATGATGATGAGATGGCTAGATTGTAGGTTCATTGTAGGTTCATAGAACCAAAACTGAGCAATCAAACATGTTGTGGAGGGGTTGTGAATGAAAATTATTGAAATTTCAAGGAATATTAATCAACACAATAGGATTCCAGAAGCGCACATATGTACCTGCAAATTCACGATTACGTTCTAGAACCGTAATCGTCTATTTGCCTTACAAACATGCCCTATAAGTTCTCCCTTCATGTATCTTAATGATTAGGTCAACTCATTAAAAGAACAAAGAAATGTAGGTCATTACTCAAATGAACGAAGAAATACGAATAATAAAGAAGATACCTTCCAATAAATTGAAACAAACGAAGTTTATAATTTTAATGATAAGGAAGATTAACAAGGAGGAGAATCCTAGTCTAATCTTTGCTTAGCGTATAGACTATGTCTATTGTGATCTTTAAAGTTCTCATCCTTGTTGATATCACATCCGCTCCAAGTGTTGAATCCATGTCGTAAGTATCTCTTCTAATCTATCTCTTTTCAGCATCCGTCATGTGAAGCACCAACATAAGAAGCTCATTGAACCACTTGATATTAAAATTTTCCTCCATTTAAGACGTGGAACACGTCATGCACTCCACTGAATTCTTCCAGCTCCTCCGATTCATTTTCATAGATAACTTTCCTCACCAATTAAATTGCATAAGTCAATTCCATTTCTCTTTTAGAATTCCTTTTCTCTTTCTTGGGTATACAACATCGTTTTCCGTTAAGTCAAAGCAGTGTCCTTTAAGGAACTAGGCGCAAATCGAATCGTATCCTTTTCAAGACATTCGTTGGTATCCAACTAGTAGATAAAAATAATTCTTTTCACTTCACAACCTCAAGTTCTTTCGACTAGAACTGGTACTTAAAAATTTCAAGGTCATTCTTCAATTTGCTCTTCATTTGTACTTTTGGTGTATCCATTTCCATTTTAAATGGTCAACTTCTCCCATTTTGATGTTTATACTACTTGGTATAGTCATGTCATCAGCCAATTTTATTATTTTTCATCAATCAAGAAGGAATTGTAATTTAAAAAAAAATCTAGTTGGCTTCAACCTTTTCCAAACTATTGAGTGTTTCAGTTGCACTTTATCATCCTTAAGAACAATCAACTATCTCACCATTCATGAAAATAATTATCTGATCGATCTAGGCTTGATTGAACTGGGATTCACTCACACCATCCCTGAAGTTACGAGATTTGCAAGCCACGAATGCTTTGTACAACCTTTCTTCTTACAGCTACTCTTTTTCTTTATTCAATCAACTCTTTTCCTTCCAGTCAGAATCCTCAGAACGTTGTTGAGAGCCTCAACTTTAACAGACTTTTCTAGTCTTGCTCCTAAAGCTGGAAGTATATTCACTAGGATGGGAGTAATGTTTCTTAATAACCTTTTGAGTAACTAATACCAATTCTGATTGCACTCATACAACTTGATTTCTCAAAATCATTATGAGTCTTACTCTGTTTCTTTCTCCTTAGCCTTTAAAATTAAAAACTATAGCCGTAGCTATTACAGCTGCTACCAATCTTACAACTGCCACCAGCCTCCGTCTTCTGACGTAATTGTTCATAAATTGAATTCTTATTTGTACAAAAATGGGTTATTTAATCATTATGATTATTTGTCATGGCTTTTTGTTTCTAGTGGAGAGTTATTTGCCACAATGGAAAACAATTTTAGGAATATTTTTCAGGAATTGTTCTTACGCATTTCAGACGTGGACCAAAATTTTCCTTATCACTGTTGTAAGGATCATGTGTCCTTTGCGTTATTTTTCAAAATTGACTTGTCATGCCGGTCTTATGCCTGTTTGCACAAGACAATTATTATGAACATGATCGCACAAGCGTGCGAAATTTTAATTGGATCTTAATTTTATGCAATCACTTAGGCTCCTAGGGCCACAGTCTATGTCTAGACTTCAATTATATATACATAATATGTGTTTAAATACATATTTTGGCACCTATTTGCAACCTCATAGTTATTATAACAACATACTTTGGTCATAACTAACTATGGTTAAGGAGATAGTTTTACATAATGCAGATATTGGGAGAACAAATATGGCCTCACATAGCACATTTACTAAATAAGATGCAAAGTGGCAGTTTGAAACATGGAATAGTAAATCATAAGTATAAGACGACTAATCGTATAGCAAAAACTTTCCTCTCCCATCATGAATGTGTCACCATCTCAATGCTTCTTGTCTCTTCTTAATTGGAACCAATTCATCAATGCATATATCGTCTTCTTGCATACCTTCGCCATTTTTTTTTGTCTTCTTCTTCTTGTACTCTATTACATTACTTGTCAATACGCCGTTTTTCCTCCCTTAGTGCACTTGCAACTAGAGGTTTTGTACTAGGTCTTACCGGTTCCTGGTAAAGGATGCATGAATTTGTGGCTAGGACCAGAAATTGATGAGAGATAAAGCTCCATATATGGTGATTATGGTGGAAGGATATTGTTGTGGCTGATAAGGGTGTGGAGACTGAGGTTATAAATAATGAAGTCATTGGTACTGGTATGACTGCTGCTGATCACACTGGTGTGGTTAAGATATCAGACCCAATCATATCTGATTCAAATAAGTAGGGGATTTGTTGAAATATGCAAATTGTCGTTTCCTTGCAGACGTGGAAAACTGTAACTGTTAGACACCTGTCGTCCATATTCGGCTTAAGAATCGTAGTGAATGATAAATATTCATAAGGTTGTCAGCTAAAACAGTGATTTGATCGTCAACCGTCACATCCATGATGTTGCACATCTATGGTAAATTGATCACTAGTTTCAGTTGCATATAAGTTGACTCATCCGGTACACCTTTAATGCCTGCTTATGCTGATGACGCGTAGACGTGATGTGAATGACATTCGGAGGGGTAGTTACCAGTGTGCCCAAGCTGGCATCACTTCCTTAACGCGCTTTGGTGATTGTTGTGGTTGTATGTCATCCTCCTCCTTTTGAGGCTCTTCCTTGTTGTCTTGTGTTGTATCAATCGTTGTCTTCACTATCTATAGTTCAGCTGAAGATTTTTGAAATATCTATCACAGATGCACAGTCAAGACTTATGACTTCTCCTTTTCAAGTTTCTCCTCTTGGGAATTCTTATCAACATTTGTTATCACATCAATTGCAGCCTTTTCTATATACAGAAGAAAACTTGCCAGATCCAAATGTTTGCGTTGGGTGCATGCTTAAAACAATGTTAGTATATAACTAGGATATCAAATACCCAATGAAAGCCTAGGGTACAGAACCCTACTTACACAAGAATGGTCACAACTTAGAGCTTTAACACATAATGAGGAAGACTATCAGCTTTAATGTGCCCACTAGGGTTCACCGAACTTTAGTGCACCTGTGGGTAGTAATGGCAGTTGGCCAGGCTGAAACTACTACCGACCTTACACTAAACTTCGATAGCTGCCTAATGCACAAATCTCAGCCTAAGTCAAGACTTAACAACGGGATTTGGTCTTAAAGTCCGATCTAGGTTCAAGCTTAGGGGATCTACAAGAACACCTAATCTGCTGGAACCTGTGGCTCTGATACCAACCTGTCACACCCCGCCTCCTCACCTGTCACCCAGTCAGGTTCGGGGGAGGTGTTGTGGAAAACAGGCTGTCAATATCAGATGCACGCGGAAGAAACAGATAATATATGTATTAAACAACAGATAATTTAGTTACAAACAGCCTAATATGGTTACATCACTTGATAGTAATAATGATAAGATTTGTTCTAGCATCTAAACAGAGTACTAGGTCACTGGGCCCGAAGGTTCTTGATAACTATTTGAACTTGTTCGCTTTTTCCTGTAAAGTCACCTACTTGGATGCTCTTTACTGATTTCCTGCAAAATTTGTAAACCACTGATATCAACAACAATGAAGTTGTTGGTGAGCCGTACCATACCTGTTATTCATCTTTCAAAGCTACTGGACTACAAACTTGCTTACATGTAATGACTAGAATTCAACCAATAAAATATATATAAGTCATGGGGTACAACACATGCACCAAAGGATTCTAGCATACTAGTTACGTAGTAATTTTTCACATTACATGCAATTATATCTGATGCGTAGCCAGTAAGCAATCAACTGTAGAACCACAACTGTTTGTTATGACCTCAAAACTTTCAATAACAAGGATAAGGTAACAGAACTCACATGATTAATCTAGCAAGCTCAACTTGATGGTATATTTGCAGCAATAGCGTTACTAGTAAAGCAACCTAAAACAAATATTTATAATCGTTATTGTTTATGACATTATCTGTCAATTCTGTTATGATATATTTTGTTTTACTGAAATTTCTGGTTTCATATTTTATAACTCACTGCTTGCTATGGTGCTCTTTTATTTGTATATATATCAATTATTATCTTGGTTCACAAAATGTCCTAACCTCAAATTTTACTGAGTTTAATTATTCTGTGTTAAAACTGTTGCATAATGCAATACTAATGTTGCATAATGCAACACTAAGTATTCTGACATTCGCGATTCGCGAATAGTGTTTAATCAGATTCTGGTAAAGTGTGTGTCATGAACTGCTTCAAGTTTTATTGAACTCTAATTTTTATGTTTTTGGAATTGTTGCATAATGCAACACTAAACATCTATAATTATTTTAGCTTTGGAACTTCAAGTAAATGTCATTTAATTTACATCTTTAAATTATCCGTCAGCCTTTCAGATGTCGCGTGTTCTTTTAAAATGGGTTTTTATTGTGTACAAGGTTATCACAATATTTATGAGATATCAGAACACGGTATACCTTCCGGTTGGTACGCGACTCGACCCCGGTTAACCGAGCAATGCTAGACATACCCAAATCCGACAAGCGAGTAGTCCATTCCACGTAGAATTTTGTTATGAACAATAATCCATGCTCGGTTTCTAGATTCGACCTCGTTTGACCCTTCAGAATCGTTGACTAGCTTGACCAAGGCTATAACCGAGTTGACTCGACACCCGGTTGACTCTTGTTGTCTCGAGTCAAAATTAACCCAAATCTGTCGAGAAATTAATCTGCTAGATTTCTTTAACACATTTGAAAGCATTTCTCGGCCACCAACATTGTCATCATTATCATCCGGCGGCCAGAGGCCATGGCCGCCGCCGGCAACCAAAAAACCGCCGTGAGTATCAGTCCACAACACATTATATCATCATCCAAACTCAAAACAAAATCAAATCTGTAGTATGCAGTAAGAATCGAAAGTTTTAGAAGGGGAATAAGCTGAAATTTTGAAAGAACATAATAGGGGGGGTTTAAAACTCAGCCCTTACGGTTGCCGGAGGAGTAGAACACGGCGGTGCCGCCGCCGTTGGGTTGCCGAATCGCGGCTGTCGCCGGCTTCTCTGTGCCGGAGCTGGATACCGACAGGAGAGAGAGAGAAGGTTGACATTGCATGGTCGCGGAGCGCTCGGGTGACGCGACACCGCCGCCGCCTTAGCGGCGGAACCCTAGCCGCCGATGTGCCCGACGACATCGAAGGAGGGCAACGGTTGTCGCCGTTCTTGCTCGACCACGACGGACCTTAAACGAGTAGGAGGGAGAGGGGTGTACGTTCGGAGGTCGCCGTCGCCAGCCATGGTCATAGACCGGCTGGATTTAGTCGTCGGTGTTGAGCTCCGCAAGAGCATTCACGGTCCCTATCCCTCTCTCTAATTGTGTGTAGTGGTGTCTGGACAAAAGTACAGAAGTACTACATGTACTTATTCAAAGTGTAGTACACTTTTTTATTTATATTATAAACCAGTATTATACCGCGTTATCCGAACACGTTAAATACTGATATCAATTAGATGGTCCATAATAAATCTCGGCTTGAATGGTAATACTATAAATGTCTCGTAAATATTCTCGGAATGCTTAAAATGTCGGATTATATCAAAACTGTTAAATATTTAGTCGAAAGTGCGGTATAAAGCGCGTATCCGATGCGAATCCCATTTATCTTTGTTTTACAAACCGAGTATATCATCACGTCTGTAATTCTCTATGAATACTCAGAAAAATTACTTATAACTTCACAAGGTCGGCAAATTAACTTACTAGAACATTGTTTATAGTGATTGGGCTTTGTTCGGTCACGAATTCCTTAATGGGCCTGTTGGGCCGAACTGGGTTTACTAGATCCAACTTTAAAAGACTTACACTTATGATGGATGAAATGATTACTTGAAAATACAATTGTCTAATAATTTATAATTATGGTTTTATCTGGAAAGACGGATCGTCCTCGTCATCGGTGTCGTTTAAGTTGATGTAAAACGTTCGACGATCCGACCCTACAGACTCCGCACGTGCAGAAGACGAGGTTTTGGATTTCTTTGCGCGCCTTGTTCTTTTAGTCAAATCGGGTTGTGACCTCCACTTGTCACAATCCCGAAGGATCAACCAACGCTTCAAGTATTAAAAAACACCTCTTTCTTGTTGGAATTCTACTAGAGCGCTCGATTGGATGTCCTCGTCTGCCTCCCCGCTCTTCCAACCTCCTCGAATACGATTATAGATCGCGCTAAAAAACCATCAACGGTTGTTGATTTCGGTCTGCTTTCCCGATATGGAATCAGGAGTTTGATATTCATCCTTCTTGAGCAAGTCAGAAACTTTTTCGAGCGTTAGACCAAAACATTGTCTTGTCTTGGTGGTTAGCTAACACTAAAAAAAAATAAATAGTAAATAATTTGTTTTTCTATAAAGAAAAATTATTATAATACAACAGGTTATACACTTATATGAACAGCAGCAGATTATAAATTTATAATACAGCAGGTTATACACTTATACTATAAAGAACAGCAACAACAAATACATATTAAGAACAGCAGCAGCAGATTCATATTAAGAACAGCAGTAGGCCAGCTGCAAATTAAAATTTTAAATCCTTAATACAATGTCACTACCTCACTATATTAACAGCAGCAGGCCAGCAATTTATAAATTTATAATACAGTAGGTTATACTATAAAGAATAGCAGCCTAATACTAACAGTAACAGCAACCTAATACTAACAGTAACAACAGCCTAATACTAACAGTAACAGCAGCCTAATCTACATATACAAAAGGATTACTACTTTATACTTAAACAAAACAATGTATATTAGTTGACATCTTAGATGATGTCAAATATGTTACAAGAAAAGTAAAACTATATTTAAACCTTAATAGTTTGTAAAAGCATCTCAAGTTAGAAGGAAAATCTTGAAAGTTATAATCAAATTATCAACAGTTCAAAAGAGATATAATGCTTAATTACAACATTGAAAGTGTATGTAATGACATGTGATGACATGTCAGATTGCAAAGGATCTATTACAATCACTTACTGAATTTTATCAACTGATTTGATTTAACTATGCATATATCATCTTCCTTTATGACAAATAACACATCTTAAAAAAATATCAAAATAGCAAACTATTAATTTCATCCTCAACAATGTCAAACCAATATCTAATTCCATGAAGCATAAATTCTGAACATACAAACCACAACCAATAAGCAAGTAAACCATTATGCAAATTAATCCCCCACGGTGTTATTTTCATAACCTAAACAGCCAAATAATAACAATATAAACAAACTTACTAATAACAATAAACCTATTGAAAATTTTCAGCCATGATCAACCAAAATCAGTGGCAAAATCATGAACATAAGCAATATATATAAAACTGTACCACAACAGATTGGAATTTGGAACAGCAGGTTTAGAAAAAGAACAACCTAATTGAATAAACCAAATAAAATGTGTGCAAATCTGAATAAAGGAACCAAGTACCATCCACTTCTAGATAGCTACAAAAGGAAGATATATTCTCAATCACTTTAAGGATAATAAGAATAGCATCACTTAAACATAGCAATAAAACATAACATGTTTGAAAAATTATTTAGAACAACATAGGTTATTAAATAAGTACTTAACAGGAAAAAGTACAGAAAAGTGCTATACACATATGAGAAAGCAAGGAACAAAATGGCAATCTAATTTAACCAACCTATAATCAAACAATTAAACCAAAGAATGGTCTTAAAAGAATTACACTAAAAAAATGAACATGCAGAGAAAAATCAAACCAGGGAACATATTAAAAGAAATCTTGATGTTTTGAACAAAACCGAATGTCTTCATTAGCATTATTATACTTGATTTTGTTAGCAATTGGCGTTTTACCCATTCCATTCTCAAACCAGGCATTCCGATTTAGCTGGTCATTCGAGTCGTTAATGACCATATCCACATCTCGCTCATAGTAATTAGCATTCAGATTGTGCAGAGGAGATGGAACAAAGATATTTGGCTCAACCAAATTAAGGGTTACCTCATCACATAAAATATTGGGGGTTTTTATAAACCCTAATTCCTTACGGATTCGTAGAGAGCATACCAAATCGAGCACAGCAAAACAGAAGAAATTAAACAAAGTAACTAAAAGCCTTTAACTGTTCCTTGATCTGAAACTTATAAGACAAATTAACTAAAAAGCCTACCAAATCGAGTTAAACAGAAGAAATAAAACACGAAATTAAACCCTACCAAAGCGAGCACAGCAAATCGAGCACAGCAAGAGCACGGAAGTCGGCGGTCGGATGTCGAGGGTCGGCGGTCGGATGTCGGGGATCGGCGGTCGACGGTTGGTGGTCGACGGACGGCGGGCGGCAAGCCAGTTTTGGGCAAGGTTTTGAAATATCGCCTTTTTCTTTGTGAGCGGGACGAGAGAGAAAGGTTTTGGGGAAAATGTTGGAAAAAACCCTAAGTGTAGGAGGCGGAATCCAAGTAATATCATTTTGGCGGGAAAATTAAAAAATGACGGAATTGTTTTTAGGCTTGACGCGCATAAAGATTATGTCCTCCGTGTTTTCATTTTTTTTCAAATGACACAATTTTTATGGCGCGCAAAAATGCGCGTCATCTACCCATAGAATTTTGTTTAATACGACAGTTTTTTTTATGACGCTTGTTTTTGCGCGTCATAAATTTCTGAGTGTCATTATTCGCGCGTCAAGGAAGGGGTTATTTCTAGTAGTGTTAAAAAAGAATAACGTTTAAAATAAATAAATTAGTAAATAGTAACTAACCAATAACGGGGTCTTCCGACGCTTCGATCCAACATCGACAAAGGGCCACCTCCTCCTCCTCGGTCCATGCATGGATCGCTCTCTTCTCCTTCGGCTCGGTCGCCACCTTCTTCTTATGAGAAAGTTTCTTCGGTTTTTTGGATCCTCCCGCTTGTTGTGTTTCGGGTACCACTTCGCAATCATCTTCTTGGGATGGTGGTTGAGATTGTGATCGTTGAGGTTGAGATTGTGGTGGTTGGATTGGTGGTTGAAACGGACCTTGAAACGATTGTGGATACGGGACTTGAAACGGTTGTTGAAACGGGCCTTGAAACATCGAACGTGGTTGAAGATTATGGAACGGTTTTTGTTTTTGCGACAAAGGGCCACCTCCTCTTCCTCGGTCCATGCGTGGATCGCTTTCTTCTCCTTCGGCTCGGTCGCCACCTTCTTCTTATGAGACAGTTTCTTCGGTTTTTTGGATCCTCCCGCTTGTTGTGTTTCGGGTACCACTTCGCAATCATCTTCTTAGGATGGTGGTTGAGATTGTGATCATTGAGGTTGAGATTGTGGTGGTTGGATTGGTGGTTGAAACGGACCTTGAAACGGTTGTGGATGCGGGACTTGAAACGGTTGTTTAAACGGGCCTTGAAACATCGAACGTGGTTGAAGGTTATGGAACGGTTTTTGTTGTTGCGAGTACCGTAGAAACCTTGTGGAGGTTGTAGATTTGCAATCATATTTCACAAGTCTTCATTGGTCGGTGCTTGTTCGTTTTCATCGGACCTCGGTGTCGGAGATCGACCAAACGGTTGCATATTTGTGAAAGAAAAGTGTGAAAAATTTGATGAGATGATAGAATAGAGATATAAAGAAATGTGTAGTATTTAAGTTTAATAGAAGTGTATATATATATTGGGTAAAAAGGTTGGTATTAATGGTTTAAAATGGAAAAAAAAAAGAAAAAAATATATATATTAAACGGTAAAGGTCATCCCCAACCTCAATTCGACATGAAAGATCTCAAGCCCCATCTCTGATTTTCCATTTCCGCGCGCCACCGTAGTGGGTGGGGGCGCTAACAGGGCGCGAAAGAGGGTTTTAAGCCCATTTCAAGCCCTAATAAAGATAGCCTCATATCCACCCAATTCGGTTAACCCATGACTTGGTCCACTATTTAATACCCAAATGAAACAAACTAAAATGACAATCAATAAAAACTAAAAATAAAACTTAATTTAGTCAAGATTAACTCAACATTAACAACTTGTTTCTCATATGGCATTTGTCGAAGACACAATTTTATTTTTGTATTTGTTTTATTATAACAATCTGTATCGCCAAATCATCCAAAAAAACAAAAACAAAAACAAAAACAAAACTCAAATCGTTAGTAACAGGTTCGGTTTTAATTTTCCACGGTCTAGTTTGGTTTTTTATAGCAACGGTTTCACCTAAAAAGTGCTCCAAATACTTGCTCGACAGTAGCATATAATCACAATAGTATCATCTTTCAAAAGCGCGCAGCTTAATGCCGGCTGTAGAGTGAAAGTGAAATCATGTAAATGAAGGTACCTTATATATAGAATTAAAAACATGTTACAGTATCATGATGTGCCATTTCAAGGGGATCAAACATTAACTGATAGATCCAAGGCTTGCATATATAGTAATTTGATAGTGTTTAAATACACACTTCAATCCATGCCAACATATGATCAAAGTTACCTCATTTTCTATGTTTAGTTTGATATAGTATTAGTTATCCAAGAATCTTTCATACCTTCTTCATTCCATGTTCCCCATCTCCACTTCAACCCAGGCCAACGAGCCATGCATTTAGACATGAATTCTTTAGATTCAGTACCAAGAACATAATCACGAATGAGCAACGAGACCTCTGACCAGCCGACACATTGGTCCAACACACAAGCAACAAATGAGAAAGTCCACGACGGGTCAACGAACTTCAAATACGCATGAATTCTTTTCAATCCGTTGCTCCCATCTAGAATCTCCAACCTCCTGGGTTCAAACATGATTCTAATTGCAACCAAGGAGCTGAATTAATGCGTAAAGAACTCACATTTGGGAAAACCGCAAACCCTGGTAAACTCTAAATCTCTAGCGAATCTTGATGCGTCGTGTTCCAAATGCAATGTTAGATCTTCTACTGTTGTTGTGATTGGAAATCATGAAAGGAAGGAGCCAATATAATAAGAACTGAGCCAAAGTGTTCTTAAATTTTCAAACTTGTTGAGGAACAACGCACTTCCAAATACGTGAAGGAACCGAATGTTAAGATGAAAGTGGGATAATGATGAGGATAGATAAAGATCGGATATGCAAGTGTGACAGGAAAGAAGCATGACAAGGGCGGTGGAGTTGCGACGGGCAAAGGAGTAAGTAGATCCACTTAAGTGACAAGGAAGATGCGATTTCCCAATTAGTATAAATATGATATGTCTCAATTATGATAGGGACTTTTGGCTAAATAGATATTTTACACCTTTAACTGTGTGTTCCCGGATATTTACGATAGACATTCCAAAGTTTGTGAAATCAATCAAATAGATCAGTTCACCGTTCAATTTCCGTTACAAAACTAGATTCAACAATGAACCATTAGATTTCGCTTATTACTAGTGAGATTTTGTGGTTCATCAGATAACATGGGAGCTTCAGCATTAAGTGTGATAACAGTGGGCATGATATGGTCAATTCGAAGTGTGATGAGGTTGGGGGTGATTAGATTCAAAGACGACAAATCTTTACATGTAGCAAAATGGCATGTTTTGAGGTTGAGAAGGTGGATCTTAGGATCTTTAAGCTTACTATTATATAGCACTTAAGAACTTGAAGATTAGGAAAATAGTGATTAAGCTCGTTAAGGTGTTCGTCTTCTAATCCACTTGTGAATGCAAGTGTCAAGCTTGTTAGCTTTCGCATTGAATTCAAATTGCACATAGAAAAACATACAAACTTCAGCTTTAAGTTAACAAGATTATGACCTACATCAATCAAACATAGAGAATGTTGACAATAATAAATCATGTATTAATAAACAAGCCTTAATTTAACAAAGTATACTTTATATCGATCTCTAGGGTAATTTCCACTCTCTAGAGGTTGAAATTTCTATCGGTCAGAATATAAAAGATGAACACAATATATTGGATAAATAATCAACTTAAAATAAGCAGAAATCAGCGGCAAAACATTCGATTTACGTTGACTATAGAAATCATATATTGAAAGTGATTTCAATGACATCGAAATCCTAGGCAGCCACTCTTTAGCAACATCCCCGTGGGTGAGGGAGAAATCATCATCGCGCAAAAGAACACCGTATAGATCTTCAACGTTGATGTACACGGATTCAACAGCTTTCAGTTTAGAAATAAGATCCAGAAAAACTGTCTTCAAAGGTTTAATGCATTGATCAAAACTTAAAGAATTCGAAACCCTATCGTACCATTCGCTTGATCATTGAAGGTTAATTGATCCAAGGCCTAGAAGTACGGCATCGAAAGCCTTGGAAGCGACTTGGCAGCGAGCAACGTCTGCTGAGTCATGGAGTCGAGTCAGAATTTGGAGAAGCACATCATGAGGGAGTTTGTCCATAGCTGCTCCTACTCGTGGTGAGTGAGTTAATTTCAATATTATAACTCCCTTTGTTATACATGCCAAGAATTGATACACTCGCCCAATTTCTAGAGGTTTTACCTTTCTTTCTAGGGTTTTAGATTATAACTTCATAAGCATAACTGCATAAGTAATTTTATTTTGAACGGTGAATTCATTAAACAATCTGACACCTAGCAAGACGCTAGAAGCGGGGAAACAACAACAGGGACATTACATGACGAAATTGAAATCGCACCAATCACTCCAACATAACTTTTAATCCTTACTTCTATTGGAGACCCAAAGAAAACAAGAGACTTTGATGTCGGAAAAGATCTTGTCAATAGGAGTTTTTCTTCGATTGAAAACGGCATCATTCCTAGCCTTCCAAATAATCAAACAAGCCGAGTTAATAATTGCTTCAGCCATCAAAGCCTTGCCTTTGTCCCATTTCAAATTCTCCACCACTTGAGTTAAATCTTTTATGGAAAAACAAATGATCTGCGGTATGTTGAGCCAAGAAGAGATTTTGGACCAAAATTCCCAACGCGATCCGGCACCTGGTAAAAAGATGATCCGCATTTTTATTATCTTCCAAACAAAGCGAGCAAACGGGGGAGGGGACAGGGATATTCCACTTGAGCAAACCATCGAAAGTCGGAAGCCTTCCGAGAAGAGCCCGCCACATTAAGAGATTGATTTTTCTTGGAACAAGGTTGGGCCAAGACATTGGGTTGTGGGTAACCGGCCCAACCGCTTTGGCGAGGAGGACCCTCATCGAAGAGGTACAAAAAGAACCATCAGAAGCACCCTTTCATTCCCACCTGTGATTCGTAAGAACTAGAAACTCCTTTAGCCTAATATCATGAATGTAAAGCAGCCTCTCAACCTTGACAATGTTCCACCGCGAGAGCCTAGCTTGGAAGGTGTCAACCATCGGCTTCCAAGCGTTGATCCGATTCATGTTATCACCGACAATGAGCCCCAAATACTTGATCGGGAGTTCGCTACCATCGCACCTGCAAATGTTAGTGAAATCCATCACCTCATCTATCGATTTATTAATCCCAAAAAGCGCACACTGGTTTAGGTTAAGGGGCTGTTTGGTATAAACTGAAGCATTAAGGGCTGAATTATTAAGAATAAGAGATTCTGAATCAGTTAAGAATAAGATATTCTGAATCAGTTAAGTGCTGTTTGGTTTGATATCTGAATGGAATATATCTGTTTGGTCAGAATCCTAAATAATTAATAGTTATTAAAGAAAAAAAATACAAACCATCATAGAAAATCCAAATTACACATACATCCTTACAAATTCATAAAAGCATAATAATCCAAATACAAATTAATTGTTTGACATTAGTTGAGTAGCTATCTCGTCACGTAAAATAGCCATATCCTCAATGCTTTGTGAACCCCAATCCATGTCGTGAACTGATTGAGTTTGATTTTCCTCGTCTTGTGAATTTGCAAACAAAGTCTCCTCGTCGCATTCCATAAATAACTGATCATGAATATTCCATTTCCTTATAAAGTTATGGATTGCAAAACAAGCAATGTGACATCCGAGAATTTCAAGGTTTACTTCCGTTAGACAATCTCCGTTAGTTACGTTATAAGTGTTAACTTAGTAACTAATGCTTAACTAGGCCGAATACGTCCACGACCTTTGGTTGATCACCAAACCCGCCCATATGTGTTATGTGTTCAATTACTTATAGTTATTATGTGCAATGTTATTTAAATACATGATTTAGTATTGTGAATAGCATGACAACCCATGAACTGTACTTATCTTGCTTAAAATGTAAACTGGTCACTTTTGGGTTTCCAGCGAAACTACCGGGCGAAACTATAGTGTCGCCCGGCTAGTCTACCCTCTGACTACCAGAGCCAGTTTCGCTTGGCCAGCGAAACTATCCAGCGAAACTAGGCCCTGATATATAATGACATAAAACCCTAGATATCACATTCTTGCCTCATTTCATACAAAACACACACACACTCTCCTGAAATATTCTGGACCAGCTGATTCCAGCCAAGAACCATCAAGGAACCATCATCTCATCTCATCCATTCGGCCCTAGATCGAATCGTGAGTCCCCAAAAACCATTCTTTATGCATTTATATGTGTTTTCTTGGTGTTTTACTTTAAAGCATGACCAAACCTCCATGGAATCACTTGATCTTCTGATATGTTGCTTAGGATTGCTAGATCTGTTATAAAGTTTATAACTTTACGTGTGAAATCCATCCATAATGAAGATTTATGCTAGATTAGGTCATTTTAGGTTAAAATGTGTTTTTGGTGATTTGATGATGAAAATGCATGTTTAAGGTGTTAAAGCTTACTGATTTATGTTGGTAAATGATTATGTATGCTAGATAATGAATTACATGTGATATGGAAGCTGTTAGATGGATTTTTAGGCTGATCCGTAGGTTTTTCGCGACCAGCGAAATTGTAAAGTTCTCTGGGCGAAACTATATAGCGAAATTATGTACATCTCCTTCAGGCGACACTATACAGCGAAACTATAGTGTCGCCGGGTAAACCAACCAGACCTGTCCGAACGAAACTACCGAGCGAAATTCCCTGAACGAAAGTTCAAACCAGTTTCGGGCGAAACTAGGCTAGCGAAACTGTGCCAACAGTTTCGAGCGAAACTAGCCTAGCGAAACTGTGTCATCGGGTATTGCCTAGCGAAAGTGCTGCCCGTGCACACAGCGAAACTGCCTAGCGAAACTGCTAGCGAAATTGTGACCAGAATCCAAACTTGTGCAATTTACTTGAATACTATGCCATGACTTACATGATTTTGCTATGATGATACATGCTTTGATTTCTGATGTATGTGAACCCTTGTTTATGATCAACCATCGGTGTCGTGTGTCGTTATGTCGTGTCATAGTTCCAACGTGCTATGTTATGGGCCATAGTAACGTCAAGATTAGACACAAAACTAATACTTAAGACCTAAACGTGTTCATAGGTCTCCATTAAGCAATACTTGGATTAAATATCAGTGTAGCTGAGCAACCTAAGGTGAGTTTCACAAACCCTTTAATTGTGAGCCCGTTTGGGACACAACGAATGAACTTAACGATGAACAACGCTGACGCTTAAGGTATTACAATTGAGATACCTGTTATGGAAGATGGAGTGTTTTATGGGAACACTTGCAACTGTCCATCCTTGGGGTTTCTATTGAAACCCGGAAACGACCATTTGACACTTAAACTCTTTTTGGGAATTTCAAATGAAATCCAGGATAAACTGTTTTAATATGACTAGTGTAGGTTAAAGTCTAAACCAAATGATATCACATGATTTCTAAGGATGCCTTAAAACTTAAAAAGTCCTCACCCTAGTACTGTTGATCTGAGAAGCGAGGGGATGTTGGGTAGATCTACTGAGGGTTTGACAAACCCTGCTCCGCGGTACACAAATGTGTAACCAACCGGTTGGAGGCCGAACGGAGTTCAATGTCAGCCTATTTTAGTTGTGGGCCTCCCAAATGGGACACAACTGGAGGCACCAACCATCGGCAAATGCCGAACTCTGTTACGTCAGCTTTCAGCCCTAGTACGACTCCTTAGTGCATGGAAACCGGATTAGCTACCCGCGATATCCGATGACTACTTTAATCCTTTACTTAACTAGTGCATATTCGAAAATTCAACTCTTGGCAAATTGCCTTGCAAAACTATTACTTATGTATATGTTGATACATACGATTATGAGACCGGGCCAATGCATGTCATGCCCACCGTGAACTCACCAGCCGTTAGGTTGACACTTGTATGGTTTTCACTTTTGCAGATCGCTGAGGAGTATCCGCCGAAGGTTGGCATGGCACTTGAGGATCTCTTATTTTAAAACTCTAACTTGGGAACTTAATAACAATTCATGTTTTGTAATTTAAGCACGTGGTTAGTGCTAAGACACTTATGTTTATTTTCCGCTGCGTACTGTTAAACTGTTTTGATCATTAATGTTTGGTCTTTACTCTGATTTGTTTAGTATTTGTAACTAATGGTTGTGGTCCTGGTTTGCTCGCACCCCTTAACGGTATAAACTCCGTTGGTGGTTAATTTGGGGGTGTGACAAGCAATCACTATGTCTCTTTGTATTTTGAATGGAAAAGGGGCCATTTGTTTTAGGATAGGGAATCTTTCCTTCAAAACACCATATGCGCGCTCAATAACATTTCGGAGTTGTGCGTGAGCATGGTTGAATTTTTCTTCCTTAGTCAAGGCACGCTGTCGTCGAAAATCAGCTAACCAGTATCTTGTATTACGGTAGGGAGCCATAAACCCACAAGTGTTGGTGTATGCAGCGTCGCAAAGGTAATATTTACCTGTAAACTTTAGTATCGTAACTATTACACAAAAAAAATAGATAATCAATTACACCAAAGTTAGGGAATTTTTGTTTAAAAACCTGGTGGGGGGAAAGGAAAGCCAGAAGTCGGATTAAAGGCAACTTCTTTCAAAACACGTGAATCATGTGCTATGCCCTCCCATCCAGCCCATACGAAGGTGAATATCATATCAAAATTACAGATTCCCAAGACATTTTGAAAGCTATCGCCTTTCCCTCTTCACTACCACCTTGACTTGGTGGTGTTGTTTTGTTCCTTTGACTAACCACAAGTAGCATTTCATTGTCATCAATGTCCTCATATACATTGTCATCAAACGCCTCTTCAGAGTCACGCGGAAGTGTAGAAGATGGACCCCAACTATCAACGCCAGTTGCAGTAGATCCTTCAAACAATTGAATGCATAACTCGGGATATTCAAGTGGTGTTGTTCTCAAAGATTCTACGTTTTTGTTGGACTACGCGGAAAAAATTTAAAAAAATTACTATAAGGTTATAGATATATATATATATATATATATATATATATATATATATATGTGTGTGTGTGTGTGTGTGTGTGTAAAAACGAAATACCTTAATCTCAAGTTGCCATTCTTCTTCCGATAAGTTAAACATGTTTTTTACAGGGTCATAGACATTGCCAGTTTTGTTCTTAAGCTTTGACCAAGCTGTAAACCTCCTTTTCAAGTAATCATATTTGTTCTTCATTTTTTTTTTGATCCACTTCAAAATCATATTCCTATTTCATTTTTTCTCCAATTATTCTCCATGAAGCCGGCTTTAGAGTCCCACCATGAAGTGCCACTTCATGAATACATAATTCTAGAAAGGTTTTATCAACTTCTTCTTTCTTCCAATTTGTTCTAAGCTTTTTTGGTTCCATTTCCTTAACAAACAAACACCTACCATCATTCACAAACCCATATCCAACAAGTAAAAATGAAACAAAAAACAACATCAAACATTGAGCATCAACCAATTTCTCTACTCACATATTCAAAAAATCATATAAGACATGTAGCATCAACCAATAAACCATATCCAAGGACCTAATATCACACCACAATCAACAATATCTCAAGTAACTACGACATTCAACAATGATCAAACAACGACCTAACCAATATGAAATAAAATAAAACCCCTACATTTTGAGCAAAAACCAAACTAATATCTCAAGTAACTACGACATTCAACAATGATCCATACGTTTTGAGCACCAAAAACACACTAAACAATGAACAATAACACCTTTAGAGCATCAAATTAAACAAACATCTAAAAAAAAAAAACCTAGATTTTGAGAAAAACAAACAAAATTTAGGGAAAACTATATTCAAGCATGGATACAACTACAAATGACTGATTTATAGCATAAAACAACAACAATTTGTAGAAAATATATAGATTTCGAACAAAACCCTAAAAAAATCTTACTTGGAGAATGGGGAGGGGGCTGCTGCCGCCGGACGGAGGGGAGAGGTGCTGGGAGGTCGCCGGAGATGGAGGCGCTGGGAGGTCGCCGGAGATGGAGGCGCTGAGAGGTCGCCGGAGCAGTGGCCGCCGGACGGAGGGGAGAGGTCGGCGTAGGAGAGCGACACGGGAGATGTCGCGACTTTTTTTTTTGGCTTCTGAATGAAAAAGCAACTTTATAAACCCTTATTCATTATGTTAATTTTTCAGAATAAGAGGTAACCAACCAAACACCCCTTAATAAAATATCTGACCGAAAAATACATTCCATTTAGTTTAGACCTCATTAAGAGGGAAACAAACATCCCCTAACATTCAAGCCGGAAGCAAGGAAGAAGCCTCTTATCATCCGGATCAAGTTTGATGTATTCATCCTAGACCAATCCCCAACAACGATGGCATCATCGGCATAGAGAAGATGAGAGATAACCACGTCCGACGGAGGGATTTGAATGCCGTGAAAAATTCCAAGCGAGCGGACCTTAACCATCATACAGTGAAAGGCTTCCATCACAACAATGAAAAGAAAAGGGGAGAGCGGGTCTCCTTGCCTAAGGCCTCTAAAACATAGAATTCCAACGTTGGGGACCCATTAATAAGGACCGAAGTCCTCGAAGCCCGAAGACAACCGGAAATCCAATCTCTCCAACGAGAAATTCATTTGACCGAGGATGTTGTCAAGGAAAGCCAAGCTCACGGAGTCAAACGCCTTTTCGAAATCAATTTTAAAAAGCATAAGGTGGGATTTATTCTTCTGGGCCCAAGAAACAACGTCATTAAGGATAAGAAGCCCATCAACAATATTCCTATTTGTCAAGAAACCTATTTGCGTGTCGGAAATAACTTTATGAAGAACAACTTTGATCCTATTCGCCAAACCTTAGAAATAACCTTTTGGATGCACCCAATAAGGCTAATGGGACGGTAATCGTTCAAACGTATAGGGTCATCAATCTTGGGAATTAGATGAATAAAAGAAGACCTGCAACCCTTTCCAATTGACCCGTTAATGTGGAAATGATTGAGCACCTCGACAAAGTCATCTTCAAATAAACCCCAAAACCTTTAAATAAAAGCGAAGTTGAAGCCATCCGGCCCAGGGACCTTATCACTACCACACATCCAAACCGCGCTTTTAATCTCCGCTTCAGAAAAGGATTGAATGATAAAAATGCCATCCTCATGAGAAAGCTTCTTAATATCCTGACAATAGAAGGTAGGCTGACAAGCAAGGTCCTCCGCATATTTTGATTTAAAGAAATTCCAATCAACTTTCTTCATGGCATCCAGATCCGTGACCCAAAGACTATTAGCTTCAAATTCGCTGATCCGACCATCACCCAATTTCCGATTAACAAAACCATGACAAAAAGAAGAATTTTTATCCCCGTCCAAATCCCAACGAAAACGAGCCTTTTGTTTAAGATCCATAATTTTGGCTTCATTTAGCTCCCCAAGCTCTTTCTTTTTTTCAGCCCATTTCGCAACCTCATGTTTAGAGAGAGCACGAGATTCAGCCATTTCATCATAGAGATTGCAAGCACAAGTGAGGTCATTACACAATTTATCCCTTTGATCTCTTCTATCACGGCTCCAAGCCTTAATACACTCCTTTAACCTCCTCAGTTTCAAAGAGTGTGCCACATCCGGACGACCATCAAACTTGCATTCTTTCAAACAAATGCTCACCGTATCCGCAAAATCTTCAGCCTTTAGCCACGAAGAAAAAAGCGAAACGGGACGGGTCCAAAGTCAACGGTAGAGTATTTAAGAATCAGCGGCGAATGATCCGACCAAAGGCGCGGAAGAGCCATGACAGAGGCATGGGGCCACCTGCACATAAAGGGAGAACTAACAAAAGTACGATCAATTTTACTATAAGACTTACCGTTACCGTGAGAGTACGTATATTTTAGCCCTCCCATATGATAATCAAGCAGGTTCACATTGTAAATAAAATCATTAAAGTGCAAAGCACCGAACAGGTGAAACTCAGAGTGAAGTCGGTCCTTCGGAACCCTAAGTTCGTTAAAATCACCGGCAACGATCCAGAGGGAATCAATATCAATGATCGACTCAAGTTTATCCCATAACCTTTTTCTGGCCGAAGCTCCTTGAGGAGCATAAATGTTGATGATATTTAGCTGATCAGAAACACCAATGACCCTCCCTTTGATAACAATGAAGTTATCATCCAGAATAACACTAGAATGTTGGAAAACCGAAGGATTTCAAGAACATCCCAGCCCTCCAGACCGGCCAAAAGCATCAACACAAATGTTAACAGAACTGGCTTTCCCCCAAAATTTGTGAAATGGAATTTTAGACCCGTCTCGGAACTGGGTCTCTTGGGGACAAAGGAAGCTAATTTTTTGAGCAACTCTCACACCCTTGATCCATTTCGACTTTTTACCATCCCAACCCCCCGAATATTAATTGAAAGTAAATCCATTAAACAACAGGTTTCACACCGTTACCCATAATAATCTCCGAAAATTGATTCCTCTGGCCCTCAAGGTCAATTCCAACACACGCGTTTATCCGGATCATGTCCAAAACCTCGTCAGCGAGCTCGATATCTCGCAAATCTTGAGAAGAGAAAGGAGCACCATCATTGGCAGTAAACTATCTGGAAGGCGGTCTGAAATCCCCGCCACAAGAAGATTCAGGATGGGGTAAACAGCACGAGGCCCCCTTCTTCCTTTTTTTAATCTCCTTCCCATTTGCCCTCTTTTAAGGGATGATGTTTAGGTTAATAATTTGAGAGCTTTCACCCTCCTGAACTGAAGAAAGAGAAACTCCTGGATTACGAGGGCCCGATATGACGGGCACAAGAGGAGAAAGTGATTGTCTCTTGGATCTTCAGCGCTTTGAAGTCATAACCGAGACAGGCCGAACATGCCCAGACGGGCACTCCCCCACATGAAAATGGCCCACATCAGAACTTTGAGGATGGCCCACCTCTTGAACGGGATAATCGCCGACATTACTTGTAGACACATCATTAACCTTTTCCTGCATGTTCTCGTGAAGTGGAAACTCGCCGCCCTCCACATGATCAGAAGAAGTGCCACCTTTTCCACTTCCTACGACCCGTCACATCCACCGGCGAAACGAAGTTCTCCGACGACCCCTCCACCATTCTAGAAACAGCGCTAACAAAATCAGCCTCCGAGGCCTGCACCACCCTTTCGAACAACTGACCCACAGATTTAAACACCTCCTCGTCCCAGAGGTGAGGGGGAACACCCCGAATACCCAGCCATGCAATTCTCTCTGGTGCCAAAGATTGACCTGTCCATTTTTCCAATTTCAAGAACCAGTCTTTCCAAATGCTCGAGTATTCCAGGAAAAGGTAAGCCGCTTCCTTATCCGGGAATGATAGAAGAACGTAAAGACCTCCGACATATTTCGGTGAGCAAGAAAGAACATCAATCAAGTTTGTCAGCTTGCGCATGTTGCAGAAGTGCCTGAAGTCTTTGGCATGTCCAAGCAGCACCTTACCCTCCCATTCGCATATTGTAGGAAAGGTCCTATCACCCAAGTCAATGACCGTTTGCTTTCCACCCTTGAGTTGCCCCTGAATAACCGAGGCGAAAGAACGACCAGGAACCAGCGCCGCTAGTTTCGCCCAGGACCCCAGCAGATGAGGCATAGAAGCTGTTGGTACCAGATTTCAGGAGATATTGAGCAGCTCGCATCAGCTCGCAAGCACTTCGCTGTAAGGATCCTGAACTATATTTCTTGACTAACTATTACTTTTCCCCTTTTGTTTGTTATTCGCAAGTTAATTCCAAAATGGATCACGTGTCCTAAAGACCCGGTCAGCTAACAGAAACATGGACTAAGTGGACTTCAAACGGCTAAGTGGGAGACGTGGAGTTAGTTGCTAGTTTTTAGGAGATATTGTTGCGATGTAATCTCTTTATATTGAGCTTTAGGCTTGCACACAACACACGGGACTTGCTATCAAAACTCTCTGTAACACGTAGAATACAAGCTCATTTCATTTGTACTTGAACACTTTTCGATTATATAAAAGTTTCAGGCAGCAGGCACTTTAAGCCGACTCCCGAGGTTTTTTGCTAGGCTCCTTGAGCATACTCAAGGATTCCTGGATTTTTCCCTCGTTACATCCTCGCGTCAATCTCTAAATTTACATTTTCATCTCTATTTACATCAAACACTCTACCTCACTTACAAAGTTTGATCAACTAATTGCTTAGGCAGTTTTTGACCAAAACAATTTGGCGCTCACCGTGGGGCAAACGGTGTTTGAATTCGATTAAGAGCCTTGATCTTCTTCCCATAACCGATTCTTGAAAATGTCGAGTCAACCAAAGTTTACCTCAAAATCTATTTCATCCTCTAAGCCAACTGTCAGCACTGGTCTCCCCCTAATGACGAAGAAAGTGACCGACGCCGACGCTAAAAGAGTGGAATATCCCACTTTTTTTGGGTCTCAAGGTACGTCCACTGACCCTGCTATTTCTAATAATGATCTGTATGTTTTGATCAGGCAGATGAAGACTCATGTTGATGAACAAGCCAAAACCAACGAGAAAATGATGAAGGAGATCATGGAATTGAAGAAATCGAAGAAACCAGTAGAGGAAATCAGCCCTTTGATGCCAAAATCATTCGGTTTTGACTCTCCAGAAATCTCGGAGCAGCCGAAACAGGAAGCAAATCCCTCTACTACTCCAAAGTCAGGTATTGCAATAGCTACTACTGCAGGATTCTCAGGCTCTCAGCATCAAAAGACTTCCAGGGTGATAGATCTAGAATACTCTGGATTCTACTCTAAGCAACCCCCAGAATCTTACTACAGAGGATATGGAAGTCAACAACCGCCGAGATGCTTGAGCCAGGAACCAGCCTGGTTTTTAAGCCAGCAGGTGCCGAGAGTCTCGGTACAACAACCTATACCTCAACCGCAGCGGTTCACAACATCAAACCTTCAAGAGCCTTGGACTCAGCAGTCAGCGGCACCTACTACTCAGATGCTACGGGGATCTTCATCTCAACCATTCCAGCAATATCCGAGCCACTTCCGAGCTGCTCAAGATCCCCAAGGATCCTTATTCTCTAACCCTACTGTCTCTGCAGGCATTTTCCCAAGTTCATCTCAGGAGATGCATGAGGGAGACTTCATCCCCATGCAAGTGAGAACCACAACTGAGCCGACTATCCTTGGAGATGCTAAATGTGGACCCCAGGTCCATCTTCAAACTTCCAGGGCTGGTAACAACTTTGATAATTTATATCTTAACCCTAACCAATGAACTGTGCAGGATGCAGGTATCAACCCGACTATTGCTAGGGAACTTCAGAGATTAAAGGACATGATCTCGAGTGTCCCTGGTGTTATTCGTCCAATTCCTGAGTGCCAGCATGCAGCCACAAAGTTTCTAGGTTTGCATGGCCCATTTGTGAAGTAGAGATACCAAAAAGATTTCAAACCCCCAACATGAAACTCTACGATGGGACCACGGATCCTGAGGAGCACGTGGCACAATACAGGGAACGGTTGGAAATCAACCCCATTCCTGTGAACATCAAAGAAGCTTGCCTATGCAAGGGATTCAGCTCAACACTAACAGGACCAGCCTTGAAATGGCTGCTCAGTATCCCTCCTAATACCATTACTTCTTTTCCCCATTTAGTTAACCTGTTTAGTAACCAGTTTTCTTGCAGCAGGAGCTTTGAGAAGCTCACGGGTGACTTACACCGAATAGTTCAGAAGCCCAACGAATCCTTAAGGGATTATGTGGCCAGATTCGGTCGAGAAGCTTTGGATATCCCCAACCTGGATACGGCAGCTGCTGTAGAAGCTTTCAAAATGGGAATTAGAGGGGATTCCCGCTTTTATGATGACTTGGTTATGACCCCTTGCAGGAACCTTGATGAAGTCAGAACGAGGGCATTAAGGTTAGAACGAGGGCATTAAGGTTCATCAGATTGGAAGATGATAAGAAGGTCCAGAAAAGAGGTGATAAGTCACTAGGCAGAAGTACAGATTCTCCCGGAAAGCAACAACGAACCAAACCCTATTACAGGAATGATAATCTCAGGGTCAATGAAGTTGAAGATGAAGACGACGAAGAAGACTTCCCAAAGGTCTCTGATTACTGTTTTTCGGTTGACATAAGTGGTTTGTTATGTGCCTTGCAGGATCTAGGTGATAAAGCCAGGTGGCCAAGAAAATCAGAGAAACAAGGATCATGGAAAGATAAGTCTAAATGTTGTGCATACCACGAAGACTTTAAGCACTTAACAGATGACTGCATAGCCCTTCGGAAAGAAATCAGTTACCTACTCAGCAAGGGGCATCTCAAATAATTGTTTGGCAGGAAGAAGAGTAAAACTCAAGAAGCTGCTGAGCTGCCCAAAAGAGCACAGTCACCGCCACCAAATGCTAAAGTGATCAACTTCATCTCAGGGGGATCTGACATATGCGTAGCCTCTTTCTCATCAGCAAAGAGACACGCTAGAGAGGCCAAGATGGATCAAGGCAGTCGGCCAAAGAAGAACGCGATATTGACTGAAGACAAAGTAATTTCTTTTGACGAAACTGATAAGCTGGATATCCAGGATCCTCACCACGACATTCTGGTAATTACATTATGTATTGCTAACCATTATGTTCGTAGGATCCTGATAGACAATGGCAGTTCAGTCAACATCATCCAATTAGACGTGCTTAAAAAGATGAGCATTCCAGAAGAAGAAATAATTCCAAGATCCTCGGTGTTAGTAGGATTCAACGGAGAAACCAAGCATACGGTTGGAGACATCAGACTTCCTGTTTACATTGAAGGAGTCACAACTCCAATGCCTCGATATGAATTAGAAACAATTGCTAGGAAGAACTTAAAAGGTGAACTAGCGACCATCAGAATTGTCATAGTCAGGTGAGGTCATAACTATTAATTAGGATTCCAGGTTTAGGTGGTGTCTTCTCGCATTTGATAGTTTCCTCAAGGTTTGTTCTGCTTTCGGTCATTAGTGTTAGTCAATAGTTAATTCTAAATCTTAAAAACCAAAATCTCAATTTAATTTCCATTTCTTAAGTCCTAGGTTAATTTTGTCTATAGAGTGTCTTTAGGGTTCGATCTTCCCGGTCTTACCTTAGCTTTACTATAATCCGACAGGTTCACTGCCTTAGGGTTCGGTTCGGTTTTAGGTAGCTTTGGTAAAATTTAGTGTCAAGGTCTAGTTTAGGTCTAGGTTTTAATAGTTATTTTTAGGTACGTTCCGAGCACATCATTTACAGATATGAAACTTGAACTCCGACGATGCTCAATGTTGAAGATGACCGGAAAACTTGAATCCGGCTAAAACTCAACCAAAATCGATCCAAAATGTTGCAAAAGCTTCGTGCCGACTTGATAAATCGAATAAAACTATCAATTTATACCAAAAAAACGTTTTAATCGATTTTGCTTCAAAAATCACGAAGAGCATGAAACTCGCCCCTATGATTTGCGATTCCTATAAAACGTTAACTATTTCAAGCGATTTTTGGCTCGTATGATTCGTATTTGTACACTGAATCTTTCCTGACTAGTGAGAACCTCCAAAGTTGTGCAAATCTCTCACATTTTACGGTCAAAGATGATAAGTTTGACTCTGAAAAGGTCAAACGGCTCGAATCTGAGATAATAAACATTGATTTCAGCGGCGATTGGCGAAGATGGATGGCGTTGTGCGAGTGGTGGTTCTCGGGGTGGTGGTTTGGCGGTCAACGGTGGTGGCAGGTGATGGTAGCGGTGGCGTGTGTCAACAACGAGAGAGACGGTGGTGGCCTTCTTTTTGAACATCACGTCTTTCTACTGCTGTTGTTATTAACTAGAAATCGACCGCGCGTTGCTGTGGTATCTAAGGTTTTCTGTAAATAAGCATATCATTTATTAGTCTAAGATAGCATAAAAAATTGTTGTGGATAAGAGTAAGATTATGTTTTTTATAAACTAAAATCGTACGTAGAATAATAGCGTTCTATAAAAATTTTGAAATTTGATCATAAGTTTGTGCTAATGCTGAGATTTCACCTTTTGCTGTTTTTTTAATGATTTGTTGTGGATAAGAGTAAGAATATGTTTTTCATAAACTGAAATCGAACATAGAATAATAGCGTTTTATACAAATTTTGAAATTTTTTACCTGTTAAGGATGTTTGTGTGATTGTAGAGATAATAAGTTTGTGCTAATGCTGAAATTTCACCGCTTGCTCTTGTTTTTAATGACGGAAGTAAAGATTATCATAAATGCTCCGTTCACGTTGAAGCGTTGCGTTTGCTTTTGGGTTTTCAAAAACCTATATCTTAAGGGGTTTGGTCGTTGCTCCGGTTAGGTTGAAGCGACTATGTGGTTGCTTCTCTGACGTTGAGCTTACGGCTTTTTTGTTCATGTGCTGTTGGACATGGATTTGATTTTGTGTTTTCTCACATTGATGGATTTATTTTTAATTCAAATGTAATTTTAAGTGTTTGGTTAACTGATGCAATGTTTTTGATGGATATGGATAAGCCTCGATGTGATTACTTTCTGTTTGATTTTCATCGGTGGTTTCTTAACCGATGCTTTGGCTGTCGTCGATCTGGATGGCCTAACTTTGTTTCCGGCTATGATTATTATTTTCTGAGCCCTAATATGATGATGATTTTCTGAATGTCAATGCGGAACTTCACTTCAATGTCCCCTTGAGGCTTTGACTCATTTGGACCTGGATGGGTTTTCTCTATGTGTATGGCTTCTTAAGGATGGTTATTGTTCGGTGGTTCTTGGTCTGTTTGGGTGAGACTATATTCTATTTGATTTTTGTTCCTTCTTTAACTGTGTGAAAATTTAATGTCATATCTTAGTTTATGGAAAAATCTAATTTTTATTTGGGCTTATTGACCCATTGCCACGGGCACTTCCATCAATAAAGCAGAAGAATTATAAATCTCTAAAATAATAGATACCGCAAATAGAGCCATTGCGACGCCCATAAAAGGGGTCGTTCCCCACCCAGGAGCTTCTTTACCATATTCAGAATTCAAGGGTTTTAATAAACTCCCTACATTTGTTGGTTTTGGACCAGATCTAGAACCGTTCTCAGCAGTTTGTGTAGCCATCAATCCTATTGTATTCATTGAAATATGTTGAGTTTGTATACCATCCCTTTGTAAATAAAGGATTTTATCATAGATTCATTGTGGTCTTGAAATTATATAATAATGGAAACAACAACCCTAGTCGCCATCTTTATATCTGGTTTACTTGTAAGGATAAAAGTTGATAGAATTCTACTTGATGGTTGCTTGGATTAAAGTTGATTCAGTTTTACTGTCAGCGTTGAAGGTTGCCTGGATTAGGTAGCTATGATGAGATATTTCCGAGAGCCTATTATGATTTGTTGCCTCAAAGTTGGTTGGATTAAAGTTTAATGGATTTTACTTTGACCGTGCTTTGTTGGTGAAAATGGTTTCTTTCAAGCGATAGATGAAATATTTCTGAGCCTATAGTCATTATTTCTATACAAATTCATATGCAAACTCATTCAATGTATTTCCTTTTATATATATTTCTTTGTATAAAATTCTAATGCAGTTTTATATGTTTAATTTGAGAGGAAACTGCATCTGGACATGCACTTGAAGTGGGTTTACTAACTAAATGGATTGAAAGGTAGATTGAGGTTGAAGGTTTGGAGCAGCTTGGTCCAACCGGAGAATGCCATGAGCACTGTAACTAAGCCTATCCTAAACACGCATGCAACATAAACAAACTTGAATCGTGTATTTTGATAATGAAAATGGCCCGCATAACTAATAGCAAACATGAAACTGAACAATGACGTACGAAACAAACTAATTACGTTCGGGTCCGTTGTTTATTGTATTTAAAAACCTCTAGATACACCTGCAAAGCAATGCACCAAAACCGAAGCGCTTTTCTTACTCTCGTCAATGAAATCCAAACAAACATCCAAATAATCCAACAAATTCTCACTCTCCATATCCCTCAAAGGTACAACCATCCTCACCAGCTTCAAATCATGCCCTGCATTCAATAACACATACTGAATCTTTTTAGAGCATGATGTAGTTTGATCTGACCCATCACCCTCCAAATTCTCATCTGGACCCGACCCGTCCATGTATACCGTATGAATCTCTTTGGTAGGGACCGAAAAACTCGATTTCCATTCGGAGAAAAAGCCTATAGAAGCCGAGCTCAAAACCGATAAAATATGAGTGATTTTTTAATCGCCACCCAAAAGTACTTCTGCTGCTGCATTGATGTTGCCAATGAAGAGATTTTCACGCACCAAATACAACATGTTGTACAATAACAAAACCCCCAAAATTGTTCCTAAACCCTAGAGTAATCAATCCCCTTTTTCCCTGTTCAAAATTTCACAAAATTAACAGAAATTCTATACTCAATTACTGATAAAATGATAAAACCACCTTTAATACGAATATAATCATAAATTGGCAAGTAAAGTAACATTAAAAAAACAGATTAGTTGCTGATTGAGAGCATGAATCGGTAAACAAACAAAAAGAAGGTTGAGAAACTATTGATTGGTAATCGGGAAGATGAAGTGAAATATTGAGATAAAGAAACGGATTTTCGGATTGAAAACATGGACGAGAGATAAGAAATAGTTTACCGGAGTACGAATGAAGGTTTCGGGCTATGATGGTCGGAGAAAGGTGTGATCTTGGTGTTGGGTAGGAGAGCGTACTTATCATCTTCGACTTGTTAATTGCCTTTGGATACGACGGGTTGCTCAAATAGATTTAGAGCAGGGGAACAAAATATAAAAAAAAAAATAGTTGCTGCTCGCTGGATTCGAATATAAAAAAAAAAATAGTTGCTGCTCGCTGGATTCGAACTCGCACAGATTCAAACAAAACATTGAGCCCGACCAAGTGGGCTAGGCATACCTTTGTGAATCATTATGGGAATATATATATATATATATATATATATATATATATATATATATATATATATATATATATATATATATAGGGAAAAGATATTTTGGAACCCTCCTTGAGTTGGAGAACCATTGGAACCACCTTTTTAACCATTGATCAAGTTAATCCAAAGGCTCTTATTTATTCTTGAATTTAGAATTAAGTTATTACCCTTGATTACTTATAAAGTTGCTTTTAGGGGCATTATGGAGAAACTTTTTGTCCCCCTCTCCCGATGCACACTCCCACCGTACAACACACCTGTTGGCGGTTTCTTTTTACTGTCCCACCGTACAATACCCTTTCGATTTCTCTTCGACATTCAAGATTTCATACCATCACAGTTTTCAAACCTAATCTCTCTCATACAAAATTCAGTTTTCAAACCTAATCTCTCTTCGACATTCAAGATTTCAAACAATCCTTGAGATGAAGTCATTTCATCGATTGCTTGAATCTGGTTCTAAGAAGGGTAAGAAGAAATTAAAGTTTAACCCAATGTATATCAAGAGTAAGAAGCACAAAGAGAAATCGAAGTCGAAGACCAAGAGATACCGTATGGTATGGCGCGGCGATGGTCCACCGTCTGATTCGTATGTTAAATTATGACAGTCAATTTCAAGTTAGCAGAACGCATACAAACAGGAAATCAACATCTACTGCTTCAACTTCAATGCCTTCCTCATCTATGCCCTGTACAGCAACGTCGACCCCCCTTCAATGCCTTAATCATGTTACTGGAAAGGGGAAGGCAAAATTACAAGGTAATTCATTATACATTGTATTAATTAGATTTTCCCCCCAATTTTTGATATATTTCAATTTTGTGATTTGGTAGAGTATTTCATCACAAATTAGTATTTTAATGAGATTATTTTGTCATAGATAAGAATGGGTAGTTTTTTATTTTTTTTAAATTTCGTGATTTATATTATTATGTACTTTCAGGTCCGCTTGCAAACTTAACAATTCCTGATTCTCCTGAGGACCCACAAGTGATCAAACACGTGAAAAAGAAAAAGAGTAATTTTGTTTGTTTCTCATTTATTAAACATCACATGTTACTTTTGGATCACAAAAATACCCTTTCTACATTTTATCATTGACAACACATTATAATTTTTTGTATAGGGAAAAATGACGATATGGATGAACAACCTAATGATGATTCTGACGATATTCCACTTCAAGCTTTGTTTAAAAGAAAGGGTAATCATTTTGATATATAGTTTTATAAGCTTAATAAACACGTGAAAAAGAAAAAGAGTACTTTTGTTTGTTTCTCATTTACTAAACATCACATGTTAATTTTGGTTCACAAATTTTTTATAACATTTTATCATTGACAACACATTATGATTTTTTGTATTTTATCATCAACATAGGCAAAAATGATGATATGGATAATCAACCTAATGATGATTCTGACGATATTCCACTTCAAGCTTTGTTTGAAAGGAAGGGTAATCATTATTTTTATATATTTTTATAAGCTTTATATTTTGTTATGTTTTCACAGGCTGCCATATCTGCACAATGTTTAGTAATATAAATATGTAACTTTTTGTAATTAAATGTTACATATGTTCATCTTCAACAAACCTATTGGATATCTACATATGTAACTTTTTAGTATGTTCACATCCGTAATAACTGTTTGTTATTATTAGCAGCTTCAAGTTCAAAGAATAGAGGGAAGAAAAGGAAAGCATGTGTAAACAAGGATGTAATGGTTGATCCAGTTCCAAAAATATCATTACATTCCATGCCTGGCCTTAAAACTAGGTCTTCTCCTGCTCAATTCGCTAGGTTGATATCTATTCTTAAACCTAAGCAACGGGATTATGTTTATAACATGGGATTTGGCCAGTTGCTCACATTTAAGTGTGATGGTATTCCATCAAAGATTGGTTATTTTGTTGTTGACAATTTCGATCCCCAAGAAATGGAGATTAAAGCTGCCACAAGTTCTGTTAAGGTTGATAGTGTTTCAATCAACAAATTATTGGGTATTCCAATGGGTTCCAAAAGTTTTTTGAAGAGTAAAAGATCTAAACGTAGAGATCCTGCTGTAAATGAATGGAGGAAGCGTTACCCGAACAAGGATGTGTCCCCGACGGAGTTGGTTGACCAGGTTATGAGTTCTCCCGATGAGGATTCATTTAATTTCCGCATGGACTTCTTGATGTGTTTTATTTGTGTCATGGTTGACTGCTCCAGTCAAGGCAGAGTTAAACAAAAGATTGCCAAGAAAGTATATTCTGACATTGATTGGTCAGATATAAACTTCTGTGAATACATTTTGCAAGTGTTGAAGGATTGTAAGAATGGTTGGAAGCCTTCTTCAAATTTTAATGGTCCCTTAACAATTCTCACGGTTAGTTATATTATATATATCTCCCTCCTTCATTGTTTATATATAAAATTTTACAATTTCTAACTTTTTTTCTGTTTTCATTTATTTGTGAAAACAGCTTTTGTATGTTGATAGTTTTGTGTGTGAAGGTATGGGTATTGATGAGGACAAAAATGCTATCTCTTTTTGGAACATGGAGAATTTGCAGGTTAGGCAAAAAATGGAGGCACGTAATGGTGGTTTTGGCCGTGGAGAAAAAAAAGAGTTGTCTCATGTAGTGGATGATGGTACCTCAGTGTTGGTTAAATCTGGTTTATTTGTCTCATTATCGGTATGTTTTTTGCAATTTTGATTACTTTTAACTATATACGTTTTTATCTATCTCTTGAAGTGTAACCATAATTATGATTTTCGTTGTTATAGGAGATGCTTTCAGAGGCATCAAAGAATATTGATTGTCTATTATCAGCCATTGTGTCAGCTGACACATCTATACGTAATCTGATTGAAGAATTCCCCGGAGCACCTGAGGTTATTTTGTTACAAAAAAAATATGACACCATATTTGAGGACAAATCTAGTACTTCTGCAGGTAAATATTTATATTAAATCTCCCATAATATATATACTCTTTTGTTTATGTAGATTTTTTTTTATATTTTTAATCAAATGTGTTCCTCTATTTTTTTATTAATAGGCTTTTTAAAGAAAACTAAAAAAAACCAGGTGGGAGACGATCTTCAGTCTGATAATAGTTCGTCAGAAGATGCATCAGATGATGAAAATAAGGAAGAGCTGCACGATAGTGGAGATGATGCAAACCACGGAGAAGATCATCAATCAGATTATGATACTGATAGTGGCAATGAAGGTAATAACAAACTTGTACACAAAATCAATGGTTTATGTTTGCATTTCCATTTATTGTACTATAATGAATCGGTTCACCATAATGATATATATATATATTTTGTTTTCATTTTTTCTTATTTTTTATAGGCAATGTCCCCCATGATGAAGAAACAAATGAATCAGGTGATGAAGATACTAGTGAACAAGAAGATAATGGATCGGACGGTGAAGAAAGTGAGTCACAGCAGTCCACTAAGTCAGCCACTGAAGATAGTCAGTCGGAGGAGCAGTCAAAGTCAGGTGATCAATCAATTCAGTTAATGATATCCATCGTTTATATCTTTTATAATTTTTATATATGAAATATTAATATTTTTTTTTAAAAGTTGCACATGTAACTTTTATAAATATATATATATATAATTAGTTTGAATTTATCATTTTACAGGAGATCCTTCACATGATGAAGAACCCAACGATTCAGGTGAAGACGAATTTGATGACGAAGAAGAAAATGATTTGGAAGTTGAAAAAAAAGATGAAGAAGTTCAGTCGGAGGAAGAATCAAAGTCAGGTGATGAATCAAGTGGGACAGAGGAGGAATCTAACTCACCAAATAAGGCTGATGATCGTCATGGATCTCCCCTGTTTCAAACTCCCATCTCAGGTTTAAAATTTAGTTACACATGTAACATTTTTTTATTACATATGTATATATACGGAAGCATTTGTTATTATAAGTAAATTCAACAACACTATGTTTCAATGTTTGTGGATTATAAAGGTTCAGGTGCAAATGAATTGTCAAACAAAGAAGATAAGTTTTCAAACCATTAAGATACTCAGTCAGAGGAGCATCCCAGGTCTGCTAATCAAGATAGCCACATTCATTAGCCTAATCAGTCACAAGGTGACACATCAGGTTATTAAAAGTTACACATGTAACATTTATAAACATACATATATATATATAATTAGTTTCACTTGTAACATTTTACAGGAGATCCCACACATGATGAAGAAACCAACGATCCTGGTGAAGAAGAATCTGATGACGAAAAAGATGAAGAAGTTCAGTCGGACGAAGAATCAAAGTCAGGTGATGAATCAAGTGGATCAGAGGAGGAATCTAACTCACATAATAATGCTTATGATCATCATGGATCTCCCTTGTTTCAAACTCCCATATCAGGTTTAAAATATAGTTACACATGTAACATTTTTTGTTTTCATATATATATATATATATATACGGAACCATTTTTTTATTATAACTAAATTCAATTGTATGATGTGGGTTTCAACAACACTGTGTTTCAATGTGTGTGGATTATAAAGGTTCAGGTGCAAATGACTTATCAAACGAAGAAGATGCAGAAAAATCAGCAGTTCAGCCTGACAGTGTGGTTGTTCACAATGAATCAGTTGAGAATGAGAAGATAGAAATTAACACAGGTCTATTTTTTAATACTGTAAAAATTAGCTTAAAGTGTTAAGTTTTTGAAATTAATTGTAACTTATGCCCACACCATGATTTTCTTAATTTTTTTTTATACATATGAAGATGAACAATGTGCCACAGTTGATAATGTTGCTAATAACAATGATGCTGAAAACTCAAATGTTGGTGGTGCAAATGTCCACGAAGGTTCTCCGATCGTGTTTGATACTTCAGTGCAAGCTGAACCTAATGATATAATTTCTGATGTGTTGAAGGATATAAATACCCCCTCAGAGGACATTTTTATTGAACCCAATTTGGCTTCTGATATGGATGGTTTCAGTTTGGAAGTTAGCCAAATCCCTCTCCCTGTTGATAGCCCTGTCATTGATGATAAAAGTACGACAGCCAGTTATTCTAATGCAATAATCCCGATTGTAGATTTAGGTAAGTTCTTTTTATTAAGTAATTTTTTTTAAATGTTATTAATTGTAACCATTTCGCATAGGTACGCCAGAGAAAAAATCATCACTTCGTATAGATTCATCAGTGGCTCTCAATTTGCAATTACCTGGTAGATATTTGTTATCTCATATTATACAAATGTTAATTTGAGTTTCAATAAAAGATTACATATGTAACTTATTTTTATTTTTACTTTTATGTAGGCTGCCCAAACGTTAAAACTTCAGCAGATTTATATCCATATGTTATTTCTGAAGAGCCAGGTACTATAAAAAAACTTTTACCTTTATCCATAGGCCTTTTAATGTTTAATTTTTTTTTTGTTCTTTCGTTTAATTGTTTAAAATTATACAAATGTAATTTATT
>JBCNJP010000010.1:87094577-87122498 GCA_039602395.1 Deinandra increscens subsp. villosa | reverse complement strand
GCAGAGTTAAATTATTTTTTGATCATTTCATTTTTTTAGGTCGACAAATATATTTCACAAACATTAACAGGTTCATCATCAAATATATGATCAGCAACAGTTTCACAAACATTAACAGGTTCACTAGCTTTAACAGTTTCATCATGAAAAGGTTCATTAAGATCATTAACAGTAGAGGTTCCTTAACAACATTAACCGTTCCTTAACATTTATGATTTCTAAGTACAGGTATACCAAACTAGTTAAGAAAATATAAATAGTGATAGAGAATACCTTGCAATTCTAGATTTTGAGATTCCAAAATCTAGCCAGCCTCAACTCAGCCACGAAATCCACCCATAAAACTCCTCCACCCACCCACGAAATCGTCAAAACAGCCTCAACTCAGTGACAAAATCCTCAAATCCAAATGACAAATCGTCAAATCCAGAACAGAAACAAACAATTAAACCCCAGAAGTGAGAAGACAGAATTAAGAAAAGATGTTGATGACTGAAGTTCACAAACAGCAATCGATTGTAGCTTTTTGCGTTTAGAATTATACCTTTATATCTGATGAGGATAGGTTAAGAGCGGACATGCAAGTGCCTCAAAGATGACACTTCCAGAATATAAGCACCACATGTGGGGGCAAGGTGAAAAGTGATGCAGTTGCGGATGGTCAAGAGGCAAGTGCATCTTTCTAGCTTACGACGATGCGATTTCGAATAATAGTATAAATAGTTCATTTGATAACTTGTAACTCTCAACTTTCAGATCTCAAATTACACCTTAAACTGTGTGTATTTCTGAATGTACTTCAATTAGTGACAAATCAATACAAATCTCTACATTCCAATTCCTTTTCCATTAATTAGCTTAATTCCTAGTTGAATCATCGAGTCAAACCTACAAGCGGTGTGATTTTGTGGTTCATCAATTGGCGCCATCCGTGGGATTGGTGAACAATGGAGAAGCATTTGGAGGATTCAGCAAAGAAGAAGTCGGTTTTTGAATCGATGAGTTCGGCGAAGAATATTTCAGCTCTGCAAGTTCAGCTGGAAAGTTCAGTAAGAAGGATTCAACATTTCCATTAGAGGATCAAATGGATGATGATACGCATTCGGATCGAGATGAAATGGATCGGAATGTTGTTCGAAATGATGATTCTGACGTATTGAAAGATTTTAGTCGAGATTTCTTGTTGAGAAATGTTGAAGTGTTGAGACAATTACAGGATAAAGAAAAACGAGATTTATGGTTGTAGGATGTTCGTGCGACACTCAAGTTCACTCTGGAAGGAGATTCTGGAAAAACTGCAGTAAGGAAGAATCTAAAGGAGATTCTAGATGATGAGTATACATCTGATAAGCGTGCAACAGCATCAGGTATTTGAAGATCTTTTGAATGTTCACTGATCTTTTGAATTTGATTAGATACAAAACAGAAACTGGAGGTCTTTTGAATGTTCACTGGACGGATATTTGAAGATTCAATAAACTTTCTATGAGTTTTGCCGTTCAAATACTGGAAACTTCCAATGTCAAAATGGAGCGGAAAAAATATTTTTTCAAATTTCTCCATGGTAGATCTGTATCAATGATTTTCTCAATATGTTGAGTGTTTATTTCAAAAAATAAAAAAAGAGGGAGAGTATGAGTATGAATATACTCATGCATCTGATCATTTGAGGTAAAGTATGTGTGTTTACATATGCACATGCATTTACCTCATATATCAGGAAAGTGTGAGCACCTACCTGTGCACATACATATGCCTAAAAGAATAAAACGAGTATGTATATAAACGTGTATACATGCATTGGGTGGAGGGAAGTCCACAGGCATTTGTTAAAACTTCTAAAGAGATCTTCAAGATAAAAATGTTTCTGAGTAAGTTGAACTTGCATCGGAAGTGTCATTATAAAAGTTGTCACACCCCCAATTTCCACTAACGGAGTATAACCGTGTGGGGTGTGATCCAGACCAGGATCCAAGTCTTTAGTTACAACCAAGCCATTGTTAAAGGGGTAAACCAGTCATGTATTTCATTTAACAAATCAGAGTTTACATTTCACAAAATCAGCGGAAGCTTTAAAAGTTTACAAGGTTATTGTATATTAAAAGTAATTACTAAAGTATCTGAAATACAATTTTCAAAAGGGTTTCGTAAAGAACAAGTATTGCCAACACCCGTGCCATCCATGATCCTCCAAGCAACCTGAAAAGCATTCGACAATCAAGTGTCAACAAAAGCTAGTGAGTTCACAAAAGCAGTCTACACTTACCCGTGTAGACTAAAAATGCATACGAATATCGAAAGACCAATTCGTAAGTTTACAAGTAATATCCATATCGTTAGGTAGCTAGCCTATGCTTATGTTCACCTAAATGTTCACGACCGAAGCTGACAATGCATTTGATAGGTATTTACCTATGTGATTTGCCTTCGCGCGTCATCCCAGATCACAGAGTCCTAGGCTAATATTGATCTCAGTCCGACCGCCAGTCGGGAGGGTGCATCCCGTGCACCGTTGAGCGGGGGTGTCAATCCCCCAGTAGTACTACTCAACATTACCTCGCTATTCTATATTAACGGTCCGAGAAAGTAAGGAGTTTTTGTAATTAAAACGCAATTCAGTGAATCAGTGTATACCGGATATTCATAAAACAGACAAAATACCTTTGTCTAAGCATTGCCATCCCTTACCGGATGCAACTTATTGTGTGTTATCATCCTCAACCGGATATAACTAAAAGAAGTAGTGAAACTCACCTTAGGGTGCACTGGTACACGACACTTGACTTTACACGTTGGCTATGAATGACCTATTTTGGGTAAATACGGTCTAACCGGATTAGAGGTTGTCTATAAGACGAATATAGCATATAAGCAACCAAACAAGTTTCATACATTCATACAAGTCATACAATGCACATACAAGTTCCAATTTAGGGGAAAGTCAAGAAATTGCAATTTAAGTCAAAGTTGACCCAGAAAGTCAAACTTCAAGCACCTAACTAGTGACATAGCTAAAATCTACATTACTTGGAGTTAACTCCTTAAATTTTACAAGCATATACTACATATTAATTAGGACTTGTTGCAAAAAGAATCAAGTAAAAAGGTTGAGAAATGAGAAAGTTATGCGTGCTGGAAGTTGGCAAAAATCAACATTATTGTCTTTGACACACCATTTGGTGGCATGCCTAATTTGCTCCATACTTGGAGTTAGGTTCTAATATTTTGCAGGCATGAACTACTCAACATTTAGGGAATGTTTCAAAAAGAATCAACTTAAAAAGTTTAGTAACGAGAAAGTTATGTGAATCGGAAGTTGGCAATTTTCAGCTTTTTTGCAAAATAGTCAAAGTAGATTTAAAATTTGCATAACTCATTCAAAACTTAAAGTTTAGGCACCAAACCTTCCAGATTTTACTTTTAATATATAAACCTCATTTTCATTTAACAAAACCCTCAGTATATCAAGGTTATCATGTCCGACCAACATGTAAATTCTACTTTCAGAGAAAAACACAGCCCGGCACACCTAACTTGCAGAAGTGTTTTGGATGACCAAGAGGATGTCTTAGAAGGTGGGAAAGTAGCCCAGTCGAAGCTAAGACATAATACTTTACTAGGGAAAAAGAATCAACTGATTCCGAGTAATATTGAACAAGTTATGACCTCTGCAAAATGGCCTAAAAATCTGGCCGAATCTGTCCAAAATTGGTATTTTTCAAAAGTTTCGGTTTACAAGTTTTAAGCAACAATTTGGTCATTAAAATTCTTGTAACATCATACACATCACTATAACATGGATTTTCAGTTGCAAACATGATCATACCAAGTTCATAGCAAAACCCCAACCTAAGACTAGCATATAAGCATAAACACCTAGCTTTTATGTTTGACTACATAAACAACTTCAAGAACTAAGCATGGCAGATTTTTGAACTCCATTTCCAGCCCTAAATCCAACCTCAAAACATCTCTAAATCATAAACTAACATAACCTAACCCCATTTAGCACACAAACACAAGATTTACACATGCAACCTACCAATTTCGGATTTGGGGTTTTAGGGTTTACAAACCTTGAAGAGAAAACATGAGATGAAGAAGATGAGAGGGAGATGGAGCTTTCTTGAGTGTTCTTGAGGCTTGTAGTGGCTTAAAATCCTTAGTTTCCACTTCCTTGAGACTTGATTTCTTCAAAATCGTGAGTGTGTGTGTGTGTGTGTGGTTGAACCGCAAGCAAGGAGGGAGGAGGAGGAAGAACACGTGAAATGAGAAAAGGGGGAGGGGAGGGCAGATTTCTACTTAAAGAAATTACACAAGTGGTCCCTTAATCTTTCATTTTGACACATAAAGCACAAAAATCATTTTAAGTGGGTTTTTACTAAAACTTGAAAGGTAAAGCCTTAAAAATGTTTTCTAAGTATTTTTAACTCATTTAACATGCAATGTTTAATCGGGACAAGTATAAATATCATTTACACATAAAATTTCAATTTACGCACGAAGCTCGGTTTCACTCGAAAAAAATGTAAAATTTTCAAATAACACATAAAGTTACGAAATGAATTCACGAATCAAGTTATTAAAATTAATTAGCAATTAAACATTAAAACATATGCAATTATTCAAATAACGGGTCACGGGTTCGCTAGCGGAACTAACGAAAAAACTTAACGACGTTAACTCAGGAAGTGGCAATTGTCACAGCCTCCCCATGTTAAAGAATTTTCGTCCCGAAAATTGTCATGGTGCTAACCGTTTCGCGGATCGTTGTGAGAGAGTCCAAGTTCTCTGTTCCAAGGGGAATGACGGTCGGTATATGATTAAAAAGCATCGAATGAACATTTCACATGAGCGTACAAAAAGTGATTTTCTATAAAAAACGTTTCCATGAGTGAGTTGAATCGTATCGCATGGTTAGGTTTAACAAATGTCAAGATGACGCCATATTCGAAATCAAAATATTTAATGCGACGAAGTGACCATATCTCCGAGTAGCCTTCAGCTATAGTATCCAGTAAGATAATAGAAAGTATTGTGTCAAATGACACGATATAGGCAAGAAGTGCTGCAAAAAGGTTCGAATGTTAACGCATCTGGAGGGTGGGTATGCGTCCTTAAACTTGGCTAAGATCGGGTGGTTCTTATAGTTCGCAGAAAAGGTATAGGAAGATGACGCTGCAAGGTATCGTAGTACCAATAGCATAGCGAGTAAGCGCGGTAATCTCATAAAGAAGTGCTCTGGTTCACCAAGCCGGTGACAATTTAGGCGTACGTGAGGTTAACAAGTCGTGGTATGTCAGAAATGCAATAACTAGAGGACCAATTGAAATATTTCACCAATTTCTAGGGTGAACCAAGACGAGTATGGATCTGGGACGAGTAAACGTTGATAAGGGTCCTGGAAAAGTCATGGGATTGCTCCAAGGAACATGTGATTGGTCTTTTATAATATAAAACTTCAGTTGTTAAAACGTTGTTGTTCATTTAGGTCGTAATCTTTATTTGACAAAATTTATATCAGGATAGTTCCTATTAATTTAGAGAGTTGGAATAAAAACAATAAGTTTCATTTGATTAAACTGTATGAGGGTCATGCGAAATTTCAACGAAAGTAATATAAATTTTGCTTTATTGTGGGCACTGTCCCATTAAATGAAGTTTCTCAGAATAAGGTTTTTGTTTATGATTTCAAAGTAAATATGTGGTTCAGCACTGATCCCACCTTCCACATGCCGATAGAGCTTATGTATAGGGTGTGCCACAGCTAACCCACCACACTACCAGCACGTTGAGGGTGTACCAGTTTCCTTGTCATTCCTGGCTATTTGACAAATCTTGTTAGATAATATACTTGAAAATAAGGTATCTTATGTTTTTCCCCAATGCTTTTGAGTTGATTGAGAGAGAAAGATTTGAAACCATGCAACATGTGAAAATTTTGAATTTTGCGACAAAAAGGGTTTTTCCATGTTTTCGGTCGGTGGGGTCTTCACCCATGGTGAGGATTATCAAGAGTTTAGCGGACGCAACGCGAATACAATTTGAGTTTCTGAAGGGGATTCAAAGGATAAGGTAGTCCTTCACGTTGAGGTTAAATTGAGGTTTGCCAGCATGGGATATATCGTTACGCATATTACCCTCCTGTAAAGATCCAAAGTAAGGGTGACGTTCTAATAACCGATAGGTTCTTTGTAGAAGCATAAATGATATCAAGTAGGGGAGTACAGACTTAGGATGAAGGGCGAGGTAGCTTATGTAGGGTAGTTGCAACAACTGCACGTTTTCGAAGAGAGTCATACAGTACAATTAACGCGGATCCAGAGAAAACGAACTTTGGTCGACTGAGATGAATGCGAGTGTGTCAATGGTTCACCGTACATTAGGATAAATTTCATGTAAGAACATAAGTTTATGCCGGTCCTCAAGAGTAAGTAGAGGTGCAAACGGGTAGTAAGGGTGGGTTGCCGAAATACTAAGTGCTGACGATTTAAAAATACTACCTGACTTCCAATGAGTGTAAATACGAGTTGTAGCTAAGGTTTCGCGGCGTCTACTGCGTATCGAAAAGTCGCATTGCATAAAATATGTAAAAATATCGGGTACTTGGGTCGCTTTCAGTGATCCTCGGGTAACTCGCCGCATATACGATAAATGCAAACGTGTCTTCGTCAAATCTAAAGTCAATCTACTTCCTTACGCGTGTCTCGAAAGTTCGGGTCGATCGTTCGATCAGTCACCACTAGCTATGAAACAGGGGTTACCAAAGAAATTTTTTCTAGAGAAGAAGGAATGAGGACAATGGGTATCAATGTATGATGTGGTGGAACTTTCCTAGCATACCGCTGCCTATTGCTGGCTGTCATTGTTTGTCGTACGGGAGCTTCTGACAAGGAAGTGCATGGAAATGTCATTAATGAGGTTAACTAGCCGTGATTGCTCAAGGCTTGAAGACCTTCCAAGTCACACAAGAATATCAAAGTAGAAGGTTCCTTGGTAGTCAAGTTCACAGACGAATCTTGTGTTTGAAGATGAAGCAGTTCGTACGGGTTCGAGAAGTAACCTACATCGCTCCGTTGGGTAAAAATTTATTTGTAGTGAGGTATAAAGTGCTTAAAAATCGTGACGAGATTACTAGTCAAGAGGGGAGAACTTCACAAGATTTTCCTGCCGAAAGGTTGGTTCCAATGGTTGAGGTGTAATTGTCCATTCAAGATGTATGGGTTTCCTTCAGAGTAGAGTTTGTGGAGTTGTTGCACAATTGTGAGGGCTTGAAGAATGGTTATAGCAGTTAGGATTTCGGATAAATTAGAATCAGTTTGGGAGTTATACCACGGCTCGCTCGCAGTAAGGTGAGACCTTATCGTCGGATGGTGGGAGTAATACGGTGTCTTAATGGGGTTATCACTGCCAAAAGCATTTTGAAGAAGTTCTGGTAGATTGGGAGCCATATCTAGAAGGGACAAGATCGGGTGTGATAGAGAAATGAACATTGATAGATGTCCTCAACCATATGGTTGAGTCCCATAAGCTTGAGAATTTGATGTCATAAGATTTTGAAATGAAAGGTTGTATTCCCTTATAATCAATGGTTTGCCGAGCAGAATTCCCCAGGGCTTCCATACACTGTAAATTACATTTACGTGTGCACCCGTAACGGTAATTTACCTTGTATGTTCACGCTGGTTCCTCTTACTTTAGCTACCAGGTTCGATGGGGTAGTATGTGGTTTCCAAGGGGTAAGTATCAAGAATGTGGTCATTAAATCATAGGTAACTGACCGGGATTTGCCAAGGAGACAGTTTTTGAGAATAAACAGCTCATTCAATTTAAAGTTTATCGTAGGTACGATTTGGTAAGCAAGTGGTTCAGTAGGAGTATGGGCAGGGCATGCTACAATGCCCCCAACTTAACCTAAAGATATAGAGTAGTTATTGTCCGACTCGATCACGTATCCGTTATACACACATATGTTTATATATACAAAGAGAATATCATGTTATTCTTAGTCATCACATGCCTGATTTCATTTATGTTACTGAAGCACATTCACGCTGAATTATCACACAGCAACTATGCGATTTAAAATGCACGGTCTAAACTGACCAAGGAAAAGAGTGTTAACATTTTAGGGTAACAGACGCAGTCACAAGCATCCCATGAGAAATCATCTGATTCTATATAATGTTGCCCTATACGAGGCTAAACAGCGTTCTTTACTAACACACTACGATAAAGGTACTCTCGGTGTGTGTGATTGGGTGTCCTACCCGAATATGATCTACTACGATTCCTATTTATGTTATAAGAGAGTATGATCGGTTAAGCTGAGGATATGTTGGATCATTGTCTTAGAGTCTAGATTACCATGAACTAGGCCTAAAGGTAAACCTACCCAGTTCATTCAGAACAAAAAATGTTGTTAAGGGTTAAACAAGTCTGTAAAGATATCAGGATCCTAAACAATGGATCTTGCCCTATTCGTGAAGCTAGTGCATAACTACAAGCACTTACGATTAATCATTCAAGTTTTGTTGATGTAACCAAGTAAAAGTTGGTGAATACATGCTTAAAAGGAAATCCTCTCTGATTGCATCTTAGGTGGGTCTTACCCCAGTATGGTTCTTGATGGTCCTGTATACACTACACAAAGGGCAATGTGCATTCTAACATGTGGTACGAACAATTGCTACACCAATTCTTGTAGATTCTTCCAGGTGTCCCCTTGAAGTTCGCTAAGAACTCTTTAAGTCCGCTAAGTCATGTTCAAGTTCGCTAAGAGCAACTCAAGTTCGCTAAGGAGTGTTTCAAGTCCGCTAAGAACAAGTCCGCTAGGAACAAGTTCGCTAAGAATAACTTAAGTTCGCTAAGCACCATACAAGTTCGCTAAGAACAGTCAAGTTTGCTAGCTGGAAGTTCGCTAAGAACAGCACAAGTTCGCTAAGAACAAAGGTTCAAGTTCGCTAACAGAAGTTCGCTAAGAAGGATTCAAGTTCGCTAAGGTCTTGGTCAAGTTCGCTAAGAACAATATCAAGTCCGCTAAGAAGGAAAATCAAGTCCGCTAAGAAAATCTCAATCAAGTTCGCTTACTGTGCAATGAAGTTCGCTAAGAGGAAAGGAAGTCCGCTAAGAAGGATGTGACAAGTACGCTAAGACTATACTTAGAAAAATTTTCTGACTCAAAATCTCCAAAATTTCTAAGCCTCGGGAAAGAAAAATTTCTACCCAAAATCCCAATTCCTATACTTACACATGACACGACTTCTAAATGAGGATCATCTTCAGCACGCGGAGCAGTACTTTTTGGGGGACGTGTTGTAACCAAATCTTTTCCAAAAACAGTTACAGTTTAGAAATTTTACTTTTAAAATGTTCTGGTTCGCTGTAACCAAGGGCTCTGATACCAATCTGTCACACCCCCAATTTTCACTAACGGAGTATAACCGTGTGGGATGTGATCCAGACCAGGATCCAAGTATTTAGTTACAAACAAGTCATAGTTAAAGGGGTAAACCAGTCATGTATTTCATTTAATAAATCAGAGTTTACATTTCACAAAATCAGCGGAAGCTTTAAAAGTTTACAAGGTTGTTGTATATTAAAAGTAATTACTAAAGTATCTGAAATACAATTTTCAAAAGGGTTTCGTAAAGAACAAGTATTGCCAACGCCCGTGCCATCCATGATCCTCCAAGCAACCTGAAAAGCATTCGACAATCAAGTGTCAGCAAAAGCTAGGGAGTTCACAAAAGCAGTCTACACTGACCCGTGTAGACCAAAAACGCATACGAATATCGAAAGACCAATTCATAAGTTTACAAGTAATATCCATATCGTTAGGTAGCTAGCCTATGCTTATGTTCACCTAAATGTTCACGACCGAAACTGACAATGCATTTGATAGGTATTTACCTATGTGATTTGCCTTCCCGCGTCATCCCAGATCACGGAGTCCTAGGCTAATATTGATCTCAGTCCGACCGCCAGTCGGGAGGGTGCATCCCGTGCACCGCTGAGCGGGGGTGTCAATCCCCCAGTAGTACTACTCAACATTACCTCGCTATTCTATATTAACGGCCCGAGAAAGTAAGGACTTTTTGTAATTAAAACGCAATTCAGTGAATCATGTGATATATACCGGATATTCATAAAACAGACAAAATACCTTTGTCTAAGCATTGCCATCCCTTACCGGATGCAACTTGTTGTGTGTTATCATCCTCAACCGGATATACCTAAAAGAAGTAGTGAAACTCACCTTAGGGTGCACTGGTACACGACACTTGACTTTACACGTTGGCTATGAATGACCTATTTTGGGTAAATACGGTCTAACCGGATTAGAGGTTGTCTATAAGACGAATATAGCATATAAGCAACCAAACAAGTTTCATACATTCATACAAGTCATACAACGCACATACAAGTTCCAATTTAGGGGAAAGTCAAGAAATTGAAATTTAAGTCAAAGTTGACCCAGAAAGTCAAACTTCAAGCACCTAACTAGTGACATAGCTAAAATCCACATTACTTGGAGTTAACTCCTTAAATTTTACAAGCATATACTAAATATTAATTAGGACTTGTTGCAAAAAGAATCAAGTAAAAAGGTTGAGAAATGAGAAAGTTATGCGTGCTGGAAGTTGGCAAAAATCAACATTATTGTCTTTGACACACCATTTGGTGGCATGCCTAATTTGCTCCATACTTGGAGTTAGGTTCTAATATTTTGCAGGCATGAACTACTCAACATTTAGGGAATGTTTCAAAAAGAATCAACTTAAAAAGTTTAGTAACGAGAAAGTTATGCGAATCGGAAGTTGGCAATTTTCAGCTTTTTTGCAAAATAGTCAAAGTAGATTTAAAATTTGCATAACTCATTCAAAACTTAAAGTTTAGGCACCAAACCTTCCAAATGTTATTTTTAATATATAAACCTCATTTTCATTTAACAAAACCCTCATTATATCAAGGTTATCATGTCCGACCAACATGTAAAGTCTACTTTTCAGAGAAAAACACAGCCCTGCATACCTAACTTGCAGAAGTGTTTTGGATGACCAAGCGGATGTTTTAGAAGGCGGGCGAGTAGCCCAGTCGAAGCTAAGACATAATACTTTACTAGGGAAAAAGAATCAACTGATTCCGAGTAATATTGAACAAGTTATGACCTCTGCAAAATGGCCTAAAAATCTGGCGGAATCTGGCCAAAATTGGTATTTTGCAAAAGTTTCGGTTTACAAGTTTTAAGCAACAATTTGGTCATTCAAATTCTTGTAATATCATACACATCACTATAACATGGATTTTCAGTTGCAAACATGATCATACCAAGTTCATAGCAAAACCCCAACCTAAGACTAGCATACAAGCATAAACACCTAGCTTTTATGTTTAAGTACATAAACAACTTCAAGAACTAAACATGGCAGATTTTTGAACTCCATTTCCAGCCCTAAATCCAACCTCAAAACATCTCCAAATCATGAACTAACATAACCTAACCTAGATCATGTTTCATGGACATCATAACACCCCATTTAGCACACAAACACAAGATTTACACATGCAACCTACCAATTTCGGATTTAGGGTTTTAGGGTTTACAAACCTTGAAGAGAAAAATGAGATGAAGAAGATGAGAGGGAGATGGAGCTTTCTTGAGTGTTCTTGAGGCTTGTAGTGGCTTAAAATCCTTGGTTTCCACTTCCTTGAGACTTGATTTCTTCAAAATCGTGAGTGTGTGTGTGTGTGTGTGGTTGAACCGCAAGCAAGGAGGGAGGAGGAGGAAGAACACGTGAAATGAGAAAAGGGGGAGGGGAGGGCAGATTTCTACTTAAAGAAATTACACAAGTGGTCCCTCAATCTTTCATTTTGACACATAAAGCACAAAAATCATTTTAAGTGGGTTTTTACTAAAACTTGAAAGGTAAAACCTTAAAAATGTTTTCTAAGTGTTTTTAACTCATTTAACATGCAATGTTTAATCAGGACAAGTATAAATATCATTTACACATAAAATTTCAATTTACGCACGAAGCTCAGTTTCACCTGAAAAAAATGTAAAATTTTTAAATAACACATAAAGTTACGAAATGAATTCACGAATCAAGTTATTAAAATTAATTAGCAATTAAACATTACAACATATGCAATTATTCAAATAACGGGTCACGGGTTCGCTAGCGGAACCAACGGAACTAACGAAAAAACTTAACGACGTTAACTCAGGAAGTGGCAATTGTCACAAAAGTTCTTAGAAAAGACTCAATGCATTCATTTCCGAGTAAGCTATGCTTGCATCGGCCGTACAACGACAATATGAATTCGTTTCATGAGGGAAGACATTGAGAGTCATTTTGATTTATGGTCCTTTTGTTTTCAGGAACACCGGACGTGCTTGTACCATATTTTCCTGTTTCCATGCAAGAACATTCGAAATTTGAAGATTGGATTGCAAATGCCAAATTCCTATCAAAATTGAAGATGCCAACGTCTATTAAGAAGTATGGTGGATTATCATATCCTAATGATCACATTTTTGACTTCATCACCGCTGGAAGATTGGAGCGTTGGTCAGAAGAAACTTGGTGCCAGATGCTAGTGCAAACCTTTATCGGATCTGCTAGAATCTGGTTTGATACACTTCCAAACGCACAAATTAGTAGCTTTGAAGACTTGAGAATCAAATTATTAAGACAGTTCAGCCAACAACGGAAATTTACCAAGGAAGTGACGAAAATACATAATATCCGAAGAAGAGGTGATGAAAGTCTTGAAAATTTCGTAATGAGATTCAATAATGAAACTATGAAGATAGCTGGAGCACAAGATCAGTTGCGAATATCTGGATTCTGCCATGGTGTTCGACATACACACCTTGTTGAAAAATTACATGAAGATTTACCAAAAACAATGGAAGTGCTCATGAATCGTGTGAGAACATATATCAAAGGGAAAACCGCATCGGGCAATATACAAGGTGTCAACATCCAGAAACCTTCTCAAAGAGGGGTCAATCCTAAAAATGCAAACGCAAGTGTGTATTCCACTCCGACACGAAATCAACCCTGGAAAAGAAATCGATTTTAGTCTTATGACCGAAGAAGGGAAGGAAACTTTGGAGGCTATAAAAAGACTTGGGAACCCAGAACTGAGGATTATACATCACTCACTAAAACCCCAAGTGAGATATTGATCACTGAAAACGTGCAATTCGCAAAGCCATAAAGATCTCAAAATACTTTTAGGATGGATGTGAGCAAATATTGTGACTTTCACAAAGATAGAGGCCATGATACGGATAACTGTCGACACTTGCGAAGTGAAATTGAAAAAGCCATTAAGTCCGGTAAGTTATCTCATTTGGTAAAGCACATTAAAGAAGGACAACCTCCAAAGAAGGTTATTGGTATGATTCGAAGAAGTTCAAATGATTGGCGTCGAAATGTCAAAACTAAAGTTGAAGAAGAACAATGGACGAGTCGAGAAATTACATTTCCGCCTTTATCCGGAAAAGAATCAAAGGAAGATCCCGTGGTGGTTACAATTGGCATTTTCGACTTCTTGGTAAAGCGAACTTACCTTGATACCGGAAGTGCATCTGAAATTATGTACGAATTTTGCTTTAGAAAGATGGTCCAGAAGTGCAACAACTGCTAAAACCTCATATTTCCACACTTATAGGCTTTTCAGGGGAGATAGTACATCCAATTGGCGAAATTACTCTCTCGGTGAACTTTGGTGATGACAAACTCTTCCGCGAAGAAATGATGACATTCATTGTCATTGCAACTCCGTCTCCTCATAACGTAATCATCGGAAGGCCTGGACTTAGGGTTTTGGGGGCCATGGTTTCAACCGCACATGGTATGGTTCGATTTCCAACCCCGAGGGGGATCGCAGCTGTGAAAACTGATGTAGATCCACAAATTGCATTGGTTGATATACCAAAAAAGTAACACCCCAACCCGTAAAGGCTGAGATATCACTATTACAGATATCAAATCAAAAACGTCCTTCAAAAATAAACAAGGTCCAAAGTCTTAACAAAATTCTAACAATCCAAACCCAACAATCAAACAAAGGAAATCCTAATTAATGTCTTATTTAAAATGCTGAAATAAAATAAAATAAAGTCTCGATTCCATTTGCTCTCATCCCCGATTCCCCGGATTTTCCTGATTACCTGGAATAAGAACATAGCAAACACACAAAAGAAAATACGGCTGAGCCAAAAGTTGCTCAGTAACGGAGAAACAATAGTAAACGAATAAGGTCATGAGCGGAAACAATTTCAAAACGAGACATATACCAGGACAGAACTGAACAGAACACATATAACTGAATTTAACGGAACATATAACAGAATGCATATCAAATCTACACGACAATTAATCAAGAAAATAGTCGTGTAACATATAAAGGAGTACCCAAGGAGCCAGAACAGAAGTGCACATAGCTAGCTAGGCTAATGTACGAGTAGAGATGGCGTGTGTGGCGTACACACGTTACCCCATCTCCCATATAACATATAACATATAACGTATAACTGAACTAGGATCGATCCATACGCCTCTATCGGCCTAAGTACTACACAAGCACCTAATAGAGACGCCGTGAGTATTATAAAGCACCTCACGAAAATGTCTCATCATATACGCCCATATGACAGATCAGAAATGCTCGGGTACAGAGTAACAAACATATAAGGCAAAATCCTGAAAGTAACTAGCCTATGGGAACATGCAATAATGAGTACAAGTCTAATAAGTATATTGCATGCTACAACGATTAGGCTACTTAAATCTGAGCATATAACATATTAACTTTTACGAAACAAAACTAATATCGAACTAATCAAGCGGACCAAAACGTGTCAAATGCCGAAGGCTAAAGGGTCGTAACCCGGAATAGAGAAAAAGATACTAAAAGTACAAAGGGTCGGAATCCGTACCTTAACTAAATGAGCAAAAGTAAGCAAACCAGCCGGGTTATCTTTAGTAAATATGTGAACCTATAAATTAGTTATAATGTCAACCGAATTATTAATGTTGCATTTCATTTCTCACATGGTTGTTAACTGAGTTCCAACGACCAAGACATACACAACTTGACATGTTATTAGCCCACCTAACTGAGATGTTCAAGTTGTTTGTTTATTTGCATCATCAATTATATTGAAGGTTTGAATTGCGAAAAAAAAGGTTATTCCACTACACAACCCAGTCCCTTGTTAACATTTATGATGCTCCCATAAAATGTTATTTGTAAAAAAAAATAGATCTTAATATAATTGGATTCATGCGATGTCATATCTCATTGAATGATAACAAAATGGAGTTAGCTGATAGATATATATATATATACAAATATATATATATATGCAGCAACAATAGGAAGAAAAGAATAGGTTAAGTGCAACAAAACTATCATTTATGTATTGATCTTCTTTAAAAGAGAACGAGTTTTAGTCGCGGGAACCGACGAAACCAACCAGGACTTAAGACTGGATATGATTTCAACTAAGAACACCAAACATGGCTGATCAACATTAACGTAATGGTTACCTCCAAGGAAAACCGAAACACTTTGTGAGGCGGCGATAGAGTATATGGCTGGGATGGGCTGGTCACGAACAAAAGCAACCTGATTGCGAGCAAACTCTTGCACACGGGACCAAATCAAGCAATGATTGCGGTGCAACGGAACTGGTAACAACAAGTAAGATTATCAATTAGCCTAAGCAGGCTTGTTGAACGATTATAGCCGGACAACATGGCCCATTGTTACCTCAGTCACCGAATGGAAGCGAGTCTGCTACGATGATGATTGGCGACGACTAGGTCACGACTCAGAACTCAAACGATGTCCTCTTCTTACGGTAGAAGATGGTGGTTCTCGGTAAGGTACCAGCGGAGATAAAGTCCCGCATATACAAGCGTCTTGAGCGGCAGCAGGGAGGTAGGATCTTGAGTGGTTGAATGGGTTTAAGCGGTGACGACTTTGCCATGGATAAATACCGACTTCTTTCCTATTTCTTTGTTAATTCGTTAGAGGAGATGGGATTTAATTCGGACTTCAAAATTCAAACTTGCGGGTTGTAGAATTCGTGCGAGCGAAGCGGAGGGCTACGGATCTGTGTTATCAATTTGGTTTCAAAACCAATTTAAAACTCACGTGTACTAGTTTTTTTTTTCTTTAAGTTATTTATTTATTATTATTATTATTATCATTATTATTATTATTATTACTATTATTATTATTATTAATATTATTACTTTTATTTTTCATGTGTTACAATTCTACTCCCCATAAAAGAAATTTCGGCCTCGAAATTTGCTAGGTACGGATAACCAGGGACATTTGACATGACGAAAACGGAACATGACTTCAAACATTCAAAACATACTTTCAGAACATAACATATAAACAAACACTTATAGGTCAAAATCAAGAGTAGAACGCATCGAATGCAGTCGACTGTAATATGAGATACTAAGATGTGAACAAATTTGGATATTGAGAACGAATCGAATCTTCCATTTCCCAAGTAGCTTCGCGTGCAGAATGATTCTTCCATAGAACCTTAACGAAAGGAATAGTCTTGCGACGCATAACACGTTCTTGCCGATCCAGAATAGCTTCAGGTTCTTCTTCGAGAGATAAGTCTTCGCGAATAAGGTGGAGCGGATAGTTCACGACATGAAGCGGATGATAATTATACCCTCTCAAAAGAGAGACATGGAACACGTTATGCACATGGGAGAGCTGAGGTGGTAAAGCTAAACGGTACGAAGACTCTCCCACCCTATCCAGAATTTCAAATGGTCCAATGAACCTAGGGCTGAGTTTTCCTTTAATGCCAAAACGACGAACGCCTCGGCAAGGCGATACTTTCAGAAATACACGGTTACCTTCATTAAACTCTAATTCACGACGATGTCGATCTGCGTAACTCTTTTGTCTACTTTGTGCTTCTTTTAGTTTTTCCCGGGCAACACTGACTTTTTCATTTGTAATCTGAACTAACTCGGGTCCTTCAATTATCCTTTCACCAACCTCTTCCCAATATATGGGTGCTCTACACTTACGTCCATATAGTAACTCGAATGGTGCCATGTCAATACTAGCTTGCCAACTATTGTTGTAAGCAAATTCAACCAAGCAGAGGTACTCGTCCCAGTTCCCTGTCCACTCTAAGGCACAAGCTCGTAGCATGTCCTCGAGTGTTTGGATAGTGCGCTCTGACTGACCGTCAGTCTGAGGATGAAATGCAGTACTAAACTTCAACTTAGTGCCCCATGCTGCTTGAAAACCTTTCCAAAAACGAGAAGTAAAACGTGGGTCTCGATCTGACACAATAGAAGACGGGGTACCATGAAGCCTTATGATCTCCTCAGTAAATACCTCAGACAATTTACTAACTGAAAATCCCTCTTGAATCGGAAGGAAGTGAGCAGACTTCGTTAACCTATCGACAACAACCCATATAGCATCATTTCTTTTGAAAGTCTTCGGTAACCCTGTTACAAAATCCATAGATATTTCATCCCATTTCCATACCGGAATAGGTAGCGGCTGAAGCAAGCCACTAACTCTCTGATGCTCGATCTTAACCTGCTGACAAGTAAGACATCTACCAACATACTTAGCCACATCCTCCTTCATTCCACACCACCAAAAGTGCTGACGAAGGTCCCGATACATCTTCGTAGATCCTGGGTGTATAGAAAATGGCGAACTGTGCGCCTCAGCTAACAACGATTCTCGAAGAGCGGAATCATTTGGCACACACAATCGTTTTCCACACCAAACTACTCCATGTTCATCAACCCTGAATTACTGATTGTTTACCAACCTCAAGATTTTGCAAGATAGCCCAAAGCTCACCATCATATTGTTGTGCATCTTTAATCCGAGAGATCAGGTCAGGCTCTATCTGAAATTTAGCAAGATACCCGCCAGTCCCGCCAATATGAAGACTAATACCCAATTGATTAAGATCGGAAATTATATGAGGCTGTAAACGAAGCGAAGCTACCGATCCCGAGTTCTTTCGGCTAAGAGCATCAGCTACTACGTTAGCCTTCCCTGGATGATACTGAATATTGGCATCGTAATCTTTCAATAACTCTAACCACCTTCTTTGTCTCATGTTCAATTCTTTTTGTGTGAAGATATATTTCAAACTCTTGTGATCAGTGAAGATGTCACAAGTCTCTCCATATAAGTAGTGGCGCCAGATCTTCAACGCGAAAATGACGGCAGCGAGTTCGAGGTCATGAGTCGGATAATTAACCTCGTATGGTTTTAGCTGTCGAGAGGCGTAAGCAATAACCTTTCCATGCTGCATAAATACGCATCCAAGCCCTTTTTTAGAAGCATCGCTATAAATCTGGTATCCACCTGTGCCCGATGGAAGTGTCAGAATAGGAGCAGAAACCAGTCTCTTCTTCAATTCTTCAAAACTCTTCTCTCTGTCCTCATTCCAAGAGAATTTAACCCCTTTCCTCAATAACTGCGTGAGGGGTAGGGCGATGATAGAAAATCCCTCTACAAATCTGCGATAGTAACCGGCAAGGCCAAGAAAGCTTCGAACCTCAGAGGCAGATGTAGGTCTAGGCCATTTAGTGATCGCCTCAACCTTAGCTGGATCCATAGTAATACCATCTGCAGAAACGACGTGACCGAGAAAAGCTACTTGGCTTAGCCAGAAATCGCATTTTGAGAATTTAGCATAAAGCTTCTTCTGACGTAGAGTCTCGAGCACAATACGAAGATGGTTTTCATGTTCCTCTTTACTCCGAGAATAAACCAAAATGTCATCGATAAAAACTATAACAAATTTATCAAGAAAATCATGAAAAATTCGGTTCATCAGGTCCATAAAAACTGCCGGAGCATTGGTTAGCCCAAACGGCATAACCAAGAACTCGTAGTGACCATACCGAGTGCGAAATGCTGATTTCGAAACATCAGAATCTTTGATCTTCAGCTGGTGATATCCAGACCTCAGATCAATCTTGGAAAAACACTTTGCACCCTGAAGCTGATCGAATAAGTCATCAATACGAGGGAGCGGATAACGATTTCGGATTGTGATTTTATTTAACTCGCGATAGTCGATGCAGAGTCTCATAGAACCGTCTTTCTTCTTCACGAACAAGACCGGCGCGCCCCATGGTGAGACACTCGGTCTAATAAATCCGAGTTCCAGTAACTCCTGTAACTGCTCCTTAAGCTCCTTAAGTTCCAGAGGTGCCATACGATACGGTGCCTTCGAAATTGGTTCGGCATCTGGAATAAGGTCAATGGTAAACTCCACTTCGCGATCTGGTGGGAGTCCAGGTAACTCCTTAGGAAAGACGTCTGGGAATTCAGAAACAATCGGATAATCAGATATATTTGGCTCATCATGATGTTATAGCCTTCACCGAAGCTAGGAATCCCGCACAACCATGTGATAAGAATTTTTGAGCCTTGAGTGCAGATATGATTTTTAAAGATTTTCGAGGCTGAGTCCCCTGGTAGGTAAGTGCAGGACGAAGAGGGTCACCAAAAAGAACACGACGAGTCTGACATTCGATTGTGACACGGTGTCGAGATAGCCAGTCCATACCAAGAATAATATCAAAGTCTCGCATTTGCATAGGAAGTAAATCCGCATAATAGATAGTGGACATAACTCGGATTGGACAATCTTTATATACATACGATATAATAGCAGAGTCGCCTAAGGGAGTAGTAATCCTCAAAGTATCGTCTAAAGTAGTAGGTGCAATCATCAAGTACTTAGCAAATAACAGAGACACAACAGAATGCGTAGCACCGGTATCAAATAAAACACAGATATCACGTTCGCCCAAACAGAGAGTACCAGAAACCGTACCTGGAGCATTAGCTGCATCATTAGCTGTAAGAGCAAAAACTCGACCACCTGCTGTAGATCTAGCAGGTTTCTTCCCATTATCATTCTCTGGACAATCCTTAATCTTGTGTCCAGAACGTCCGCATTTGAAACATAATCCTTCGGCAAAACGACATACACCCTTATGAGGTTTCCCACAAGTGGTGCATGGAGGAACATTGTCACGACCTTGCGGTGGGTGCTGATTTAATGGTTGAGCATGAGTAGGGGCCGCTTGTATCTGATTATTAGTTGCCTTTGGATTCTGATTTCGGTTCTGATCGCGATTCTTCTAGCTACGAGTATGATAGGTGTTGTTTCGATCAGATTTGTTTCGACGATCTCGAGGTGGTGAAGACTGATTTTTGTTTGACTGGGAAGAAGACTGATCATAATTACCATCCCTCGGCCGTTTACGACTATCATCAGAGAACTTATTCCTATCCTTCTTATCATTAGCCAAGTTCTTAACTGCATCCACCACTTCATTGATATCCCTGAACTGAAAATTCAAGATAAACTTCCTGTCTCGCTCACATACTGCCCACTTAAAGTTCTCAATCTGTTCCTCACGCGTGCCTGCAGCTGTACCAAGGAAGCTCACCAACCTAACGAACCGTGTTTTAAAATCATTTATGGACTCATCATTCCTCTGCCTTATGTTAGCATATTCTCGACGATATTCAGAGCGGTCCGCAGCTGTGAAGTACTGCTCATAAAATAGTGCCCTAAAGTCATTCCATGGAAGTGTAGCCGCGTAAGCACTCCCACCTCTAGCTGCTTTCAGAGTTTCCCACCAACGAAGGGCATCATCCTCTAGTTTGTATGCTGCCAATCTGACTTTGAATACATCATCTACCCCAAGTACTTCAAATAGTTTTTCGATGTGAGCAATCCAGCTGGCCTCGACAGGGGTCGTAGCAGTACTAAACGAGTTAGGCCTTTGCTTCTGAAAGCGCTCCAGCCAAACATGAATACCAACGGGAGGTGGTGGGTTGCCATCTCCACCGTTACCACCGTTCCCACCATTTCCATCATCTCCACCATTACCACCATTGCCGTCATCTCCACCATTACCACCATTGCCGTCATCTCCACCATTACCACCGTTTCCATCGTCTCCACCATTCCCACCATTACCACCGTTGCCACCAGCTCCGCCAGGATTTTGTTGTAACTGCTGAATCAAATTTGGAATCATTGCGGTAATCGCAGCATTGACGGCATTAGCAATTAGAGTCTCTAAAGGAGGGTCATTCGCATTGTTCCTACGAGTACTTCTCTTAGGAGGCATCTGAAACGAAGGTGTACTTATGAGCAGACAAATATAAAGGAGAGCAAAACTAAAGGACACAGATAGGTGAACGGTGAAATCCTAACCCAACGTCTACCCATTACCTCACAGGTTAAATTATTAGGGTTTAAGTTTTCTACAAGAAAGAGCCTTTGCTCTAATACCATAATTGTAACACCCCAACCCGTAAAGGCTGAGATATCACTATTACAGATATCAAATCAAAAACGTCCTTCAAAAATAAACAAGGTCCAAAGTCTTAACAAAATTCTAACAATCCAAACCCAACAATCAAACAAAGGAAATCCTAATTAATGTCTTATTTAAAATGCTGAAATAAAATAAAATAAAGTCTCGATTCCATTTGCTCTCATCCCCGATTCCCCGGATTTTCCTGATTACCTGGAATAAGAACATAGCAAACACACAAAAGAAAATACGGCTGAGCCAAAAGTTGCTCAGTAACGGAGAAACAATAGTAAACGAATAAGGTCATGAGCGGAAACAATTTCAAAACGAGACATATGCCAGGACAGAACTGAACAGAACACATATAACTGAATTTAACGGAACATATAACAGAATGCATATCAAATCTACACGACAATTAATCAAGAAAATAGTCGTGTAACATATAAAGGAGTACCCAAAGAGCCAGAACAGAAGTGCACATAGCTAGCTAGGCTAATGTACGAGTAGAGATGGCGTGTGTGGCGTACACACGTTACCCCATCTCCCATATAACATATAACATATAACGTATAACTGAACTAGGATCGATCCATACGCCTCTATTGGCCTAAGTACTACACAAGCACCTAATAGAGACGCCGTGAGTATTATAAAGCACCTCACGAAAATGCCTCATCATATACGCCCATATGACAGATCAGAAATGCTCGGGTACAGAGTAACAAACATATAAGGCAAAATCCTGAAAGTAACTAGCCTATGGGAACATGCAATAATGAGTACAAGTCTAATAAGTATATTGCATGCTACAACGATTAGGCTACTTAAATCTGAGCATATAACATATTAACTTTTACGAAACAAAACTAATATCGAACTAATCAAGCGGACCAAAACGTGTCAAATGCCGAAGGCTAAAGGGTCGTAACCCGGAATAGAGAAAAAGATACTAAAAGTACAAAGGGTCGGAATCCGTACCTTAACTAAATGAGCAAAAGTAAGCAAACCAGCCGGGTTATCTTTAGTAAATATGTGAACCTATAAATTAGTTATAATGTCAACCGAATTATTAATGTTGCATTTCATTTCTCACATGGTTGTTAACTGAGTTCCAACGACCAAGACATACACAACTTGACATGTTATTAGCCCACCTAACTGAGATGTTCAAGTTGTTTGTTTATTTGCATCATCAATTATATTGAAGGTTTGAATTGCGAAAAAAAAGGTTATTCCACTACACAACCCAGTCCCTTGTTAACATTTATGATGCTCCCATAAAATGTTATTTGTAAAAAAAAATAGATCTTAATATAATTGGATTCATGCGATGTCATATCTCATTGAATGATAACAAAATGGAGTTAGCTGATAGATATATATATATATACAAATATATATATATATGCAGCAACAATAGGAAGAAAAGAATAGGTTAAGTGCAACAAAACTATCATTTATGTATTGATCTTCTTTAAAAGAGAACGAGTTTTAGTCGCGGGAACCGACGAAACCAACCAGGACTTAAGACTGGATATGATTTCAACTAAGAACACCAAACATGGCTGATCAACATTAACGTAATGGTTACCTCCAAGGAAAACCGAAACACTTTGTGAGGCGGCGATAGAGTATATGGCCGGGATGGGCTGGTCACGAACAAAAGCAACCTGATTGCGAGCAAACTCTTGCACACGGGACCAAATCAAGCAATGATTGCGGTGCAACGGAACTGGTAACAACAAGTAAGATTATCAATTAGCCTAAGCAGGCTTGTTGAACGATTATAGCCGGACAACATGGCCCATTGTTACCTCAGTCACCGAATGGAAGCGAGTCTGCTACGATGATGATTGGCGACGACTAGGTCACGACTCAGAACTCAAACGATGTCCTCTTCTTACGGTAGAAGATGGTGGTTCTCGGTAAGGTACCAGCGGAGATAAAGTCCCGCATATACAAGCGTCTTGAGCGGCAGCAGGGAGGTAGGATCTTGAGTGGTTGAATGGGTTTAAGCGGTGACGACTTTGCCATGGATAAATACCGACTTCTTTCCTATTTCTTTGTTAATTCGTTAGAGGAGATGGGATTTAATTCGGACTTCAAAATTCAAACTTGCGGGTTGTAGAATTCGTGCGAGCGAAGCGGAGGGCTACGGATCTGTGTTATCAATTTGGTTTCAAAACCAATTTAAAACTCACGTGTACTAGTTTTTTTTTCTTTAAGTTATTTATTTATTATTATTATTACTATTATTATTATTATTAATATTATTACTTTTATTTTTCATGTGTTACAAAAAATGTCAAAAGAAGACCCAGACAAATTCAAGGATACCCTTAATAAAAACAAATGGGTGATCAATGAAAGGTTCCCGGATTAAACCATTGAAATAGGCTCGTAACTGCAAGGGGAGCCAAGAAAGAAACTGTTCCAGTTGTTAAAAAATAGTATTGATGTCTTCGCCTGGGAGCCAGTAGATATGACGAGAGTTTCAAAACATTTTGCTGAACACAAGCTCAATGTTTATCCAGGAGTAAAGCCTATTCAACAAAAGCGGAGAATCTATGACATAGTTAGAAATGAGGTGGTTAAAGAAGAAGTCAATAATTTTGTGGATGTGGGGATCCTTCGTGAGGTGCTATATCAAACATGGGTCGCGAATCCTGTTTTGGTTAAGAATCCTGACAACACATGGCGCATGTGTATCGATTTTAAAGACCTCAACAAAGCTTTTCCTAAAGACTGCTATCCACTTCCAAAAATTAATTTTAAAGTGGATTCCTTGGCCGGTTATCGGTGGAAGTGCTTCCTTGATGCTTATAAGGGTTACCATCAAATTGTTATGGCCAAGGAAGATGAAGACAAAACAGCTTTCATTACCAATGAAGGACTGTTTTGCTATAAAAAGATGCCATTTGGACTCAAATACGCTGGCGCAACCTACCAAAGACTTATGGACAAAACTTTCCAAGTACAAGTAGGAAAAAATATTGAAGCATACGTAGATGATGTTGTAATAAAAAGTTTCCATGAAGAAGATATGTTAAGAGATATTGAAGAAACTTTCGGGAACTTGCGAAGAATCAATATGAAGCTGAATCCCAAAAAATGTTCGTTTGCGATGGAAGAAGGTAAGTTTTTGGAAGTTTTAGTCAGCAAAGATGGGATTCAAGCACATCCAAGGAAAGTCAAAGCAGTTATGGAAATGCAGCATTCTACGACTGTTAAATAAATTCAAACACTAAATGGAAGATTAGTGGCCTTCGCATCGATTTTTATCCAAAGCTGCTAAAAGAGCAACACCGATCATGAAGGTATTAAAAGAAAGTTTGAAAGGAAAATTTGAGTGGACACCTGAAGCTAATCAAGCCTTTGAAGAACTAAAAGCAGACTTGGCTATACTTCCAACCCTGACAGCACCAAAGGTCGGAGAATCATTAATAATGTACTTGGTTGTTACCGATCATGTTGTAAGTGTTGTACTTCTGGTTGAAAGAGAGGATAAGCAACTTCCGATTTATTACATCAGTAAAACGCTAAAGGATTATGAAACAAGATATCCAATGATTGAAAAAGTTGTTCTAGCGCTTTGCAAGCTACTAGAAGATTGAGACGTTACTTTCAATCTCATACCGTAAATGTACTCACTTCCTATCCAATACAAGGAATCTTAAGGAAACCAGAAATGTCAGGAAGGTTAATCAAATGGGCAATTGAGATTGGACCATTTGACATTGAGTTCAAGCCAAGAGTTTCCATGAAAGGACAAGTTGTTGCAGACTTCTTAGCGGAAGTGCCAATTGTTCCAAGTGTCCATGTCATAACCATTCTTGAAACCAAAGACAAGTATAGGCTCTTCACACAGATGGTTCTTCTAATTCTGATGGTTCAGGAGCAGGTCCGATAGGATGACTTTTTACCTCCCTTTCTGTCCTAAAAGATGTTTATTCTACTAAAAGTTGGAAAAAGTTAACATTTGTCAAATGCAGGCTTGATTCTAAAGACTCCGGAAGGTGATGAGCTAACATATGCGATTCGCTTCAATTTGTCAACCTCAAATAATGAAGCTGAATACAAAGCATTGTTAGCAGGTCTGAACATTCAAAACTTCATAAGTCTTGATGCCTTTTTATTCTTCTTTTCTAAAAATAAAAAAATAAAAGAAAAAGAGTATGAGTATGAATATACTCATGCATCTGAACATTTGAAGTAAAGTATGTGCATTAACATATGCACATGCATTTACAACATCGGCTTATGCGCGTGCACCAGGAAGAGTTCAGTAAGCAAAGCACGTGCACAAGCGGAATCCACATGCATTTGCTTTGAAAGTGTTAACCATAAAATTTCAAACACTGAAATGCATTTGTTTCAGGTTTAAGATTAGCCAAAAAGATGGGTGCAACACATTTGACAGCCTACGTGGATTCATTGCTTGTTGCAAGCCAAATCGCTGGGACATATGAAGCAAAAGGCAAATACATGATGTTATATCTGGAGCAAGTGCAAGAGTTAATAAAAACCTTTGACAAATGTGAAGTCTTGCACATATTAAGAGCTCAAAATAGAAAAGCTGATGCGCTAAGTAAATTAGCATCGGTGGCATTTGAACATCTAGCAAACGAAATCAGAGTGGAATTATTGGAGTCTCCGACTGTCAATTTAAAAATAACAGCGGAAGTGCAAGTTCAAGAAGAAAGCTGGATGAGTCCCATTATTAAATATCTAACCGCTGGTGAATTACCAAATGATAAGGAACAAGCGCGACAAGTGCGAGTGAACTCTCTTCAGTATCAGATGCAAGGTAATGTTCTGTATAGGCGAAGTTTTTTAGGCCCTTTATTAAGATGCTTGACCCCAACTGAGGCTGACAAGATCATCAAAGAAGTGCATGAAGGCATCTGTGGCATCCATGCAGGAGCGAAAATGGTAGTAGTAAAGATTATGAGCCTTGGTTATTATTGGCCAGGGATGTATCGTAGTACTTGGGAGGAACTTCGGAAATGTCAAGCTTGTCAAACACATGCTCCTGTAAGTATGAGGGCAAAGAATGAGTTAATTCCTGTTACATCAGCTTGGTCATTCCAAAAATGGGGAATGAACATAGTTGGTCCATATCGACCTGCAAGTGGCGGCGTAAAATTCCTTCTGGTAGCAATTGATTATTTCACAAAATGGGTAGAAACAAAACCTCTCGCTTGCATTTCCGGTAAACAAGTCAAGAAATTTGTATGGGAGCACATTGTTTGCCGTTTCGGGTTACCGCTCTACATAATAACTGATAATGGACAACAATTTGCCGGAAATCCCTTTGCTGAATGGTGTGAAGAACTTCATATAAACCAAATTTTCATTTCCGTGGCACATCCACAGGCTAATGGGCAAGTGGAGAGAGCCAATCGAAGCTATGCAGTTAATGCGGTAAAAGTTCGGAATACGGTCGAGGACCGATATATGATATATTGGTTATCTCGGTGAAATATCGGTGGAATATCGGTCATTTTAATATATACATTATATATATATATAAAATATAATATAATATTAATAGTAATACACTCCTACAAAATACAAAAAAAAAAGTAGAAAAATACTCCTTTGTGGACTCAAATAATCAAACCATACAGAGTACAAATAATCAAACAACACATATATTAAATACTCATTTGTGGACTCAAAAGTTTCATCAGAAAGCCATTGCCGACTATGAACCGACTCAACCGACCCGTTAGTCCTCTCCCCACCATGCAAAATCTGATCACAATCTCTCCCATACTGAGTACAAAAAAGTAAAAAAAATGCGTGAAAAGGAGCATCTAAGTCGCCGATCAGAGCATCTAAGTAGCCGATTAGAACTTGAGAAGAAGATTAAAAAGTAGAAATTGGTACCTGGAGGTCGTCGTCCGATCAGAGAACAGGCGAGCGCCAAGCGCCGATGAAGACGGGAGTTTCGTTCAGGCGAGCGAATTGAGAATTGAGAGCGAATTGAAGACGGAAGAGAACTCATGAGCTCCGTTCAGGCCGTTAGGGCTTGAGAATTGAGAGCGTAAATCACTGAAATACCGTAATTCGACTTTTTAGCTTAAAAAAAAAGAGCTGACCGGAATTTTCATGATATTTCACCGAATTTCTAGAATAAAAAACGGCGATATATCGGAAAATTCGGAAAAAACGGCCGATATTATCGCTACCGTATTTTCTAACCGAATTTTACACCGAATTTTTGTCTATGTCCGATAACCGATATCCCACCGATATCCCGGTGGGATATCGGCCGTATTAACTTCCCAGAATCGAAGCCTCGTGGAGGGTATAAAGATGAGACTTGAGAAATTTGGTGGAAGTTGGGTGGATGAGCTACCACACGTTTTGTGGGCTCATTGAACAATGCCGAAGATAAGTAATGGTGAAACCCCTTTCAGTTTAGTGTATGGAACTGAGGCCATTATCCCAGCTGAGATTGGAATACCTAGTCATCGAATGCAAGTTCGAGTGTCTAACAATGAGGAAGAACTAAGGACTA
>JBCNJP010000010.1:87072585-87094077 GCA_039602395.1 Deinandra increscens subsp. villosa | reverse complement strand
GGTCTTGGTCGGTTAAAACCAGTCTTGGTTGTTTTTCATGAGCTATTAAGAACTTTTCCAGCAACCACTTATATGATTCTTGTGTTTCATTCGACAATAACCCGGCTCCGAACGTAACACAATGTTTATGATTGTCAACACCGGTGAACGGCACGAATATCATATCATACCTGATAACAATTTTAACACGAAGTTACAATTTTTTACAAAAGCAATACATCTCAAAATTAATGTTACATTTGTAACATTTAAAAATACTTACTTGTTTGTTTGGTAAGTTGCATCAAATGCTAGCACCTCCCCCAAATGCCTTGTAGTTTATCTTGGATATTTCATCAGCCCAAAATAGGCTCCTCAACTTCCCATTCTCAGTCTCATAATCAAAATAAAATTCTTTCCTAATTCTAGCCCGCTCACGCAATTTGTTTAACAAAAGCTGCGTATCCCTAGCTCCGATATAAATTCTTGTTGTCCTTGCATGGTTCTTGAAATCATTTGGTGTCCCATTAACCAGATGATGCCCCCCATCATTGACACCATGAGATGATGTGCCTTAGCCGGACCGATGCTATTTAAACTCATTTTATGGATGAACTCTTTAGTTGTAAAATGTAACTTTCTAGAAATCTTTGTTAAATCCTTGTTAAAATCTTCTACAAGAGAATGGTTATGACTTTCTTCAAACTTTAACAGACCATAAGATGAAGACCCTTTAATCTTAACAACATAAATATTTGCTTTGCAATCAGTTGTTTTAAAACTTGTTTGCCTAACTTTACTATTAGCATCAAATTTTTTACCTTTCTGAGGCTTGCCCGACCGGTTACAACGATAATACTTAGTTATTGTTTCTCCTTCTTTTACCTTTCCCTGGTTTATCCTAACTGTGAACCCACAAGCAAAGGCATAAGCCCTGTAAAACACAAGAACAGAATCTAGGTCCTTGAATATCATCCCCTCCACTGGTTTCAGTTTGTCATCACAATGTGGAAACTATGTTTTTGTCCCATTAGGCGATATAAACATAGAATCTTGAACAGCTCCCTCATCAATGTTGTCTTGTATAGAAATTAAATTCATCAAAAAAAAATAAAAAACAAAAAATAGAGAACACATGAGACAAAAAACTACTTTTATTTGTATGTATAGTTAATGAAAGGAACCTATATGAATTTTAACGTTTGAAGGTCAAACTGTGTGACAAAAGTGGACAAAAAACACCATCATACATGATTTTTGTCGCTGGATTTTTAAGACAAATTTCTAAATAATACCTTCATTAATGACGTTATTTGGTGAGTCTGAGTTATTATTCGTGAAAATCACGGACTCGACCTCATCCTCTGAACTGTCAAAACCTTCCTCATATGAACCCTCACTTAATGCATCCTGGACATCTAGATTCATTTGGAATACGCGCGTGGGAGACTCCATAAATGCTGTCTGATCGCTGCTTTGAGAGACCTCCATATCCATTAACTGCGAACAGTGGTCTGGTTGTTGAAGCTCCATTAATTCCGAGAATGTTTTATGTATTAAATTGCCTTCTTCAAGCTCCATTAAATATCAGCAATAAGAAGAAGATCTCGATATCAATTTTGATATGTTAGAAAATCTATGTGAAGAGTTGACCAATTGTAGTATTAAAGAAGATGAGAGAAGCTGAACATAGTACAGTAGCTGGATATTTATTGGAAAAGGGGGTAGCTGTACCTTTTTCTGATTGTGTGTGGGTTTGGACTTTGGATTATGACAGGTCTGCAACCCTTTTGTACAAGCGCCGAAATTTATTTAATATTCACTTTGGCTACATTACCAAAATACCCTTTAAAGCATTGTCATTGAAGAACATGTGGACAATTCTAAGCCACAGCTTTGGGTTCCAAGGTTTCTCCATCTCAAAGTGGGTTCTATTTAACCCCAACCCTATATATATATATATATATATATATATATATATATATATATATATATATATATATAGGAAGTAGTTTTTTCAAAAAAAATGGCACGATTCCATAAGCCCGCTTTGTGTATTGTATATATATACAATATTATTATTATTATTCAAATATTATTAATATTTAAGTGAAATATAATTATATAATTACATATTTAGTCCTTCTGGTTTAAACTTAATATAAGTTTACAAATCCAGTCCCTTATGTGTAAATTGACTAATATACCCTTCCACTTAACAGAAAAATTTAACCCCGTTAGTGAAAAGGACTCAAACCGCAACAAAATGCAAACCACAGAGTGCAAACGACAACTTTTTAAAACTTTGGACTCAAGTGGCAACAAACCCCAAACCACAGGGACGCAATCGGTAATTAACTCAAAAAAGTACATCAAACTTTCCAATCCAATACAACTCTACGAGTCCAGCGAACCACGCAGACTCGTCAACACATAAATTTATTTTCATTTTTTTCGCATTTTTAAACAATCATGTTTAACGGTAGCACAACTTTTATGAGTTTAACGCAGTTGAAAGTTTCATTTGATGAGCCGATCAATAGTGGGTTGTCAAAGTGATTGAATGTCAAACTTTCTTGAATCACAAATTACGGCATTTGCTCCCGAGTCGCTTCAACGTTGTAGTCCAGATGTTTCCTTCATTTGTCATTAAAGTTTGACCTTTCAACATTGGACAATATATTTCTCGTGATGGTTTTTCAATGTTGAATTTTTCTCGGTACCAAAAATTTACCACACAACTTACAACGAACTTTTTTCGAACCATCAGCCATCAGAAATAGATCAAAATTGCACTAAATATTTTGGTTTCCAGTCGTTGCAGAAATTGAACCACCACATTATCGTTTGTAGACGCACCAACACCAATGAAGAATGATGAAGCGCTTAGAGAATTGATAGTTCGAGACATAAAAGAATTGAGTTTGAGATGTGAAAGAATGAAGCATTTTTTGAGCTATAAGAGAGAGAGAGAGTTGTGTGATTTAACCAAAACAAGCACCGTCTTTTTATAATACTAGGGGCAAAATGGTAAAAAAAAAAACACACTAAAAGGGTAAAAAAAATGCCTCCAATGCCTCTAAAAATAGCTATATTAACGGCTCTTTTTTGCAAATCAGTTCGAGCTTAAACTTACATTTACGTACTATCAATGTCAATATTGGCATACTGGCGGCGATAAAAAAATAACGGATTAGTCTTTCTAATTTAGGCATTATTTTTAATTTATTTTATTTTTTTTCAAAAATGAAGTAAGAAATACTAGTCATGGTAACCATTCAAACCGAGAAAATTAGTAATATCATCCGTGAACGTATTGAGCAATATAATAGAGAAGTCAAGATTGTAAATACCGGTACTGTATCAATAGTACTGAAAGGGGTAGGCTGGGTTGGAATTAAACCGGTTTAGATACAAACTAGTTTGGATATAAACCGGTTTGTACACTAGGCCAGTATCGATTCACGAACACGACCCAGATTGTAAGCCCACCTCAAACTAGAGGGATTAAATCCTCACCACTTAAAAAAGGCAAACTCTTACCTAAATCCAAGATACCGCCTAGGTCCTTTGGTAAATCTAAAGTTTTTATAAATTATTGAGTGTTACCACAGCTGCTTAGAAAACTAGTTTGGTCGAACCGGTTTGGGACCGACATGAATGGGTTCTTACCGGTCCCACATATTCTACATAAAAACCGATTTGGGACTGAACTGGTTTATGAAAAACCAGTTATGACATGACTAAGGGTTGACCAAACCGTTTCAATTTTAGGAATCGGATTGATTTGAGAAAAAAACCCATTCGTACACCTCTACCACAACAAGACATAACCCAATATGAATTAAACAGATTTAGAGCATTCACAACCCATCCCCCATCCCCATCCCTATAATTTATACTTTTATCAATCCTTTTTCTGACGGTGTTCTGATAATGCATGTGATAATCCCATGCATAAATAAACAGAACAAATTACAAAGAGGTGGCGGGTAGGCGGGCAACAAGCTGCGTCGCGAGCCCTTTTTGGATAGCAACCCCAATTCTACTAAAAACAAAATTATGAGCCTTAGGGGATGCCGAATTGCTGTGCACGACCCGCTGAACCCGTCGTAGGAAATCGACCGCCTCCGGCGCAAGGAACCCAAAAGTATCAAAGGCAAAGGGGATAAACACGTGTTGATTTTCAAGACAGGCTCTCTCGTGTTTAGCGACTTTGCCAGCCTCGGCCTTCTGCGCAGCCTGCCCCGCGACGAACCCGTTGTCCCTAAGCCCAACAAGAGGAGACACGCCAGTGAGGTCAACACAGGCGTGTTTTCCCCCTGCCCACCCAACCACAAGCACATCAGCCGGCCGTAAGGTAGACCTGCCTTCAAGCGGATCCGTCAGAAAATTAACAGGAGCCTCCTTTTTAGCAGAGATATCAGCACGCTTCAGGACATCGAACAACACGTCTCTGACCCAGTCGTGTCTGTATTTAAACCCCGGCAATTCCTTACAGTGGACCGCATGCTCGTCGAAAGAGTCCAGACAGGCCTTGCGGCAGACGGCGCATGGCTCATCATTAGGAAAAATTGGGATCATGAGCCTGTACTTGAGGATAGCCCGGTACTCAACAGCGGACATGCGCTGACCTAAACCTTCGATGGGAATGACGGACAGGAAGTCTTGAGCATGGGGGGCACGAAGACAAGCCAACACCGCTTTTTGGCGGGGGGATAGGGCAAAGTTCACTTCCAAACTCTGGGCAATTTTGCTAAACAGGGCACTCGCCAAAGTATCCTGAGTTTTAGGGGGGGCGGTGTCCCTGCAAGAAAACCCGCCCAAGTCGAATTCGGGAAGTGAAACACGTACACGTCCCAACGCACACTCGAAATCAGAATCCATCCCATTAAAGCCACACCCCCGAAGAATGTGGTCCTGCAAACCCCACGACTGGACCCTTGATGCCACAAAAGCATATGTGGAAACATCTCCCGCCGAGCATAACCCAAGTCCCCCAAAACAATTGCTAGGAAGAACTTAAAAGGTGAACTAGCGACCATCAGAATTGTCATAGTCAGGTGAGGTCATAACTATTAATTAGGATTCCAGGTTTAGGTGGTGTCTTCTCGCATTTGATAGTTTCCACAAGGTTTGTTCTGCTTTCGGTCATTAGTGTTAGTCAATAGTTAATTCTAAATCTTAAAAACCAAAATCTCAATTTAATTTCCATTTCTTAAGTCCTAGGTTAATTTTGTCTCTAGAGTGTCTTTAGGGTTCGATCTTCCCGGTCTTACCTTAGCTTTACTATAATCCGACAGGTTCACTGCCTTAGGGTTCGGTTCGGTTTTAGGTAGCTTTGGTAAAATTTAGTGTCAAGGTCTAGTTTAGGTCTAGGTTTTAATAGTTATTTTTAGGTACGTTCCGAGCACATCATTTACAGATATGAAACTTGAACTCCGACGATGCTCAATGTTGAAGATGACCGGAAAACTTGAATCCGGCTAAAACTCAACCAAAATCGATCCAAAATGTTGCAAAAGCTTCGTGCCGACTTGATAAATCGAATAAAACTATCAATTTATACCAAAAAAACGTTTTAATCGATTTTGCTCCAAAAATCACGAAGAGCATGAAACTCGCCCCTATGATTTGCGATTCCTATAAAACGTTAACTATTTCAAGCGATTTTTGGCTCGTATGATTCGTATTTGTACACTGAATCTTTCCTGACTAGTGAGAACCTCCAAAGTTGTGCAAATCTCTCACATTTTACGGTCAAAGATGATAAGTTTGACTCTGAAAAGGTCAAACGGCTCGAATCTGAGATAATAAACATTGATTTCAGCGGCGATTGGCGAAGATGGATGGCGTTGTGCGAGTGGTGGTTCTCGGGGTGGTGGTTTGGCGGTCAACGGTGGTGGCAGGTGATGGTAGCGGTGGCGTGTGTCAACAACGAGAGAGACGGTGGTGGCCTTCTTTTTGAACATCACGTCTTTCTACTGCTGTTGTTATTAACTAGAAATCGACCGCGCGTTGCTGTGGTATCTAAGGTTTTCTGTAAATAAGCATATCATTTATTAGTCTAAGATAGCATAAAAAATTGTTGTGGATAAGAGTAAGATTATGTTTTTTATAAACTAAAATCGTACGTAGAATAATAGCGTTCTATAAAAATTTTGAAATTTGATCATAAGTTTGTGCTAATGCTGAGATTTCACCTTTTGCTGTTTTTTTAATGATTTGTTGTGGATAAGAGTAAGAATATGTTTTTCATAAACTGAAATCGAACATAGAATAATAGCGTTTTATACAAATTTTGAAATTTTTTACCTGTTAAGGATGTTTGTGTGATTGTAGAGATAATAAGTTTGTGCTAATGCTGAAATTTCACCGCTTGCTCTTGTTTTTAATGACGGAAGTAAAGATTATCATAAATGCTCCGTTCACGTTGAAGCGTTGCGTTTGCTTTTGGGTTTTCAAAAACCTATATCTTAAGGGGTTTGGTCGTTGCTCCGGTTAGGTTGAAGCGACTATGTGGTTGCTTCTCTGACGTTGAGCTTACGGCTTTTTTGTTCATGTGCTGTTGGACATGGATTTGATTTTGTGTTTTCTCACATTGATGGATTTATTTTTAATTCAAATGTAATTTTAAGTGTTTGGTTAACTGATGCAATGTTTTTGATGGATATGGATAAGCCTCGATGTGATTACTTTCTGTTTGATTTTCATCGGTGGTTTCTTAACCGATGCTTTGGCTGTCGTCGATCTGGATGGCCTAACTTTGTTTCCGGCTATGATTATTATTTTCTGATCCCTAATATGATGATGATTTTCTGAATGTCAATGCGGAACTTCACTTCAATGTCCCCTTGAGGCTTTGACTCATTTGGACCTGGATGGGTTTTCTCTAGGTGTATGGCTTCTTAAGGATGGTTATTGTTCGGTGGTTCTTGGTCTGTTTGGGTGAGACTATATTCTATTTGATTTTTGTTCCTTCTTTAACTGTGTGAAAATTTGATGTCATATCTTAGTTTATGGAAAAATCTAATTTTTATTTGGGCTTATTGACCCATTGCCACGGGCACTTCCATCAATAAAGCAGAAGAATTATAAATCTCTAAAATAATAGATACCGCAAATAGAGCCATTGCGACGCCCATAAAAGGGGTCGTTCCCCACCCAGGAGCTTCTTTACCATATTCAGAATTCAAGGGTTTTAATAAACTCCCTACATTTGTTGGTTTTGGACCAGATCTAGAACCGTTCTCAACAGTTTGTGTAGCCATCAATCCTATTGTATTCATTGAAATATGTTGAGTTTGTATACCATCCCTTTGTAAATAAAGGATTTTATCATAGATTCATTGTGGTCTTGAAATTATATAATAATGGAAACAACAACCCTAGTCGCCATCTTTATATCTGGTTTACTTGTAAGGATAAAAGTTGATAGAATTCTACTTGATGGTTGCTTGGATTAAAGTTGATTCAGTTTTACTGTCAGCGTTGAAGGTTGCCTGGATTAGGTAGCTATGATGAGATATTTCCGAGAGCCTATTATGATTTGTTGCCTCAAAGTTGGTTGGATTAAAGTTTAATGGATTTTACTTTGACCGTGCTTTGTTGGTGAAAATGGTTTCTTTCAAGCGATAGATGAAATATTTCTGAGCCTATAGTCATTATTTCTATACAAATTCATATGCAAACTCATTCAATGTATTTCCTTTTATATATATTTCTTTGTATAAAATTCTAATGCAGTTTTATATGTTTAATTTGAGAGGAAACTGCATCTGGACATGCACTTGAAGTGGGTTTACTAACTAAATGGATTGAAAGGTAGATTGAGGTTGAAGGTTTGGAGCAGCTTGGTCCAACCGGAGAATGCCATGAGCACTGTAACTAAGCCTATCCTAAACACGCATGCAACATAAACAAACTTGAATCGTGTATTTTGATAATGAAAATGGCCCGCATAACTAATAGCAAACATGAAACTGAACAATGACGTACGAAACAAACTAATTACGTTCGGGTCCGTTGTTTATTGTATTTAAAAACCTCTAGATACACCTGCAAAGCAATGCACCAAAACCGAAGCGCTTTTCTTACTCTCGTCAATGAAATCCAAACAAACATCCAAATAATCCAACAAATTCTCACTCTCCATATCCCTCAAAGGTACAACCATCCTCACCAGCTTCAAATCATGCCCTGCATTCAATAACACATACTGAATCTTTTTAGAGCATGATGTAGTTTGATCTGACCCATCACCCTCCAAATTCTCATCTGGACCCGACCCGTCCATGTATACCGTATGAATCTCTTTGGTAGGGACCGAAAAACTCGATTTCCATTCGGAGAAAAAGCCTATAGAAGCCGAGCTCAAAACCGATAAAATATGAGTGATTTTTTAATCGCCACCCAAAAGTACTTCTGCTGCTGCATTGATGTTGCCAATGAAGAGATTTTCACGCACCAAATACAACATGTTGTACAATAACAAAACCCCCAAAATTGTTCCTAAACCCTAGAGTAATCAATCCCCTTTTTCCCTGTTCAAAATTTCACAAAATTAACAGAAATTCTATACTCAATTACTGATAAAATGATAAAACCACCTTTAATACGAATATAATCATAAATTGGCAAGTAAAGTAACATTAAAAAAACAGATTAGTTGCTGATTGAGAGCATGAATCGGGAAACAAACAAAAAGAAGGTTGAGAAACTATTGATTGGTAATCGGGAAGATGAAGTGAAATATTGAGATAAAGAAACGGATTTTCGGATTGAAAACATGGACGAGAGATAAGAAATAGTTTACCGGAGTACGAATGAAGGTTTCGGGCTATGATGGTCGGAGAAAGGTGTGATCTTGGTGTTGGGTAGGAGAGCGTACTTATCATCTTCGACTTGTTAATTGCCTTTGGATACGACGGGTTGCTCAAATAGATTTAGAGCAGGGGAACAAAATATAAAAAAAAAAATAGTTGCTGCTCGCTGGATTCGAATATAAAAAAAAAAATAGTTGCTGCTCGCTGGATTCGAACTCGCACAGATTCAAACAAAACATTGAGCCCGACCAAGTGGGCTAGGCATACCTTTGTGAATCATTATGGGAATATATATATATATATATATATATATATATATATATATATATATATATATATATATATATATATATATATATATATAGGGAAAAGATATTTTGGAACCCTCCTTGAGTTGGAGAACCATTGGAACCACCTTTTTAACCATTGATCAAGTTAATCCAAAGGCTCTTATTTATTCTTGAATTTAGAATTAAGTTATTACCCTTGATTACTTATAAAGTTGCTTTTAGGGGCATTATGGAGAAACTTTTTGTCCCCCTCTCCCGATGCACACTCCCACCGTACAACACACCTGTTGGCGGTTTCTTTTTACTGTCCCACCGTACAATACCCTTTCGATTTCTCTTCGACATTCAAGATTTCATACCATCACAGTTTTCAAACCTAATCTCTCTCATACAAAATTCAGTTTTCAAACCTAATCTCTCTTCGACATTCAAGATTTCAAACAATCCTTGAGATGAAGTCATTTCATCGATTGCTTGAATCTGGTTCTAAGAAGGGTAAGAAGAAATTAAAGTTTAACCCAATGTATATCAAGAGTAAGAAGCACAAAGAGAAATCGAAGTCGAAGACCAAGAGATACCGTATGGTATGGCGCGGCGATGGTCCACCGTCTGATTCGTATGTTAAATTACGACAGTCAATTTCAAGTTAGCAGAACGCATACAAACAGGAAATCAACATCTACTGCTTCAACTTCAATGCCTTCCTCATCTATGCCCTGTACAGCAACGTCGACCCCCCTTCAATGCCTTAATCATGTTACTGGAAAGGGGAAGGCAAAATTACAAGGTAATTCATTATACATTGTATTAATTAGATTTTCCCCCCAATTTTTGATATATTTCAATTTTGTGATTTGGTAGAGTATTTCATCACAAATTAGTATTTTAATGAGATTATTTTGTCATAGATAAGAATGGGTAGTTTTTTATTTTTTTTAAATTTCGTGATTTATATTATTATGTACTTTCAGGTCCGCTTGCAAACTTAACAATTCCTGATTCTCCTGAGGACCCACAAGTGATCAAACACGTGAAAAAGAAAAAGAGTAATTTTGTTTGTTTCTCATTTATTAAACATCACATGTTACTTTTGGATCACAAAAATACCCTTTCTACATTTTATCATTGACAACACATTATAATTTTTTGTATAGGGAAAAATGACGATATGGATGAACAACCTAATGATGATTCTGACGATATTCCACTTCAAGCTTTGTTTAAAAGAAAGGGTAATCATTTTGATATATAGTTTTATAAGCTTAATAAACACGTGAAAAAGAAAAAGAGTACTTTTGTTTGTTTCTCATTTACTAAACATCACATGTTAATTTTGGTTCACAAATTTTTTATAACATTTTATCATTGACAACACATTATGATTTTTTGTATTTTATCATCAACATAGGCAAAAATGATGATATGGATAATCAACCTAATGATGATTCTGACGATATTCCACTTCAAGCTTTGTTTGAAAGGAAGGGTAATCATTATTTTTATATATTTTTATAAGCTTTATATTTTGTTATGTTTTCACAGGCTGCCATATCTGCACAATGTTTAGTAATATAAATATGTAACTTTTTGTAATTAAATGTTACATATGTTCATCTTCAACAAACCTATTGGATATCTACATATGTAACTTTTTAGTATGTTCACATCCGTAATAACTGTTTGTTATTATTAGCAGCTTCAAGTTCAAAGAATAGAGGGAAGAAAAGGAAAGCATGTGTAAACAAGGATGTAATGGTTGATCCAGTTCCAAAAATATCATTACATTCCATGCCTGGCCTTAAAACTAGGTCTTCTCCTGCTCAATTCGCTAGGTTGATATCTATTCTTAAACCTAAGCAACGGGATTATGTTTATAACATGGGATTTGGCCAGTTGCTCACATTTAAGTGTGATGGTATTCCATCAAAGATTGGTTATTTTGTTGTTGACAATTTCGATCCCCAAGAAATGGAGATTAAAGCTGCCACAAGTTCTGTTAAGGTTGATAGTGTTTCAATCAACAAATTATTGGGTATTCCAATGGGTTCCAAAAGTTTTTTGAAGAGTAAAAGATCTAAACGTAGAGATCCTGCTGTAAATGAATGGAGGAAGCGTTACCCGAACAAGGATGTGTCCCCGACGGAGTTGGTTGACCAGGTTATGAGTTCTCCCGATGAGGATTCATTTAATTTCCGCATGGACTTCTTGATGTGTTTTATTTGTGTCATGGTTGACTGCTCCAGTCAAGGCAGAGTTAAACAAAAGATTGCCAAGAAAGTATATTCTGACATTGATTGGTCAGATATAAACTTCTGTGAATACATTTTGCAAGTGTTGAAGGATTGTAAGAATGGTTGGAAGCCTTCTTCAAATTTTAATGGTCCCTTAACAATTCTCACGGTTAGTTATATTATATATATCTCCCTCCTTCATTGTTTATATATAAAATTTTACAATTTCTAACTTTTTTTCTGTTTTCATTTATTTGTGAAAACAGCTTTTGTATGTTGATAGTTTTGTGTGTGAAGGTATGGATATTGATGAGGACAAAAATGCTATCTCTTTTTGGAACATGGAGAATTTGCAGGTTAGGCAAAAAATGGAGGCACGTAATGGTGGTTTTGGCCGTGGAGAAAAAAAAGAGTTGTCTCATGTAGTGGATGATGGTACCTCAGTGTTGGTTAAATCTGGTTTATTTGTCTCATTATCGGTATGTTTTTTGCAATTTTGATTACTTTTAACTATATACGTTTTTATCTATCTCTTGAAGTGTAACCATAATTATGATTTTCGTTGTTATAGGAGATGCTTTCAGAGGCATCAAAGAATATTGATTGTCTATTATCAGCCATTGTGTCAGCTGACACATCTATACGTAATCTGATTGAAGAATTCCCCGGAGCACCTGAGGTTATTTTGTTACAAAAAAAATATGACACCATATTTGAGGACAAATCTAGTACTTCTGCAGGTAAATATTTATATTAAATCTCCCATAATATATATACTCTTTTGTTTATGTAGATTTTTTTTTTATATTTTTAATCAAATGTGTTCCTCTATTTTTTTATTAATAGGCTTTTTAAAGAAAACTAAAAAAAACCAGGTGGGAGACGATCTTCAGTCTGATAATAGTTCGTCAGAAGATGCATCAGATGATGAAAATAAGGAAGAGCTGCACGATAGTGGAGATGATGCAAACCACGGAGAAGATCATCAATCAGATTATGATACTGATAGTGGCAATGAAGGTAATAACAAACTTGTACACAAAATCAATGGTTTATGTTTGCATTTCCATTTATTGTACTATAATGAATCGGTTCACCATAATGATATATATATATATATATTTTGTTTTCATTTTTTCTTATTTTTTATAGGCAATGTCCCCCATGATGAAGAAACAAATGAATCAGGTGATGAAGATACTAGTGAACAAGAAGATAATGGATCGGACGGTGAAGAAAGTGAGTCACAGCAGTCCACTAAGTCAGCCACTGAAGATAGTCAGTCGGAGGAGCAGTCAAAGTCACAGCTTTGGGTTCACTTTGGCTACATTACCAAAATACCCTTTAAAGCATTGTCATTGAAGAACATGTGGACAATTCTAAGCCACAGCTTTGGGTTCCAAGGTTTCTCCATCTCAAAGTGGGTTCTATTTAACCCCAACCCTATATATATATATATATATATATATATATATATATATATATATATATATATATATATATATATATATAGGAAGTAGTTTTTTCAAAAAAAATGGCACGATTCCATAAGCCCGCTTTGTGTATTGTATATATATACAATATTATTATTATTCAAATATTATTAATATTTAAGTGAAATATAATTATATAATTACATATTTAGTCCTTCTGGTTTAAACTTAATATAAGTTTACAAATCCAGTCCCTTATGTGTAAATTGACTAATATACCCTTCCACTTAACAGAAAAATTTAACCCCGTTAGTGAAAAGGACTCAAACCGCAACAAAATGCAAACCACAGAGTGCAAACGACAACTTTTTAAAACTTTGGACTCAAGTGGCAACAAACCCCAAACCACAGGGACGCAATCGGTAATTAACTCAAAAAAGTACATCAAACTTTCCAATCCAATACAACTCTACGAGTCCAGCGAACCACGCAGACTCGTCAACACATAAATTTATTTTCATTTTTTTCGCATTTTTAAACAATCATGTTTAACGGTAGCACAACTTTTATGAGTTTAACACAGTTGAAAGTTTCATTTGATGAGCCGATCAATAGTGGGTTGTCAAAGTGATTGAATGTCAAACTTTCTTGAATCACAAATTACGGCATTTGCTCCCGAGTCGCTTCAACGTTGTAGTCCAGATGTTTCCTTCATTTGTCATTAAAGTTTGACCTTTCAACATTGGACAATATATTTCTCGTGATGGTTTTTCAATGTTGAATTTTTCTCGGTACCAAAAATTTACCACACAACTTACAACGAACTTTTTTCGAACCATCAGCCATCAGAAATAGATCAAAATTGCACTAAATATTTTGGTTTCCAGTCGTTGCAGAAATTGAACCACCACATTATCGTTTGTAGACACACCAACACCAATGAAGAATGATGAAGCGCTTAGAGAATTGATAGTTCGAGACATAAAAGAATTGAGTTTGAGATGTGAAAGAATGAAGCATTTTTTGAGCTATAAGAGAGAGAGAGAGAGTTTTGTGATTTAACCAAAACAAGCACCGTCTTTTTATAATACTAGGGGCAAATGGTAAAAAAAAAACACACTAAAAGGGTAAAAAAATGCCTCCAATGCCTCTAAAAATAGCTATATTAACGGCTCTTTTTTGCAAATCAGTTCGAGCTTAAACTTACATTTACGTACTATCAATGTCAATATTGGCATACTGGCTGCGATAAAAAAATAACGGATTAGTCTTTCTAATTTAGGCATTATTTTTAATTTAATTTATTTTTTTTTCAAAAATGAAGTAAGAAATACTAGTCATGGTAACCATTCAAACCGAGAAAATTAGTAATATCATCCGTGAACGTATTGAGCAATATAATAGAGAAGTCAAGATTGTAAATACCGGTACCGTATCAATAGTACTGAAAGGGGTAGGCTGGGTTAGAATTAAACCGGTTTAGATACAAACCAGTTTGGATATAAACCGGTTTGTACACTAGGCCAGTATCGATTCACGAACACGACCCAGATTGTAAGCCCACCTCAAACTAGAGGGATTAAATCCTCACCACTTAAAAAAGGCAAACTCTTACCTAAATCCAAGATACCGCCTAGGTCCTTTGGTAAATCTAAAGTTTTTATAAATTATTGAGTGTTACCACAGCTGCTTAGAAAACTAGTTTGGTCGAACCGGTTTGGGACCGACATGAATGGGTTCTTACCGGTCCCACATATTCTACATAAAAACCGATTTGGGACTGAACTGGTTTATGAAAAACCAGTTATGACATGACTAAGGGTTGACCAAACCGTTTCAATTTTAGGAATCGGATTGATTTGAGAAAAAAACCCATTCGTACACCTCTACCACAACAAGACATAACCCAATATGAATTAAACAGATTTAGAGCATTCACAACCCATCCCCCATCCCCATCCCTATAATTTATACTTTTATCAATCCTTTTTCTCTCTCTTCCACTCACAGCCACAATTAAATAATATTTTTTATACCTTCATCATTACCTTTTCTCTCTCTTTCAATCACACAAAACCCCAAATTTTAAAAAATCACCAGTTTTTTCATCAAATATAGGGATGAACAGTAATTTTTCCTATCTCCTTAGTCATAACCACTTACAACTAAACCCCAAATTTTAGGGTTTTACCTCACAATATTTTGGGGGGTGGGTTGTGAATTCTCTTAGATTTGAGCTAAATAGGTAGTGTGTCATAAATAGGTGACATTATTTTACTTTTTTTTTATTTTTTTTAACGAATGATTTTCTGACGGTGTTCTGATAATGCATGTGATAATCCCATGCATAAATAAACAGAACAAATTACAAAGAGGTGGCGGGTAGGCGGGCAACAAGCTGCGCAGCGAGCCCTTTTTGGATAGCAAACCCAATTCTACTAAAAACAAAATTATGAGCCTTAGGGGATGCCGAATTGCTGTGCACGACCCGCTGAACCCGTCGTAGGAAATCGACCGCCTCCGGCGCAAGGAACCCAAAATTATCAAAGGCAAAGGGGATAAACACGTGTTTATTTTCAAGACAGGCTCTCTCGTGTTTAGCGACTTTGCCAGCCTCGGCCTTCTGCGCAGCCTGCCCCGCGACGAACCCGTTGTCCCTAAGCCCAACAAGAGGAGACACGCCAGTGAGGTCAACACAGGCGTGTTTTCCCCCTGCCCACCCAACCACAAGCACATCAGCCGGCCGTAAGGTAGACCTGCCTTCAAGCGGATCCGTCAGAAAATTAACAGGAGCCTCCTTTTTAGCAGAGATATCAGCACGCTTCAGGACATCGAACAACACGTCTCTGACCCAGTCGTGTCTGTATTTAAACCCCGGCAATTCCTTACAGTGGACCGCATGCTCGTCGAAAGAGTCCAGACAGGCCTTGCGGCAGACGGCGCATGGCTCATCATTAGGAAAAATTGGGATCATGAGCCTGTACTTGAGGATAGCCCGGTACTCAACAGCGGACATGCGCTGACCTAAACCTTCGATGGGAATGACGGACAGGAAGTCTTGAGCATGGGGGGCACGAAGACAAGCCAACACCGCTTTTTGGCGGGGGGATAGGGCAAAGTTCACTTCCAAACTCTGGGCAATTTTGCTAAACAGGGCACTCGCCAAAGTATCCTGAGTTTTAGGGGGGGGGGGGCGGTGTCCCTGCAAGAAAACCCGCCCAAGTCGAATTCGGGAAGTGAAACACGTACACGTCCCAACGCACACTCGAAATCAGAATCCATCCCATTAAAGCCACACCCCCGAAGAATGTGGTCCTGCAAACCCCACGACTGGACCCTTGATGCCACAAAAGCATATGTGGAAACATCTCCCGCCGAGCATAACCCAAGTCCCCCAAAACGGGTTGGAAGGGAAGCCAGCCTCCAATGGAGATCCCCCCAAAAAGCGCCCCCACAAACCACAATGTCCTCGATAGCCTCCCGGAGACCCTTGTCAAAAACAGAAACAGCTTCCCCGACATGTGTAGGTTGGCACGTCCGGAGGCCAAACAACAGCTTAGCAACCCCCATGCATGAGCGAAGCAGCAGGAGCTCGCATTGAGGGTCCCGCAGCCGTGGGAGACAACGCATTAGGTCCACAGCAGAGGACACCCTCTTCACAGCCAAGCTGCTAATGAACCCAGCATCACAGCTAACGGCCCCTCCAAGGAGTTTGACGCCCAACTCTGGCCTCCCGATGTCGCCTGGAAACAAACCATCTTGTATCTTCACCCCATTGCACGACGGCCAAAAGACTTCGGTTTTCTTGATGTTTAAAACCAGCCCAAGTGCGGGGCCCTCGGACCGGATGATACCCAATGCCCTAGCGACCTCCATGGCATCCCCAATAATAGTGCCATCATCCAGGTACCAGGCATGGAAAGGGAGCTTGCAAGAATCCCTAATCCGATGAACCAGTGGGTGCAGAACTAAGGCAAAAAGAAGAGGGCCCAAAGGGTCCCCCTGCTGGACCCCTGTGGTGGACCAGATATGACCATCACCAACATATAACCTCGAAGGTTGCCCATACAGGAAATCCACCCAAGGGGAAATGGAGGGACAACGGGTCCGGACCTCCCGCAAGAGGGCAGTCCGGTCCACCAAATTGAAGGCATTAGAGAAATCCACAGTAAGCATGGCCAACGACCGTCCGTGTGAAACTTATGCAAGAATCTGTTGGCACTTTGGAGCACGGCCTCAGCACCACAGGGGACACCCACACCAAATTGAAAGTCAGAAAGGTACTTAGCCATCTCCTTCCCAACCCCCCTCATAGCAACCTTAGAAACCAGCCTCCTCCAAATAGCACCAACAGCAATAGGACGGATCCCATTGTCTGGTTTGAGTAGGGGGTAAGGGGGCGGACGCAACAAACTCCGCAAGGACCTTAGGGCACCTACCCCCCCAAACACAGATTAACCACCCCAGAAACGGCCCCAAGCAGCCTATCCGCGAACGCGGACCACTCTCCGCAAAGGGCATCCAAAATGTGTTGGGCCCTCAAACCATCACGCCCACAAGAGGTCCCTTTGGGGAAAGATTTAATACACCCCACCACGCAATCAACACCAGCCACAAGGGAGGGCTCAGAGAACAAGGACCCCGGCATAACCGGAGGGGGCACAATGGGATGCTTGGAAACCAACGTATCCAAGGTATCCTTACAGATAGGAGCAACGCCGGAAGAACATAAAACTTTCACCGCAGCAGTGAAATGTCCATCAGCAACCTTCCGCAAACATTGCTTGACATTAGAACTGGCCGCCCCAGAGGCAGCCTCACCATGGCCCGAGGCACCCCTAGGGGTCCCAGAAAAAAGCGAAGAAATAAGGTCATTGAAACCATCCCCATCCCCCCAAGCAGCCAACGAGCGCATGATGCTTTGGCATTGCAAGGACTTCCTATTACCCGATCTACGCTCCAGCCGGTTGGAAGGGCAAAAAACCCTCAGCGTGCAGCGCGGAAGTAACAGAAGCCTCACCCACGCATCAATGGAGTCAGGCATAGCAACCACCTTACCCAGGGAATCAGCAAAGGCATGAGAAAAAGCCATGCGACAGCTGTACGGAATGCTTTTCACAGTGGTGAGAGGAAGAGAGAAGACACGATCAAGAAGAAACTCGTTCACCACAACCCCCCCTGGTGACACGACGTCCCTCGCAACAACCGGCCTGGGGATCCCCACGATAAACTCCTCAACATCCCCAGCCGCCCACTGGAACTGAGACATACCATCAGCATGATGGCATGCCCGACTAAGAGCGTGAAGGCTCATGCATGCCCCACACAACCATTGGCCCAAGACCTTAAGAGATTCCCCGACAACATTAAACAAATCGCCATCCGAGGAAATAGAAAACCGCAAGGCCCCCTTCCTCTCATCAGTGGACAAGTGCATGCGTTTAATGTGGGCCACCAAATGCGGAAACCCCTTAGACCCCACGATCCCGTCCGGGCAACAATGAAAAGCCCTAAAAGGGCACGACCAAACCCCACACGGGGTACAAGCGCCCGCCGCAGCCAAGGTGGTCACACAACCACCCCGGTCCCCAGACATACGGGACCCACCCACAACCGACACACAAAGGAAGACAAATAAAAAAAAATAGCAAATAAATAAAAACGATAAATAAAAACAATAAAATAAAAACAAATAAATAAAGGCCAAATAAAAAATAAAAAAAAATAAAAAAAAGAACAATAAGAATAAAAAGAAACCGTGCGGTGGAACACAAAGTATGACCCAAATCAACGATACCGAGAAAACGCCGGTAGAACACAAAGGAATTGAACCGGCGGACCAGGGGTAACCGGACCAGAATCCGGCGGAAAAGAGGGTAACCGGGCCAGAGTCCAGCGGACCAGGGGGCCCGGACCAGAATCCGGCGGACCAAGGGTTGCCGGACCAACCGACGTACCAAGGGACCAACGTACCAGTTTAAAAACTGGTACGGCGGCCCGTTACCAGGGGTGGTCCGTCGCCGAACGAGGAAGGGGAAGGGGAAGAGGAAGGAGGGGAACAGGGGTGGCAGGAGGGAGGCTGTGGTGGCAGGGGGGAGGCGGTCGCGATGGAGGAGGAGAGGGCGGAGAGGAGAAGGAGCGGAGGAGGGGGACAGAGGGGCAGGCGAAGAGGAGGAGGAGGAGGGCGGAGGGCAAGGGGGAAGGAGGGAGGCAGCGGTGGCAGAGGGAGGCGGCCGGCGATGGAGGAGGATGGGGCGGGGAGATGGAGGGGAGGGTTCCGATAGGGGAGATGGGGCGGGGAGCTGCCGGCGATGGAGGAGGATAAATATATATAGCTTTTAACCTGCCTAATATGTGTACAACCTGATTAACTATGTTCAAATTTTTTAAATTTAAAGGATGAATAAATATATATTTGTATCTATCTAACCCTAGTCGGATCATCTTCATTCATCCTCCATCTCTCACAAATTCTTATATTGAACTCCTCATTACAAATAGTTATTTGTTAATTGTGTGTCGTATTGCTTTCTTGAACATGTAATATTAGTCGTATAGCACGTAAATAAATAGGTTCGTATTTAAAGAAATATAACGATTAGTTAATCACGTGTATTTTTGTTTTTCTCTGAACCTCGACTGATCAAATAGATCCGGCCAATCCAAAGCTTTAATAATTTATAAGTTATTTAATAGCCATTTATTTACTTATTAGAATAGATAGAGAGATGTGCCATTCTTAAATACCGCCTCATGATTCCTATTTTCCCGTCAGATGAGAGATGTCCCGTTTGTCGCAAAGCGTGTTTGGATTCGTTTGGGGAACATGCTGTTCATTGCAAAGAACTCCCGGGGTTTAAATATCGACACGATTTGGTTAGGGATGTTTTATTTGACATATTCAAGCGCGCGGGGATTTCAGCGAAGAAGGAAGCTCCGGTCAACTTCCTGACGGACCCAGCTGATGGGCGATCGACTCTTAGACCGGCAGACATCTTGGTCTTTGGGTGGATAGGAGGGAAGCATGCATGCCTGGATCTCACTGGGGTCTCCCCTCTGGTGGGCTTGGGACTTGGGGAGTTCAAAGTGGGGCAGGCGGCTTCTAAGGCTGCGATGGGAAAAGTGAACAAGGATGAGAAAGCGTGCATTGAAAATCAACACGTGTTTGTTCCTTTTGCCTTTGACACTTTTGGGGTCCTCGCCTCTGAGGCCGTGGAAACTCTGAGTAGAGTTCAACGGGTCATGCATGGTAATGTTATGACCTCTGGTGCTAGGGATGTTGTTTTCACGAGACTTAGTTTTGCTATTCAGAAAGGCTTGGCGGCGCAGCTTGTTGCCCGCCTCCCTTGCCCGCCGGGGTGATTGTTCTCTTGTAAAAAAAAAAAAAAAAAAAAAAAAAAATAGAAGATTCGGTGGACTTCTTTATACTTTGAACTACAAAATTAAATAGCAGATATAAGGATGTTTAGAAATCATCAAAATAGGAAACCATTTTACTTTCAGATCAAATTATAATAATCAGATATAGGGATGTGATCCTGAACATGTAATATTAATCTTGTTAAACGGATTTTGTTGAATGGGGGGTTGATCCTATTACATCTACTTTATGCAGATGAGATGACATCGGGCCTATAAGTTAACATGGAAAAAGTTGTATCTATGGGGTGGGGATTGATATACAAAGTGTGACACATTTTGCAGAATTTCAGTGGAGCAAGTTGATACCATCAAAAGTAAATTTATTTTTATTTTGCTGGCAAGCGGAAATGGATCGGATACCTACACTAAAGAGGCTAGAGTCAAGGAGAGTTCAAATTGCCTCGACAAAGTGCATTTTCTGAGGTGATGCATCTGATTATTCTGATTTCAATTTAGTGTCTTTGACGTGACAAGAATGAAGTACTCTTTAACAAAGCAAAAAAGGATGCAGAGCAAGTAGTTGAAGATAATAAAGTTTTAGGTTTCCTTTTTGGATGTCAAGAAGAATTAGGAACAAAATTGTGTGGCCGCAGTGCTGTCTTTTTGATGTAGGTTAATGGTTCTTCTTTTTTGTGGAGGGTGGTTTACGGTCCTTTCTTTATTTTCCTTTGTTGTTTCTTTTCTCTCGGGATTTTAGACACTTGCTAGCTAATTGGGATTGAAGTCCCAACCAAATAAGATGAGTATCTTCTTTCTTTATTTTCCTTTGTTGTTTCTTTTCTCGCGGGATTTTAGACACTTGCTAGCTAATCGGGATCGAAGTCTCAACAAAATAACATGAGTATCTTATATCTTAGAGTACAAGACTACATGTGAAGAATGAGATGCAACATATATTTTATTGGTTTTGTTTTTTTTAAAAACTTGTAAACTTTCTTAAATTATAAACCATAAAAGCAACGTACAAGACTCAAGTATCCACGCAGGAAAGGCAAGCAACAAGCTGCGCCGCCAACCCTTTTTGAATGGCAAACCCTAGACGTATGAATACAACATTCTTCGATCTAGAGGCTGCGACACTTCCATACATGACCTTTTGGATCCGTCCCAGCATGGCAGCTGCTTCTGCCTCAAGGTGACCAAAAGTATCAAAAGCAAAGGGAACAAACACATGTTGATTTTCGATGCACGCTTTCTCGTGTTTGTTCACCTTCCCAGCAGCCGCTCTGGACACCGCCTGGCCCGTCGTGAAAGTACTGGCTCTCAACCCCACAAGGGGAGAAACCCCCGTTAAATCAACGCATGCATGCTT
>JBCNJP010000010.1:87054596-87072085 GCA_039602395.1 Deinandra increscens subsp. villosa | reverse complement strand
ATCCTGAAAATACACCCTCAACAGGTATATCCCTAGCAGGAGGCTGGTCACCTCTCCTTCGCTTAAGGGGTATACTGCATACCTTCTAAGGTTTGAGAGGTTGTCTCCTCTCCTACGTTTGGGTAATCGCCAATAGCGCATGACCCTTGCCAGGAGCACACATTGTCCACTAGTATGCTTAAGGTGGCTGGACCAGTCCATCCTAAGTGGTGGCTGACAATCTTGTTGTTGCAGGCTGCTGGGTGGATTCTCAAGGTTTTTGACACTTACATGTTAACAAAGGTTTTGGCATTTACATGTCACTTAATTTGGCTTAGACCCAAGTTTTTAGGGCTTTTCCCCAGAATTGGCTTCCCAAGTTTTTAGGGCTTGTCCCGAGAATTGGCTTTGTCCCAAAATTTAAAGGGCTTGTCCCCAGAATTGGCTTAGTCCCAAGTATGATGGGTTAATCCCCAGTTTAACTATGCTTCCTAACTTATTTTAAGTTCAGGAATCCCATCAGCAATATACCTAAGCTACCCTCCAAGCTACCAGGAAGAATCCTCACAAGAATCCCAACTGGGATGCCAACAAGGACGACAGAAAAGGTAATATACTAATTTAAGAGAAGCCTAAGGTAAAACTCATAAGATCAGGTACTTTATATCTTCGTGTATTACATTTGTTAATTTTGGATAGTGGCCTTGCATAAATTACAATATGATCTAGCATTAAAAGTTTCTAAGTCGATCATCGAGAAACTTAACGCAATGCTTCGCAAACTTTTATAAACAACAAACATTGGAAAGATTAATAATCAAAAGGTCATAGCATATTAATAACAAAAGTGAGCTCCTCAAGCTTGGTCCTGAAAATCTCGGGATCCCTCCCACTTGGGTAGCTCAAGGTCATTATTCATTTCAGGAATCTGGACTTCGTATTGTAAACCACAAGATCCCTCCACTCGGATCCCTACCATTGTTTGTTGTTTGATATCCTAACATTGTCTGAGACAGGAAACCACAAAAGAAAATTGTTTTTAAAACATCACCATTCAAAACTAAAGAAAACTAGGCTCAGACCACTACTACAAAAAAGGCCTTTCTTGACGTGCAATGCGTGTCAAGAAAGGGTCTTCTTGACACGCAAATGCGCGTCAAGGAAGCCGGGGTCAAGAAGCTTCTTGACGCGCAAAATGCGTGTCAAGAAGCTCTTGACGCGCGAACAATGACACGCCATCCTATGACGCTCCATTCATGACGCCCATAATGCGCGTCAAGAACGGGTGTCGACTGTGATTAATAAATTTTTATTTAAAATATTATTTTTAGTGTCGCCTGTTTATGACACTCAAATTTGCGTGTCATGCCTTTTATGGCGCTCATTCTTGCGTGTCATCCTTTTAACTGTTTTTTTTTAAATAATTTTTTTCTAAAATTACTGATTTCCATACTAAATGACAATTAACCTCATAATACAAAATAAAATAGATTTATTAGAAAAATTATGCATTTCATATATATAACAAACATTACAAAGTTAACATGAGTTTACAAATCGATTCGGTATGCTAACAATAAACCTATAATAATAAATCTAGCTAAGACAATATTGTTGTTACTAAAGTCCTAGTTAAGAACTTAGAGCATGAACCGAAGTTTCATTTCACAAACTCTATCTTCTGAGACAGTACCTTCAGAATTCACAATTTGATTGGTGAGAATTTATGCAACCTCCACTGTGAAATTCTATGAAATTAAGAGAGAAATACAGAAGATTCAATCAAAATCTGACTATCAATACATTCATAAATTGTGAATCAGAATTTACGAAGGAAATACCTTAAGCAGAAGTAAAAAGAAATTTTGCTACAAACAAAACACTTGCAGAATATGTGAATCCTAGTGTCTTCAAACATCAATACTCCAAATACACAAGAAACGCCTAAAATGTGATAGAAACCCAAGTTAAATTAAAAAATCTAGTAAAAATAATAGATAAGATTAACTTCACAGGATTACCTAGTTACCACTTTTGGTCTCAATTATAAATTAAACATACATAAAGAAAATTAAAAAGATACTTGATCCATGTATTCACACATCAATACTCTAAATACACAAGGAACGCCTAAAATGTTACATTTGAATAATACGGAATCAGTTCAAGCAAGACTTCTATTGAAGACTATTAGCCTTCAAATACAAATGTAAATCAGACCTGAACTAAGGCCAGCTGAAAGGACTCTAGATGTAGGAATTATTAGCAACAACATCATCGATGTCAAATCCCAAACCACTAAATGAAATAGATTATGAATGTTATATGAAAATCAAACCTGTCTCTCTTAAATCTCATCAGGTGTCAAATCCCCACAGCTGGCTCGGTTAATTTGTTGGACGCAACTGCAAATTAGGGGCAGTAGTGTGTCAATTAAGTTTTAAAATAAAGCAAAAGGACTAGAGTTGGCAACAAACAATGTGCAATTGAATATGGATTACCAATGGCAACCGCCTGGATATACCTATTGTTGTGTTTTTGGGCATTTAATTGAGGATTGTACAATTTCCTCTAAAAAGGCTGATGGTTGTTGAGATTGATCATATGGCTGTTGAGAATGATGGATTTCAAGTAGTTGGTAAAAAGAACAAGGTTGTTAAAAGTGGCCAGTACTTCAACTCGACCCACCTTTTTAATACAAACTTCCGGCACAAAACCTAGAACCCAATCTATTATTTGTCAAAGTAGGTAAAAAAATTGGCAGAGGTCAACTGCAGCAAATTACATTACAAACGCACTGGAATAAAGAAAAATCTATGAGCACAGTTATTTGTTTGGTCTAAGTTAGTTACATAGATGATGCAAACCATACTATTACATGAAAAATGACATCAGTTATTTGTTTGGTCTAAGTTAGTTACATGTTTATATGATGGATGGTTTGTGTTGGCATATTCTTATTTCAAAAAATAATTTTAACAGTAGAAAATTTATTAAATTTGACATGAAGCTGTTTGACCCATTAGTAACCAACCCGTATTGACATAAGCCAAGTATCAGCAAACCACAATTCAATTTCATGCCTACTAAACATTTAAACAAAAGTGTTTTGGGTAATATTTCAATATATGATGCCTATCCATTGAAGACGCCATAATATTTGAAGTTTTGAATAAAGTATATTCATGAAATGATCATGTATCTCTGTATATCTGGATCAGATTCATTTAAACAGCTCTATCAACATTCTTATGATGTTGGACTATGCTGTGTGGTTGATGTTTTGAGAATTTAAATCGTCTACTTGTTGGGTTAATCTCATAGGTAGTATCTTAAGTACATTTAACCTTTGCTTTTACTGTAGTCGTTAATTATGACATTGGTTTTTTGGTATGACACTTAACAGTGTGGTGGAAACCAGTAATGAAAGGGACCTACTTTTAAAATCTAAAGGAAAGTAATTTTCATGCCCTTTGAAAAAGGAAATTCTATTTCACACAACAACTAAAAAAAACTAAAAAATATTGATTTCATAACAGAAACAACCACTTCAAATCATTATGTTATTTCATAAGGACATAAATTAAATTATTATAACTATTCAATGTTAATTTCTTACCATAAATTCATGTCCGGTTGTAAATAATAAGACTAACCCAAAAAGTAATAAAAATAAAAGAACCAACCTTCAAAAATCTCTTCAACTGATGAAGTACAGCTAATACAAAGGTCCTAGACTAACTCCAACAAAGTAACTCATATGGCAACCAAACCATCCTAGAGATGCAGGTCTAAACACTATAAAAGCAATACCATTCAGAAACAGGTAGATAAACATAGTCACAAATAGAGTAAACCAAAATAGTAGACACATACATTCAGAGCGTACTTCAGTATGCGATTCAGTATGCGAAGGAACAAAGAAATCCTCCTCTACAAAGAACTGCGAATGAGACAGAAAGAATCAATTAGAACATATAAATATAAAAATACAGACAAATAAAAGATTAGTACTCCTAAAAGAATGATGAGACAAAATCTAAAATCTAATAATTACCAAATACAAACTATCAACAATTTCATGAAGATAATTTAAGATACAAAACGTTCTAAACAACAACTGAAGTCAGCAATAAACCTAGGTACTTAGTTATGATTGTTGTGTTTTTAAGATGTATTATTTCATTTAATATATTTAGTTTAATGTATTAGTATTAGTTATTCAGTGTTTCCCATTCTCAAAAGTAAAGAAAGTTTTGACACGGAACATGTTTGCATGTTCTGTTCATTGTATTTGAACCTAGTTACAGCACGTTATTTTACATAGGTTTACATTACCAAAAACAGGAATGATGTTCTTATTCAAATATTTGATAATTGATAAAGGTGCTACTAAGGCATATTAAAGCTATAGTTTCTGGCACCTGCTCTTCGATTAAACTTTAGAGGCGGTTGGCTTTAATAATGGATAAAATTCAGTTGTTAGATACAACATAACAAGTTATTTCTCAATATATCCCTTTTTTGACCTAGCAACTGTTGTAGCCTTTTCAATCTTAGTCATCCTATAGTAAACTGATGGCTTTATTAGAAATTACCTACGGCTCTTGCAGGAAGATAACGAAAGACACCCAATTCAAACATATCATCGAACATTTTGGCTTTCTAGAAGAATTAGAAGTTTGGAAATGTAATATTTCACAAACTTGAAATCATCTTAAGCAACACGAAATCAGACCACACCAACACTAAGAGCATCAAAACAGCAGCCAAAGTGGGAAAAAGTAAATAAAAAAAATAAAAACAGGACAAAGCAGCAAGAATTGTTTTTCAGGACACAATATGCAAAGTGATCAAAGAGAACACTTACAGTTACAGACGAAGCGAAGAACGACGAAAATCAATAGACCTGAATCAGACAGAACAATAGATTAGAAGGGGCCTATAAAAAGCTTTTCCTAAGTAAAAAAAAAACTTACCAAACCCTACAACCCCATTACCACCAACACCACACATGACGAACATACACCCTTGATTTAATAAACAGCCAACCCAAATTTAAAAGATCACAAAATAAAACCAACAACCTTCTTACATAGTACAGACCACACAAAGGGAAGAAATGATCAAAACCAGAACAAAACCCAAACATCTTAGAACACAAACCCTCCTCAGGTTGTAAAATAATTAAAATGAAAGTGGGTACCTACAAAGACTTGCTTCCAAATCCTTGTGAAGAAAACACAAAACGTTAGTAATTATCATCTCAAAAGGCCATGGGTGATAAGCCAAACACAAAACATGAACAACTATAACCAATTGATGTACAAATGAAGAAGAATCTATGAGTACTCTTAACCAGCAGCAGTTCCTATAATAAACGAAACCAATAACACATCAAGTAATCTTAAACAGTGAATGTACATTTCGCAAATACCTTGAGAAATCAATCAGTCAACATCCGCATTCCACTTGCTCTGAATGTAATGAAAACATAACAGTGCTTTAATCCAACCTACAAACAAGACGTAATTATAAGTAATGTCCGGAAAAAAAAACATTTAAATTTAACGCACACAACAACATCAAATTTTCAGAATAATCTACTTTCCATGACTAAGTTGCCGGTTAAAAAATATTTGATGCACTTATATGCTCCAAGATGGAACAACTGAATCTACCATGGGCTAACCTTAACACACCATTCACTGCATAAAATTCAGACATGGATTTCTAAAAATCATTATTTTTTTTATTAAGAAACATGTCAGGTCTTGTGAAGTTGGTTTTAAACTTCTTATCAACTTCTTATCTAGGCAGAGGTGCAGCAAACTGATTCAGTGAAAACAAAAAATATAAATCAGTTAAGAGAAATTAAAGTGAAGCAAAAGAGGTCACCCTAGGTGCGTGTTGCTCTTCTCGATCTTCTTCGTAAGAAACACCAAATTTTTCTTAACCAGTCACGATTTCAAAATCAAACCAAAACAACTACAACAGCAAATGAATCTAGCATGGTAACGAACGAAGAACGGATTTCTAATCAGGATAACGAAATACAGGTGTATCACTACGATTAGTTTTCATGTGTTTTAAGATTTAAGTAGAGATGAAAAAGATACATGAAGATCGTGTAACCGCCGCTCTATCGTTAATTAGAATGAATGTTTCTGCCAAAACACACAGAGGATGTCAATTAGGGTTTTTAAATTCATGAACAATTCGGTATTTATTCACGTTCGTTCCTACGGAACAGGAGAAAAGGAAGAATTTGACACTTAGGGTTTAGGGTTAGGTGAGGGTCATCGGACGTAGAACCGCCGCCGCCGGAGACAAGCGGAAACAGCAACGCCACCGCAGAGTTTAGGGCTAAGACCAGCAGAGATGAAGGCGTTGTTGAGATTAGGGCTAAGGCCAGCAGAGATTAGGGCTAAATCCGGCAGAGATGAAGGCGTCGCTGAGATTAGGGCTGAATCCGGCAGAGATGAAGGCGTCGCTGAGATTAGGGCTAAATCCGGTAGAGATGAAGGCGTCGCTGAGATTAGGGCTAAGTCCGGCACAGTATCGGCCAAAGATGAAATGTGATGGATGGAGCTAGCATCAAACGGGATGGAGCCAAGGAGCTAGTGTCCGCCAGAATGAATTGAGTGATGAAGGCGCAACTGAGAGGCTAGAATGAAGGCGGAGGATTTGAGAGTGAGATGGATAGAAGATTGGGCATATTTGAGAGGATCTTCGACTGGATTTGAGAGTGAGATGGATAGAATGAGCGTCGAGCGGGGCGGCAGAGGAACTATGTAGAAGCGAGGAAACTATGAAAACTATGTAGAGAGTGATGAGACTGAGTAATCGAGGTGCAGAGAAGCGGGAAATGAAGTTTTGGGGAAAAAAATTGGGGGAAAAAATATAAAACGACACTTTTTAGATGACGCGCATTTTTTAAATGTCCTCCGTATCTTTTTTATAATTATGACAGAAACTTTATGACCTGCAAAAATGTGCGTCATCTAGCTTTAGGATTTTACAATTCTTGACAGTTTTTTTATGACACTCGTTTTTGCGCGTTATAAAAAACGAGTGTCATCGTTCGCGTGTCAAGAAAGACCCTTTTTCTAGTTGCAATATCTTCATCAATTGTCACCTTCACCTCTTCACCCGCCTTCGCCACCGGAGCTTCTTGAGTTGCCTTGGAGGAGCAGCCTTCGGTCCCCTCTACCCTCACCGACCACATTCTCTTCGCCTCATCCTAAGAACTCATAAACAACCCTCTAAGCTTCCACATCCCAGCCAGGCACCTTCAACCAGCAGCTTCAGCCTCAGCGGCCATCTTCAGCCGGCTCTCCAGGACGCTTCGAGCAGCCGAGAGCTTGGCAGTTTCAGCATCCGCCAGCTTCTCAGCCTTGAAGGTGATACGAAGCTCCTCAAACTTGTGCTCATAGTCGAGCATCTTAGCAACTGCTATCCTCCCCTAGAGCTGGATCTTCTCATCAGCCTCAGCCAGTCTCTGGTCCATGTCCATAGCCTGGAAGCTGAGCTTCTCAATACCCTGCAAGACAAATTGAGAATCCTAAGCGGCAGTTACAGGTATCAAAATATTATAAACTGTTTTGAATTCTTACCAGGTTTATTATCATGTTTATCGAGAGCAGCTTGTTGCTGACTTCAGAAGGATCAAACCCATCGAAAGATCCCAGGTAAACGGTAGCGTCGGCACCCTTCCTCTTCTTGGAAGCTGTCGTCTTGGCCCTTGTGGCAGGTGGCTTAGAAGGGGCCAGGGATTCAGACTTCTTCTTCTTCAACAAAATCATGTTGTCGAGATCCTTGAGCGAGAAGGAAGCGTTAGATTTGGGAGCTGCAACAACAATAACAGGTTATTAACATTTAGGATTCTCAACAAGGTCAGAAATCTGGAATCCGGAAAGATTTACCAGACATCTCGGGGGTGTGATGGTCGGCTAAAAAGCTTTGTCCGCTGGCTTCTGCTTCAGGAATAAGAGCCTTCTCGGTGGCTGGAATCTGATAGACTGCCTTGAGCTTCTCGTAGGAATCCTGCTGTGGATTGACGAGATTTTCGAACTTCGGCATTGCAAGTACACAAAAAACATAAAAAGAAGTAAGTATAAGTTCAGAAGATCAGAATATCAATAAGGTCAATATCCTACCATTTTCGACCCATTCATCCACAAATCTCTACCCCCTAGGATCGACTCATGCTTCACAAAGAAGAATCGCTTCTTCCAGTCATTGTGGGAGGCCCTAGGGATCAGTTGGGAGGTATAGGTGCGAGCTTTAAGGACGAAATGGCTGCTATCGTGGGTACGAATTTGGTAGGCTCCTCAAAGTTTGGGAATCCCAATGTCAAAATTCGTGGTTTTTTCAGCTGGTCTATAGAGTACAGAATTCTCCAAACCATTGTCATGGTCTGGGAGTAACAAGTTTGATGGCTTGAAAGAACTAATTCACGAGGTCAAAAAAGGGAATGTCATACCCAGCAGAAATGGGTAGTACATAAAGCAGACCCAAGTGGTGGAGGTGAAGTCAGATTTGATTCGAGGGTCGAATGGTCGGAAAACTGTACCGGGAGGGAAGATTCCGGAACTTTTCAGAGCTTCGATGTCATTGTCATCGAAGGATCAAGCTTCTTCTTCACAGGGGATAATATACCCCTGATCATGGAAATCGTTGATCGCCGGAGCAATCGACGAGGAAAACGACCGAGTGGTTTTCTTGGCCATGGCCGAAAACGAAGATGAAAACAGAGAAGGAAGAAGGAGAAACTGAACTGCGTTGCAGAGAATCTCTAAGGGTTTCCGGAGGAAAGTGAAGGTAAATGGGGTTAATATGCTCATATTTAAATAAGGTAATGATGGCTATCACATCACGTGGGAAGCCGTGACACACGTCCTTTCTCAACCAATTTTACCATTTTGACGCCGTGAAAGTGGAGAGTTTGAATTTCGGTAGCTGTTGATCTTATCCACAACCATCAAAATTCAAAGGGAAATTGTTAGGGGTTGATTTTTAGGATGCTCGCCAGGAAGCTCAGACAGTTCAGGAATCCTGAAATAACTTGGGAATCCTACCGGCTCAGGTATCCTGATTTGTTATTATTCACTAATCCCTATTTTGCCTCGTGTTTAATTGTTTGCAGGTAACGTTGGACGACCAAGTGGACGCATAGTGGTTTAACGGTCAAATTAGTTAGAGAATGAGATCCCGAGATTCCGGAGAGTTTGTTATCAACGTAATCGTCATATATTAGAGGTTATGATCGACATAAGGACACAACAATTCACTCACACTTTAGCTCTGCTAGTATACAATCACTGTAACACTTAGTTTGATCGATCATACCTCCAAAACTCTTGTATTTTTCTGTTTCTTATCAATAAAAGTGCTAGGAAGCAGACTCTTCAGGCCGGCTCCCGAGGTTTTTTCAAGGATTCTTAGAGGAAACTCGAAGGATTCTGGATTTTCCCTTGTTACATCCTTGTGCCGATATCCATACATTGATATATTGTCATCTTCATCATAAAGCACACTACCTCACTTAAAAAGTTTGGATAACTTAATCATCTTGGTGATTTTTTACCAAAACAGTCTTCATGGATGACTTTTCGGTTTTTGGCAACTCATTCGACCATTGTCTGCGCAATCTGGAGAAAATGCTCGCCTGATGTGAAGAACTAACCTGGCCCTTAATTGAGAAAAGTGATATTTTATGGTTCAAGAAGGAACAGTTCTCGACCATAAAATTTCCCATACCGAATTAGATGCAGACAAAGCTAAGATAGACACTATCTCGAGTCTGCCACCATCATCTTTCGTTCGCGCTATCCACAATTTCTCGGACATGCATGATTTTACCGCCGTTTCATGAAGGACTTCTCCAAGATTTCAAGGCCCCTGACGAAACTGCTTGAGAAGGAAGCTTGTTGACACACCAATCATGACCGCACCAGACTGGTCTCTTCCCTTTTAGATCATGTGTGATGCAAGTGACTATGTTGTGGGGGCAGTATTAGGTCAAAGGAAAGATAAGCATTTTCACCCAATTTACTACGCCAGTAAAACGCTCAAAGATTATCAGGAAAAATACACAGTTACTGTAACACCCGTACATAAAATGTAAATAAATAAACAAAAAAGAAAAAGAATGTCAAGAATAGTCGCGGACCGCGACTCTAAAGGAGAAAGGGTAGCGGTCCGCTAGTTGTACGGGTTCGGTGGGTCGGGTGCGGACCCAGAGGGGGATCCGCGTATCCATGAAAAACAGAGGTCGCAGAACGCGACTGTCTCTTATGCCAAATTGGCAGTCCGCAAATTCTCCCTGAAGGCGAAAACAAATATTTTATCTCGACTCTTCCATTTAACCCTCACCACTCTCATTCATTGCACCCCACTTTCTGCAACTTCGATCAAAAGGCTCACATGGTTCCTTGAATGGAGAATTGAAGCCACAAACTTTGTTCTAATCTATCTAAGGACAAGTAAGTCTCTACTTCATATTTTTTATAAATTTTGATGTGAATAGCAAGGAGAGGCTGAGCTAACCAATGGTACGTTTCTAGAGGTATTTGGAATGGTTCTAAGGTTGTTAAGGAGCAGTTTGGATGTTCAAGAATTCATACGAGGTACATATAATCGAACTGAGTCATCTTCGTGTAGTTATTCAATATTAGATGCTTCCATATTCATGGATTACTTGATTAATGAAGGCTTAAGGCTGTGAAAGAGGAGAAAGCTACTGATCCGTGAGTTCTTGTGAACAAGAAGTTCAATTGTACAAGCTTCACTACACAAGGTACAACCTCCTTAAAGCATAATAAGTAGTTTTAAGTGTTAAGTAATATTTTGTTGACTATTATGATCATAAATAAAATCAGTAGTAATGTGAGGATTGACGTGAATTTCCAGACTCATTGAGGTCACAATAATTCATGGAAAGTTAAGGATTATTGTATACAATTAAGGTTTCAATTCGGCTTTGTTGCAAACGATAAAATAACAAGAAATGAGAATGCGTGAGTAACCCAGTAACTGGAAATTAAGAATTTTGAATTGTTCAATCTATAACTATCAAATCCGACACACAAATTAGAACTGAACTGGTATATAATGAAATTTCGCTAGCCGACAAAATAGTCGACGTGACCCGCGACCTAGTTGTAATAAGAGTAGCGGTCCGCGGCGAAACCTTTTCCAGAAGCGGTCCTTGCATGTAACGCTTCACCCTATCAGCTTCAGGATTGACTAAGTTGGGTAGCAGTTTCGCCATTGTGTTGAACTTCAAAGTGTATTCCCGGTGCATCATTTTCCCAGCTTCTAACATCAGAACACTCCTCTCCAGTTGCTCCAGCTCACCTTTAGGGCAAAAATCTTCTAAAACTAACTTCTTCAGATCGTCCCACTTCATCGCAGCAACAAATCCTTCTTCTTCAGTTTGTTTAACAATTCCCCACCAATGCGGTGCTTTTGAAACAAAAGAGTGGGCGACATAATTCATGGCTTGGGCCTCACTACACTTACTAAGGTCTATAACCGCTTCCATTTCATGAACCCACTGGAACGTAGCTAAAGCATCTTGATTTCCATCAAACAAAGGAGGTCTACAACCGTTAAATGATTTAAATAAGCATCCTATTCTAGGTTGTGCAGCTCCGACACCTCTTCCTGTAGTTCCACCGCCTTTCATCCAGCACCAGCTCTCGCAGCTCCTTGTAGTTGAAGTAATAAGCCGGTAATGTCGTCTGCATTAAGCGCGTCATCTCTACCGCCATAGCCGCTCTCTGCTCGTTAGTGAATGCATTAGCTCCGGCGTTATTTTCAGGTTCCACATTCGCACGATTGCCTCTCACAGCCATTTCCAGATCCTAATTTAAGATGGATGACATTTCAGAACTTGTGTGACGTAGAGACTCTAAATTTTGAATTCATGATGAATATATAAGTGTAGGATCCGATACAATTATATATTTAGGTGTTCAAAACCCAGTTACTTCTATTAGACATTTCCCTAATGTCCACACCTCGCCTCTATATCTTCATTAGAAACTCAAAGTCAAACCGATTCCCGGATTATCTTTCTAAATGTTCTTCTTCTCCTTGCACTTGGCCACACAACAATTAGCACTTATGATCGGTTTACATGGAAAATACCAAATTTCAGTAGCTAGTTGCAATCGTGTATCTTCCATATTCACATACCATAAGTCCCACCTATTATGTTCCTTATGCATATTCGTCCTTATGGGCACATGTTATCCTGGTTGGCATCTGTATTTCTTATCTCAACTTACTCTACCTAGAGTCCTTGTTTAAGTTTAGATACTGTGCTTGTACCTAAAACTCTTAAACCAAGGCTCTAATACCAACTTGTGACGCCCACTCCCATACTTGGCACCAGGAGGGGTTACGCATAGGATTTACTCATGAACGGTCCTTACAAAACTCACGAACCACGAATTTAAAGAAATAGGTTTAGCGGTTCGCGATAGTACCTTGTAGAAACTCTTCTGACTAGATTCATGGACCGCGAACTAAATGGATGCATGTGTAGTGGTCCGCGACAGCTGCCTGGCGAATATCTATTTACTGTATTCATGGACCGCGAGGATCATGAGATATTTATTAGCGGTCCACGACAGTCAGAGAACATAATACTTTTCCGCCATAAATTTTTTAGTCAAAATGTATAAAAATCAAGTATTAATAAATCAAACACAGTATGCAGCAGTAGCATAATTGAGCCAAAATTATATTGTAATGAATATTGTTATATAATCTGAATTTTTAGGCTTGCTACATCAATGACATTTTTCTGCTACATGTTTCCTTAAACTTACCATTTGATCAAGTGAGTTCCATATACCTCACCCTATTTTATTTCTAAAATGTTTTGGGCTACAATACATACATGTGTCGTTTGAAAAGTTATGCTATAAATTTATTGCTCTGCTGACTGCATGTTAAAATTTGGCTGGAATGTGAAAAATACTACAGATAGTATGCTAGAAATCATTTTGGTGCATGTGTTTCACCCCCATGGCATTTATGTTTTCTGGTTGATTACTAGACATTGCCTTGCCTGATAGTTTATGTAGCAGTAGCAGCAATATGACAGTATTGGCATAACGGGTACAACTCACCAACAACATTATTGATGTTGACGTATTTTATATAACCAGTTTGCAGGTAATCTATGTGTGACGCCCACTCCTAGACTTGGCACCAGGAGGGGTCACGCGTCGGATTTACTCATGAACACGTGGCACAACAGAGATATGAAGCAGCGGAAAATTTAAAAACTTTATTTATATATAAGCCAAGTACCGAGTAAGTGAGATAATTTACAAATCTATCTATAATGTTACTAACTATAACCGCCATTATTTATCTACAACTAAGCCAGCACGTCCAACCGCTCCTCTAATAGCTTGCCTGATCAGTCTCTTATCACGAGGGCACCGCCCTTGCTTCCTAAACGTCTCACCTTCACCTGACATACATATATTTTTTGGAAAAGGTCAGCTTACGCTAGTGAGTTCTACATTTTAAAAACTTTACCTCGTTCGTGAGGTTAAAACCTTTGAACCTGCAAAATCTCTTTTTACAAACATTTATCAAGTATAACACATAACAAAGTCATACATAACATAACATCACAATCAAACACGTTTCTCTATAAAAACATCTACCTCGATAACCTTTATCTCCTATGACCTGAATTCCATATACCTCTATACCATCTAGTTTCTGAATACTGCTCAGGTGAGCTTCATCCGTAAACTGACCGGAAGCCCCCCACCTCAGTACCAACAATCTGTTCTATTTCCGTCTACCTTCATTCCTTCTAGTTTCAAATACTGCTGAGATAACTTCATCCGTAAACTGACCGGAAGCCCCCAACCTCAATACCGACAACTGTTTCTCGTAACCTTAACTCTTAAGACGTTCTAGTCTATCGAACATCTTCTTAACCACCACAGTACTACTACCCGCCCCTAGTTAAATTTCCAGATGACTTAGATGTGCTAATAAACATGATAATGCATTCATGTACTGCAACAAATCAACATCCCCCAATTTACCGTTGGTGTATGTATACAGGATGTACCAGCGGCGTATCCTCCACACTTTCGATATACCGGGTAACTTATATTACTATGTATATATATAGGATGTACCAGCGGCGTATCCACCACATATTAATACAGCAAATGCATCATCATGTTCTCATATAATCATACATACTCACTTGTGCGTTTATTAACAAACCCTTATCATTTGGATACCTAATTTCAAAGCAAATATAGCACATAATCTCACTAATTATTTCATATACTAACACGTGTAATCATTCATAAACATCTTCATAACATAACACGTATCACTTCAAACAGTTCATCGATCTATCATTTAAGATAAGCAGACTTTCATATACAGTTCATCAATTTATCAGTTAAGATAATCAAACTTTCAGATAAAAGCATTTCAAATACTTTTCAAGTAAACAGTTTAACATTGTATGTATATCAGCCCAAAAACATTAAAACATTTAAAAGTGGGCTCGCAGAAACTCACCTTATCTCTTTACTCGTTATACTCGGACAGAACCTCTGATATGATCCTCGGTTAACCTAATTCGCGTATCGTATGGCATTAACGCAAGGTTTAAACACTATAAACACTTCCTATGTTTATTTCTATATTTTATTATCTTAATAATATCTAATTATTAAGATTAACCTTTTTATAGGTCAAAATGACCAAAATGCCCTTATAGGCATAATATATCTTTTTATTGATAATACGAAGACGCGTATTCCTATAAGTAAACGCACACTCCGGGATCGACCTAGTGAGGTATGCCAGGTCCCAGTTGGGATTTATGCGACACCCCCGCTTTGCCACAAACCCCAGTGTACAGGCGCTTACCCTTCTGGTCCGCACGAACTTCTAATATCCGATTAACTCGGTATTTTCAATACTCTATTATTTATCCACTCTAAACTCGTATATAATTTATATATATATATATATATATATATACATATATACATATATATATATATATATGTAAACATGCTACCATACCAAAATTCAAGTCCCCATACCCTCCGGATTATTTTATATTAAATCATCATAATTCAAAACCCTAATTTCACGTATTTCTCGTTTCCTTATCAAAACTCATTTTCTTTTCAAACCAACTTAGGGTATTATCCATTATAACATTTTATAATATACTGTAAAATATCAAAGCTTATGTTCAACACCGTTTACTCAATTTGTGCAGAACAACGTTACGAAAACCCTAATTTTGACCCATTTACAAAATCTATTACCAAACCTTTTCCAAATGTGAAATAAACTTACGGATTTCTTAAAACACATTATTTTAGGAATACCTACAAAAATTCAGACCCTAATTCCCACCCGATCATCCAATTTTAGCAAAACAAGCTCAAGAACCCTAATTTTAACATAATTTTAGAAACCATACTTAGACATAATATTATCAAAAACATGAAAGAGGTTATTGTTAAGCATACCAAATAAAGGGGTGACTGCAGAGTTTCAGCTCCGGAAGTCCTCACGCGTTGTTCGCGTGCTGCTCCAACGAAGTTTCTGGTTCGTGTATGAGGGTTTTCAGGGTGTGAATCTTCAGTTAATTGGTACGAGTTGATTTAGGTCCGAATTGAGCCACCTATTTATACTAGTTAGGTGCGCTCCTAAGGTCCTAGACACGTACTTATGGTGATTCACGACCAAGCTAATCTGACGCGTAGATGGGCCAAGTCGTGCTGCTCCAAGATTGAATATCGTGGCTGATTTGCGACCTGGACCATGATTCTGTTGCTGATGCACGTGCTTCGCGGATCAGCGACGTGTGGAGGAGGCAGTGGCATTCGCGATACCGCGAGCCACACTTTTCCGGCCAGACTTGTTGAGTATGCATTTCTAGTCCTTGTGGTTTGGTTTAATGCATTTCTAGCCCCTAAACTTCTATCATTTCTATCATTTTATGTACTAAAACCTTATAGGACATATTTGTAACATTTTCTAAGGTTTCTAATGCTCGGGACATCGTACGATGATATATATATATATATATATATATATATATACATATATATATTATTTGCTAATTTACGTTTTAGCCCCTGAAACTTTACAATACTTAACATTTCATGTCACGAATCATATTAGGATATATTTTTACTAATTTATAAGCCTCGGGATACTTATAATAAATATAAACACGTATAATACTCGCATACGTTTATATCTTTACATAAATTACACTTTTAGCCCTTTTACTTTTCCGTTAACTATTAACGCACGTATTTACACGTATATAACCATCAAATGATTCATGTATCATCATGATATTCATATAAACACATATTCATCTCATATTTTTTTCTTTACGTTTAAGACATTCGTTTATGCATGTTTCATCACGTTGGCCATCAAACACATATTTCTAACACATGCAACCTATCTAATGTATAGTCTTACCATATTCATCAATCAAACTCACGTATTCATAATCTGAACATGTATTTACTATATATATTTATATATATGAAATCTTGAGGTGTTACACTATCAAATACAAACAGGTAGGTGAATAGATAGTGAACTTGATCACTAAGCTAACTTCTACTAATTGAAGTAGCAGTCTAGAATAAACTTCCACTTTATGGGCCCATAGTAATGTATTGAATTACTAGTGTGAAACTTATAAAATGTATTTATGAATCTATTCAGGTTGTTGGTGTTATATTAATGGTTAAGTATTTTTTTTGTATATTTTTCTCTCATGTATCTGATACTGACAGCCTGTCCCCACACCTCCCCCGAACCTGGCAGGGTGCGGCGGGGTGTGTGACATGTTGGTATCAGAGCCACAGGTTCCAGCAAATTATGTGTTCTTAGAGCCCCTTAGCTTGAACCTAACTCAGATCGTAAGAATAAAGAGATCGAATAAGGATTATGGAAGTGGAAAATATATCTGTTAGGCAGTTATGGAGGGTTTGTGTAAGGTCGATAGTAGTTTCAGCCTTGCAAACTGTCATTCCTATCCACAGTTACACTAAGACTCGATGAAACCTAACAGACACATGTGAACCTTAAGTCTTCTAAATTTAAGCTTGCAACCCCAAGAGTTAGAGTATAAGTTGAAGAAATTATGTGTATATATGTATAAATATTATATACTAAATGTATGTGTATAAAATAATGAACACGTACGAAATCAAGATGTTCAGACGCGAAAGATCGTCCTCCGAATCGGGAAGCCAAGAAAGCAAGAATGAAAGGTCCAGCAAGGGAAAGAAAGTTAACGAGGGACCGAGCTGTCACACCCCCAAATAACCACTAACGGAATTTATACCGTTAAGGGGTGCGAGCAAACCAGGACCACAACCATTAGTTACAAATACTAAACGAATCAGAGTAAAGTCCGACACATTCATTTCAAACAGTTTCAAAAATTACGCAGCGGA
>JBCNJP010000010.1:86999364-87054096 GCA_039602395.1 Deinandra increscens subsp. villosa | reverse complement strand
TAGCTCCTTCTGCATTTGCTCTCTTTCTTCGGTTAATGCCTTGACGGTGTCAACGAGGGCAGCATTTTCTTTGAAGGAGTAAAACGCAAATGTTAAAGGTGATAAAGGACTATGCAAGTGCAAATGAAAAATTATGAAAATAAAGAAATATAAGAGATACCTTTGTTAACAGCTTCAACTACTGAATCACATTGAGAGGTGATCTCCAACATTTTGATGGCTTGTTCATCAAATATCTTCTTTTGATCCAAAAATTGGCTTTTGAAAGCCACCGCATCATCCTGCGCCTGTTTGAGATCTCTCTTCATTTCCTGCTCAAGTGACACCAGCTTCCGGTTCTTGGTTGTGAGGAGTTCAACCTTTGCATGAAGGTCGTTAATCTTCACTTGATCACTTATAGAACCAAAAGAGGCCTTATGCGCCAACAGCTTCTTGGTTAACTCTTCAACCCTTGCCTCAGCAATGATCCATCGACCATACACATCCGCCACCAAGCTCTGTTGCTTTGATTGTGCAAGCATGAGTTCATTTGAAAAAGCTTCATTAGGAATTTGTTGAAGGCAGAAAATGTCAGTAGGAGTGTTTCCAAGTAGAGTGATCTTTTTTGCGATTGAACTTTCGGTGCAAGTATCACCATTCTTGATCTCCCATTGAGGGACAAAGACAGCATTTACATCAACAGATTCCAAACCTCTACCAACATTGCTTCTGAGGGTAACCAGATCTATCTCCTTCTTCAACCATTCAGAGGTAGGAACAGCAAAGCTCGGAGCATCCTTCTGCGAAGAAGAGGATGCATGAGCTAAAGTGGCCAAAGTGATCAAAGATGAGGTACCTTTCTGCAAAATACTTACATCAGAAAAACCTGGTTCTTGTGACATATCAGGTGAGTTCAATAAATAATCATCAATATTAAAATCATCAGTAGGAGGAGGGGTTACCGCAACATCAATCTTTGACTGCACACCCTCTCCTAGCTGTTCATTTGCTCCAAGATTCTCCGTAGAATCGGAAGCGACCTTAGTAGTTTCAGAAGGGATTACCTTAGATTGATGAGGAGATGATTGCAAGTTCCAGCGAGGAGATTTCCTCTTGGACACAAGGGGCTCACCTGCTTCCTTAGCAACAGATGCTTTTGTGGACCTCTTTACTTTGCTTCCACCTTTAGGCGGTAGTGATGCTTTTGAAGAAGCATTAACATGACTCTCAACGATCTCTTTGTTTTTACTCTTGGGGGCATCTTCTCCACTACCTCCAGCATTACCTTTGACCGTTTTAGCGACATCAGCAACATCGCTACTCCCAGAATTGACCTCAGACACTTTCTCAAAAACTACAGCATCTGGCTGCACATCCACTTGCGACTTAACTTGATCATTTGCCTCTTCAGGACGAAAATCCAAGAAAGAACTGGCCGTTTGCCGAATAAATGGCATAGACCCCTCATCCATCAGTTCAGCCCCAAGGTCAACATCATCAAAACTTTTCAGCTGCATGGCTTCGAAAAGATCCATCTCTGTAAAATAAATAAGAATTTATCAAATATTATTGAGACATTTTAAGGGTGTGATCGCAAGTGTTGAAAGGGTAATTCCTTACCCTTCCCTTGATTTGTCAGAATCGGCCAAAGTTCAGGGGTAAACCAAGCCCTACTCATTCTACTAAAAAGCAGAATGGCTTCCGGAAGTTCCCGGATAGGGCTTGCACATGACACAAGCTTATCAAAAGACTCTTGACTATAATCACCATCATTTGGGTTTGGATCGTGAACCACATCTTCCACATCCCTCCACTCCATTTGAAGAGGAATGCATCGATCATCGATGTAGAAAAATTTAGATTTCCAGGAACGAGGATTGGGTGGAAGATGGGTGCTAATTCTTTTAACTGCCCTCCTACGCTCGAACGTATACCAATCGCCAGCCATGGTGATTCTATAAAAAGCCCTAAAAAGATTGACACTTGGAGACACATTAACAGCCCTACAAGTGGCTTCGAAATGACTTAAACGCGAAAACCCTTGGATATGCATTTGAGAAACATGGATCTTGAAAAACATCAGAACTCTCATAAGAAATTTAGTAAACGGAAGACGATAATTCCCGAGTTTGAACATATCGACATAAATCCCAATTTTACCGTCAGGGAAAGGGGAAATGGGAGTTTTCGGCAATGGAAGAGTTGGATTCAATGACAGAGGGATATTGTACCGCTCAATAACTTCATCCAAGTCGCGAGGCGACATGGTTGAAAACGAGATATGCATATTATGCTTACTCGAATCGTCGTCGACCTTAACTGACGGCGACGCCATGAAAATGCAATAAAAAAGCACGAAAGAAATCGACTGACCTTTCAAAAGGAAAAAGCTTGAAGAAAAATTAGGGCTTGAAGAACAAAGAGAGCGACGGCAGTGAAGAAATGTAGAGAATAAAAAATGAAAGAAGGATTATATATGGGGCAAAAAATCTCGGATACGAATAACCGTTTGAATTTAAAAATTCAAAAATGAAAAACTGAAAACTGTCCCGTCATTTAATCCTCGGTTGACACGTGTATTGACGGGTACCAAAAGTACTTGAGTACAGATCAACATGCAACACGCGCCTGACAAGTCAGTTAGAATTTTACATTTGCAGAAGCGCCTCCTTGTAATAACACGTTAATTTCCTTGTAAGGATGTGACGATTACATTTGCAGGAGCATTCTGCTTTAAAGACAAATAAAGTCTCTTGATCTATTAAAGAGCTGGCTTCACTAGCATTCCCTATGACGATCTTTGTACCTTAGTCCTTAGTCGTTTCTACAAAACAACATAAGGACTAGGGGGACTTGATGACCAGATCTATGAAATTGTAGAACATTGGAAAATTTCTGATCTTTGAAATTTGGGATCTGTACAAAAGAGAAATGTGCATTACACTCTTTTTTCCTTAGTTTCGGTTTTTTCCCACAGGGTTTTTCCGAACAAGGTTTTTAATGAGGTAACAAATCAAAAACACATGCGAACTTAATAAGGATGATCGATTAAGGTTCCCAAATCTCAGCGGAAATACGAGACACTTTTTAACTTCTAGTCCAATAATTATTGCTCGAATAATCAATGGACTAGGGGGACTTGATGAGGATAGGTCAAGACCGGACATGCAAGTGTCCTGGCATCTACACTTCTGATGGTAAAGAGCCCGAGAGCAAGTGTCACACAGAGGATGAGCTGGAAGTGATGCAGTTGCAGATGAACAAGATGCAAGTGCATCCAACCAACTCATGAAGATGCGACTTCAGAAGCTCTATAAATAGTTCTTTCATTCATTTGCAATGTAACTTCTGATTCCAGAAAACACACATTTACTGTGTGTTTTCCTTGTTTGTACCCCAAATATTGAGATATTAGTAAATCCATTGATTCATCGATTATTCTTCTTAGATTAGCTTGTTCCTAGTTGAATTATAATCTCTCATTTACATACGGTGGGATTTTGTGGTTCATCACACGACACTATTGTAATCCAAAAGCTAAGTTACATCAATGTCTAGGTTTTAATACAGAAGCTACAACTAAGGGAACAAAACCTTTGAAAATTATGCAATAGATAGAATTACAAAATATATTAATATCCTACGTAATTAATTCCTTCTAATTGGATGACAAACAATATTACTGATAGGTCTCCATAAGTCAACTTTATTATCAATGCATTTAAGTTATTTTATTACAAAATAGTAATGAGTGGTTATGGAGGGAATTTTAATGTGAGAATGAATCTTGTGTTGAGATATGTCAACAATTATAATTCTTTATTAGAAAATGAAGATGAAGATTCTTGTACATTTGATTAGTGACGGTTGAAATTGATACTTGAAAGTTGAGTTTGATAATTGAATGCTTGAACTTGATACAATTTAGTACATGAAATTGGTACTAGATACATGATTTTAGAGAAGTCGAATCAGATTTACTAAACTTATTTTAAATACTTTTACATTTGAGTATAGTTACTTTGTTTTTTTATCCTTCTGGTTTTGTTCAATTGTTATACCCAAAGATTATCACTACAACAAAGTTTTCAATTCTTCACATTTTTTTCTTCACATTTTGTGAAAGCGTGAACTTTTTTGTCATAAAGTTCACAATAAAAAACGTTTAAAATTTATTCACACTTATAAGTGTTTAATATGTGAAAAGTTACTAAAAAGCTCACACTTTTAAATGTAAACAAAAATGTTCAAATTTCGAAAAGCGAAATAGATATTATAAAAGTAGTTCACACTTACATATGTGAAGAAACATAAAATTTTTATCACATACTTAATTGTGAAAAATAAATAACTTTTTATCACATTTTTAAGTGTGAGAAGAAAAACTAACACTTTCACATACTTAATCAAAAGTGTGAAAAATAAATGTTCACATCTACGAAGTGTGAACTTTTCATAAACCAAAGCCAGACTTACTAATCGGACTGAATTGGCTTTCTAGTATATTCTTAGCCCAATAATGAAAATGTGAAAAATGTACGTACTCTATCAATAAACCCTTTCCCAAGCCCCTGCTATCATTTCATAAACCAAAACCACACTAGTCGGCGGCGACAACAGCGACGGTAATCGGCCGATCACTCCAAACCTTCATAGCTCATCATCTTCCTACCTCATGTTTTCCAACTGTCTCTTCTCCTCTTCTTCATCCTCCATAGCTAGAGCTCCGCCTCTACCGGGATTCTCACGACCTCTCCGTTCGACGGTATCTCTTTCACACTCTCTCCGCGTGTTCGCGCCAGGAGCAGCTCGCCTGAACCTTATCCGCTGCCGCGTGAACAGATCTGGAGGCGCGTACTCGTTGCTTTACTCTGGTTCGAACTTCAGCGATCGGTCGCCGACGGAGATGGCGCTCGTTGTTCCCTGGATGGATAAGCCTGGAGGCGAAGGCGCTAATAAGCAGCAGATGATTGATTGCTATGTTGAAACCCTAGCTAAAGTTCTAGGAAGGTACGGATAAAACCCTAACTTTTTCGATTTTTAATCTGAGATCAAATGCCTATTTCCAAGTATTGTTCAGTGATTCTCACTCGCTTTAGCTAATTATACCACTAATTTGCAATAAATTTCAAACACAAACGTTATTAGTTCTCATCTCGATTTAAACAAGCGGTCATAGCCTGAAATCACACTGTTTAATATCATTTAACTGTTAGGATCTAAGAAGAACATTCGGTATTTGAAATTGCTTCTTATGCCTACAAAATTATGTATAATCTGCAATAAACAGATTGCTAAAGTTATTATTCTAGTTATCTAATTGTATCAATATTGCTAGTGAGGAGGAAGCAAAGAAAAAGATATATAATGTTTCTTGTGAGAGGTACTTTGGATTTGGGTGTGAAATTGATGAAGAGACATCAAATAAGTTAGAAGGTTTGTTTGCTTCCTATCCTGAGTTTGATTGGTTGATTTGTGTAAAATTGGTAATCACAAACCCTAGCCATCTCTTACAGGGCTGCCTGGTGTGCTGTTAGTTCTACCAGATTCATATGTGGATGCTGAAAACAAAGATTATGGAGGTATGGTGACTGTGTGATTAACATTTACAAGATTATACTTCTATTTATGCATTGTTCTAATTTTGGTTATATATATGGATACTACTATACTACTGAAAACTGATTTGAAATGAATACATGAATCAATTTAATTGGAATGCTCGTTTTGCGTTGATTTTTTAAAATTGATTTGATCTGAACTGAAGGTGAATCGGATTCTGTTGTTTGTGATTAGTTAATTTGTGTGTTTGCTACAAATCAGAAGGTTTGATCATCAGCAAATAGTTTTCAAAATTTGAGTACATCATTTAAGTGGGTAAGTCATTCTAACCCAAAAATCTCATTTGACTTCATTGGTAAGCCTGTAATACTGAAGTTTTGAGAAAATCCTACAGGAGAAATCTTTAACATTAAACCCGCTTGGGTAATACTGAAGGTTCCAGGTTTGATTATTATTGGCACAAATTATGGTGTGTAAAGGTGCTTTAAGAGAAAAATGGGTCATAACAGATCTACTGTATTAATTGAAAACTTGGTTTGAAGTCAACTTAATGAGGTTTCTAAAGATTTTCCTTCTAATCGATGACTTTTGTTTTGTGCTTTCAGATTGGTCCCTCCAATCCAACATTTTTAAAGTCAACAGACAAGAGTACATGGGCAGCAAAGGACGTTATTAATTATGTTTTATCCGACAAGTCGGCCTTGGTAACTTAATCATATTATGAAACATATCATGGAGTCATACCCTGTTGACTTTTAGTCAAGGATTTTGAGATAGTTAATGATTTCTTGACAATCATGTTTTAATTTTGTACTGAGAGTTGCATCAAGACAACGCTTGGCTGAAAGTTCTCTTGACACTCACACTTCAGAAGTGAGTTCCCAAAATTTTCAATTATAACTAAGTTAGAAGAGGTGGCAGCACGTGCTGGTTGGGTAACGGGTCAGAGAGATTGGTTGACCCGCTAAACTTTATTTTCTTTTTAAAACTTCTTAAAAACTAGTATATTAAAAGACAAATTTTCAAATTTCTTATTATTATTAAAAATTAATAGTTCATAGCATTAAAGGTTTTGAGGTAATGGTGATGTAATGGTTAAATGTCAAAAGCATTGTTATAAGCAATTATAATTTTATTTGACATTATAAATTTCGTAGTCATATTGTGTTAAACGAGTCATATCAGTCTGCCCGAGCCACTATCATGTGTTTTGTCTCTCATATACCAACTGAAAGAAAATCCCAATAAATCGACTTTGGTCCATTTGAGCCAAAATTGCTTGCTCTACAACGTAGTTTTGAAGTTAAAGTGCTATGATATTTGTTTCCATGTCTCTACCTGCTCACTTTGGGCTCTTCTTTTTGTCTCATTTTCAAATGAGCGCTAAAAAGACAAGTCCTTGATCGAGACCGGCTTGTATTGTTATATAAACATTCTTCTCGAAGTTTAGTTTAGTTTAGTTTTGTTTAGATCAGGAGAAAACTAATTGATCAACCGGTCACTTCAGGTGGTATTGTGTAGTTTTAATACAACTTTAAGATTTTATTATCTACCATAACTTATTATAAGCTGATGCATTTTTAAGTCATAGGTAACGTTACTTTAATGAAGTTCACAGGTATATAATCTAGTTATAACACTATGTTCACACTTGAAAATGTGAACATATTTTTGTAATTTTTTCACACTTGAAGGTGTGCACATATTTTTATATTTTTTTACATTTGAAAGTGTGAACATTTTTACAATATGTTCACACTTGGAAGTGTGAAGAATTATAACAATATGTTCACACTTTCAAGTGTGAAAAATTATATAAATATGTTCACACCTTCAAGTGTGAAAAATCTAAACAATATGTTTACACTTTCAAGTGTGAAAAATTACAACAATATGTTCACACTTTCAAGTGTGAAGACTTGATATCATTTTATAACACCAACTTTTTTCACACCCAATTCAAGTGTGAACAATATTATTTTACATATTTTTAAATGTGAATAACTGAACTAAAAAACTAATTGATTTACTTGTTGTAGTGTATGTGTCTGAAAAGAGTAAGTTTTTTTTTTATTTCTTATTATTGTTGTTGTTATACGTAAGAGAACAAAAGGCCACCAACTTTTGTTCACTATTTCACTTGTTCCATCGTGGTTTACTGAGGGTGTGGTTATTATGAGAAGCTTAATTTGGATAAGAATGATAAGAAGGTTTCATATCCACTAGATCTTTAATTAAATGGATATCCAAGGCTTAAAGTTTTCGTGGGTAAATTAGAGAGAAAACTAAAAAAAAAAAAAAAAAAGATGTGACTTTTTTTTTATCAAATTCCTCAATTTTTTAAACCTTCATAACTCTTAAATACAACATTATTTTTTTAAAAAGTTACACCATAAAAACGAGCGTCTTTTTATTTTTAAAACGCGTACAGTGTTGTTATATATAAAATTAATTTTTTTTACTCTTTCGATTGCATCAAAATGTTCAGATCATTGTGTCACTGTGTCAAAATATTCAAATCATTGTGTCATAATGTGTCAATAATGTTCAGATCATTGTGTCATATTCTGTCAACATGTTTAGATCATTGTGTCACATGGTGTCAAAAACCGAAAGAGTTTTTTTTTATTTTATATATAGCAACAGTATATACTTTTAACACAGTGATCTGAACATTGTGTCAAAAATTAAAAGAGTAATTTAATTTTTTATTTTTTATATAGCAACACTATACGCGTTTTAAAGATAAAAAACGCTCGTTTTTATAGTGTAACTTAAAAAAAATATCGTATGTGAAAATTATTATTGTTTAAAAAAATGAAGGAAGTATATAAAAAGTCAACAAAAGTGGCTAAGACGAATACCCCTACTTTATTTTTTATTAGATCAAGATTCGATAACTGAAATTCTTTCTTATCTTTATTACACAAAACAAACTTCTCATTTCAAATGATGAAATAGATAATTTTAACATATTTTTATTTATTAGAAAGGTGCTTTTAAATAGGCTACGTGATGTGATCGGCCCAACCAGCCCAACACAAACCTAATAGCCCAACTGGAAAGTCCCAGAGGAAGTTGGTGAAGCCTAGTAGATTTCCAAGATTGAACCATTCAGATTTGCTCCTTAGTTATAGCTAGCTTGATTGCACTCTTCCATGATTTTCACCGTTGCTTAATTCTAGGAACAATAGTTTAGTTCGGTTGTTATTTACTTCTATAAATAATTTTGTTTATGGAATGAAACGTAGAGAAGAAAACTCCTCCAATTCGAGTTCTTGTTTAGTGCATTTAATTTCTTGTTTATACTTCCGTTTCATATTTCATATTTCGTTTAGTAGTTTCTGAGTTTTCTCTATAAACCTATCATTAAGTTATTGATTTTTATGGTATATGAGAGAATTGCTAATCCTTCGATTTTAATATAAAGAAATTGATACTTATGTCATAAACTTGTTATTAGGATGACACAAAATTAGGTGGTGTTTGGTTTTTATTTTATACAATAATTTTGATATTTTGATAGGAACTTTAGTGGTAAAAATGTAACCATGTGTGAAACTATAACGCGCAGGTTAATAAAAATAAAATACCTTAAAAAGTGACCACTTGAATATATTTCTGTTTGACAAAGATAAAAAGAAAATAAAAAAGATGAATAGCACTCTGAGAAAAAAAAAATTCAAAAAAAATTACTTATAAAATGATAACAAATAGCTAATAGTCTTTTAAACTCAGTTAACTAAATAAGCAATGTTTTAAAAACCGGTTTGTTAGTTGAACTGGAAAACGTTCCGGAAGCGGTTGAACCGGTTGAACCAGCCGGTTCAACCGGCGGACCCAGAAATAAAGTTGAGGGGTAGCGTTCAAAATTTTTTTAAACCATAATTCTTAATGTTCAATTTTTTTAACCATAATTCATACAATGTAAACAGTGACGAACCCCTGGAATAGTTTTTATGGGGGTCGGAAATTTTTGGGACCCGTCGTCCACCGTTAGATACAAAATCTTTTTAGACAACTTCAGGTCGGCTCAAGTCACGTTACATGATAAAAGAACCTAGTGGCAAACCCAAGAAACTTTTTCTAGGCGGTTGAAAATTTTTGGAGTCTATTGTCTATAGCTATATATTAAAACTTATAGAAACCGTTTGAGTCAGGTTGGGTCACATAACCATGTAATTACAATTTATACATAAGACTCTCTTGACCAAGTCTAAACACACAGATTAATCACCAATGAACCATTTAAAATCAAATACTAATTTTATTAAAATGTTCTTATTAGAAGTACTCTTTTTAGCTATTCGAGTTTATAGCCATATACCCGAGAGATGCCTAACTTTACCAAAACGGCTAGATAAATATCAACTATCTATACTTTTATACCTTACTTCCCACTACTCTACTTAATCCCTCGTCTACCAGACCACCATACATAACCTCAAACCCTCATAACTTTGACCCGTTGACAACAACTCTACACCTGGACGAGCCGGACAGCCGAACGAAGCTCGGGCCTCCGGCGTTGGCAGAAATCGACTGCGATTTGGCGACTAGCGAAGAGGCAGGGAGGCGGGGAACAAACGAAAACGCGCATTTCTGGAGAAGTTCCAGCCTGAGTCCCTTTTCTTTATTTAAAAAAAATCATAATCACCCCTACACTTACAACTTCTATTTATTTATGTATAACTTGTTAGTTGTTCAGTTTTAATTAATTAACGGGTTTTCATCATATTTTCAGGTCCGGATTTAAATAAAAACAAAAAAAAGTTGATGGTTAGTGTAAAATATTTTCAGGGGTAGCGAAAAAATCTTTTCAGGGGTAACGAAATACCGAAAACGTAAAAAAGAGTAAAAAAATTACACATCACGATACAAGTTCAGTGGTAGCGGGCGCTACCCCTGCCTAAAGCATAAGTCCGCCACTGCCGGTCACTTTCTAAATCTTGGGTTTAGCCATGGCCTTGTACAACCTACACTTTTGTTCTATAAACATACATTCCAACCTCATAAAACCATTTTTCACTATTTATTGCACTATTTATTTGGAAGTTCTATTAAACCATACGAAATTTTCAAAGTACAAGTCGGAAATAAGCAATCAAAATTACGAACAATACCAAAGTACATGAAACCATATGAATATCGAAATAAGAAGGTACAAATCCAACACAAACAAAAGCATAAGCACCATCATGGAGACATAGAAGTGTTGTATTCGTCAAGTGCGCGATCGCTTAATGGTTGAAATTCACTATCATCTTTTTCTCCATCCTCATCAACAAGAGTACAATCACCATCATTGTCTACAATACCAAATAAGAAGTAATAATGTAGTGCAATGACTATAAAAATTATATACTACATTAGAGTCACTTATTAACATATATTAGAGTCAAACCTTACGTTTGAGTAGCCGTTTGGGTTTCATCGAGCATGTCTTCTATATCATCAACATTGAGTTCCCCTTCGGGCTCTTCTTCAACCACCCAAAAATCCGCATCTTCAATGCACTCGTAATCAATCGGATCATATGACATTTTAGATCTTAGGTGTCTAAAGCAAGTGAAATACATATAGTATTTAGTTACTCGTATTATTATGTTAAAAAAGAAAGTATATATATATATATATATATATATATATATATATATATATATGTGTGTGTGTGTGTGAAAGTTCAAATACAAAAGAACATTTGCATGTGAAGTGTAGGACGTAATTTGAGCATTTGTACAATAACTTTCCCCTTAGGGCAATTTACGTGCGAAGCGTGCGAAGGGGTAAATTTGTCCACGCGCGTTTGATGATAATCACGCAAATTATATTGATAATCACGCAAGTTATATTCAATAATCACGCAAGCTATATTTCATAATCAAGCAAGTTATATTGCATAATCACGCGAGTTATATTTCATAATCACACAAGTTATACGAGAGCATATAAATGAACTTGAAAAAAAAGTTTTTTTTCTTTAAAAAAAGTATAGCAATACTATATACTCGAATTAAAGAGAATAAAATGCCCGATTTTATGGTGAAACTTTAAAAAAAAATTAATGTCGTATAAAAAAATTATGGACGTTTAAAAAAACTGGGGGAACTTGAAAAAAGTCAACAATTGTAGGCTCTACCAATTCTATCCCTCCAGATTCTTCTCATGCTTATTTTCCTTCTTATTATTTGGATTAGATATACTAGATCTGGACCATTCATCTTCCAAATCAATTGCTCAAATTACTTCCTACACTTCGCACGCAAATGTTCTTTTGTATATATATATATATATATATATATATATATATATATATATATCTTACCTATTCTGCAAACACAAGTTATAATGAACAACTACAAGATCAATTAGTCTTTGATGCTCCAACCTATTTCTCCCTTTGGTGTGGATCCTTTCAAACACACTCCAATTACGTTCATAGCCCAAGGAAGATGCGGTTTGACTTAATATTCGAACAACAAGCCTTTATAACAATGGATATTCTCTACCAAATAATCTCCACCATTCAGGTAAAAAATAAACAATTAGAGAGTTTGTAACATAATATAATATTCAACATTAACATATAATACAAAATCTTACCGGGTTAAGTAGCATTACGAGAAGCCACCGCACTACTCCTACCAAAAGTACCATGAGCATCACGAAACTTGCCTAAAACCTTTGTGATTTCCTAAACATCAAAGCCGGAAAAGTTCTTCTAGGCCACATCAAGAACACCACGAAACACATTATCCTCTTTACAAAAACTATTTGGATCATACTGAAACATATGTCGCTCGATGAATACTAGCACTCAACATATTTTCCCAACGACGATCACGTATATCCGTATATGGCTTGTATAACGCTTTCTTTCCTTTAAATAATGCCTCAATCCCTTTCCTCGCCCGATACATTCCATCATAAGCATACCCCATAGAAGGTTTCTCATCCATATCACATAAACGCAAAAGTCTTAACAAAGGGGTCATAACTTTCACGGTGATCAAACAATTATTCCAGAATTCCTCTTTCAACACAATCAACTTACAATCATATGCATTTCTCACTTTCAAGATCTTTTTAAACTCATTAGAAACACCATAGCTTGCAAATCATCTTTGTGATCAACCGAACTCTTTAATGCAATGAAAGATGTACCAAAACAAGTGCTACCTAGCCTAATTATATATGTCCATCTGGGTCTTTGTCTTAACCAATTCAAAGGCCACTTATGATTATAAATAAAAATGGTAACCCTAGATGCAAGGGTGATCAAAGTTTTCACATTTCTAATTCAGGAAACATCCTTCATGACAAGATTGAGACAATGTGTTGCACAAGAGGACCAAGTCATAGAAGGGTATCTATCACATAACATTTCACCAGCATGTTTGTAGTTAGCAACATTATCCGTTATGATTTGAACTACATTTTTTGGCCCAACCATTTTAACAATTTCAGCAAACAAGTTACACAAGTTAGAAGAATTGCTCTCTATATCAGAAGCATCAATAGATTTAATGAATGAAATCCCTTTCTCACAGTAAACCATAATCAGATGGCGTTGCCTAATGTCCCTCCACCCGTCACTCATAATTGTGCACCCACTTTCAATCCAATCACTTTAAAACGAATCTATTAAACATGAAACCTGAGTTTTTGCATCTTTCAACAAATTGACCCTCAAAGCATGATAATTAGGGGCTTTGTAACCATAAACAATGGTAGCAATTTTATCTACTGCAACTTGAAAATAAGGAGAGTTGCATGCATTCATCGGTATACATGAATCATAGAACCACATTGCAAGGGCCAAGTCAACGTCAATGGTAGCAATTTTATCTACTGCAATTTGAAAATAAGGAGAGTTGCAGGCATTCATCGGTATACATGAATCATAGAACCACATTGCAAGGGCCAAGTCAACGTCATGCAATCTTTCCTTAGTTTGCATAGCTTTTTTAATAGAGGGTTGAGTAGAATCGTTTGTACCTTTTGTAAAGAAAGGATGCATGGTTGATGTGGCTGGTTTTTTCCCCTTTCTTGCTTGGTTCTTTCTTTGTGTTTCATCATCTTCTTCATCTTCATCCAATATATCTTCAACCTCACTACTCTGTCTTTTTGACTTTCATCCTTGTTCTTTAATAATACCTTGCATAGTAAATTTGACATCCGCCGGTACCTTTTTACAAGGTCCTACATCACCTTTAATGTGTGCAAGATGTTTTTCATTCTATGTATACCACCACGCATAATTTTATCACACAAACGACATATGTAAACTACTTTCCCATTCTCATCTTTATGTGAATCTACATAGTCCCAAGCTTTATCCATCTTGTTCTTACACTTGACTGAACTGTAGAATGAAATTGAGATTGATTCTACAAAGAAAAACAATGATGACGGATTAAAGAAACATATACAAAATTGTCATCAAAACCAATCTCTTCTAAACTGTTGAATACAACCAAACTCTTGTAGATTTACAAAATAAATACAACCAAACACTTTATATATTTTGTATATAGTTGATTTATAGATTCTTATTTGTAATTTAAACAATCAGAAAACCACGAGTAGTATAAGTTACTTTCCATCTTCAAGTGTATATAAGTATATTGCCCAAAATTTATTAATCTGTGATTCAGATAATTATATTTTATTATTCATCATGCTACATATTAACCTTGGTTAATTAATAGCAAATAACACCAAAGTTCTAACACCCAACTCCCATGGTTCCATAAACATCCAGCAACACCCACCTAGTTGTACTTTCTCAAATATCAAACTACCTTCTTACAAATCTACCACATTTCTACCAAACATTGACCCTTAAGCTCAAACTCAAAGAACCAAAAACTAAACCAAGCATGCAACCAAATAGGAGAAAAGAAAAAGAGAATCATACCTAAGTCTCAGACATCTTGGAGGCGGCTGGCAGAGGTGGGAGGTGGAGGCGGAGGCGGGTGGCGGAGGTGGGTGGCGGAGGTCGGAGGAGGCGCACAAATTGGAAGAAGGGGAAAAGGGTCTAGACTGCTAGAGGCATTCGACTGCAAATTGGAAGAAGCAGAACTGAGAAAGTGATAGGGTTCGATGGTTTTCATTTGAGTTTATTAAAAAAAAATTAAGGCCCAAAACCGGCGGTTTCCTTAAATCGGTTGGACCACCAAAACCGCTCGGTTCGATCCAATCCGGTTATGTCCAAAGAACCAGGCATCATTAAACCGGTAAGGGGACCGGTTGGCGGTTGAACCGGCCGGTTCGAACCGGTTTTTAAAATATTGCAAATAAGTAATGAGATTGGGTATGGGTTGTTTGAAGAATTTGCTTCCTAATTTGTTTAAGGAGGAGAAGTGTTAGCAAATTCCCATTTAAGAATGCATTTTAAACATCCAGTTGACTGTTATCCCAGTGGTTAAACAGAGCAATGCTGAGAACCGTTCGAATAGTAGCTGGTTTGACCACTAGGTTGAAAGTTTCCTCACAGTCAACCCCCACATGTTGAGATTTGCCATCACACACCAAACACGCTTTGTAGCGCTTAAGAGAACTGCCAAATTTAGTTTTGTGTTTAAATAGCCAAATACACCTGATATTATTCATATGTGGGTGTTTAGGTACTAATCTCATGTAGTATTTTTAATAAGAGATAGTAAATTCATCATGCATGGCACGAACCAAGTAGGTTTGGCTAAGGCTTTGGAAGGGTTTTTAGGCAATGGTTCAAAAGAGGTTGAGGTGTGGAGGTTGAAGGGGATTTGGGGTTTTGAAATACCCGTCATGCTACGGGTGGTCATAGACTGGGTAGGGTGGGGTGGAGGAGTTAGTGGTGGTGGTGTGGGACACGGGACAGGTGTGGTGGGTGAACTGGTACGGGTAGAGGTAGTAGCGACGAGAGTGAAGTCTGTAGGTAGGGAATTGGGCTAGGACGAGGATGGGGAATGGACTTGGTGTTGGGATTCTATGTATGATTTCAAAATTTTAGAGTCGTGACTTGAACATAAGTCACGTGGCGGAAGCGTGTACACAAGGTCAATTCATAATTGATCCCACCAGTGATCCAAACAACCCTAATAAACATAAACAACTAGTCGTGATTAAACCTGCCACACCCTGTAAAATATGTGTCGGGCGTGAGTGAGATGGAATCACAGGCAAGGTTATACGAAACGACCTCTGGATGGTTAAACAACTAGAGCCATTTTAAGGAGCCGAAATATATTTCATTTCATATTTGCAGTGAAAATAACATAAATTAAGTTGTTTCATTGTTTACAAAACAAGGTTCAAAAGATTTAAAGACATGACACCATTAGGTGTTATGTAATGAAATCTCCAAAATGGCTAGTGTGACCATGACTCTAGAATGATACGAAGGGTTCGAATGATTTGCACAAAAAAAATCCATACAAGCAAGCGGGCCAGTCAAAATAAAGTTGGTGAGTTCACAGGTTTAAGTAAAATCAGAAATGTGATTGAAAACAAAGTTTGGCATAAGTTTATCACCCATTTGACAATTTGTTAAGATACTGTAAATTATTATTACCATGAACCTTGAATTTCGAAACTAACTGTTTTACCCACTTATGGTATTCTATCTAGGATTACCGCATGGCAAATATAACTATATGTACCCTCTTGACTATAATAACAGGAGTCAGGATTGGAGCGACCAATCAGGAAAGGGGCGTTAACCTAATAGATCTATTCACGAGTCATCGTTTCTTTTGAAATTAATCGGATTCAATTAAAAGTGGGGTTTTCAACATAACATGAATCAACATGAATAAGACAAGATGGACAAATAACTCATGTAATCAATAATGGCAACAAATTATCTACTTGTCGGGCATAATAAGAGTTATATGAATTCTGCACCAAAAGTTTTTAAATAGTTTAAAAGAGGGGTCGTGAGACTCACATGATGTAACAATCTTGAATTTTAAATTAATAAAATATAATGAGTTATCATTTAATTGTTTTGGTTATTTACCTATTTAATTCTTCCAAAAACATAAGTAGGTCATAAGTTTTTTCTAGATTTAATGTGCATTAAAAAACTTGATTTTTTATAAACGTTACACAACCTTTAACGTCTTCGTCACGATATAGATATATATATATATATATATATATATATATATATTTTAAAAACGTGTATGTAAGTTAAAATATAGATTACTTATTAATTTTATAAATAAAGCATTGTTTAACAAGTTTTAGATGGAGAATTATTAAAAAATATTCCGAGATTATATATATTTAGAGAATTTTAAAACTTGTGTTTTAAATAAAAATAAAAGGGTTTAAATGTTAAAATATATATAATTTAGCAAATTCTAGATTTATCTTTGATAGATTTTCTATGTTTTAAAGAAACTAATTTGTTAAAAGAAGATATTAACTAATGGGTTTCTTTTTTTACCACTAATATTGTTTAATTGAAAAAAAATAAAAAAAGTAAAAAAATAAAAAAAATCACAGCCCCGTTTTTCCGGCGAATTCGCCGCCGGCGACCGCCTTCTTCACCGGAAACCTCCCAAAACACCCGTAACCGACTAGAATTCAATCGAAATCAACTCTAAATGTTCGAAATCATTACTTCTATCATTTACCCAAGCCAAAATCGACGTTTAAACACGAGTTAATCATCATAAATCGCTAATAAATTCGGACTTTTAAAACCCGAATTAACTTGTTTACTTTGTGTTTGGGACTCTATAAATTGTTCCATGACATTCCTCGAGCATTTCCGCACACAAACCATCAGAAATATCATCAAATTCCTCCCTGGTTCGTGAATTCCGCCGCCGCCGCCGCGAGCTCCGACCGACCACCGTTTTCGTTTTCCGTCAACTTATTCGAGGTAATTTTTATACCATTTTGTTCGGAATTCATCATAGATCAAAAACCCAATGTAAATTTTCGCTTTCAGACCTGTTTAGACGTCCGATTTCATGGTTTTAGTTCTAGGGTTTTCGGGTAGAATAAATAGGGAAGAAGATGACATGGTTTTATAAGATAAAATTATTTTTGTCCGTTCTAAAACCAGAAAGCAGTGCAGCTCAACTGGTCAAGCGTGTGTCTAGCAACATCGAGGTCGCGGGTTCGAACCCGATAGACCTGTTTTTCTCGTTCTTTTTGCCAGTTCGTCATTTTCAACCAATGATATTATCATATCAAAACAATATGAATTTTTCAGAAAATTATAAATATATTTATAAAATGTTCTAAACCCCCATAAAATGCATAAATCATCATTTTTAAGTTTTTACAAATGTATAAAAACTTTACAAACTTTTTGGAACAAATACACACCTAATAAACCTAATTATTTTTAAAAAACACTCACTTAGTTAGTTAATTGTTTGGTCATAACTTATCTGTTTAATCTATTATTACTTAGTTGACAATTCACCTAATTATTTAGTTAACAAAATAATGATTTCGCCAATCTTTTGTTCGGTTACATATTTTTCATGTGTTCATTCAATTACTTAAATATTTACTCCATTATATATTAATTCATTAAGTTATTTCATTTATTTTGATATTTATTTACTTAGTTACTTATTCATTTATTTAATCATTTATTTACTTATTAATTTGATAATCTAGTCATTTATTTATTTAATTATTAATTCACTAAATTATTTTTATATAGTCACATAATTATTTAACCATCTAATACTTCGTAAACACAAACTATAACCGATTTTCAATCTATTAATTTATTTAAATATTTTTTAGCCAAAATTATGTATATAGTTATTTAAATAATTATTTTTAAACCTCATGTCGTCCTTTAAACACAAACGTGTTTATATATCAAAGACTTAATCAAGAAAATAAGGTTACCTTCCCCAGATCATCAAGTCCACCGAAACCCTAGATATCTAGAAACCCTATGATTCGTCCTCGTAACCCTAGGTTAACCAATTTTCATCATTCCTTTAGGAATTCCTCGAACTTGAAACATTCTCGTTAGGTCAAGCTAGCAATCAACTACTAAGGTGAGTTCATATCCCCCTTTATCTTAAATTTTCCAAACCGTTTTGGGGTGAAAAACACGCATAAACATTTACATTTATCATTACTTTATTTTCAAGTAAATCATATTATTTATCATGCTTATCGTCATGAATCATTGTGAAACTTTAATCATTCAAACATTCATATTTTTTATGCAAAGTCAAATACTGTTGAATACATTGACTTGTATGTATCTGTGTTATATCGTGTGAATATATACTTTGTCTATGCTTGATATTGTATGCTATTTGGGAAACATTATTCTTAAGGCTCCGGAGCATCAAACGTGAGGTTCCTTGCGAAGAACTGAACATGATGACGTTGAGGTTCTTGCGAGGGACTGCAACGTGGTCCCAACGCTGAGATTCCTGAGAGGAACTGAACAGTAATCGTAGAGGTTCCTCGAGAGGGGAATTGAACATGTGGACAAACATTCATACCGATTGTTGGTTTACGAACCTTCAATTAGGCGTACTGTTTATTTGATAAATATTTGTTATGTGACTAATGCGTGTGTGCAAAGACTCCTGCTTATTTGTCTACTTAACAGTATGACCTTGCAAAAATTTATCAAATGTTTTCTATAATTGTTTTCTTATAAACCTATGACTCACCAACTATGTAGATAGTTGACCCTTTTTGCGTGTTTTTTAGGTTATGGAAATCAAGCCAATTTATAGCTAGGAAGCTTATTGATCTAGTTAGGCTTTAGGGTCATTAATGTATTCGGCGTTGTAATAGATGTTTAAGTTTTGAATTATTAATAAAATATGGTATCCCTTTTATTTCCTCGTGCTTCTATACAATTTTCGTGACATCTCGATGTTTCTGCCATCGGTTGGGGTCTTACAGAATTGGTATCAGAGCCTTGATTATAGGGAATTAGGTTATTAGAGAACAATAATCTAGAATATAACCTTAGGGGCCAAAAATAATAAACTCTATCCTTGATTTAGGTACTTGAATTCTCTCATTGCACATTTTCTTGTGAATATCTATCCTGGCATACCCAACTCATCCTTGTTGGCGAAACTCCTAGACCCTATAATAGGGTTTCATCTTGGAAATTCATGTTCTCATCCTTGAATACTCTCGTCAAAATTACAGGTTCGTGTTCCTCGGAAATGTGTGTAATCTGGAAGAGTGGTTATCTCTTCGGGAGGTCCTAGCTAAGGAAAGAACTGGTATTTAAGTAGTCCAAGTGACTCACCTCTCTTTCCTGGGGGTCCTTTCGGGGACATGATGCTTATACGCTAAAACATGCAGTTCTAGTAGAATCGTTAAACGGGCTCGGGATTTTGATTAGTCAACTACGTTATTCTAATGTTTAATCATTAATAATGTGATTCTATTTGCATATCTAACTCGAATCTTTTGCATTCTGAAGATGTTCCACTAAATTGGCCACTATCATCTCCCAGCAAATAGCTACCATCCTTCCCGACATGGTCAACCAGCTCAATGAAACCATTCAAACTCGAACCATTATACGCACTAATGACAATGGAGAGGGTTCCAATCTCGGTGGAGTCGAAAGCTCATACAAACTCTTCGTGAGTTCTAAGCCCACTGAATTCGTTGGAATTGAAGGAGTGACATGTTTTCTTTAACGGTTCGAGAAAACGGAAGCTACGCTAAACATGTGAAACTGTCCCGAAGCCCAATGGGTCAAGTATGCATCAAGTATATTTAAGAAATGAGCTCTAACTTGGTGGAATACACAAATAAGAGCCAAGACTCGGGAGGTTCTTCCTGCTTTGACTTGGGATGCATTCAAGGCTTTGTTAACCGAGGAGTATTGTCTAAGATCAGAAATGAGGAAGTTAGAGGCCGAATTCAGGAGTCTCACCATGAAAGGAGCAGAGATCATCTCGATTTTACGGCTCGATTCCAAGAACTCTCTTTGTTTGTTCCTCACTTAGTGACTCCTAAACAAACTGCAATCGAGTGCTACATCGACGCACTCCCTGAAGCGATGCGTATAGTAATGATGTCAGTGAATCCTACAACTCTGTCAGCTACCATCAAGTTGGCTGGAACTCTGACTGCCGAAATGGTCAAGACTGGGGTGCTGAAAAAGGAAGCCATTAAAGACAAGGATGACCGTGGTTCAAGTTCAAGCAACAATGAGTCCACCAAAAAGAGGAAATGGGCCACTCAAAGCTATGCATTGGTTACCCCTGCTGTTCCAGTGAATGCTATGGCTTCAGCCAATACTATTGTCGCCAGGACTGGCTATAAGGGTCCGAATCCTTTGTGCACTGTTTGTAGCTTTCACCGTCCCTCTGTCACGTAATGCCGCAAGTGTACCAAGTGTGAATTGTTTGGGCATCTGGTTGGAAGGTGAAAGGTTACTCCAACAGGAACAAACCAGACCCTAGCTACCATACCAGTTCCAAACAACAACACCAACCGTGCATGTTACTAATGCGGAAGTGCTAATCATTTCAGGAACCAATGTCCCGAATTGGCCAACAACAATCAAGCCACCCAAGGTCGAGTTTTTATGCTAGGGGCACCTGAAGCTTTTCAAGACCCAAATGTCGTTATGGCAAACGTTGATAGTTGAATACCTTCACCTGTGAGCTTGCTCGAGTTATTCACAAGCGATGACAACTTACTTTTACCTACGTCATATTAGCCAGTTATCCATGAATAATTATTAGAATGATTCCTCATATACTTTGTTAAGTTTAATTTTGCCTTGTCAATTGACTTTTGCCATGAATAAAGCTTGGTTTCTTATGTTCACTATTAGTTTAATCATACATGAACGTGGTTAGATTAATTATCTATGTACTTCATTAGCATGATTACTACATAAATGACACTAGATAAATATCCAAGAACTTTATGTTCGATTATCCATTGATAAAACCTTTGCTATTTGATTCTTCTATAGTGAACTATTTGTGCCGTGTGACCCACATGTAATAAGACGAACTGTGACGAGCCGAAAATTTTCTTATTCTTATTCTCCTTCATCCCATTCAATTGGCCTGAACACCTTGAGCACTACGTTAATTTTCGGGACGAAAATTCTTTCAACTTGGGGATGATGTGACAATTACCAAATTCCCAGGTTAACGCCGTGAACTTTTTTTTCCGTTAGTTCCGTTAGCAAATCCTGTAGTCCATTACCTAAATGTTTATATATTTATTTATATTTAAGTTACTAATTAATTTTGGTAATTTATTTCGTGACTTTATGTGTTACTCGAAAATTTGCATTTTTATGCGAAACCGGATTTCGTGCGCAATTTGAGTTTTATGTGTGTAAATGATATTTATACTTGTCCCGACCAAACATTTCATGTTAAATGAGTTAAAAACATTTAGAAACATTTCTAGTAATTTTATTTTACAAGTTTTAGGTTTAAAACCCACTTATTACTTGTTTTGGGGTCATATGTGCATAAAAGGGAACTAGAGGGACTAAATGTGTAATTTTTCTAAACATCAAAAATCTGCCACAAACCCCTCCCTCCCCCATTTTCACGCTTTCTTCCTTCTCCTCCTCTCCCACCTCACGGCTTCATACACCCACACACACACACACTTGTAAATTTTTGAAATCCAAGCATCAAACAAGCAAGGATTTAAGGTTCCTAAGCTCAAGCAAGGTTCAAGAATACTAGGAGAAGCTTCACTCTCCATCTCATCTTCACACATCCTCCGCCACCTTCTTCATGACTTGTAAGCCCTAGAATCTTTATAACTTGAAATTGATTCAATGCATGTGTTAAATCTTGTGTTTATGTGCAATTTGGTGTGTTGTAATGCTCATGAAACATGTTTTATGCTAGGTTATGAAATCTTGTGATTTGGGGGTGTTAATGAGTTGAATTAGGGGCTGTAATTTGGGGTAAAAATCTGCCATGAAATGCTCTTGTTGATAGCTTGTTGTAGTTGAACATGAGAAATTTAGATGTATGTGCTTGTATGCAAGTTTTATGTTTTGGATTTTGCTATGATTATCATGTGTGATGTTATAAGGGCTGAAAACTTAAGTGAAATGTTGTTTATGATATTACAAATCTCTACAAAAAGTTTGAAGATCAAATTGTTGACCAAAACTCTTAAAACACAACTTTTATAAAATCCCGTTTTTGGACAGATTCTGTCCAAAATTTGGGTCAACTTGCACAGGTCATAACTTGCTCAATTTTTATCGAAATCAGTTGATTCTTTTTCCGTAGTAAAGTTCCATGTCTTAGCTTTAATTGGGCTACTCGCACGCATTCTAAAACCTCCGTTTGGTCACCCAAAAGGCTGCTGCAAGTTAGGTGTGCAGGGCTGTAATTTTCAGCTAAAAGTAAACTTTGCATTTTGGTTGGACATGATTATTGTGTTTTAATGAAGGGATTATTGAATGAAAATGTTGTTTATATATTAAAACTAAGATCTGGAAGTTTTGGTAACCAAACTCCATGTTTTGATCAAGTTATGAATTTATTTGGTTCAATTTCACTACTTTGACTTTTTCCAACAAAGCTGATTTTTAGTCAACTTTAGACGCGCATAACTTCCTCAATTCTTAACCTTTTGAGCTGATTCTTTTTGTAACACGTCCTAAACATTGGGAAGTATATTCCGGTAAAATTTTAGAACCTAACTCCAAGTGTAGAGCAAATTATGCGTGTCTCCAAATGGTGTATTAAAGACAACAAAGCTGATTTTTAGCCAACTTCCGACGCACGTAACTTTCTCAATATTTAACTTTTTGAGTTGATTCTTTTTGCAACAAGTCCTAAATGTTGAGAAGTCTATGCCTGTAAAATTTGAGGAGCTAACTCCAAGAAATGAGTAAATTAGGTATGCCACTAAATGTATGCTTTGTGTTTGACTTTTTAGTTTTGCATTTATGCAATTTGACTTGGAATTGTGCATCTATGTTTTCTGCAAGTTTAGGACTTGTGTTTAAGTGTTAGGACCAATGTGAATGCTTGATGAGATATTTGTTTACTGATAAGAAATTCGTCCTAGCGACAACCTCTAATTTGGTTAGATCGTATTCATTAAAATAGGTCAATCCTAACCAACATATAAAGTCAAATGCTGTGTACCAGTGCAACCTAAGGTGAGTTTCACTACTTCTTTTAGTTATATCCGGTTGAGGATGATAACACACAACTAGTTGCATCCGGTAAGGGATGGCAATGCTATGACAAATGTATTTTGTCCGTTTATATGAATATCCGTTAAATATCACATGATTCTCTGAATTGCATTTTAATTACAAAAAGTCCTTACTTTCTCGGGCCGTTAATATAGAATAGCGAGGTAATGTTGAGTAGTACTACTGGGGATTGACACCCCCGCTCAGCGGTGCACAGGATGCACCCTCCCGACTGGCGGTCGGACTGAGACAATATTAGCCTAGAACTACCGTGATCGGGAAAGACACGGGGAAGGCAAATCGCACAGGCTAAACCTGTGACGCATAGTCAGCTTCGGTCGCGAACATTCAGGTGAACATAAGCATAGGCTAGCTACCTAACGATATGGATATTACTTGTATATTTACGAATTGGTCTTTCGTTATTCGTATGCATTTTTGGTCTACACAGGTAAGTGTAGACTGCTTTTGTGAACTCACCAGCTTTTGCTGACACTTGATTGTTGAATGCTTTTCAGGTTGCTTGGAGGATCATGGATGGCACGGGCGTTGGCAATACTTGTCTTTTGTAAAATCCTTTTGGAAATTTGTATTTCAAATACTTTAGTAATTACTTTTGCTAAACCGCAACCTTGTAAACTTTTAATGCTTCGCTGAATTGCAAATGTAAACTCTGATTTATTAAATGCAATACATGACTGGTTTACCCTTTAACTATGGCTTGGTTGTAACTAAAGACTTGGATCCTGGTCTGGATCACACCCCACACGGTTATACTCCGTTAGTGGGAATTGGGGGTGTGACACGAACTATGCGGACCATGCGACGAAACGAGTAATTACGGGTGCACACGTATATATAAATTTCGACGCATGCAAATCATGGTAAATCCTGCCGTGTGTCATAACATTGAACCTATCATGATTTAGAGCGACGAAATGGATGTTACTTGAAAAGGGCATGGTGGATACGCCGATGGTACATCCATATATATAAGTGCTCCTGTCAAGTTATCAAAAGTATCGTCCTCTGGATCACGAGAAGTTTAGTGTTATTTTGGACCTTGACCTGTTATTTGGTGATAATGTTTGAGCAAAACTATCTGCAATATTTTGTGTCACAAGCCTTTATTATTTTTATGACACGGTATTCAATCGTTATAATAGTTTATGATATCTTTTAACCACTACAAACTGGTAGCCAATGTTTAAATAATATTACAACCCTAATAGTACTACATTCTATATTTGATGAAATCCCAACCTTGCGTAAGAAAACCCTTCCAATATCAAACAACCAAATCCTCTGTTATCACTCGTTCTCAATTGTTGCTACACAATGATTCCTTGTGCGGGAGACCATCATTCGTGACACATTTGGTAAGTCTATCACACAAATTCAATCCTTCATTTCCCCTTAACTCGTCAGTATAAGCCGTAACTTTTCGACTCTCCTCATTTTTCATATCCTTACCTTAGAGTTTCACTGCATAAATTTCGGGATGAAATTCTCCAAAGTTGGGGAGACTGTACAATCTCGAATTTTGAATTAATAAAATATAATGAGTTATCATTTAATTGTTTTGGTTATTTACCTATTTAATTCTTCCAAAAACATAAGTAAGTCATAAGTTTTTTTTAGATTTAATGTGCATTAAAAAACTTGATTTTTTATAAACGTTACACAACCTTTAACGTCTTGGTCATGAAAGATATAAATATATATTTCTAAAAACGTGTATGTAAGTTAAAATATAGATTACTTATTAATTTTATAAATAAAGCATTGTTTAACAAGTTTTAGATGAAGAGTTATTAAAAATTATTCCGAGATTATATATATTTTGAGAAATTTAAAACTTGTGTTTTAAATTAAAAAAAAGGGTTTAAATGTTAAAATATATATAATTTAGCAAATTCTAGATTTATCTTTGATAGATTTTTGATGTTTTAAAGAAACTAATTTGTTAAAAGAAGATATTAACTAATGTGTTTCTTTTTTTACCACTAATATTGTTTAATTGAAAAAAATAAATAATAATAAAAAAAATCACAGCCCCGTTTTTCCGGCGAATTCGCCGCCGGCGACCGCCTTCTTCACCGAAAACCTCCCAAAACATCCGTAACCGACCAGAATTCAATGGAAATCAACCCTAAATGTTCGAAATCCTTACTTCTATCATTTACCCAAGCCAAAACCAACGTTTAAACACGAGTTAATCATCATAAATCGCTAATAAATTCGGACTTTTAAAACCCGAATTAACTTGTTTACGTTGTGTTTGGGACCCTATAAATTGTTCCATGACATTCCTCGAGCATTTCCGCACACAAACCATCAGAAATATCATCGAATTCCTCCCTGGTTCGTGAATTCCGCCGCGGAGCTCCGACGACCACCGTTTTCGTTTTCCGTCAACTTGTTCGAGGTAATTTTTATACCATTTTGTTCGGAATTCATCATAGATCAAAAACCCCATGTTAATTTTGGCTTTCAGACCTGTTTAGACGTCCGATTTCATGGTTTTAGTTCTAGGGTTTTCGGGTAGGATAAATGGGGAAGAAGATGACAGAGTGTTATAAGATAAAACTATTTTTGTCCGTTTTAAAACCAGAAAGCAGTGCAGCTCAACTGGTCAAGCGCGTGTCCAGTAACATCGAGGTCGCGGGTTCGAACCCGGCAGACCTGTTTTTCTCGTTCTTTTTGCCACTTCGTCATTTTCAACCAATGATATTATCATCTCAAAACAATATGAATATTCCAGAAAATTATAAATATATTTATAAAATGTTCTAAACCCCCATAAAATGCATAAATCATCATTTTTAAGTTTTTACAAATGTATAAAAACTTTACAAACCTTTTGGAACAAATACACACCTAATAAACCTAATTATTTTTATAAAACACTCAGTTAGTTAATTGTTTGGTCATAACTTATCTGTTTAATCTTTTATTATTTAGTTGACCATTCACCTAATTATTTAGTTAATAACATAATGATTTCACCAATCTTTTGTTCGGTTACATATTTTTCATGTGTTCATTCAATTACTTAAATATATTTAATCAATTATTTATTAATTCATTAAGTTATTTCATTTATTTCGATATTTATTTACTTAGTTACTTATTCATTTATTTAATCATTTATTTACTTATTAATTTGATAATCTAGTCATTTATTTATTTAATTATTAATTCACTAAATTATTTTTATTTAGTCACATAATTATTTAACCATCTAATACTTCATAAACACAAACTATAGTCGATTTTCAATCTATTAATTTATTTAAATATTTTTTTTTAGCCAAAACTCTCTATATAGTTATTTAAATAATTATTTTCAAACCTCGTGTCATCCTTTAAACACAAACGTGTTTATACATCAAAGACATAGGGCATGTTTGGCTAACCAATTAAAATGACTTATTGGCTTATTGACTTTTCAAAAAGCCAATAAAGTTAAAAATAATGTTTGCAAACTCAAAAGCACTTTTCATTTTAACTTTTGGTAAAGGGTGGAAAAGCTGTTTCTAAAAGCCAGAAAATCCTGGCTTTTGGAAGTGCTTTTGGCTTTTTGATGACACAATTACTATAATACCCTTATTTAACTTTATATTCATCTAACCTTATACCCACATAACTCCATTTTAGTCATTTTACTTATAAAATAAACAATCTCACCATAAAAGCTAATCCAAACATTTTTTTTAACAACTCATTTTCAAAAAGTAATAAGTCAATAAGCACTTTTACCTAAAAGCACTTTTGCACTCAAATAAGAACTCCCAAACATACCCTTAATCAAGAAAATAAGGTTACCTTCCCCAGATCATCAAGTCCACCGAAACCCTAGATATCTAGAAACCTTATTATTCGTCCTCGTAACCCTGGGTTAACCAATTTTCATAATTCGTTTAGGAATTCCTCGAATTTGAGACATTCTCATTAGGTCAAGCTAGCAATCAACTACTAAGGTGAGTTCATAGCCCCCGTAATCTTAAATTTTCCAAACCGTTTTGGGGTGGAAAACACACATAAACATTTGCATTTATCATTACTTTATTTTCAAGTAAATGATATTATTTATCATCCTTATCGTCATGAATCATTGTGAAAATTTAATCATTCAAACATTCATTTTTCATGCAAAGTTAAATACTGTTGAATATGTTGACTTGAATTTATTTGTGTTATATCGTGTGAATATATACTTTGCCATGCTTGATATTGTTTGCTATTTGGGAAACATTATTCTTAAGGCTTCGGAGCATCAAACGTGAGGTTCCTTGCGAAGAACTGAACATGATGACGTTGAGGTTCTTGCGAGGGACTGAACGTGGTCCCAACGTTGAGATTCCTGAGAGGAACTGAACAGTAATCGTAGAGGTTCCTCGAGAGGGGAATTGAACACGTCTACAAACATTCTTACCGATTGTTGGTTTGCGAACCTTCAATCAGGCGTACTGTTTATTTGATAAATATTTGTTATGTGATAAATGCGTGTGTGCAAAGACTCATGCTTATTTGTTTATTTAACAATATGACCTTGCAAAAATTTATCAAATGTTTTCTATAACTGTTTTCTTATAAACCTATGACTCACCAACTATATAGATAGTTGACCCTTTTTGCGTGTTTTTCAGTTTATGGAAATCAAGCCAATTTATAATTAGGAAGCTTATGGATCTAGTTAGGCTTTAGGGTCATTAATATATTCGGCCTTGTAATAGACGTTTAAGTTTTGAATTATTAATAAAATATGGTATCCGTTTTATTTCCTTGTGCTTCTATACAATTTTCATGACATCTCGATGTTTCCGCCATCAGTCGGGGTGTTACACATGAGCTCGGCAATTTTAGATAATACAGGTAATGATGATCAGATAAACCTAGCTATACTAAACCAAGTATAAGACAACTTAGGGTCTATGGAGTGAATTGACACTTAAGTCACTCCCAATTAGTTGGTCAAGTCTTGACGTCATGATGACCCGATATTTTGTTTGATAATCGGTTGACTTAAGGACATATTTATCAACAACAAATACTTGAATTCGCGATAATATTCTGGAAAATAAAGATTTATATATTTTCAAAATATATAAGTATTCTCCTATGATATGAGGAGATTTAGGGATAATATTTAACTTAGTAAATATTACAAAATTCATGGGCTCAAAAGGGTTCACAAACATTACTAACGTTAAAAAGGCCGAAACACGCGTTTTATCGGTATTTACCAATACGCGTTATTTTCTATTATTTCTAGAAAATAAAGGTATAATTATGAAAATAATAATATTCCAAGGTGTTTAGTTCAGAAAAATCACTTTAACATGATTGGATTTCAAATACGGCAGTTATGCCGGTACGCGTCCGGTTTTGAAAGTTTTATCCTTGTGACTCGTTTTATGATTCTGTAAGTTTTCAAATCACTTTGTAAATATATCCTAAGTTATTTTAGGCCTCTAAAAAGTGTTCCAAATCAGATTCGACCATATTTGACATAACTTAAAAAAAACAGAGTTTCCGGGTTCGTTAAATACTCGTTTTCGAGCCGGGTTTTCCCTATTTTAAGCTCAAATCAAAAGGGATATTTTTAGCCAAGTTTTACCACTCATTTTAGTCTCTAATTTTACTATTTTAAACTTTAACTTTCTATCCAAAATTCGGAGTTGACCCAGGGGGGTGGTTTTAGGGTTTCCAAGGTGTTGTTTAGGAGTTTTAGGGCTCTTAAACTCATTTCCAAGGAAAGTGTCTTCACAAAAGTTGTTAAAAAAGTGTCAAAAGCAGTCCCCAAGGGTTTCGGATATGTCAAAATCGGATCTCGAACTTTTGGTAAAAAAAACTAGCATGATTTAGGGTTTTAAACATGGTTTAGTCTATACTTAACCATTCTAAAGTAGTAGATCTAGGTGTTTAAGCAATATATCATTCTAAAATAATCTAGAAGCACAAAACATCATCAATGTCATGAATCTACGTTCTGAATAGGAACTAAAAAAGTTTTTAAAGAAAGATTAAACATAATTTATGGTTTTCAAAACTTTTAGCCAACAATGATCATCATAAGCTACAAGACTTGATAGCGATTGCAAGGATCTCGAAAATGAAAATATACAAGTGTTGTAAGTAAGTTATGATGTAAGAAAACTAAAGAAACTTACTTATTCTTGCAAGAAAATCAAAAATGGAAGAGGAATATATGATGATGATGCTTCTTTGATGTTCCTAAAGAGCTTGGATCACTAGATGGGGCTTTCTTGGGAGAAAACTAGAGAGAGAGAGCCGTGAGAGGAGGGAGAAGAGGGAGAGAGTGGTGGGAGGTGAATGTGTTAGGGTTTTCAAATGTGAGAAAGAAAGGGTGTTATGTTCTTTTTATATGGAAACAAGTAAGTCATGAGGGTGTAGGTTTAGGTGTAGGAACCGGTTAGGGGGGGTGGGGGGCTTACGGTTTGGGTTAAGTGGGATAAGGGAAACAAGAGTGTTGTCTTGTTTGTGTGGTGTGTGAAATGTGAACCGAGAGAAACAGAGGGGGTCGGGTCTTCGGTTGGCCGGCGTTCAAGGAGGAGAGGAAGGGAGGTGAGGTGCGACGTGATAGGAGGTGAGGGGGATGTGGTTAGTTGTCTTGATAGGTAAGGTGGAATAGTGATGGAAGGAGGGTGGTTGTAAGTTGATTCGAATAGGGTGGTGTAAGGATGATGATGAGGAGAAAGGGTGGGACCCGTTGGTGGTGTTGGTTGCATTGGATGGTGGCGGTGTTGACTGTAGGTGGTGGTCGACGATGGACGTGGGTGGTGGTTTGCATGTGGCCCATGCAAAGGTGACGGGTTCGGGGCATGAAAAAACGAGTCGGGTCAAGTTTGATACAGTCGGATACGATAAACGAGTCAAGATTTATTTTCAAGTCTTAGTTTAGTAAAATGATAATGAGTGATGATCGGTGATTAATGTTTAGATAAAGATGTTTGGTTTTTATCAAAACACTAAACGTTACCTTAAATAATTAGTTAATGAAAAGGGTTTACATAATGGACGTATCGAATAATATTTACACAAGTTAAGTTTATAAAATATTAACGTCCGAGGTGTCGGGATTGTACGTATATAAAATACTACAAAAGACGACGGGAATGATAAATAAAAATATAATTTTTATTTTCTTATTATTAAAATTTCCACCAAAAATAAATACATTATTTCACAATTTAAGGTGGACGATTATCGTTTTTTTTTATCGCGGGGTCACGTCAAGGCTAAACATGGTTGGCATTATATGTTATCTAAGTTAACAAACATAGATTATATGCATAATCAACAGTTAAATCAACAGTTAAACGATATTATTGACTTGGAAAACTTACGGGTTGTCACAAAACCAAATGAGACATGATGGTTCAACGAACAGTCTCGCTAGATTACTATATCACGATTAGGGTTTTATTTTTCCTAATTTTTATTTTTATTTTTCTTTCGTTTTATGCCACACACTCGTTCGCGAGGTCCACCTGAGCTTACACCACTTCCTGATCCCGACAAGGACATTCGTGAACGGTTCCGCGTACTTCGCACGGAACTTGAGGCGTTCATTCTTTCCACCACTCACTCCAAACCGTCCACATCCACTTCCACACAAATCCCACGCGACACCAAACCTATCCCATTTCCAGACCTCACCACCATGGCGGCACGTCGCACCGTCCACGAGCAAGCCAGCGCCGGAGTTAACGACGCTCGGTTTGCCATCGCGCAACCCAACATTACCAACACCGCTAATTGGCAAGTTTCATCTCACGTCATAAATGCACTCACAAATTCAATTCAATTCCATGGACGCGAGGACGAAGATGCACCGACGCATATCTCACGCTTCATTCGTATTTGCAACACGTTCGGACTCACGGGAGTCGTGAACGATACCATCTATCTGCGTCTATTCTCGTTTTCCTTTACCTCTCGAGCCGCCGAGTGGCTCGAGACGCTTTCGCCAAATTCGATCGCCACCTGGGACAATCTGGAATTGAAATTGCTGAAGAAATATCATCCTCCAGCCAAGGCTGAACGTACTCGGGAGGAAATCCACTCCTTCATGATGGATCCTGATGAGCCTTATTCGGTTGCATACGAGAGATTCAACACCCTTCTGGGCAAATGTCCCGCAACACGGGTTAACCGAATGGGCTATCATCGAAAAGTTCTACAATTGACTTCCTTATTCTGTTCAGAAGGAGTTAAATATTTCGGCTGGAGGTCATATGATGGAAAAGCTCACTGTGGATGAATGTAAATCACTTTTTGAGAGCTTTACACTTGCTGAACAGTAGACACCCAGAGATCGAAGAGCCACTTTGGCCCCGACTAGATCACTCGCACCTTCTACATCTACCCGGAGTGTTCATCACATTGGCTCGGAGAACATGACGCCAAAGGAGTTAGAGAACATCTATAGAGCCTTAGAAGAAATTAAACTCCACATCAAGGCTAAATATGAGCTGTGTAAAGGCACTCACGATACCCGTGACTGCCCGCTCGCATCTGCGGAGCATGTTGATTATATACGAAACCCTAAACCAGTTCGGTAATTCTTTTCAGTCCGGGTGGAGGAGTGGCCAAAATTCTGGATGGCGAGAAGGAGGAAACCCACCGGGGTTTCAGGCGAGGAACAACCAGTACGAGAGAGGAGATGACGGGTGTAGCTTGCGAGAGATGAGGGAGTTAATTGCGAACCAGGCCCAGATCCTGGCACAGATGAATGCGCGAGATGAGGCTACACAGAAGAAGCTTGCAGAGCATGATACTTTACTACGAAATCAACAAGCTTCATTCTTAGATTTACAGCGATCAGTTAGAGATATAGCGAAGCAGCTCAAGGAGCTCAATTCCCGTGGGGTTCAGTTTTCCAGTAGTACGTACAAAAACCCCAACGCCAACGCCAATGCCATTACTACACAGAGCGGGAGAGTAGTTGAGAATCCATCTCCGGCGGTTGTTGAGGAGGAACCGGTCGATGAGGAGTTAGAGCTAGAGACGCCTGACATGAGGGTGCATCCGAGCATGAAGCCAGCAAGTACCGCACCAAACGTCGAGGCTGAGTTAGTGAAGAAGCCGCCGGCTGGAGAGAAACCGATGAAGTGGGAGGTGGTGAAGGAGAAGAAAAGGGTCAGGTTTGCACCTCAACCGATTACAACTAAGGATTTGAAGCGTGTGCCCTATCCGGCGAGATTAATTCAACAGAAAAATGCACAAGAGTACGGTCAATTTCTTGAGATTCTTAGGCAACTTAGGATCACATTACCATTTACTAAAGTTTTGAATAAAATGCCTAAGTATGCAAATTTTTTAAAAGATATGTTAAGTAATAAAAAGAAACTTGAAGCTTTATCTGATATAACTCTTGATACAAAACTGTTCAGCTGTGTTTCAGAATAAATTACCCAAGAAATTAAACGATCCAGGGATTTTTACAATTCCTTGCATTTTTGGTAGTTCTTCTATTACTTATGCTTTAGCTGATCTAGGTGCCTCGATAAATGTCATGCCTTTTTCTGTTTTTGAGCACTTAGGATTAGGAGAGTTAGCCCTGACGTGTATGAACATATCTTTAGCAGACAAATCTGTAGTGAGACCCAAAGGTATAGCGGAAAATGTGCTTGTGAAAGTTGATAAGTTTATGTTCCCTATAAACTTTATGGTAGTTGATAGTGGTTATGACCCTAGATGCCCTTTAATTCTAGGTAGGCCTTTCCTTAGGACTGCCTGTGCTCTAGTGGATGTTTTTAAGGGTACCGTAACTTTGAGGGTTGATAATGAGAGTGTCATGTTTAAGGTAGGTAGACAAGAAGATAGTGAAACCGAGTCGGTGTGCTTATTGGATACCTTATTCTCATTCATAGACTTGGTGGTGGTAGGTAATCAGTTAGACGATGAAGAGATTGAGGAGGATGAGTGTGGGGAGAGCACTGGGGGTTTAGTTGAAAAAGTTGACAATTCTGACCCGTTAGGAAAACCCAGTGAGGTAGAGAGTGAAAAAGTGGTTGAGGTAGTTAAGGATGAGGTTGTGATTGAGCCTAAGTATGGGGAGGACTCCGGGGAAGATGTGATAGTTGATGAGGTGTTAAGTGACCCATTAGGAGATCCCGGAGGGATGGTGAGCGTGGTTAGTGAATTGGTAGTTGAAGAGGTGGTTAGAAAGGCCACACTTGGTGATCTAGGTATTTTTAATAATGATATACAGTTTAGGCCAAGTGTGGGGAGGTTAAAGGTGGTTGCTAATGGAAATGACCCGGATTTGAGTTTTCTAGGAAAAATTAAGTTTCTTTCGGGTCTTTATAAGCATTGGAAGGTTAAAAACTAGTTGGAATTAGTAAAGTTGGTTGCTTTATGGGTTAAGAAGTTAGTCGGTAGTTGGAAGGAGATAAACCGGTTAGCTATTGGTAGTTGGTTGCTAAGCCTCCGGATGGTTTGGTAGGTTATTTTTCGGTTTTGTGATAAATGATCAAGTCCCCGGGCTATATATTTTGTAATGGTGGTTTTTAATTTCTGTAATTTATGGTTTTTAGGCATTTTGCGTCTTTTATTTTTGTGTTTTTCGGTGTTTGCAAGTGATTCAGGAGACTCGTGGGCATGAGAAAGAGTGAAGAATGTTTCCAGGTATGGTCCAGGTCGAAAAATGCAGGTTGTCTTAGGATAAGTCGACCAAAGGAGATAGAAAATTTTTAAGGCAAAAAGTTCAAAAATTCTCTGGAAATTCAGTTCTAGGCGTATCGCCTAGAGGGGGTGAAGCAGTAGGCGATACGCTAGGAGTAGCAGCGAACCGTCGGTTCGTGCGTTCCTCACGGTACGCGAGCAAGTGAGGAGGATTTCGTCGCGATACGTGACAGGTGCGTAGACCAGGAAAATTTAAATTTATTTTGTTGGCGCTGGTCTGTGAACTCTCGTTTCCAGGTAAGCACCATTTCAATTTAATTTTTCATTTTGTTTTCTTTCGTCCCTAGTTTATATTTTTGTGACTTTTTATTTTTGTATTTGTTACTAATGTTATGGTCGAGTAGAGTCGTGTGTTTTTGTTTTGTTGTCATGCAGGTTCGATGATATTCACACATTGGGATGCTCATGGATTCAATGGAGGACATGTGGTTACAAGCTCACATGCTTTTCATCCAAATTAATAATCAGGGGAGTCTGTTCTGCTTTATTTTCTTTATTTTTAATTTTATGTAGTCTTTATTTTTATTGGCCGTGTGTTTTTATTATTTATTTCTGTTTTAGTTTTATTCTCATTCCACATTGAAGGCAATGTGTGGTTAAAGTGTGGGGATGGGAGACTTGCGTCTTGAGTCTGTTTATTTTTAATTTTAGGGTGTTTAAAAATAATAATTATTAAAATTGTTCAAAAATGTATGAGATTCTGGCTGCAATTAAATGGAAAGTGATAGTAGAATCAAGATTTGGTTTCTAATTTTGTGCTTAATTGTTAAATAGATATAAAGAAAGTTGAAAGCACTCTTGATTAGTGATGTATTGGTAGGCCCAGCTGACTTAATAAGGCTTAATTATTCCATTATGTTTATTGTTGTATAAATATGTAATTAATCATTCTGTTAGTGGGTTTCCATTTTAGGAGTGATAGGAATACTGAAACTAATGATTAGGAGGAAAGAGACCACTTTAGGCTAGATACTTCTATGTCCTTAGAATAACCTAGCACACCAATGCGGTGGCGCCCCATTTTTCCATTATGAGCATATTAGGTAATAAAATTGGTTAATACTTTTAGAGTGAAGGGACAAAATACTCATGTACAAACTAAGGATAGTATCCCGTGGCGAGTGCCTCTGATGATATTCTGGATCTCCCGGGCAAAATACTCACGTATGATTTTGAGGACAGTATCTCGCAAAGAATGCCTCTGATGATGCTCGTTGGTAATCTTAGTTAAAATTAACCAATGGAAAGATTCAAAAAAAAATTAAATAAAAGAGTGAAAAAAGAAAAAATAGAAAAAAGAGAAAAAGAAAAAAAATATAGTAGATTAGAGAATAAATGCTCAAAAGTTTCGCTTTCCATTAAATTCCATTATTCTTTAGACATCTTTGTATCTGATTTATAGGGAGTGGTGAAAATCATAAATCGAACCATGACCAACAATGTGGCGGGTTTCAAGAGCAAAACTCCAAAAGGAGTGTGGCGGGTTTGTGTGACACATCATAAATCGAACCATGACCAACAATGTTCGATTTCTTCTCTCAGACACACCATTCAACTATGGGGTTCCTGGTGTAGTAGATGGGATACAATCCCACAAGACTTGAGGTGCGCCTCGTATTCGTCACTTAGATATTTGCCACCTCGATCTGATCGAATTGCTTTAATCGTTTTACCAAGCTAGTTTTGCACTTCGTTCTGGTATTCTTTAAACTTCTCAAAAGTTTCATGCTTATGCCGCATAAGATAGACATAACCATATCTATTGAAATCATCAGTAAATGTAACGAAGTACCTTTCTTCATTTCTTGATATTGTCCTGAAAGGACCGCATACATCAGTGTGTATGAGCCCTAATAGGTCCTTCTCTCTTTCATCGACATTTGAAAAAGGTGACTTGGTCAACTCTCCACTTAAACAAGACTCGCATGTATCATAAGACATTGGACCAGTGGGTTCTAATATCCTGACGGTCTAAAGTTTCTTAATGCGATTCTTGTTTATGTGTTGATACATGGTTCCTAATCATCATTTGAAGTATCGAATACAAGACGATGACATGCAAGTATGATGTGGTCCGAACTCCTGGCGAACCTAGAGTTCGGACTAGTCCGAACAGGTCCGAACCTGGAGTTCGGACCATCGGAATTTCTCATGTATAAATAGCATGTTGTGTATTGTATTAAGTAGCTTCTTGGTCATATCTTCTAAGTGTACTCTGTGGTCATCTCTGTGGTTAATACAAGTCTCATTTGTATTTACTCATCGTGTTTTACTCGTATTACATTGATTTTGTTACGACTAAGTAGACGATCTACCGCTCACGCATTTTCAAGTGGTATCAGAGCATTTGGTTTGCTCTACTGGTCGGAAATCTCTGTTTTTCGGAGTATTGAGTCAAAATTCACGTTTTTGAGAAAATGAGTATCATTCTTTAGTTCGTTTGATCATCTCGAGTGTGCTTTTCTATCGAGTTTCCTTAAATTCCTATCGAAAATTCCAGTCAAAAACAGTGAAAATCAAGAAAATGGTGTCGAGAGATAGTTTTCGTCTGAGGTTCGGAAAATTTCGGAGTAACCGCTCTGAACTCAAGGTTCGGACGGAGTTCGGCGATATTCTAGTTCGGTGAGAGTTCGCTGAGGTTCGGAAAGAGTTCGGTCTGAGTTCGGACAGAGTTCGGTCACCTTTCGACACAAGTTCGGTCCAGGTTTTATTTGATTGTCCGAAGCTCAGGTTCGGAGGGAGTTCGACGAGTTCAAGTTCGGACATAGTTTGGACGAGGTTTGGAGTGTACTACCTGTTTTTCAAATTGTCCAATTTTCAAGCGTTCGCGGCTATTCAGAATTCGGTTCAAGCAACGATGCAAACTATGATGAATTATGATAATGAAATTGGAACAAGTTAGAAAGTTCCAAAATTGTTGAAATTAGAAGATTATCATAGTTGGGTTAAACGATTTGAAGCTTACGTTGATACAAATATATTGATATGTGGTTGGCGTTCACTGATCAATATGTTTATCCTAAAGATGAAACTGGTGAACCCATTCTTCAAAGAAAGATGTCATCTGAACAAAAGAAAGTGTCACACCCCCAAAAATCCCACGCGCGATAACGCGCCGCAGGGAGCGTGACAAACCAGGATCGCCGTCCATTAGTTACACCAAACGGCCAGTAATTAATAAAAAAGGTTGTATATTTCTTTAAAATATAAATACAGAGTTTTACAAATGCGGAAGCGTAAATGCAATGAAAGTATTAATGTAAAAACACCATCACCCAAGGTGACGTGGCTTGTTCAAAGACAATAAAAGGGTTTTCAAATACTCGTGCATGCGTACTCGTGATACTCGAACATCCGCAACCTGAGAAATAACATGCTAAAAAGTGTCAACACAAAGGTTGGTGAGTTCACAGGTTTAATCAGTTCATCAGTTGAATGTAAATCGACTGTTCAACAACAGTCCCAGTTCAGTGTAAATCATCTGTTCATCGACAGTTCAAGTTCAGTTTAAAATTGATTGTTCAACAACAATCAAGTTGAGTTTAAGATTGACTATTCAACAATAGTCAAGTTGAGTTTAAGATTGACTGTTCAACAACAGTTAAGTTGTAAGAGCATAATCACTAATATATATCAAATAGCTAGCTAGGCTATATACATGAAACTTCGCACGTTGATGGTCACCGAAGCTAACAGTTGTTTAAGTTTATGCAGTTTGCCTTGTTGTGTTTAGGACGAATATAACACCCGTTCGATATCCAATCGTGCCAGAGCGACTGACCCGGGTGGGGTTTTTCAGACCCAGTAGTACTACAATATATTTCCCGCTATCGTCATTAATACTAACGGTACCATAGGAAGGACTTTGTTGTATCAGTGTGCTACAAGTACTTCAAGTGATATATAAAAGTCTAATTATCTCAGTTGTGTAAATCATGCATGTTAATCTCCCCCAAAAGGATTTAAAAGTAGTAAAATGGGGCCGTGAAACTCACCTTAGGTTGCACAGCAAAATTCCAGATAAACACTTAAATCAAGTAGCAAGAATGGGTCTTGCGCAAGCAATCAATCACCTAACGAGCATTCAAGTATAAGTGTGTGTTCAAACGAGCGACTAAGTCTAATGTAAACAACGAAAACGAATAATCGTGAGGTCCAAAACAAGTCGGTGATGGCACGGGTGCCAGATTCGAGCGATTATCGAAATAACGCGAGAAAATACAATATATATCAATATTATATATTTTCTAAGTTCAAGGATTTCAAAAATAAGTATATATAATACATTTATATTTAAACCAAGTGTGTAAATGACGTTAATAACGGGTTTGTGAAAATAAGAAACGTATATCAAAAGTTCACGTAAAGTATCATTTGTTTTCAATAAACTAAAAATACATTTATCTTAGTCTACGCAAAATATATATATATTTTAACATTTTTTTTTTATAAAAGTCCAAATTTTAGATCACTAAATATATATACATATATATCAAAACTATATGCTAAGTCAAACGACAAATCAAAACATGTTTATAACTAAAAATATGGTTTAAGAGAAGTTAGGTCAAAATACAGTTTACGGGTTTTATTATCTTCTAATAAGCATTTTACACCAATTTTTATATCACCACAAGTCTAAAAACACCAATACTAAAAATCAGAAAAGACAGAGGTCGCCGGGATTCGAACCCGCGACCTCCAGGTTACGCTGCAACACCAAAACCATTCGGACAAACCTTCTGATGGGAGTTAAGATGGACCAGAAAATTCATAAACAGCATTAGCGACCCGGATCCGGTCGAAATACTAAAACAGAAAAAGATAAAGCAGAGGCCAAGGTTCGAACTCGCGTCCCTTGCGGACCAGCGTAGCGACCAAACCACTGCACCAACAAGGCAGTTTGGTTATTTTCCCAACGTAATGCTTATAACCCGATCCCCCGTCGGGTCATCTTCTCCCTTATAACCCTAGAGTCGCCGGAGTTCCACTCCGGTGACCGGAAAACCCTGACAATAAAACAGAAGCAGGAAACGATGCGAATGACACCAAAGATTGCATACCTCGAAACAGGGATGAGTTGCGATGAGTTTTTGAAGCCGAAACAAAACCCGAACCTTTAATGCGAACACCGAGCACCGTCACGAAACTCGAATCTGATTGCTCCTGGTGCTTGTGGACATCGAGAGGTATCTTCATAACGATCAGAGAGTGGAGAAAAAGTGGTGAACGGTGGTGACAGAAAACAAACGCAGCGGTCGGAGGTCGGAGGTGGGGTGTTGTCGGGTTTTCCTTCCCGGTGGTTCTAGGGAGCATCTGGGGCATGTGGTAGGCGAAAATGATTGGTAGAGAGGAGTGGTAACCGAGCTAAAGTGAATGATAGTGGTCGTTTAAGGGTTGAGTAACTGCGAGACATTAATCGATTTTGAATGCGGTGGTTCACCGGATCGGTCGTCAGTTAACAAATGTTCGGTTCAAATTGAACTTTAGACGTTTGGCAGAAACAATCCCTCTCAAAATACACTATGAATGATCGAGTTTGGTTAGTTACAAAGCCAGTCCCTCTAGGTTTGATTATATAAGGTATCACACGTTTTATAGTAATTACAGAGATAGATCCCTCCAAGGTTTATAAGATGGTTAATCACAGGCTAACGGAATTAACTGGGGATATTACTTAGAGGATGACCATATACGCGCATATGTCAAGACATATTTAACATCGTGTAGCGCTTATAAAATATTAACCTTGTTTCGCTCACACAAAAAAAATCATAGGATATAATTCCATAAATATATATATTTGAGTTCACATAAAATGATGAATAAGAAATCATAACAGCATAGGTATAATTCACATAAAATTATGAAAACGTTACGTGTAATTACTTTACACCTTGACACATAAAATCAGTAGAATATAATATTTATGATATATATATATATATATATATATTCATATAGATATTATAAGTTTAACTGTCACATAGAGTGACCTTGTGTTCACATAAAATGGTAGAATATGAATTATATAAAATCATAAAATATAACATGTTTCGACTCAAAGTGTACGCTCGTATAGTGATGGTTACACAAAACCCTAAATTGATGAGGTCAACACAAGTCAAACTCATAAATGTTCACACGACATTTATATACGATTTTAGGTTTAGGTTAAATTAGGAAAGAGATCTGAAAAGACGGATTGTCACAGTATCCCCTTGTTGAAGAATTTTCGTCCTCGAAAATTGCACAACGTGGCTAGTAGAGCTAGTCAAAAGGAAAGAGATAAAAAAACTTCTCAGTCGTCGTATCATCCCCTTGTTGAAGAAAATTTCGCCCCGAAATTTAAATCAGCGCCAGTTGTTACAAGAGTCGAATTGACAGTAACATCGGCAGAATTAGGTAACTTACTTCAAATAGAATGACTGATATTCTAGTCAGAACGTGAACCTAGATGTCGAGAAGATGTTCAACGTTAAAGAATTTCGGAAGGAATTCAAATCAAAAGTGTAGAAAGTCAATTCTCTTGATTAGATCGTTTCTACGAGAAAAGTCGAACGAATGTAGCTTACAGAAATTGCGTCGAGTGATGAGACCGAACAGTGTGACACTGATAACATAAGTAACTTAAATCATAATTTCAATGCGAAGAAAGGATCATAAAATTGTCCAAGTTGCCTCCAGCTATTGTGCGCAATGCTATGAGTGAGATTCTCATTTCGTGTTTCGTCTTCAGCTTAAGGCATTCGCATTCACCAACAACCCAGGTGAATCAAAGAGAAGGTAATTTGAGTATGAGAAAACTGTGTGTGCATCAAGTCAATCAGAGTGTGTTTAATAGACCCATCGTCTAACGAAAACGTAAATGTCTAGATTTTACCTACCTAGTTAGCAATTAGCATAGAATTATACAAGAGTGATCAAGTTAACATGAGGACGCATTGATTAATTTAGTACTTTATGAGAGTTATGACTAATTAAGTTCACATGATTCGTAATAACATTCAAAATCATCATTTCATGCAATAACGGTTTCAGATAGCATACGAGTTTCTACAAAGATTTCTTTTAATGGTCAATGCGATCAAAAGTACTAGCATGCAATCTATCATGAAGCGTTTTACCATACAACGCATACAATTGTCCCAACACCTTATATACTAGCATACAACCTTGGCATGGCATATTTTTAGCACATAAGTTTATACAACTAACCAACACAACCCATACGGTGCAAAGTTGACGGGGCAACTTCACACAGTCTTGTCATTCCCACCGAGGTAGGAGACTTAGGACCTTGTATGGTGTATGGTTTTCATACCCAATCAAGTTAATACATTCACAACATGTCATTTTCTGGTTCCTAACACGTCTCCTACGCATAACTAATCATGCAATTCTTACGCAACTTGTGTTTAAGCCAGCACTACAATGATTGATCAATTTATATACTTTAAACATAGGATAAGATTCTCAATTCTTAGCCATGCACTAAACACATATGTTTTATAAGCATTTCTCATGAGAAGTTCAGAAGCAAACAAACTATTTATCATGGTTAAAATGGTTCAACAGTTGCTATCATGCTAAAGCATAACTTGTGACACACTGATTTTGTGACAAAAAGGACTGAGGTCTAAAGATAAATCCAATCAAGACACCCATTGGCATTTCAAAGATAACGTGTAGCAGTTTGTTTTAGAAAATTATTACTCAATTCTGTTAAGAATTATTCAAGAAATCACATAGACAATTAGGTTCAAATTCAAGTTGGAGTTCAGTAGCATACAACATATCATCATGCATATTACCTTGCTAAAGAATCCAAAAATTTAGAGTGAATTGAGATCCAACAAAATAAAGGTGTAAACTATGAGGTACCAAATATCGAAAAGTGATTTTTCAGGATTACGCATGGCATCAAGCATGAGAGTAGCAAATATAGAGGAAAAGCGCCAACGGCTTAGTTCGTGAATTCGAGTAAGCGATAGGATAGCCAAGCTTATGATAGTCGCAACTACACATTCCAAGAATGACATGTGAGTTTAAACTGGCACTGGTGAAGATACCAGCAGGGAGGATGCAAATAACGTAATGGATAGTATAAAATTCAGAGAGAGACTATATAGCGTGCTTGACAGGATTTGGCAAGGAATTCGCAGTAAATAGATATCGAAATGAACGTGTCAACGGTTATACAATCCAATAGAGTAAACATCTCATTAGGGAAATCTTCATTGTTTAAGCTCACCAGTATGCCCAATCTCCTTGGTGTCCTTGCGTTAATGCGTCATGCTTCCTTTCTTGTCAAAACATTGTTTCAAATGGTCCTCAAAAGTAAGATAAAGTACGAAAGTGTTATAAAAGGGTGTCTACAAAACACAAAACATCAGGATGTTCAAAGGTGGATTTGGCTTGGGTTGCCTGTATATATGCGTCTTTGCTAGGGTTCAGTGCAAGTTTACTGCGGGTCAAAAGATCAAATTGGGTGTTCCATAGAAAAGGATCAGGCCTATCACCTCAGTGAATGCCAGAGAGTTCATAAAAACAAGGCAGTCGACCCAAAAGCAGTGTCCCTTAAACGAAAGTCGATCTACTTCTTAACACATGCTTCTAAAAATTGGAGTTGATCATTCGATCAGGTGGTTTGTCATTCATAAGGGAAAATCTCTAGTTTTCAAAACGTTGATGTTCATTTGAGTCAGAACTCGCGTCTAAATCATGGCAGGAAATTCGCTTTAGAAAAGTTTTCTTCTAGACTCAGACAATTGAAAGCATGAGAGTTTGATTATTTAGGGTAGTGTCTCTTTTGGTAGGAATACGTAAGGGATATCTGTAATCTCAGAGAAAGTAGCATTAAGCAGTTTTGTCGAGGATCATAGTCCCGTTAGATGGAGTTTCTCATGACGAGGCTCTTGTGTATGACTCTAAAGTCAATCCTTGGTCCGGTACTGGTCCCACATTCAACGTGCCACCAATGTTTATATATAGGGTGTACCGCAGCTAACCCACCACACTACCAGCACCTTGAAAGTGTACCAACTACCCACCATTACTAGATATTAGTCAAACCATATTGGACATTTCTAGTCGGAAATAGAGGATGTCAAACTTTTTTTTTGTTATTATTATTTTCTCCACATACGCTTGAATGTAAAGGGGTGATGAGATTATAAACCTCAATACGTTGTGCAAACAGAAAGGTGTAAGAGTTTTCATTCATAATACGAGAAAAAATGCGTAAGGTTTGTTATTCTAGTGAAGGTCGTCGAGAGGTTGGCGCGTGCAGGACGAATATCATAAAGCTTCAGATTTCAAGAAGATCAAGATGTAAGTAGGCCACAAGGTTTAAGTTCAAGCTGGGTTCATCAATGAAAGTTTCCTGAATGGATGTTGAGGATCCGTATACCAGAAATTTGTCGGTAGTTGTTATGATAGGAGCGTTAATAATGTACAAAATGTACGGATAACTTGGTGTATTTAATGTGTGAGAAGGGTAAGTATAGTTTGATCGCACAGTTAGCTATCGATAACAAGAAGTTCACGCTCGATGGGTGCAAATAGAGTTTCCATATAAAGCTTGGTATTGTTACCGCGATTGAAGCACAAGGTCGTCTTGTCATCAATGGTAACTAGTAGGAAAACTAACCAAAAGTGTAACACCTTTCGGTTCAAAGCTTAGAAGCTTATCCACGACATAAAGGATTACAAAGCACGAGAATCAGAAATTGCTGATTGCTAAATCATAGAAGGTTGAATTATGCAAACAAAAATCGATAGTTCAGGCTCAGGAGATCAATCGGATTAGTCCTTACGTTAAGACTGGGAGTCATTAGTTTGAAAGTCAGGAAGGATTCTCACTAACATTATCCTCATTAGAGATAAATATGTTTGCGGTGCGGTAGGCAGTTCGTACAACCGTGTCGATGTTGCTGGCAACAAGTATTGGTTTGCACAAGAAAATCAAGAAATATGAATATTCACAGGGACAATTCACAAGAGTTTTTAGCCAACAAATATGCTCCAATGCTCACGGTATATGCTTGAACTAGTTCGTTTATCAAATGTTGCCTAGGAATTCGTCCGGTGAATGTATATACAAGTTGTCTCACAATCATAAAGTTTCGAGGATTGATATGTTAGGTAAAGTCGCAAAGGTAGAATTATGGTTCAAAATGAGTTCAAACCAGTTGAATATTTCGTCGAGAGTGTTCGTAGTTACGAAAGACTAGTTATTGAAATACACGAGTGTGACGGTGTCCTACCAGGACCAACTTTTCATAATAGGCTTCAAAAGGGTTCACGTATGGATTAGAATTGAATCCAATAGTAAAGGGGCAAAGTCAGGTACGATAGCGTTTTCAAAGATAGATGACTTCGATCATTCGGTTGAGTTCAACATGTTCAACACTCAATACCACGAGAAAAGAAAAAAAATTATAGGAATTTGGTCCCAATACGACCATTGGCTTGCCTAGTAGGATTCTCCAGGATTTCCATATACTGCAAATTACATTTACGTGTGCACCCGTAACTGTGATTTACTTTATATGATCACCCTAGTTCCTCTTACTTCAGCTACCAAGTATGGTGTGGTCACTAACCCATGGTTATCTTGACCAGAATTTGTTAATGAGACAAGTTTTCGAGAATAGAATGCTCACTCAGATTGGAATGACCCACCCGAAGCGAGTCAGCCAGAAGTTTAGCTCAATAGGATCTGAGTAGGGTTTATCACAATGACCCTAGCTTAGCTCGAAGTTAGAGAATAATTATCACACATACTGGCGTGATCGCAATCCGATACACAAAGAGGGAAGCTTCAGTCGACCTCGCATCAGGTTTCATTGAGGTTATAAGAATTGTACTCCAGTTGTATTATCTCAACGCACAACGCGATAAAATCGAGAAGAGGAAAGATCTTAAAAGATCACAGGCAAATGTGAAAACGATCAGGATAACAGAGGCAGATACAAGTGCCCCATGGGCAACCACTTGAATTCACACAATGTTACCATCGTAGTGAAGTTGAATGATCACACTATTAGCACGTCGATGATTACATTCCCTGAACATGATGAGTTGAGTAGATATATGTAAGGCAGGTATAACAAGAACCTCCTAAGTTAAGGGAAAGGTTTAACAACAGGAAGAGGTATTACACCACCTTCCATATGCAGCATACGCCCATAGCATGGGCACTACGCCAAGTTGTTGAATCCAAAATAATCCCGAGTAGCAATCGGCTCGTCAAGAGTGTAGACGCGATCCTTTGATCTGATTCGACGTCTCGTCGTCCATGGATGTTAACCAAGAGACATACTATTCGCAGATGTAGAAGAAGACTCAAGAATAACCGGCTCTTCGCCGTGAGTATAAGAGAGTTAGATGATAAAAGCAAAATGACATATTGTAGGTCAGATGCGTGTTGGAGTGAGTATCATGATGCATGAGAAAAACGTTTAAGTGTGCAACTAATGCAAAACAGTTACAGTCTAAGATAAAAATCTTAATTCGCTGTAACCATGGGCTCTGATACCAATCTGTCACACCCCCAAAAATCCCACGCGCGATAACGCGCCGCAGGGAGCGTGACAAACCAGGATCGCCGTCCATTAGTTACACCAAACGGCCAGTAATTAATAAAAAAGGTTGTATATTTCTTTAAAATATAAATACAGAGTTTTACAAATGCGGAAGCGTAAATGCAATGAAAGTATTAATGTAAAAACACCATCACCCAAGGTGACGTGGCTTGTTCAAAGACAATAAAAGGGTTTTCAAATACTCGTGCATGCGTACTCGTGATACTCGAACATCCGCAACCTGAGAAATAACATGCTAAAAAGTGTCAACACAAAGGTTGGTGAGTTCACAGGTTTAATCAGTTCATCAGTTGAATGTAAATCGACTGTTCAACAACAGTCCCAGTTCAGTGTAAATCATCTGTTCATCGACAGTTCAAGTTCAGTTTAAAATTGATTGTTCAACAACAATCAAGTTGAGTTTAAGATTGACTATTCAACAATAGTCAAGTTGAGTTTAAGATTGACTGTTCAACAACAGTTAAGTTGTAAGAGCATAATCACTAATATATATCAAATAGCTAGCTAGGCTATATACATGAAACTTCGCACGTTGATGGTCACCGAAGCTAACAGTTGTTTATAGTTTGCCTTGTTGTGTTTAGGACGAATATAACACCCGTTCGATATCCAATCATGCCAGAGCGACTGACCCGGGTGGGGTTTGTCAGACCCAGTAGTACTACAATATATTTCCCGCTATCGTCATTAATACTAACGGTACCATAGGAAGGACTTTGTTGTATAGTGTGCTACAAGTACTTCAAGTGATATATAAAAGTCTAATTATCTCAGTTGTGTAAATCATGCATGTTAATCTCCCCCAAAAGGATTAAAAGTAGTAAAATGGGGCCGTGAAACTCACCTTAGGTTGCACAGCAAAATTCCAGATAAACACTTAAATCAAGTAGCAAGAACGGGTCTTGCGCAAGCAATCAATCACCTAACGAGCATTCAAGTATAAGTGTGTGTTCAAACGAGCGACTAAGTCTAATGTAAACAACGAAAACGAATAATCGTGAGGTCCAAAACAAGTCGGTGATGGCACGGGTGCCAGATTCGAGCGATTATCGAAATAACGCGAGAAAATACAATATATATCAATATTATATATTTTCTAAGTTCAAGGATTTCAAAAATAAATATATAATACATTTATATTTAAACCAAGTGTGTAAATGACGTTAATAACGGGTTTGTGAAAATAAGAAACGTATATCAAAAGTTCACGTAAAGTATCATTTGTTTTCAATAAACTAAAAATACATTTATCTTAGTCTACGCAAAATATATATATATTTTAACATTTTTTTTATAAAAGTCCAAATTTTAGATCACTAAATATATATACATATATATCAAAACTATATGCTAAGTCAAACGACAAATCAAAACATGTTTATAACTAAAAATATGGTTTAAGAGAAGTAGGTCAAAATACAGTTTACGGGTTTTATTATCTTCTAATAAGCATTTTACACCAATTTTTATATCACCACAAGTCCAAAAACACCAATACTAAAAATCAGAAAAGACAGAGGTCGCCCGGATTCGAACCCGCGACCTCCAGGTTACGCTGCAACACCCAAACCATTCGGACAAACCTTCTGATGGGAGTTAAGATGGACCAGAAAATTCATAAACAGCATTAGCGACCCGGATCCGGTCGAAATACTAAAACAGAAAAAGATAAAGCAGAGGCTAAGGTTCGAACTCGCGTCCCTTGCGGACCAGCGTAGCGACCAAACCACTGCACCAACAAGGCAGTTTGGTTATTTTCCCAACGTAATGCTTATAACCCGACCCCCCGTCGGGTCATCTTCTCCCTTATAACCCTAGAGTCGCCGGAGTTCAACTCCGGTGACCGGAAAACCGTGACAATAAAACAGAAGCAGGAAACGATGCGAATGACACCAAAGATTGCATACCTCAAAACAGGGATGAGTTGCGATGAGTTTTTGAAGCCGAAACAAAACCCGAACCTTCAACGCGAACACCGAGCACCGTCACGAAACTCGAATCTGATTGCTCCTGGTGCTTGTGGACATCGAGAGGTATCTTCATAACGATCAGAGAGTGGAGAAAAAGTGGTGAACGGTGGTGACAGAAAACAAACGCAGCGGTCGGAGGTCGGAGGTGGGGTGTTGTCGGGTTTTCCTTCCCGGTGGTTCTAGGGAGCATCTGGGGCATGTGGTAGGCGAAAATGATTGGTAGAGAGGAGTGGTAACCGAGCTAAAGTGAATGATAGGGTCGTTTAAGGGTTAGTAACTGCGAGACATTAATCGATTTTGAATGCGGTGGTTCACCGGACGGTCGTCAGTTAACAAATGTTCTTCAAATTAACTTTAGACGTTTGGCAGAAACAATCCCTCTCAAAATACACTATGAATGATCGAGTTTGGTTAGTTACAAAGCCAATCCCTCTAGGTTTGATTATATAAGGATAAGTTCTATAAATTACAAGATAGATCCCTCCAAGTTTATAAGAGGTTAATCAAGGCTAACGGAATTAACGGGGATAACTTAGAGGTTGACCAAACGCGCATATGTCAAGACATATTTAACATGTGACGCTTATAAAATATTAACCTTGTTTCGCTCACACAAAATCATAGATATAATTCCATAAATATATATATTTGAGTTCACATAAAATGATGAATAAGAAATCATAACAGCATAGGTATAATTCACATAAAATTATGAAAACGTTACGTGTAATTACTTTACACCTTGACACATAAAATAGTAGAATATAATATTTATATATATATATATATATATATATATATATATATATATTATAATATTATAAGTTTAACTGTCACATAGAGTGACCTTGTGTTCACATAAAATGGTAGAATATGAATTATATAAAATCATAAAATATAACATGTTTCGACTCAAAGTATACGCTCGTATAGTGATGGTTACACAAACCCTAAATGATGAGGTCAACACAAGTCAAACTCATAAATGTTCACACGACATTTATAACGATTTTAGGTTTAGGTTAAATTAGGAAGAGATCTGAAAAGACGGATTGTCACAGAAAGCTTATCAAGCTGAAAAGAAAGTATATGGTACTTTGACGATGGCTTTGCCTAAAGAGTCACTTCATCAATTTTCTGGTAATTACACATCAAAGAGTTTGTGGGATGCGTTAGAAAAGAGATGTGAAGGCAATGACCAATATAAGAAGAGTCGTCAGAAAGTCTTGAAGAAGGAATTTGATAGTTTCAAACATTATCAGAACGAATCAATTCCAAATCTGATTGCAAGATTCGCTCATTTAATGAGTGAAACGTGTTTGGTAAGTCTTACAAAAGAAGGAGCTGATATGAAAGAAAAGATTCTAGAGGCGTTGCCAGAGAAGTGGGAGAATTATGTGATGATGATCACTCATGATAAAGAATATCCAGGATTATCGTTCAATGATTTAATTCAAAGAATTCAAGCCAGAGACATGGAGTTGATGGTGAATAAATCACTTCCTGCACAAATTTAGAATCCTGCTGTGTATTTTGGCGATAATGTTTCTACTATGAATGGTGGGAAATCGAATATTCTTAATTCTGCACCTCCTACAGCATTCATTGCAGGTAAATCTGAAACTCCTAGTTATTCTACTGGTGGTAATGTTTCTGTTCCGAGTTCTTCAACTCAAAATGCATTGTCTGTTCAAACCACCGATGATTATAATGCTTTAATGTCTGCTTTGGTATCTTCATATTTCGGGGTTATTACTGGTGCTGTTAATAATGCTGAGCTGACAAATAAAGATTACGATCAGATTGATTATGATCATTTGGAGGAGATGGATTTGAGCTGGCAATATGCTATGTTAGTTCGTCAAACGAAGAAATTTTTCAACAGAACTGGCAAGAAAAGGTTGATTGAGGATGGTAAAATTGGATTGGACAAATCAAAGGTTAAGTGTTATAAGTGTTCTGTTTATGTCACTTTGCAAGAGAATGTCCACGTTCAATTGAAAACAAGCTGAAGTCTGGTCAACATTCTTATATGGTTTTTCATTCATCAAGTGAAAATTCTAAGAGTGAAGAAAAAGCTGTTTCTTTTGATGAGGGATTAAATGAGGTGTATTGGCATCCAGGTGAATTTGCTTGGAATGCAGATTCTGAGGCTACAAAGAAAATTGCTCCAATCACAATTGCATTGACTGCTCGTCATGTTGATGATGATAGGATTCTGACTGATTCTGACTCTAACTCGACGATATCAATGACTAAAGAGGTTAAAGTTGAAGAATCAAGATGTTCTGAATGTGTTAAGCTGAGTAACAAGATTGCAATTTTTGAGGAAAGCTCTAAATTGTCAACTAATGAGTTTGTTGATCTCAAGAAAGAATTTGATGATTTTCAAAAGAAATATTATGCATTGGTTCATGCTCATGAAGTTGTTTTGAAAGAAAAGACTAAATTGGCTGAAGAATGTAAGAAAGCCAAGGCTGAAGCTTTAGATGTAGCTCAAGATTTTGAGAATCTATTTGAGAAGAGTTACCCAATTCAACAAAAATATGAAAAGGCTAATGCTGTTATTGTTGAAACTGCTGCAACTGTTGAGAAGCTTCAAAACAAAATTTATATGCTTCAAGATGAAAATGTCATTTGTCGTGACAAGAATGAAGTGTTGACTAAAGATGTTGAGATTTATAAGAAAAAGAGAGAAAGTGTTCTCGAAGAGTTATTTGCTGAATGTGAGATCAGAAAACTACAAGCTTATGAATATGATGATCTCAATGCATAGTTCATCAAGTCACAAAAGGAGGTGTTTGAGGCTCAACAGAAGATTAATGATTTGCAGTTGGAGATTTTGGAGTTGAAGAGGCAAGTGAAGAATTGCAATTTGTCACCAACGTTGCTGAATTTCTTATAAAAACGGGATAAGAGCGAGGAGAATTCTAAGAAGGATGATATTCACATGGTTCCTCAACCAGTGGATTTGCTTGAGGTCACATCTGCTCCGCTTGATCCTAAGGGTGAATTGCATGATTATTCCAAGTTTGTGACTCCATCCAAGAAAAGGAATTCAAAGTCTAAGAAGAAAGAAAGGCCTTTGGGTGATGCTCAAAAATTCGTTTCAAAGTCCGTGCTTCTGGAAAATGAAAATGTTTTTGATAAGGTTTCTTCAAGTTCTTCTTCTGCAACTGAACAAGAGAAAGTTTTGATTCAGAAGAACAATCTGAAAGATATTAAAGCAAAATTCACAAGCGAAGCTAAGTCGAGAGAAGCTTATCGTTCTTCTTCTAATTCTTCAAAGAATCAAGGATTCAAACACAAAGGTTTAGGTTATGAAGTGAAGGAAGAACCTGTTCCAGCAAAGAAATCACTGTCTCAGAATGAATTTTCTTATTATTCTAGAAGGTCATCATCTTCAAGGAGTCCTGACTCTTCTGATGATTTCTTTGATAACTTTGATTCTGAGCATTCATCTGGTTTTCGAAAATCAAAACAATTTTCAAACATTTTTAGAGAGAGACTTTGCTATGCATGTCGTCAATCGGGACATCTTGCTGTTGATTGTCCGACGACTGCATATATCCACAACACTGCTAAATATGTGTAACAAAGGTCAAATTTTCTATGAACCATGGTCTCCAAAGATCAAATCAACCCGTAAGTCGTCATGGTCTAAACCAAGTACGCCGGTTGAATCTGATTATGGTTCTGATAAAATATTGAAAAATTTATAAATCTGGAAACCGAAAGTCGTTTCCACGGCCCACAACGACTATGTGGAAGACACCGGGCGCACCCGACGCTGTTGAATCGGGTCGATCCCAAAGCGACTAATGTTTTATTTGGTGTCAGCAGGTATTTCAGGAAGACCTTTCGGTGATTGGAAAATTGTTGATTGTGGAATATCTGTGATAACTTAATCTGAATTTTAAAATCAATATGTTTTTCAAAATTTCTTAACTGAAAGTATTCGTGTTGGTTGGTTAATTTCTTTGTTTTTCCTTCCGTCTCATTTTGAGGGGGAGTTTGTTTTTGCAAAAATACAAAAATAGTGTGTTGTTTTTTTTTTTCAAAATATTAAAAATGAAAATCTATAAATAGAGTTGTCATTTTTAGGGGGGGGGGGGGGGGGAGGGGGAAATTTGAAAAATCCAAAAACATTGAAAAATGAGAAATTGTATCCGACATGATTGGGAAATGATGGTACATTGGCTTACATCGTCTGACTCATGGATAAAATAGATGAAAAAAACCATAAGACCTTTTAATCCATGTGTAAGGTAGGCTCGGCAAATCAGAAAGTATTAAATGTGATATACACTAAATCTGATGTTTGACCTAGTGAACAACATCTTGATGCATATCTCACGATATATCAAGAAAAGATATGTGAAAATAAAATGAGAAGTCACTGTGTATACATGTGATCATTTTGCAAAGATTTAAACTTGTTTTGTTTTTCTTTATTTTGTCAAACGATCGGACTTTCTTTGCGTGCTCACAAGGTCGACCTGATTGTTGTTCGTTTGACATTCTACTTTATTTTCTTTGGTGTTTCGTATAACTCATCGGACTTTCTCTGCGTGTCCACAAGACCGACCTGATTGTTGTTGAGTTATACATTTTGAACTTGTTTTATTTTCTTATTTTGTTAAATCCGAGGCCTTATCTGCGTATCGAAAGATCGACCTTAAGGTAGACGATTTAACGTTCTTATTTCTTTTTGCATGGAACACAGTTGACTATATCATGGATAAAACCATTATGTGATTAAATCACAAGTGAAATCACAAAAATGTGATAAGCAAAACATATCTGAGTATTCTGATAGTGTGGGGTACACTGGTCAATGCATATATAATCAATACCTTAACATATCCTGAGTTTAAAGTTGGACAAATTATATTTGCAATCGACATGGATTATGTGCTACCATATTCGAAATTGAAGTGTAGTTCAGCATGTTATGTTCAATATGATCCCAAGTCGTGATCTTTCTCACAAAAGACAAAAATAGTGTCTAATTTTGTAATGCATTTACATTTCTTATCAGAAAATACCAAAAAGATTTTAGGTGTGTTTTGATATAAAGTTTCTAAAAGCCAAAAAGATTTTGTTTCTGATTTGTTTTCGATTGATCAACACGTAATACGAAATCATTATCAAAATCAAAATATCTTGGAGTCTCGAAGAGACTTTTTACACCAAGATTATTTATGTCGGCAGGTGTCTAAGTGGAAAGAGGACATCACAACTTCAAGTCTTCTGAAGTTTGTTGATAAAGAGACTACACACGATGCAATATCAAGTATTCAAGATTGAACTCATCGTCAAGATCTTGGAAGAGTTTGATTGAAGATACAAGATACAAGTTTAAGAAGGAAGATGATACAACACATGCCGAGGGGGAGTTTGTTGATACATGGTTCCTAATCGTCATGTGAAGTATCGAATACAAGACGAGGACATGCAAGTATGCTGTGGTCCGAAATCATGGCGAACCTAGAGTTGGGACTGGTCCGAACAGGTCCGAACCTGGACTTCGGATCATCGGAATTTTTCATGTATAAATAGCATGTTGTGTATTGTATTAAGTAGCTTCTTGGTCATATCTTCTAAGTGTACTCTGTGGTCATCTCTGTGGTTAATACAAGTCTCATTTGTATTTACTCATCGTGTTTTACTCGTATTACATTGATTTCGTTACGACTAAGTAGACGATCTACCGCTCACGCATTTTCATTATGTGTCCTAGTCAAAAATGCCATCTAGATGTGTCATTGGTACTAGTCCTAGTACGTTTACTGGAGATGTTGTATATCATGTTAACATTGGTATCTATCTAATAGATTTCATTTTGAGCACTTCCTTTGTGAGAATCTTGTTTCTTGCTTTTGCTCTTTCCATTGCCTTTGCCCTTGGCTCTTTTGGCTTTCTTACCAATTCTACCATCTCGAATCATCAGCACTAGATTCGTCCCATTTCCAGTTTTGGTTGGAATGTTCGTTTCAGCAGTTTTAAGCATCTGATGTAGTGTTGACGGACTTTTCTTCCTACCATTCATATTATAGTTTAAGACGAACTGGTCATATGACTTGGGTAGTGAGTTAAGGACAATGTCCGTAGCTAACTCATCACTTAGTGGATTTCCTAAACGTGCTAGATGATCGGCATAGTTATTCATTTTCAGTACATGAGCACTGACTGCAGAACCTTCTTGCATAAGACACGTGATCAGGGATCTCATCACCTCAAAATGTTTGTATCGAGCATGCTGCTGAAACATGCCTTTCGGCTGCTCACTTATGGCATATGCTTTCTTATCAACTATTGTAGAGGCTAGATTATGAGGCTTGTAATATTAAATAGTTTGGGCTGGGCTTAGTTGGTTTCATTAGATTAGTAGGCTAGTTTTATTATTATGTTTAGGCTAGTTTACTATTGGATATGGGCATGGGCTTGGGTTTATGATTAGGGTTTAAGAGTCCAATAGTAAACTCATGGGATGGCTATATAAACCCCATGAGTTTACTATTCAAAGGGGCTTGATTACGATTTCTAGAGAGAGAAGAGGGTTTACGATTTACTGTTTTGTACCCGACAAGTTCATCTTGTGTGCAAGATTAGGTTTTTAACGTTTAATCATCGTATTCTTCGTGTTTCTTCTCTTCTCTATCTTGAATCAATCATAAACGAGGATTCCGCACTCGTTTGTGATTAAAATATCGTGATTAGTTGTTGACTC
>JBCNJP010000010.1:86981811-86998864 GCA_039602395.1 Deinandra increscens subsp. villosa | reverse complement strand
AACACGCGCCTCTAGCCCAACTAGTAATGAAGGATTTGTGAGTGCAGCTAGAGATGATGATGCTTAGTTATTGTTTAGTGGCGTTAAGACGCGTAAAGATGCTGTTCCACGAAGTGAGGCTCGAAGTTATTGGATGGTTGCTGAATCAAACGGATGGCTTGGAGATTTTTGCCGAAGACGTGCATTAAATTAACTGCATAAGTCTAACATTTAAAATGGTAAAACAGGCGTTTATAAATATTCAGATGTTTTACAAAAAACAAACATCTATAATAATTCAGATTTCAGACATTGAACCACCTTCCAACATTCATAAGTGGTATTCAGATTCAGACAAATCTTTTACAACAAACGTACGGGACCTTAGTCTTCACATGTTACCAACGTTTATATGTGTCCCATATGTGGAGAACAAGAGGAAACTTCTGAGCATATATTTGTTGAATGCAGAGTTGCCCGATCATTATGGGACTTTATAGGGATATGGTGTGGTGTTAAAGACTTTTATATGTTTAGCAGACAAGACCATTTAGAAATGTATCGGTTCGTAAGGAAAACAAGCAAGAGGAAGAAATATGTCAATCTAGTTATTCAAACGGCGGTGTGGAGCCTTGGGAAGGTGAGGATAGAATAGTATTTGATTGGGAACTTGTATCATTATCCCAAATTATTGATGATATCGAAACACTCAAGTATCTTTGGCTAAGAAAACCATTTAAAAAGCCAATCCAATAGGGTGAATGATGCATGTTTAATGTATGTTGTTTGGAGATGTAACTTATTTTTGGTGTTTTCCTACCACCATGGTCGAGATTTGTTAATAATATTTCGTTGACCTTTTAAAAAACATCAAACATAAGTTCGAGCGAGAACTACTCAAGCATCCCATTGGCATTTAATTTGACCATCTTGCGTATTTTGTTCTTTTAATTTTAACACCCCACCTTAATTCGGGTTATGAGGACCGACTGATACGAGACTTAACAGCATAAAGTAAAAATTTTATTACATTTGATCCATAATCTACTTGCAAAGGAAACAAAGATTTAAAATATTTAAAAGGGAAAATCACCAAAATGACCAAAGTTGACCAAGAATATATCAAAATGACCATCTTAAATTTAACTTGCCAAAATGACCTAACCAATAGTTTGTTGACACCTCACATCATCCATTAAAAAACCTCCTTGAACCGGCTAAAACGTCAACCCTTGGTCACTCTCTAGCCATTAATTTGACGTCACATGTACTTAACGGCTAAATTAGCCGTCAAAAAGGTATTCAACGACAAAAAAAGGTACCTGATGGCTAAAAAGGTAGTCACCCGCAAAAAAAAAATGGTCATAGTGACAAAAAATTAAAGGAAAATTGGAATTAAATACTCCAAACTTTTGAGTATTGGCAAAAAATAATCCCACTTTTCAATATAACCCATAATGGTCCCAACTTTTCACTAAACTATTTAGAATGGTCTCGCCATTTAAAAAACTAACACCGTTAGTTTTTAATCCTACGTGGCGCTGACGTGACGTTTACTTGTATTTTATTTTTATTTTTTCTTTTTTTTGATCTCCAAAATAACTTGTTGGCGTAGCTTAACCGTGCTTCGTACACGTCGAGCACATGCTCCAGTTTCTTCTCGAACTCCGCCACAACCGCTCGTCAGTTGTCATCCTGAAAAGTGGCTTGAAAAACAGCTCACAAGTCAACTTCGACGTCGCCGGATCAAATTTCTATGCCTCGAATCCGTCCACACCGTCTCTATCGCCGATTTCTTCAGATCCTTCGATATCAGACTCATTCCCTTGTCTGCGTAAGCCTCCGCTACGTACTTCGTAATCGCCCTTTATTCTACAACAAATTAGTAAACACTGTTACACTAAGCTCTACAAACAGAAACATGAATTATATACATGAATCGATTTTCAATAGGATTCATAGAAGTAAGAATTAGTGATCTGTTATTACCGAATAGCTTTAAATCACCGTGCTCGAACGCTGGAACTTGACTGAATGGCTGCATATATGAACATTTTTTATGGAGTCGGAGGGGGTGTGGCAGGTAGCGGCGTAGACGCCGGGGAACTTGTTGGCGAAGATGGAGACGCCGACGTCGGTGCCGCAGGCGAGGAGGCCGCGGATCTCGGTGTCGGTGGAATTAGCGGTGGAGCTGACGATGCGGCCGATTTTTTTTGCCGATGGAGTAGTGGTTGTCGGTGCCGAGGTCTTCGACTTTGATGTGGAGGGAGCGAAGGTGGGAGATGAGAGTGTCCTTGAGGGCGCACCCGAAAGCGTCTGCTCCGGCGATGAGTTTCAGACGGTGGCCAGACTTTTGCGACATTTTATTTTGAAGAGGCGGTGATGAACGTCTACTGAAATGCTGACAGGCAGATTAGCAGGTAAGGAGGAAAACACAAGTTATTTTTAAGATTAAAAAAAATGAAAAGAAAAAGAAAATATAAGTCAACGCCACGTCAGCGCCACGTAGGATTAAAAACTAACGGTGTTAGTTTTGTAAAAGGCGGGACCATTATAAATTAAGTGAAAAGTTGGGACCGTTGTGAGTTATATTGAAAAGTGGGATTATTTTTTGCCAAAACTTAAAACTTGTAATTATTTAATTCCAATTTTCCAAAAATAAAACAAATAAATAGTCATTTTGACAAGTTAAATTTAAGAGGGTCATTTTAACATATTCTTAGTCAACTTTGATCATTTTAATGATTTTTCCTTTTTAAATGTCTTCGGTGCCAACTTTAAATCCTTTTCCACTTGTAACTCACATCATTAATGATACATGTTCATAACAAGTTGGTGACCCACCCTTGCTTCGCGGCAGGCAACCTATTTACCTGTCAGTTTAAGTTAAAAAGTTTTAGTGTGGTTAAAGTATAAAGCGATAAAAAAATCGTGACTAAAGTCGAAAACTCTAAAAGTATAATAATAAAATAAAGTAAAAAGTTAAGGAGTATGAAACGTAAAAGTCTAAAAGTTTCGTGATGAAAGTATAAAACTATAAAAGTATATTAAAAATGAAAAAACCAAAAAAAATAAACAAAGTGACCCGTCCGCGTTTCGCAGCGGGCCACCCATTTACCCGTCAGTTTAATTAAGAAAATTTTTAATGTGGTCAACATATAAAACTATAAAAAAGACGTGGCCAAAGTCGAGTACTCTAAAAGTCTAATAAAAAACAAAAGTAAAAAAGTTAAGTGGTATAAAACGTAAAATTCTAAAAGTCTCATGGTGAAAGTATAAAACTATAAAAGTATACTAAAAAATGAAAATAGAAAAGTTAAGGGGTATAAATGTAAAAGTCTAATTAAACTATAAAAGATTTTTAAAACCATATACGGATCGTTTCCAGATCATAGAAGGATAGAGACGGAGAAATCTAGTCATTTATTGTGTCAAAAGATTACACCGAAGGAGTTTACATCAATGAATCTCGGGAGAGGTTGGACAGACCTCTCCTCTTAACAAAAAGACAAATGACCAAAAGTCTAAACTGACAAGCTAAGCTTCACCTATTTATAGGTAAACTGCCCAACGTACCAGACTACCCAGCGTACCATTTGATACGCTGCAGCGTACCATCTTGTACGCTTCATGGTACGTTGGCAACCTATCTATTTCAACAATCTAGACAATTACATAATTCGCACAGTAATGACCACACTCGGAACATACTCTAACAAATTCCCCCTTGGACATTACTGTCGAATGTAGGTCTTTATCTTTCAGCAATCGTCATCAGTCAGTCTGCTACATCTTGAAATCTCGAACTTCAGCAAACTCCCCTTCTTTTAACTCTAATCTGGTAATTGGAGTCACATTATAAACCTCTTTTTCCAAAGACTCCCCCTGAGATGTAGTGGATGGTCCGGTAGCAGCAGATGTTCCAGCTGCACTAGCACCAGAACGACTTCCACCAACACCTCCTTCAGGATCAGGATCATCACTATCATTCAAATATTTAGAAATATCATCATCTTCTCGACAAATTTCTTCTGAATTTGGTCTTCTCTCCCCCTGAGCAGGTAACGCACTTAACAAACTATTTAACTGCTCACCCAAAGTCTTAGAAATTTGTTAAAGTTGAGCAATATGACGATCTTTCGATTGATCCCGAGACACCAATTCTTTAACCAACTTTTTTAAACCTTTAATTTCATCAGCTTGCTGACGATTTGACGACTCTAACTCATCAAGTCGTGTCTGATGTAATGCAAGCTTCAAATCAGTAGAAGAAATAGTTGAAGTTAGAAGCAGCAGCAGTTGAAGCAGAAGCAGAAGCAGTAGTAGAAGCAGAAGTAGAAGGCTTTCTGATGATCAGCTTCCTAACTGGTGGATTACTGGAACTTTGAACATTTGCAGTTTTTGTAGTTGGTTGAGCTGGAATAGAAGACTGATTTGTCACCTTTTGCTTCTTACTAGGTCGAATGCTACCAGCTTTCCGAGCATCAGTAAGGAATGAACCCTGCTTCACTATCATGTTTGGCCTAGCCATACGTTTAAAATGTTTGCCAGTGAACAGCATCGGAGCTTTTCCTTTATCTGCAGTCGTTGTTTTTCTAACAGGCTCCTCTATGTCAGGAGAATAAGACGGATCAGCATCATCCTCTCGATCAGCAGATCGTTTTGATAAATGCTCATGCAGATCGTTTTGATAAATGCTCATACATAGAAATGTCTTTATTCAGTGAAGCCAAAAAAGCCAAATGAGCTTTAGAACCCTTCTTGACTTGGATACCTCTGGTATTATGCAAGATCTCAACATAATCACCAGAGTCAGAACTTGTATCCGAAGAACTTGCATCGATATCATCTTTATCAGAAACATCAGCTTCATCATTTGGAACATTTTTTGCCTCAGGTTCTATAACATTCTCTTGACAAACTTGCTCTTGATTTTGTTGTTGCACAGGTCACAGATTTACTGCTAAAGTTCCAAGGAAAGTTGTTAAGATGAAGTCTGATGATAACACCTCGACTGATTCAGGACATAGTCTTCCTAGGGTCTTTGTTAATCGTAGGCGGTGTTATCATTGTTACCAACAAGGCCATCTCAGAAATAGATGTCCTATTTTGGCAAAGAAACGAGCTTTCGTTGTTAGTAACAAAACAGTTTTTCAAACGTGAAACATTTTTCAAAAATCAAAAATCTTTTGGAAATTCATCCTTGGGTGATTTTGCTACTGATTCATCTATCCCAGCTCAAAGACAAAAGTGGTTGCCTAAATTGTCCTCAAAAGCCACTAAAGACTTTTCTGAAGATACCGGTCGACCCAAAGCTGAAAGCTTGGGTCCAGATTCTCACTAATTATTTCCTAATATGTGCAGGGTGCTCGCAAGCCAGCTGTCAACAACTTTTGGGTGGTTGATAGTGGAGCATCCAGGCACATAACGGGTAACATTTCTCTGCTTTCAGATGTCAAACCAGTTAACGTAGGAAATGTTACTTTTGCTGGCAATAGAGGTGGACGAATCACCGAAGAAGGAATAATGTGTAACGAGAATGTCACATTTGACAAAGTGCAATTTATGGAAGAACTGTAACACAACCTGCTGAGTGTATCTCAGATTTGTGATAAGCAGTATACTGTTGCTTTCACGAGTTCTGAGTTTGAAACCTAGAATTCAAATCCTTGATGATTGGATTGTGATGCGTGCACCAAGATTTCGTGATCTCTATGTCTTAAACATGAATCAATCGCCGTCAGCTATAGCTGCAACTTGTTTTATCTCTAAAGCTATTGAAAGAGATTCAATTAAGTGGCATCGTCGTATGGGACACATCAACTACCGAAAAATGAATTATTTGATTAATCATAATCTGGTAGAAGGAGTTTCAAAGAATAGATTTTCAATCAATGATGTGTGTGTTTCCTGTAAAAAAGGAAAACAGCGGAAAAAGTCTCATCCATCCAAACGACTGAATTCAATTGTCACTCCGTTAGAGCTGCTTCATATGGATCTCTTTGGTCCGATGAATGTTCGAAGTGTTGACGGGAGTTTCTATTGTTTGGTAATAACGGATGATTTTTCCCGTTTCTCATAGGTGGCGTCGCTACATTTAAAGGATGAAACTCCAGATACTATTCAGAAATTTTTGTCCAAGTTTGAATCGATGTATAAATACAAAGTATGTCGGATTCGTACTGACAATGGTACCGAGTTCAAAAATGTTAAAATGACATCTTTCTGTGATTCTCTTGGAATTTTGCAAGAATTTAGTGCGTCGTACACTCCTCAACAGAATGGAGTTGCTGAAAGAAAGAATCGAACATTGATTGAGACGGCAAGAACTATGCTGGCTGATGCGCATTTACCAGTCAAATTTTGGTCTGAAGTAGTTCACACTGCATGTCATGTGCTCAATCGGGTTTTAATTGTCAAGCGCTTCAATAAGACAAGTTATCAATTGCTAAAAGGTCGTAAGCCGAATCTTCATTTCTTGGAGCCATTTGGGTGTTTATGTACGGTTCTCAAGGAAGGCGGGAAGTTTGAAGCCAAAGTGGTTGACGGCATCTTTTTTGGGTATCAGTATCCAATGAAACGGGTTTATTTTCCTTCTTCTAAGACAATTGAGAATCATCTGAATGTGGATTGTCAAAGACATACCTTTCTGGCACCCAAATTGGTTGATATTCCTGCTTTTGATTACAAGACCTTATTTGATTCTTTCTCGGTTGCACACGATGAATCTGCTGATGAGCTTGCTGAAGAACTTCTAGGTGTTGCTATGGTACATGCCATACTTACTCCTGGTTCATGGGTTCCAAAGCTTCCAAGTGTTTCCAGTGCTGCTTCCTCTAGTCAGAGTGTTTCTAGTTTAGAAACAATGAGTTCGTCCGATGAAGATGAGAGTCGTTTCATGAAGCTGAATCAACACCGGTTGATGACCCAATTACTTTACCAAGTACAAGTTCTTCAGTACCGGTTTCTTTACCTATTGGTGATCTTTCAAGCTCAGAGGATGCAGATACAACTTTCAATACTCTTGCAGAAAATATTCATGTTCCTGATTCGACTGCGCTTAGGATTCATAACATTCATCCGCAGGAGAATATCATTGGAGATCCGACTTCTAGGGTGCGCACACGGCATCAATTAGCTGATTCTGTTGATGCGTTAATTGCTGAAATTAGGGATTCCGGTGTTCAGAATGAAGTATTTCACTCATACTTTTTTCTCAAGTTGAACCTACCAATGTTAATCATGCGTTGGAAGATGCTTCTTGGGTAAAAGCGATGCAGGAAGAATTGCAGCAATTTCAAAAATTGGGTGTTTGCCATCTTGTGAATTTACCCGCTAATTCTAAAGAACCTTGTGGAACGAAATGTGTATTCAAGTGCAAGAAGGACGATCGTGGTATCATCGTCAGAAACAAAGCACGATTAGTGGTTCAAGGTTTTTCTCAAATCGAAGGCATCGATTTCAATGAAGTTTACGAATTGAAGCTATCAGGATATTTCTAGCTTTCGTGGCTCATCATGGTTTTAAAGTATATAAGATGGATGTTAAGAGTGCATTTTTTAATGGGAAAATTCTTGAAGAAGTTTATGTAAAGCAACCGCCTGGCTTTTATGATCCAGAGTTTCCTGATCGGGTGTATAAGCTAGACAAGGCTTTATATGGTCTTCATCAGGCTCCAAGGGCTTGGTATGAGACTCTTTCTACACACCTTCTGGACAATGGATTTGAACGTGGCAAGGTGGATTGTACTCTGTTTTCAAAGAAATTTGGGAACGATTTGTTGCTGGTCCAAGTTTATGTAGATGGTATTATTTTTGGAAGCACAAATGACAGCTTGTGTAAGGAATTTGAGCTTGTCATGAAAACAAAGTTCGAGATGAGTTCGATGGGGGAGATGGGGTTCTTTCTGGGTCTTCAAGTTCATCAATCTGCCAAGCGCATATTCTTGCATCAAACAAAATATGTGTCCGATATTTTGGCTCGCTTTAAAATTGAAGATGTCCGGATTCCGAGTACACCTCTCCAGGTTTCCCATGGTCTAGAACCAGATGAGTCTGGGGACAATGTTGATCCGACATTGTTTCGTGCAATGATAGGTTCACTTATGTACTAAACTGCATCTCGTCCTGATATAATGTTTGCTGTGTGCTTATGTGCTAGGTACCAGGCAGCTCCCAAGGTTTCTCATATGGTAGCAGTAAAGCGGATCTTTGCTTATTTGAAGGGTAATCCGAATCTTGGTATCTGGTACCCTAATGATGATAAGTTTGAGTTATCAGCATATTCTGAATCAGATTATGGCGGATGTAAAATCAATTTCAAGTCCACCACCGCTGGATGTCAGTTTTTGGGGAAGAGATTAGTGTCATGGCAATGTAAGAAACAAACCTCGGTTGCAACGTCTACTGCTGAGGCGGAATATGTGGTTGCTTCAAGTTGCTGTTCACAAGTTTTGTGGATTCAACAGCAGTTACGCGACTATGGTTTCAATTTTCTGACTACTCCTATTTTTATTGATAACTCAGCTGCTATTTCTATCATGAAAACCCCGTTCAACATTCAAAAACAAAGCACATTAACATCCGATATCACTTTATCCGTGATTGCTATGAGAAGAAATTAATTGATTTGCAGAAAATTCACACGGATTTTCAACGAGCTGATTTGTTTACTAAAGCTTTTGACAAAACTCGCTTTAAATTTTTGTTGCAAATCAATGGAGTTACTAGGTTGAATGCCACGTAAACTGTTTCAGTTGATCATTTTTTTATTTTTCTTTTGCTATTTTCGTTTATTTTTACTTTTTAGGGGGAGATATGGAAAAATACAAAAAAAAGTGTTTTTCTTGTATTCAAATGTGAAAAAGCATTAAAAAATGGAAAAATTAAAAATGAGAAATGTGATCCAACCTCGTGAGAAATGATAGTACATCGGTGAATGTTACTGACCATGGATAAAATAGGTTGAAAGGCTGTAGGTTCTCGTGTGTTTCATTGAATGTGTCAATCAATATCTGATACTTGTCAATATGATATAAATATAATGCTTGCTTGAAATCTGTGGTGTTACATGATTCTTGTGATTGGGTAATCTTGATAAAAGATGAAAAATACATAAATAGAATAAATAAGTGTTCTAGTGTATGCATGCGTTCTTTTGAAAGATTTAAACTTGTTTGATTTTCTTTATTTTGTCAAACGATCGGACTTTCTCTACGTATCGAAAGATCGACCTGATCGATGTTCGTTTGACGTTCTGCTTTATATTTACTTGGTGTTTCGTATAACTCATCAGACTTTCTCTGCGTGTACGTGAGTACCGACCTGATTGTTGTTGAGTTATAAAATTTCAACTTGTTCTGCTTTTTATTTTCCTAAACAATCGGACTTTCTCTGCGTGCCTACCGGCCGACCTGATTGTTGTTTGTTTAGGGTTCTGCTTTCTTTTTGCATGAAACACTATGAATGACTTATATCTGTAAATATTCGTTGATGAATAGCAGAAACAGAAAGAATCAAAAATATAATAAATCAGATTCTCAGTTACTTGAATTTGTGGGTATCATGATTTCTATGCTTGATAAATATACCTAATTCATATTAGAAAGCAGTAAAAATTGATTTGATTTGACTGAAATAAACATAAAAATGTTGTATCCGTGGACTGCTTGGCTTGCATGCTGATTAGATTGAAATTGAAATGTGTTAAGTGCATCTCACTGGTATGATCTCATGTTGCGATCTTTCTCACAAAAATATAAATTATTGCATTTAAACTTCTAGTTTCAATTGTTTTGTTATTCCAGGAAAATTTCAAAAAGATTTTTGGTGTGTTTTAACATAAGTTCGAAAAATCAAAAAGATTTTGGTGTGTTTTGATATTAAATTTGATATAAAATTCAAAAAGATTTTTATTCTGCTTTATTTTTGATCGACTGAATTCAGATATGGCAAATTTTTTGTTGAAAGAACCGCAATCGTTGCTTAAATCAGCTCATCAAATCTAAATTTGACAAAGTGTGATTTTTGAAGAAAAATATCAAAATTAAATGAACAGGGGCAAAATGGTAAAAATGTGGTCCGGCGTACCATATGGTACGCGGGGCGGACCACTTTGCATATAAAAGGGTCTTTCTGGTTCGTGATACGCATAACCTGCGTACCACCTTTGAACCTTCTCTGAAAACCCTAAACTTGTCTCTACTGTTTTTCTTCGATTTTTCATTCGATAACGAACTATTGCTCGAGATTTCTGTCGCTACAGGTAGGTATGATCGTTGCGCATCATCTCATGGTCTTGGATTACATTGTGGTGGTCTCAATCTCATGATTTTTGAGATTACAGATTCGGTTTTTCGCTAAATCAAACTGAGGGTTGATTAAATGGGTTAACAATGATCTTAATTCATTTTAAGCACATGTACTGGGTCGGTTTTCAGTCTAGAACAAAACCTCAATGGTCGATTTCAAAACAAAATTGATTTGGAGTGTTAAAATTCGAAAGTTGACTCTTCGGTTAACTGTTCTTCCGGCGTACCACATGGTACGCAGCGTACCGGATGTGGTACGTGACCCAAAATGGTCCGTATCTGGTTTGTTTGACCTTTCTAGTACATGGTCAACGATTCTGGTCCGCCGTACCAGATTTGGTTCGTGTGACTAATTTGGTATGTGGGTGGTCCGTTGATCAATTTTTTAAAAAGTTAATCGTGTGAGCGTTTCGGATTGAATTAGAATCAATCGTAAACGGTTTTGGTTATATCTCATGATTTTAATGATAGTTTGTGTTTGTGTTTTCCAGAAATTGTGGCTTTAAAATCAAATGATGAACACAACATTTGTGCTTATCTAAGTGCATCTGCTCGATGGAAACCTCATTTTCTTGGAATATTCGAATTTTTGGAAAGATCAAGAATTTACTTTGCTGCTACTCATGAATGTACACCATACAAGGATCTACTTACAATGTTATGGAATTCTGCTCAAGTAGATTGTTCTGTGGATCCTTCAGTAATTCAGGCAAGAATTCTTCAAACTGATGTGATCGTATCTGAAGAAGATGTACGAAGAGTTTTGAGATTAAACGATCAATCAACTTTTCCGACGAAATTTGATGAAATTGACATGGTGGCTTTGCTACGAAGAATAAAGTATGATGGCTTTTTATATGATTCTTGGCTTATTAAGTCGAATCTGAGTCCTCCATACAAATATTTGATGCACGTGATTATCAAATGTTTTGGGAATCGTTTAAGAGGCCATGATGAGTTTGACATGAAGCTTCTATCTTTCTTTTATGCCTTGGTGATGAATCGAGAGTTCAATTTTTCTGGATGGGTCTTCAACTACATGAAGGAGAATATCTTGTCAAAACAAAACAAAAGTATCATGTATCCAAGGTTTCTACAGATGATCTTAAATGAACTACACCCGAATCTTCCAAAGAATCTCGATGCTGTCTTGGTTTTGAAACACATGAATGAAGTTGTTTTCGGAAAATTACCAGTTTATCAGAAGAGGAAAGGAGCGAATGTACCTCCTCCAGTTAAACACTTGATTGGTCATTTGGCCAAACCTGATTATGTAGCTCCCGCAAATGGTGCTGCAAGGCATGATGATAGTTCGGATGATGAATTGGAATATGATGATAGAGGTTATCCTATTGAGGAAGGAGATCAAAATGAACCAGCAAACCAAGAACCCAATGTGCAACAACCTGCAAATCAAGAACCTGTGCAACAACAAAATCAAGAGCAAGTTCGTCAAGAGAATGTTATAGAACCTGAGGCAGAAAATGTTCCAGATGATGAAGCTTATGTTTTTGATAAAGATGATATTGATGCAAGTTCTTCGGATACAAGTTCTGACTATAGTGATTATGTTGAGATCTTGCATAATACCAGAGGTATCCAAGTCAAGAAGGGTTCTAAAGCTCATTTGGCTTATTTGGCTTCACAAAATAAAGACATTTCTAAGTATGAGCATTTATCAAAACGATTTGCTGATCGAGAGGATGATGCTGATCTGTCTTATTCTCCTGACATAGAGGAGCCTGTTAGAAAAACAACAACTGCAGACAAAGGAAAAGCTCCGATGCTGTTCACTGGCAGACGTTTTAAACGTATGGCTAGGCCAAACATGATAGTGAAGCAAGGTTCATTCCTTGCCGATGCTCGGAAATCTGGTAGCAGTCCACCTAGTAAGAAGCAAAAGGTGACAAATCTGTCTTCTATTCCAGCTCAACCAACTATAAAAACTGCAAATGTTCAAAGTTCCAGTAATCCACCAGTTAGGAAGCTAATCATCAGAGAAAATGCACGAGCATCGGATCGTCTACTCAATCTAGCTATTACGGAGATCGAAACATAATTAAAGATTGTTTTATTGATCACAGAAGAAACAACGAGTACAATCTGACTCTTAGAAACTGACACAGAGAAACACCTTAGTAACACACACTTAAGGAGATCTCACACGCTCAGAACTAACTATTACAAAGACCAAACAACTATTTATACATAGCTGGCCGATCCTTGTCTGAACCCCAGGTTCGGCCAGTCCGAACTCCAGGTTCGGCCATGCATACTTTGACTTGATCGTGTACATTGCTTGATACTTCACACGACGTACATATCAGGTATCAACAAACTCCCCCTCGTCGTGTGCAGTATCTTTTCAACATCATCAAATTTGTATCTTCAATCAAGCTCCCCCTCAAGTATAGAATCCGTTCGTTCAATGAAATGAATCTTTAAACAAACTCCTCCTCAACTCGATCGTAGCTTGATCTTGAATACTTGATGACATTTTAGTATATCTCTGCTCTTTCATCAACAACTTCAGAAGACTTGAAGTCGTGATATCTTGCACATAGCAACCTGCTTGAACATTTAAATAATCTTGGTGCAAAACGTCTCTTCGAGACTCCAAGATATGATTTTGAAAATTGATTTGTATCACGTGTTGATCAGATCGAAAATAAAACAGAAACAAAAATTTTTTGGCTTTTTGAAAGTTTATATCAAAACAACCTAAAATCTTTTTGATTTTTAAAGTTTATGCTAAAACACACCAAAAATCTTTTTGAAGTTTTCTTGATATGAAATGAAATTGCAATACAGAATCAAACACTATTTTTGGTATGAGAAAGATCACTATATGGGATCATATTGGTCATAACGCACTGAACTACACTTCAATTTCAACTAATTGAAGCTCACAAGTCATGTTGATTGCCGGTATAATTTGTCCATCTTAAACTCAGACATAATCATACTCATAACATCTGGGTATGTTAAGGTATTGATTATTAGATTTGCTTTGACCAGTGTACCCCACACTATCAAACATATTCAGACATTTTCTGTTTTTTTTTCTTTTCTTTTATGTGATAGCACTTGTGATTTTTCATAATGCATAATATTTTCATGATAATGTAACACCCGAGTTTAGATTCGTATCAAAAGCAGTTAACATTTAACGACAACGTTTGGTCCCAGAAAATTTTCCAAAGTTAAGTGGTGACTATGGGTCAGTTATCCAAAATCAGACCACTAATTGACATTTGACGAACTATTACAATTTGCCAACCACATTTACAAAAGGTCAAATCTTATCCTAATAACCACCAAAATCTTCGACAAGCGTTCGGTTCTTGAGCCTCCATACGACATCCAGCTACATGGGTCGTTTCCCTGCATTTCCCAACGAGATTAGTACTCATATAACACATTCGAATCGAGCGGGAGACCTTAGAATGAGTTAAAACAAAAATTAGATAAGTTGGAAAATGGGGGTCCACCGTAAGCTACGGTGGAACCGTAAGCTACGGTGGCCCCTGGCTACCTAACGGTGGCCAGATGCTGCCCCACGGTGCAGTTTTAATCCTGTGGCCACCGTAAGCTACGGTGGCACCGTAAGCTACGGTGGCTACAGGTCACAATGCCCCATTTTCATGTATTTTTAGCACAAAACTTATGTGGGGTGTACCCAGTTCTCCCGTAGGACCTGCAAACATCTAAAATCAATACCCACACCGGGATTAATATTTCATATAGCAAGTACGAAGCGCGAAACATTATCACATACCGGTTTCTTACCGAAATCCAACCCGTTTGACCCGTTTATTAGCCATTTTCACACTTTAGCTCTAAATTGGCATCCCATAGCCAAATTGACCAACAACAATTCGTTCAACCCGTGCATTCCTACCTATACCACTAGAAGATGTGATTCGCATCATAGGGAATCCCATGTAGCCACCAACGGTGTTTCGTACCCTCGCATTAGATTCCATCGAATCCATGGGTATCCACACCACTTGGTGGACTCATCAAGGGCCCTATGACGCTCTCAGCCCCCGGTTAGCCATAGCCTAGGCTCCTATGAACCCTTGTGACGAACGTGGCAATTGGAGGACCTCACATACTAATACGAAGTTAAACAATAGGCGTGCAACCCCTTGGCACACTATGACTTCTACAAGCCTTTAGCATGCACAAGTATGCACTTGGCCCAAGCTTCTATTGCGTTACTTCACAATGAACTAAGCTAGATTCAAGCATAACTACCTTGGGAGTAAGAATACATTACCTCGAGAGCTTGAGCTTCCGTTACCTCCGGCGTGGCCCGGTTGATCACCTCCTTCTCCTTGATTGCCTATGGAGTCCATCACATTATTAGGACTCTATTACCAAGATCAAATCGACCCATTTCTCATGGTGCCTTAATATTACATGTTCATGTACTAATTAGCATGCTATCACGTTTCATATAACAAAATCTCATTTGCACAAACACATGATTATTAAGAAGTTCACCACCCTAGCTATTGTTTCACATTACAACTTCCAAACGGGTGAAGCAATTCACATATGGCATTTCTTGCATAAGAACATCAAATTTAGCAAGTACACATAATATGATCAACTAAGCAAGAATCATGACAATTTGGTGGCTTTGCCACATGTATGTGTCACCTAGGCATTTCATCGAGCACGTGGTGTGCATTATTTGCTACCTACATTCAATTCATTCCCAAGATCCTTTACTTACCAATTTAGCAAGAGTTGGGTGATCACACCACAAACCCATCATCAAATTATCATCTATCAACATAATCAATCAATATCAAGTTCCACTACTCATGATTGAGATCAAATTCTAGGTCATCCATGGTGTTTAGCAACATGCAAGTTCAAGTAGGGAAATTGGTGACTACTAGACCAATTACTAGTCTATTTGATTCTCTGGACAACATACAACATTCCTAACATCTTAGGATTATGAATCAACACTGATTTCACAGATTTGAGCCCCAATGTGCCAACATTCATACATGCAACTAGATGGGGTTTGACTTACTTGTCACAAGATTAGTTCTAGAGGATGAATTCACTTCAGATTTCCAATTCGTGGCCTCAATTTCGCAGCTTGACTCTTCTAGGAGCAGAATTTCGAGTTTTAGGTGATGGAGGAGAGGAGCTGGGGTCGCAGGTCGTGATTCACGATCCCCCTCCTCCTCCTCCTTTTTGTTTGATCTAATTTATCCATTTTACAATTCTGGCCCCTCAACAATAGGTTTTGATTAAATTGCAACCAAACCTTATAATTTACCCACTAAACCCCCAGTTTTCTATAACATGGCAAGTACTATCATATTTAAGGAATAATTTAGTCACATTACAAGACTCGGCTAAACGTTAATGGAAATTTTCTCGTATATTAAAAATCGGGATGTTACAGATAAAGTCAACTGTGTTCCATGCAAAAACAAATAAAAAGGTTAAATCGTCTACCTTAAGGTCGATCTTTCGATACGCAGATAAGGCCTCGAATTTAACATAATAAAGAAAATAAAACAAGTTGAAGTTGTATAACTCAACAACAATCAGGTCGGTACTCCCGTACATGCAAAGAAAGTCCGATGCGTTATACGAAACACCAAAGAATATAAAGCATAATGTCAAACGAACAACGATCAGGCCGATCTTTCAATACGCAGAGAAAGTCCGATCGTTTGACAAAATAAAGAAAATCAAACAAGTTTAAATCTTTGCAAAAAGAACACATGTATACACAGTGACTTCTCAGTTTGAAATTCACACTTATTTTTCTTTTTGTGTCATGAAATATGCATCAAGATGTTATCCACATGGTCAAGCATTAGTATTTAGTGTATATCACATCTGAATACTTTCTGATTTGTCGATCCTACCAAACACATCAAGCAATGATCTTATGGCTCTTTCATCTACTCTATCCATGAGTCAGATACGTAAGCCAATGTACCATAAAGCATCTCATACGGGGGCATCCCAATACTAGCATGGTAGCTATTATTATATGAGAACTCCACGAGAGGAAGGTGTCGATCCCAACTTCCGCCAAAATCGATTACACATGCTCTAAGCATGTCTTCAAGAGTTTGGATCGTCCTCTCGCTTTGCCCATCCGTTTGCGGATGGTATGCCGTGCTTAACAACAATCTTGTGCCCATTTTGGTTTGGAAGTCCCTCCAAAACTGGGAGGTAAATCGGGTGTCCCGATCCGACACAATAGACACCGGTATACCGTGTCGGGACACTATCTCCTTCACATAAACATCAGCCATCTTCTCCGAAGTGTAGGTCTCGCATATAGGTATGAAATGGGCACTTTTCGTTAGTCTATCCACCACTACCCAAATCGCGTCGTGACCCCTAACCGTTTTTGGCAATTTGGTTAGCAAATCCATGGTTATATGCTCCCATTTCCATTCTGGGATGTCCAACGGTTGCAATTTCCCGTATGGTTTCTGATGCTCGGCCTTAACCTGCATACAAGTTAGGCACTTACTCACGTATTTGACTATATCCCGCTTCATGCCGGGCCACCAATAGTCTCGTTTCAAGTCATGATACATCTTGGTGGTTCCAGGATGTACCGAATACCGGGACTTATGGGCCGCATCTAGAAGAAGTAGTTTTACATTGCAAGTGTTAGGAACCCAAATTCGACCGAATCGAGTCCTAATTCCACTACTCTCTTCTACCAAGTTTTTCACTTGGCCCACAATTCTTTCTGTCTTCAGATTT
>JBCNJP010000010.1:86963640-86981311 GCA_039602395.1 Deinandra increscens subsp. villosa | reverse complement strand
AGGTGGCGATCGAATTCGGCGGAAGTGTCTCAAGCCACTCGGCGGCTCGAGACGTAAGGGAGAATGGAAATAAACGCAAGTAGATGATTTCGTTCGCGACTCCGGTGAGTCCGAACGTGTTGCAGATACGAATGAAACGGGAGATATGCGTCGGTGCATCTTCGTCCTCACGTCCATGGAACTGGATGGAATGCGTCAAAGCGTTGATGACGTGGGACGGAACTTGCCAATTTGCGGTGTTGGCAATAGCAGGCTGTGCAATAGCAAACCGGGCCTCGGTGACTCCGGCGCTAGCCTGCTCGTGGACGGTGCGACGTGCCGCCATGGATGAAAGATCGGGGAATGGAATGGGTTTTGTGTCGCGTGTGGTTTGTGTGGAAGAAGATGGTTTGGATTGAGCGGTGGAAATGATGAATGCCTCTAGCTCGGTGCGTAGAAGGCGAAACCGTTCACGAATATCCGCGTCGGGATCAGAAAGTGGTGACAACTCAGGAGGACCTCGTGAACGGGTGTGTGGCATAAAATGGGGAAACTGACTCAAAGAAAAATAAAAAGGGGAAATAAACCTAAAAATCTAGACTCGAAGAACGGGAATCCTAAGACTCTAGACACGGAAAAACCAAAAAGACTCAAAATTTCCTAACGACGACCTAAGTTAATCTTGCCAATTGCCAAGTGTCCCCGGCGACGGCGCCAAAAACTTGATGTGCTCGGAACGTACTCTAAAAACACTAATAAAACCTAGACCTAAACCTAGACCTAAGACACACCTAATTTTACCGAAAATAACCTAAACCGAACCGAACCCTAAGGCAGTGAACCTGTCGGATTAGTAGTAATAGCTAAGGTAAGACCGGGAATATCGAACCCTAGGACACTCTAAAGACAAAACTTAACCTAGACCTAGAAAATGGAAATACTGAGTAATTTGGTTTGGGTTTTTGTTTTGAGATTTGATTAACTAAAATTACCTAATCAACGCACAAACAGACAAAAGCAGGAAACTTTGGGAGAATTCAGAAGAGAAAAGAGTATCACCTAGACCCTAGAATCCTACTTAGCATCTATAACCTCATTCAGCTTCGATTGATCTGATGGTGGCTAGTTCACCTTTTAAGTCCTTCCTAGCTACACTTCTAACGCTCGAACAGGAGTTCACCTTTTAAGTCCGTCCTACCTCAATTACCCTAGTCACCCTCGGATATACCTAAAGCACACCTAGAATAACCGGAGCTACCGATAACTACCATGAATGACACGGAATACTAAGCTAGACGAAACCCTAGGACATTTCCTTTTGGGATAATGCTACCCTAGAACTTTAACCAACCCAACTACCCGTTAAACCTGTACCTTTTAAGTCTCCAGTTTAGCAGCACATTACAATCAAACTATCAATCAATTATCAATGCAATAGTCTAGAAGAACCCTAAACCAATCTATCGCAATTAACCCTAAAGTCAACTACTTTAGATAATCTACCTAAACCGAAAGACATTCGCGGGTAAATTAAGCATCAACAATCAATTAATAATCTGCTCATAACACACATATGCATCAAACATGATAATCATTGGAATTTAATAAAAGTGCACACATCAATCAATCAAAACTGAATAAAATCATAAACACCAAATAATCATCCAAGTGGGTCTAGGCAATACAAACAATTTAGCCTAGCCTCATGTTACTGTCTAGAGTAATAGTAAAAATCTGAACTTTGACAGAAAACATGATTGAAATTAAGAACAACAAGAATAAAGGATGAAACCCGGTAGACCGATGATGATTCGTGTTGAGAAACTGATCCACTGATGATTCCCCCTTTGTTCCTGGCCTTCTCTGCTCTTCAAGTCGCCCAAAATCGCCTCTGAGTTCGTCTGGAAGTCGAAGCATGCGAATTGAAACCCTAAAAGTCGAATTTATATCGAGAAACCTTCTTTTGCGGGTTTTAGACCTCCAAGCGTATTGCTTGGAATTGTGTTCTGTCTAGGCGATACGCCTGGTCCTCACATCTCGACAAATTAGTCGGGCTTGACTTTGTAAACCGCCTTTGACCTTCCTCTTTCGCGCGTATCGCTTAGAACTTCCCATTTTCCAGGCGATACGCCTGGAAACCAATCTTCAGCTCTTCATTCTTTCTTCCAATTCCTTCCACCTTTCACTCGTAGCCTCGGGATTTGTCAATTACCTATAAAACTTATAAGAAAACATAAAAAAGACCAAAAGACTCAAACTTTAATAAAAGCACTTAAAACAAATGGAAACTGACTCAAATGGACTCAAATTATAAAATAAAAGACTCTTAAATTAGGATGTGTTTGCAACACATCACTTCCAGTAGCAAAATATCAAAAATTTAGGCACTGAGGCCCTATCCAACCAAAGTTATAAGTCCCGGTTTATCTCAACTTTTCCCGAAAACATTTCTTTACACAACTTTAACCAAAACCGATCATTCCAACACTTAATTGACTATCAAGAAACTGTCCTAAATTTATTTTAATGACCACTAGGCTACTGGAATCTTCTGGGTGTTCATATAGACTCAATATAATCCAAATATCTCGGTTTTCGGGTCTAAACACTAAAATACAACAATAGGTCTCCACCCCCAATGACCAAATCCTCATCTTGTGACATTTTTGCCACTGAGGTTGTCGGGTTTCACTGACCACAACTCAGATATGCAATCTAAACCCGAGATAATAATCATGCATGCATTAACTAGTTATACCTTATGTAATAAAGCTTGTACTAAGGCAAATCCAAGCGGGTCTTCACCAGAAGCTGAATCCACCCTTGCATGCATCATCCATACCAGAATTAGAGGTGGGTTTCCTCAAAAACATGATCTAAACCAAAACCGAACACAATCTCACCTTGTTTCACCATGGAATTATTCCCACAAGCCTTAGATCACCATGGATCGGACATGCAACACCATCTGGAGCATCAACGACTACTGATCAGTAGGTAACCCATAAGAAACTAAGCTTGAAATGGTGAAACAAAAGAACAAAATGCTTACCCGAGCTTCGTGTGTCTCGAAAATGCCTTATCCTTGATCACCAAAGCTCCCACTAGCCGGACTTGAGCTCCACAGGGGTTTAGAGGACGAAATGAGAGAGTTTTCCCCAAGTTAAACCGTGCAAATGAGCAGAATTGGGGCAAAACTCGTTTTTATAGACCTGGGGATCGATGCGGGCCGCGTCGGATTACTTCAGCGGGCGATATGCCCCGCATTGCCATCAGGATATCTCGCGGATCTTTTCCGGGTAGCGCACCCGACCCGGCGACCCGCCACTCGATGCGGGCTGCATTGCTTCAAAAGAAACATGATGCGCCCCGCATCACTCCAGAAAAGAAAAAAAAACTTTTCCCTTTTTATTTTTCTTGGAAAAATCCAATCCGATTCTCGAGGTTTATCCAGGGATGTTACAACATGTCTGGTCAATGTATTATGTATTTTAAATCTCATGCTTTCCTGTGGGTGATTACTTTTGAAAACACTTTGATATTTGGTGTTTATACTGAATATTTTGTTATGTATTAAAGTTTCCACTGCTATGCGACCTTATCATTTTATTCATGTTAGAAGCCGTTTGAAATAATCATGACTTTGACTATTGGCTGACGTCATGCTTCGCACGTCGCATCATTGTAACAAGATGTGACACTATCGTATATTAATTAACTAGATATATTCGGATAAAAAACTAATTTTGTTTAAAAACTATACAGACTATACGAGTGAATATTATATGAGATGTGACATGATACAAAAAATCATTGACATTTTGGTCTATTGTCATTTTATACTAAATTTCTATGTACAGTGTATCATTTGGAACTAGATATTTATGCACTACTTAAAGTTTTATACTAGATTTCTCTATAGTATTTTATACTACAAATTTACCATGTATTTGTTTTCATCTTATAGTTGTTTTATTTCTTTACATCTTGTATAGTATAAAATTTTTAAAATTCTACTACAACTTTACAAAAAAAATGTATTAACCTATATACAAAACACAACCTTAGAGTACCATTTCCACTCCATGTTGTACAAGTCACAATTGCATCCTTTAATTATAGGCTGATGGTACCATTTATGTTCCCTAATGTACAACCCATTGCTTTTCACTTTACACGTGTGTACACTTTTTTCTTCCTTCCCGGTTCTCTGCTTTGCTTTCCACATCAGTCGTTGCTTTACCAACTTAGGAGAGATAGCAGGTGAAAGACCTACGCCGTGAACAGGATGGAGTACGATGCACATAAATTAAATCACTGTAGCATATGGGTGTTTTTCCTCTTATAGTCAACTTTGCACGCCATTCAAGCTTCACCTACGCCGAACTTCCTGCACCGGTGAGTTCGAATTTCTTTTCTTTCATCGAATTCCCAGTTTTTGCATAGGTTATGTACTCTGATTAGTCGTATGTTTCTGCGATTTCTTGTATGATCGGTATGTTTTTGCGATTTTTTGTATGATTGGTTGTATGATCGTCTCTGAATTTATGTTCTGCGCCATTGTGTGTTCTGATTTCAAACGATTTTCCAGCCCTTCTACAATCCTCTCCACCAGTCACTTTTTTTGGGGTGTTTTTTGTTTTATAAACAACTACATCTTCATTTAATTTTTGTTTGAATCTTACATGAGTTCTGGGTAATATATATCTAATTGGCTGTTTGTTTGAGAAATATATACTGGATTTTGTCACTTCATCCTTCCATTATATTATGAATTTTCCGGTTAATTGAATGATGTCTGTCATTGTAGTGTGTGACTCCACTTTCATTTTTCATTCATTTTATAAAGTTTTCTTTATTTCATAGTATGATAGAAATGGGGTATTAATGTATTATGGTGTGCCGTGGCATTTTTGTTTCTTAGAGTCTGTATAGGCAAGCATTTGAAAATCTGTCCAACAAAAGTATACCCTTGGAGTTAATTTCATGGTGTCCCTTATTGTCATTGTCGGTTGCTAACTGTCTGTTTTCGTTTGCAACGTGTATTCGGAAGAGTTGTTGTATCGTGTGCTTGGTAACTTTCATGTTTTTAATTTGTGGTCTTATTCATTTTAACAGGATTGGTTGCTGACTTTGATCACTTTTAACTGTAGATGAATTGGACTTTTTTGTGATCATGTTTCCTTTTAAACTTCCATTTTCTTTTGCATAGGTTGTTGTATATTCACATTAGATATCAGGAAAACTAATTTTACTTTGGAAAAAGTTCTGGATGAACTTTAAGTGAATATTTATATATACAAAAGCAGGTACATGTACGGTACATAAAAAAAGTTCTTATAGGTTAATACTAGAAGAATATGTGTTAGCTACTTAGAAAATAGAGGTTTCATAACTGAAGTCAAAGAACTCTGCAAGAATATCAAGTTAACAATTGATGTTTTCCTTACTTTCATTTTGTTAACTCTCTTTTAGCGTCTATTATTGTCATTGTCGATTGCTAACTGTTTGTTTTTATAAAACCGTATACGAATCGTTTCCAGATCATAGAATGATAGAGACGGAGAAATCTAATCATTTATTGTGTCGAATGATTACACCGAAGGAGTTTACATCGTTGAAGCTCGGGAGAGGTTGGACAGACCTCTCCTCTCAACACAAAGACAAATGAACAGAAATCTAAACATTGCAATCTAGACTCACCAATTTATAGGTAACCTGCCCAACGGACCAACTAACCAACGTACCAGATGGTCCGGCGTACCATCTGGTCCGCCACTGGTCCATTGGCAGTCTAGCCTAGTTTACAATCTAGATAACTATTCGCACAGTAACAACCACACCCGGAACATGCTCTAACAAATTCCCCCTTGGACGTTACTGTCGAATGTATGTCTTCATTTTCCAGCAATCGTCATCAGTCAGTCTGCTACATCTTGAAATCTTGAACTTCAGCAAACTTCCCTTGGACTGAATATCAGACATGCAGGAAACAGTTCGAATCTTGCACAATCTCCACAACCAACAAAGTTCCCCCTAGCTTCAAGCACAGCACATCCAATTGGAACTGGCATATATGATAATGGTTCACTTCATCAGTCGTTACCCGGAAACTTGTAAAGACATCCACGAACATCACTGCATGTTGACAACAATTCATAATCTTCACAAACTTGTAATACATTCCGATCTTTATGAAAACCAACACGATCAGCATCTTCAATTACAGAAATTCCCCCTCAGCATTAAGTCTCTCCCAATATATCAGCAGTCAAAGAACATCACGTCAGTGCTCTCGGTAGATCAACACGAGAATCTCACGACTCAAGAAAGTATCAGGCATATGACAGAGAGTTCCAAACCATAACTGAAAACTTTGACATATCGGTTTGCACGAACATCAGAATACATCACCTTTCCATGAAGATCACAAATTACCATCATCCCTGAACTGATTGCTATTGAATATTCACATTTTCCGTTTTTCATCAAATAGAACTTTGAAATTTTCAAGGGGTCTCAATTTTCCCCCTAAACATGTGATATATTCAATTCCCGATTCCAACCCAGCAAGCAATATGTTCTTCAGGTAGCTTGCAATGGAATCACATTATATCTTCAGTTTGTGTAGAAAGATCATCTCCGACAAACGTTCCAAAGTAATCACACCCCAGTTTCTGAATCTCTGTCCATCATCAGAAACTTGTTTTTGAATATATGCCCATCATAAAAAACCGTGACTACCCACAAACATCTTTCAGAAATTCGACGACTAATTCATGATAAGCACCGGAATCTGGTAACTCTTGATTGTAAATTCACAGCTACCGAATCAAGGGTAAACCCGATAACTGATTTGTTCTTTAAAATCTCCATGACCCTTCCCCATTCTTGAAAACAACCCCCAGATGTTTATTACTGATTAACGGGGGTTCGGGGGCAGCGCCCCCGAGAAGCGGGGTCCAAGGGGCAGCAGCCCCTGGCTGGGGCCATGCTGCCAGGTCAGCGCGATTTTTTTTTCTGAACAAAATTGCTTCACTAAAAATGCATCAGAGATTTACGGCGGACCATAAGCTCCAACGTACCAAAATCTTCAACGGACCAATAACCAGCGGATCAATATCAGCGGACCAATATCAGCGGCGGACCATTTGGTACGGCGTACCATTTGGTATCAGCGGACCATTTGGTACGGCGGACCAAAAAATAACCGCTCCGGACCACGTTGAAGATTGTCTTCCGGACCAGTTGGTACGGCGGAAGAACACACTGGTACGACGGTTGAAGATTGCCGTGCGTACCACCCGCGGACCAGCAGCGGACCAGACCTCAAAAACGCAAAATTCTCAAATTTCACTCCAGATTCAAAATGTTGTCGAATTTCTTCAATCAAACACTACTGTTAGGTGCGAAAATGACTCAGGAAGGTTCGATTCACCAAAAATCGACCAAAAACTCAAGGAGTCTCACCTAATTTGATTTTTTAACGTCTCAAAAACTTCAAAAACGAAAATGAGAGCTGGAAATTGAACCAACGGCTCTGATACCAGTTGTAAAACCGTATACGGATCGTTTCCAGATCATAGAATGATAGAGACGGAGAAATCTAATCATTTATTGTGTCGAATGATTACACCGAAGGAGTTTACATCGTTGAAGCTCGGGAGAGGTTGGACAGACCTCTCCTCTCAACACAAAGACAAATGACCAGAAATCTAAACATTGCAATCTAGACTCACCTATTTATAGGTAACCTGCCCAGCGGACCAACTAACCAACGTACCAGATGGTCCGGCGTACCATCTGGTCCGCCACTGGTCCGTTGGCAGTCTAGCCTAGTTTACAATCTAGATAACTATTCGCACAGTAACGACCACACCCGGAACATGCTCTAACAGTTTTCCTTAGCAGTGTGTATTTGGAAAAGTTGGTGCATCGTGTGCTTGGTAAGTTTCATGTTCTCAATTCACAGCTTCTGTTCGTTACCCTCATTGTGTTTGTGCCCATTGCATTTGTAAGTATGTCCAAGAAAAGTATAACCTTACCACAGTGAATTATAACTTAAAATTGGCATGAATCCTTACTTCTGAAGTTAATTTCATAGCGCTTCTCATTGTTATTGCGGACTACTAACTGTTTGTTTCCGTTTGCAGCGGCGCTTGGTAAGTTATGTGTTCTTAATTCACAGTTTCTAAGTTGGTGTGTTTATTTTGCTTATTACTTCGTTCTTAGGGCTGTTTCGTTACCTTTGTTATGTTTCAGGTGATTTTAGGGCCAGGGATGTTTTACTACATTGCTTGCTTTTCTTTGCCCTTTCTTGCTTAGGCTGAGTTTCTATGTGTGTTTATTGTTACCTTCCCTACATTAGTGGCAGCTGTTTTGTGTACCTATTCACATGGCGATTTTTGCTGTTATTACGGTTCTTTCGTTAGTTTTGTTATGTTTATAGTCATTTTAGGCTATCTGGGCTTTTATAATTTTCTGCCCATTTAAAGACATGTCTGTTAATGGTGTAAGTTGTAAACGTATGCGTGTACCCACTCCCTTGGCAGCCTCATCTATGGCTTCCTCTTTGCAGCGTATGCGTGTACCCGCTCCCTTGGCAACCTCATATGTCACATCCTCTTCGCGTATAATTCGTACAGCCTTATATGTCTTGTCCTCTTCGCGCCATGCGCCTGCCTCCTATGTAGAGCTGAGCAGATAGTCCTGACCTACGCAGGTATCCGCGTGTGAGTAGTATGGCCTCCTTTTCGAATGCTCATGTGGACCCATCTCTTAGCCCCGCAGCGTGTGGACGCCGGCGTGTAGGCACTTCCCCTGCAAACCTATCGGTGGCCTCCTCTTCAAATGCTCACTGTGATGATTAAGTTGACCTGGGAGATTGTGATCAGATTTGTGAATTTTGCGGTGCCTCCTTTTGGTATGCCGAGCGCCTTCTTTCCACCCACATCTACCAAGCCTCCAGGTATAACATTTGTTGTAGAGGTGGCCGTGTGAAAATGAAATATCCAATCAACCCCCCATCGATGATCAGGGCGCTCTTTGACGATCACTCTTTCCTTGAGGTTGTACATGCTTATAACTCGACGTTCGCGATGACCTCTTTTGGGGCTGAAATTGACGGTTCTGTGAATGATGGGAAGGGGCCATACGTGTTTAAGGTGGGCAAGTAGGTATCTCATTGGTTGGGTTCTTTATGCCCACTCCCTAATGAAAAACCATCATTTCTTCAGCTTCATATATATGATACAGCTAATGAGGTTTCTAATAGGCTTGCCTCTTTTTCATCGCTTCGAAAAAAACCGTTGTCACCTAATATTGTTTGCGCTCTGATAAACCTATTTGACCGTTGTAACTCTTTGGTCATGTTATTTAGGACCGCCAAGGATATGTGTTAGTCCGCCGCTGCTCCTGAATTCGGTATGCGTTTGTTTCATTCTGCGGGTGTTTATCCGTATCAGCCTCCCACTGAAGGTACCCTAGGCGCTATCGTGTACGATAACGACCCTACTGCCAAAGACTTTGACATTAGTGTTCGCACAAAGGCTGGTGTTCGTCAGCGTGTTAATCACCTGCATCCATCATACTTGTCGCTGCAGTATCCACTGCTCTTCCCATTTGGCGAAACCGGCTGGTCTTCAGACTTGAAACAACAAAGCCCTCCTGCGGAAAAGGACAAGCATGTTTTGATGAATATGTATTACAACTACCAAATTCATGACCACCCCGGCGCATACACTCTTCTGTTGCGTGGGGGCAATTCATGGTCGACACGTATATCTCCATAGAGGCGTAATAGATTGGACTACTTTGCTCAAAATCAGAATGATCTACGTACTGACATCTTGAGGGGTTTGGAAGACGTCATCTGTAGGAGTGATACCAAAGGCCGTAATATAGGAAAACGGATTATTCTACCATCTTCTTTTACGGAAGGTCCATGGTATATGTATAAGCATTACCAGGATGTACTGGCCATTTTTAGGGTGCATGGAAACCCACAGTATTTCATCACCTTTACATGCAATTCTAAGTGACCAAAGATAATACGGCACCTGGAGGATACACCATCGCTTACCCCTCAAGATCGTCCTGAGGCCATCTCCAGAGTGTTCCAGATGAAGGTTGTTGCATTCATTGCTTTTCTTAAAGAAGAAAGGCCCTTTGGCGATGTGGTGTAGGTATTTACATGTTCAACCATTCCTTCTCTTCATATACTGAATTCCAACGTACTGTCATGGCTGACCTTTGCTCTTTACAGATCTGTACACAATAGAGTTCCAGAATAGGGGCCTCCCGCATTGTCATACGCTTTTGTGGGTCGCAAAACCATTTAGGATTCGCACTGCTGAGCAGATAGATACCTTCATCTCTATTGAAATCCCAGATAGCGAGTCAGAACCTGTTTTGCACAAAATTATAGCGGAGACTATGATTCACGGGCCATGTAGGCCGCTAAATAATACCGCCACCTACATGTATGAGGGTAGTTGCTCAAATAATTTCCCAAAATCATACAAGGATTTCACAAGGATTGATGATAAGGCCAAGCATTTTATAGGAGAAGGAAGAATGGCCTAACTGTTCCAGAAGGGGGGTTCCTCTGTTGACTGCGGTTACATTGTCCCATATAACAAACGTCTTTCGTTGCGCTTCTATGCCCACATAAACATTGAGCATTGTGGTTGGAGCATGATGATCAAATACCTCTTTAAGTATTTTTCAAAGGGACCGGATCGCATTAAATATTCAATAACCCCAGACAAGAATATGGCTCAGCAAAGAGCATGGCAGATTCATATGCCCACACGTAGCGTCATCGCGAATCTTAAATTTTCCTATCCACCACAGGGACCCAGCCATGCAGGCTCTTTCTGTTCATCTTCACAGTCAACAGAATGTCACCTTTAGGGACCAGAATTCACTGCTAGAGCTCGTTCTGAACCCAATGTCAAGAAAAACTACCTTAACAGTATGGTTGCAAAGTAATCTAAGAGATCCTAACGGCCGCCACCTGCGATTTGTTGACTGCCTGAAAGAGTATAGATGGGTCTGCTCATCTAAAAGTTGGATTAAACGAGCTACAAGGAAGAAACCAAGTATCGGCAGATTGGTTTATGTGCACCCCAGCAGCGGCGAACTGTTTTACATCAGGATGGTGCTCAATCACAGAATGGGATGCACCTATTTTAATGACATCAAAACCATATCTGGCGTCGTTCAAGAAACATATCGTTCGGTATATGAGGCTTTAGGTTTAATAGGCGATGATAGAGAGTGGGCGCTGACATTTGAAGAGGTGGCAATATGGGGAACCTCCATCGAATTGAGGTTCCTTTTTGCTCAAATGCTTCTGTTTTATGCGATATCTAATCCTCTACTTCTGTGGAACAACCACTGTCTTGCAATGAGTGATGACATTATGCGGCGTATTAGCATAAAAACAAATGTGGATCCAACACGCATTCCCGAAAATGATATTCAGCAACAGATCCTGTACGAGCTGGAAAAACTGCTAAATACTAGCTCATCTTATTCGACACTTTCCAATTATGGACTTCCAATGCCACAGGGTGATCTTCTGGAACTTATTAATAATCGCCTATTAATGGAAGAAAGGTGTTATAAAGATCAGCTTGCATCAGAAAACGAAAGGTTGACAACTTTGATGCATCTAAAGTAGCTCCAGGTGTATCAAACAGTCATGTACTCACACCAAAGTAAAACACAGATCCTTCTCTTTATATATGGTCATGGTGGCACAGGTAAAACATATCTATGGAACACCATCATTAGTGCTATTAAATCTCCAGGTGACATAGTATTAGCAGTTGCTGGATCTGGTATTGCCTCCCTTCTGTTGACATCAGGACGTACTGCACATTCAAGGTTTCTCAAATGCCTATTGTTGCGACTGATGAAGCCATGTGCAATATTAAAAAGGACAGCCCTTTAGCAGACCTGCTGCGTATAGGGGTGATCAAAATCTCGGGATCCTGAGAAAAACCGAGAAACCGGCCCGATAATTCCCGAGTACCGGACCGACCCAAGCTGTATATATTTTTTCCGTCCCTGTTTTTATAAGAATTCGGTTTCGGTCTCGGTCTCGGTCTCGGTCTCGGTCTTGGGTTTGATCGAAGACCGCCCCATAAATCCCGAACTCCCGAATAAAAATTAAAAGTCGATCACCTATTCACCTAAATCTTCTACACTTCTGTCGTTTTAAAAGCCCAAACTAGTTTTGTTCTCCAAATTAACAATACTAATCATGTTCTATAAAATGTTATTAACAAAAGGCCCATAATTTTTGTTGTCTACTGATGTACACATAATTATACATATTTTTATACTAAAATATTCCCACATTTCAGGACAAAACCTAGCCACTAACATCAAAACAAAGCGATTTTATTTTCTTTTTTTAGTTTTTCAGGTTTTCTAAAGCCAAAATACCAAAAGGAGCATAATCTAGCAGAAAAGTTTAGAGAAATACAACCTTTGGGATTTTTTGACTTTAGCACGACCCGTGCCCAACCCGGCACGCCCCGTGCCCGACCCGGATCTGCAGAAATCTTCCTCTGATCCAGCACACCCCGTGTCTCTGAATCACCACGCCCGGTGCTGAAGCCTCCTGACATGGCACTTCCCGTGCTCTGAAAAACATGGCCCGTGCCTCTGAAGACAAAAGATTCCAAATCCTCTATCTGACATGGCACAGCACGTGCCACTATAAGCAAGCCCCGTGCCAAACTCAGACTTTGCCTATAAAAGCCGACCTCCTGCCACTTCACAACTCGCTCAATTCTTCTCTCTTCCCCATACTTTTAGATTAGTTAATTGAGCCGCTTGGCGTTTCGTGTTTTTAAGTATGTCAAAGTCTATAAGAACTTCAACCAGTTTAAGTAATTGAAAGTATTTTGTCTATGAAATCTTCGTTTACTTGCTGGAAAATCTTTAAGCTATGATTAGCTAAATTCTTACACTTGATTGGAAATAATAAACCTTTAACAAGTTTTCAAGTTGTCTTTATAAAGTTGATTTAAGGTATGTCTTATGACTTTGTGAAAACCCTTTTTATTGAAAGTGTATTATTGATTTTCTGAACCAAACTTGCTCTATGTATCACCGACCATTTGGGGAGTCGAAATCCTAAAGGCCGGACTTGGGACACCCGGTCGGGGGATGATGCATGATCCGAAAGGTGACTCACACCCCATGCTACATGATACGTTCGAGGTCCTTATGTCTATGTAAGCAAACTCGGCTGACCACACAAGTGCGGGCTGAAAGTATTTGGTTGGGAATGGGGGTTGGTAATATTTTGTCACTTCACGGAAGCCGAGATGATACGTGTTTATGAACTTGGCTCTGGTCACGCCGGGCGTGCATGCACGAGAGCGGTGCATGGAAGAAAGGGACCTTGGTCCCTTAAAAAGATCACTTTCACAATAAAATAATCTGGCACGCAGGGTTGTTCCCCTGCTGGTTCATGGCGTCGTGTTGAGTACGGTAAGTCGGCCGGTTTGAGGGACCCCGTAAGTAAGTGGCATTATACCATGTTGATACATGAAAATGGCAAGATGTTGGATCAATCAGAAGAAATCAGAAAACAAAGACAGGTGCAAAACCTATGTAGCCGAATCCACCGGAACGTGGACGAACTGGCAACCGAACTGCCAGTTCGGACAGTGTCCAGTTCGGGTGATTGGGGGCTTTCTATAAATAGTATGTTTATGTTAGAATTTTGTAACTTAGCGTCTTAAATGTGTGTTTCTTATGGTATATTCAGCATTAGAGCTCTGAGTCTTTTGTAACTACTGTTTGGTTGATCTATAAAAGATTGAGTTTGTATTTACATCGTTTGTCTTGTTTCGTTTACTAAAATGACTTGAGTTATGCACGATTCGACTTCCCGCTCACTTTGAAGTGGTATCAGAGCTATCAGAGCATTAGGTTGGTTGCTCAGCTTGATATCGAGTCGTTTTTGTTGAAAACGAAGCATTTTTTTGGTGTTTTCTTCTACTTTTTCACATTTTTCAATCACAAAAACTTATGTTTTTCAAAATCTGATCTTTCCTGAGTATGTCTGACATCACAATGTTCATTTTTGAGTGTTTCTGGTTCATCTGATCGTTTCAATGTGCAAAACGTCAAATTTTCCGTTGAGTTCGTCTGAGTTCGTGAGTCTTAAAAATAACTGTCTTTCGAAGTGCGAGTTCGGCTGAATAACCGTCTCCGAAGTAACTGTTCGTTTGAGTTTGTGTAGGTTCGTATACTAGTTCATATCCAGTTCGGATAAATTGCCTTGTTCAGCTTGAGTTCGTTTGAGTTCGGATAAGCTTGTTACTAGTCAGTTCGCCTGCAGTTCGGACAACATCTTTTAAGTTAGTTCTGTTCGGATACAGTTCGGTTGAGTTTGGAAGATTTTAGTTCGCACTTACTTCCTTTGAGTTCGGTTACACTTGTTGAGTTCGTTTCCAGTTCGGTCATGTTCGGATAGACATCTTTCAGTTCGCCTAAGTTCGGATAATCAAAATTTGAAAATTGTCGAAATTTCGGAATTATAAGTTTTTGCAGTGATTTAATCGCAGATGCAAATACTTCTGAATTACGATAATGAGATAGGAACAAGTCAAAAGGTTCCTAAGTTGTTTAAGCTCGAAGATTATCATAATTGGAAAAAGAGGTTCGAGGCGTACATCGGTACTTCTGATTGTGATCTCTGGATTGCAATCGATAACGCATATACCTATCCGGTCGACAACAACAATGTTCCAATTTTGCAAAGGAATCTGAATGTTACTCAAAAGGCTGATTATACACGAGAACAAAAGGCCTATGGAGCACTTACTCAAGCTTTACCGAAAGAGTTATTACATCAGTTCAAGACGTGTAAAAACTCACATGCTTTATGGAATGCTCTGAAGGAAAGATGCGAAGGAAATGAACAATATAAAAAGAGCAAGAAGAAGGTTCTGTGAAAGGAATTCGATAATTTCAAACATTTGATGATGAAGGTGTTCCAGAATTGATTTCTAGATTTTGCCATCTTCAATCGGAAATGGATAATGTTCAGATTAAGAAGGAAGATGAGGAGTTGAAAAGAAAAATTACTCGAAGCACTTCCACCAAAATGGGAACCTTATGTATTGATGATCACAAACGACAAAGAATATTCAACGTTGACTTTCTTACAATTGTTGGGAAAATTACAAGCAAGAGATCTTGAGATGAAAAATGTGAATACCACTCCTACAGAAGTGCAAAATCCTAAAGTGTACTATGGTCAGAATGCAGCAATAATTTCTGGAAAATCCGGTAAACATGCCAATTCCGCACCAGTAACAGCAATCGTAGCTGGAGGTGGGTCAAATGCTGGAAATATGTCTACTTCTAAAGGTTATGAATCAAGTTATGAATCAAGAGGATGTCATGTTTCAATTCCTGCTAGCAATACCATGAATGCAAGTAAACTTGCCTTGTTTGTCAATACAACCGAAGATTACATGGCACTAGTATCAGCTCTAGTATCATCGTACTATGGGGTTATCACTCGGAAAGTTAGCAATGTTGAACTAACAGAAGAAGATTAGGACCAGGTGGACCCTGATGATCTGGAATTAATGGACATTAACTGGCAGTTTGCCATGTTGGCTAGAAGGGTGAAGAGATTCCTAAAGAAGACCGGAAGGAGAGATTTGAATTCTGGTGGACGAATTTGATTCGACAAATCAAAAGTTCGATGCTACAATTGCTCTAATTCTGGTCACTTCGCGAGGGAATGCTCACAACCAAAGAAATAGGAATATCAGAAATATACACCAAAAGTTGATTCTTCATCAAACAACACTAAGTACAATGCTACAAGTTCAGGGAGTAATTGTAACCTCTAAAACTGATCCCACAAAAGCTCTTGTATCTCAAGAAGATAAGACTTAAAATTGGGGTAATCAGTTTACTGATTCTTTTGCTTTAATTGTGACACATGTGCAGGATGATGATACAATGACTGAATCAACCTTTGAAGATGGTGGATCATCAAATGATTTCTCAGATATCAGTTGAAGAGATTCAAACATTGTCTGAGGACCAATTTGCTTTTATGACAAATTCCATACCTGAATCTGGTGACTCTGGTGATTCTGATGAAGTTATATTGTTGAAGAAGGAGTTAGAAGTGTTGCTTAAGGAGAAAGAAGCTTTGATCAAAGAGTGTGAAGCTGCTAAAGCTGAAGCCCAAGATGCTGTGAATGATTTTGAGGCTTTATTTCAAATACGCTATCCATTACAACAAAAGTATGAAAAGGCACATAAAAATGTTGTGGAAGCCAGTGACAAAATTATTGCATTGCAAGAGGAGATGCAGAAACTCGCTGATGAGAACAATAGCCTGAAATTAGATAATGGATCTCTCAAAAGAAATGTAGAGACCTATAAATTAAGGCTTTTGCATTAGATATATTTTGGGCTTATTTGTAGTTTTAATTGGGCTAACATTAGTGGGTTTATTAGGTTTGATAAGGTCCGATTGGTTTTCTAGTACGTGGGCCGAATTTTGTAGGTTAAGGAGGTGACTTGCCTATCAAGTTGGTCATCCCCTATACAAGGAACTTAGTATTGTCATGTTGAGGTTGTTGGTTCTATCAAAGGTGTAAGGTGATTATCGAAAATCACCTTGTGATTTTTGCACTCTTGAAGTGTAGTTCAACCATTCATTGATCAAGTTTCTTCTAATTCGGTTTGTGAGTTTAATTGATTTCTAATTGTTCTTTAGTAATACTTTTTTATTATTCTTGAATCACCCCTAATCACCGGATTCCACAAGGTGATTAGTGGATTAGATATCAAGTGAGGGACTATTTAGATCCTTACAATTGGTATCAGAGCCAAGAAACGCGTGTTTCATGGCTCTCGCGATATCAGATTCAAGTTTTTGTGACTAACGGTTTGAGTTTTCTTTGTGATTTTCAGTTGTAAGCGCAAAACAAGGAGGTGCGTGTGAGTTTTTGTGCAGGTTTCGAGTGCAGCAGAGGCAAGAATTTCAAGTTCTATAAGCTATTCGATTGAAACTGTGGCTTTGACCCTGTTTCGATCGAAATTCTTAGCTTTTCGATCCGATTAGACACTTTTCGATCGACTTTTTGATCGAAGGGTACTTTTCGATCACCCACTTTTCGATCAGCGTCCATGGCTTTGACCCGTTCCGACCTGATCGAAAAGCTCACTTTTCGATTAGTCTATACTTTTCGATCGAGCGAAACCACTGCCCGATCGAAAAGCTGACTTTCCAATCAGTCCTGCCCGACAGAAAAGCCTTTTCGATCAACCATTCGACCGGAACTCTGCCCGATCGAAAACCTACTTTTCGATCCTACTTTTCGACCAACCCTTGCTTACCGAAAAATACTTTTCGATCAAGCTTCTCCCGACCGAAAAACCCTGTTCGATTGACCTTTTCGATCGAAAACCACTTTCGATCCAAACTCATCCGACCGAAAAACCCCTTTTCGATCCTAAACCTCACTTTTTTTCATTAATCGTTGTCTTATTCCTCTCGCAATGGCTTTCGATATGTCAAGCTTGTCCAGCGCGACTCTGGAAATGGACGCCAAGATTGGAACCAACACCAGACCTCCTCGCCTGATGTCTGGGAAATATTTCATGAGCTGGAAATATCGATTTGTAAATT
>JBCNJP010000010.1:86929374-86963140 GCA_039602395.1 Deinandra increscens subsp. villosa | reverse complement strand
TATACAAGGTTTTCGCACTTGTATTAGATTTGATATCGTGTGTTTGGGAGATTTTCGGACCTACAGTATAATTCATCGGACTTTCTCTGCGTGTACGGGAGTACCGACCTGATTGTTGTTGAGTTATACAACTTCAACTTGTTTTATTTTCTTTATTTTGTTAAATATGAGGCCTTATCTGCGTATCGAAAGATCGACCTTAAGGTAGACGATTTAACGTTCTTATTTCTTTTTGCATGGAACACAGTTGGCTATATCATGAAAAATATTATGCAATGTGAAAGTTCACAAATGCAATCATACAAAAGGAAAAGAAAGAAAAACAGAAAATGTCTAAATATGTCTGATAGTGTGGGGTACACTGGTCAAAGCAAATCTAATCAATACCTTAACATATCCAGATGTTATGAGTATGATTCTGTCTGAGCTTAAGATGGACAAATTATACCAGCAATCGACATGACTTGTGTGTTTCAATTAATTGAAATTGAAGTGTAGTTCAGTGCGTTATGTTCAATATGATCCCATATAGTGATCTTTCTCATACCAAAAATAGTGTCTGATTCTGTGTTGCAATTTCATTTCATATCAAGAAAAGTACAAAAAGATTTTTGGTGTGTTTTAACATAAATTTTGAAAAATCAAAAAGATTTTAGATTTGTTTTGATATAAAGTTTCAAAAAGCCAAAAAGATTTTATTTCTGCTTTATTTTCGATCTGATCAACACGTGATATAAAATCATTTTCAAATCATATCTTGGAGTCTCGAAGAGACGTTTTGCACCAAGATTATTTAAGTGTTAATACAGGATGCTGTTGTGCAAGCTATCACAACTTCAAGTCTTCTGAAGCTGTTGATAAAGACCAGAGATATACTAGATATCATCAAGTATTCAAGATCAAGTTACGATTGCGTTGAGGAGGAGTTTGTTCGAAGATTCATTTCATTGGATAAACGGATTCTTTACTTGAGGGGGAGCTTGATTGAAGATACATAGTTGATGATGTTGAGAAGAAAAGAGAAGAGATACTGCACACGACGAGGGGGAGTTTGTTGATACCTGAAATGTGCGTCGTGTGAAGTATCGAACGAAGACCAAGTTCAAGCCAATATAGGGTTGGCCGAACCTGGTCCGAACCTGAAGTTCGGACCGGCCGAACCTGGGGTTCGGAGGAAGTTCGGCCAGTCGGGTATATATAGTAGATTGGTCTTTGTGTTAGGGGGTTCTGGGCGTGTGAGCAGATCTTAAGTGTGTGTTTCTGAGTGTGTAATCTCTGTGTCAATTCTCTGTGTTTACACTGGTTGTAATTGTTCGTTTTGATCAATAAAACAATCCGTTAATTACGTTTCGATGTCCGGATAGCTAGATTGAGTAGACGATCCGATGCTCACGCATTTTCAAGATTCATTTACAGAAATACAAACTAGGGTTCATCATCATTTCGTGTCTTCAATTGTGCGATTATCAGGAGATTCGACCGATTGTGACTAGTTTGCACGATTGTAAGGTATACGTTGTTACTACTTCAATATAATTTCTGTTGTTATTCCGATTTGTTGAATAAATTAGCTATAGGATGACGCCGTCATGAATCAATTTATGTGAAATGGTCTCACTTATTATTTTGATGAATTGGTTGAATAAATTAGCTATAGGAAGACGTCATGAATCAATTAATGTGAAATGGTCTCATTTATGTTTATATCATTGATCTGATATCGTTATTCTCTGTACTGATTAATTATCCATTTTCAGTCGATCGGCCTTTCAAAGATGGACAAGTCTTGGATGTCAACGAATAGAATGTCATGGGAGTATTGGGACGGAGTTCATAGTTATATAGAATATGCAGTCGCCAAGTTAAAGAACCCCCAAAAAAATTGAAAAAAATAGAAATTCCGTGCCCATGTCAACATTGTTCAACCACATTTTACCAACCCTGGAGGAAGTAGAACATCACTTGTTCAGACATGGAATAGATCAATACTATACCATATGGTTTAAGCATGGAGAAAAGGATACGCCTCCAAAATGTTATGATGAATATCAGGCTTTTGTAGACAACCGTGAAATATTGCCACCTATAGAAAAAAAAAGATTTGCGTATAAACGAATCACCCGATGATTATTATCGCAGAGGGGCCTGGTATAACTATACGTACTAAGGTATGCATTTCTTTCTTCATAATCTTTTGCTATAATTATTGATAATTAATATTAAATCTTAACTTGCTTACTTGATGTAAACTTGTACAAGTCTAGCTGATGCTTACATTTTATCGTATCTGGCACAAGTGGACCCCTGTAGCATAACATCGGCTCGCATATAGGTAAACGTTTAATCAGTTTCTTATTGTGATATCATATAAAATTTGGATTAATCCGGGTGTCGAAGCTGCAATCTACTCGGTTTAATAAGTCTGGAAATACAAGTCGGGTTATATCATTCATACCGGATCCGGATAAAGATCCGCGTGTTTATCCGATACATACAAGTCATGACAAGAGTCAAGGGTCCGCGTGCTTCTTATACGGGTCAAATAACCCGGCTTAGATGCTTGTCTTCTCGGATAAACACACGGATCTTTAACCGGATCTGGTACGAATGTTATAACCCGAGTTCTCGGATAAACACGCGGATCTTTATCCGGATATGGTATGAATGTTATAACCCGACTTCTCTGATAAACTCGCGGATCTTTATCCGGATCCGGTATTAATGATATAACCCGACATGTATTTGCTTATGTCTTTTGAATGTGTGTTATCCAATATTTATATAATCACACTTATAGCTGATAAATTCCATCTGGATTAATTTTAAGATGTTAATTGGTTATGTCTTTTAGGGTGTGTCATATGTGGCTGACTATGTGACCAAAAAAACCAAAAACAACAATTTACATTAAACTTAAACAATTTACATTAAAGTCTTGATACAAACAAACCAAAAAACAGCAAATATATAAATCTGTTTATCCTTCTCCAAAACTACCAAGATAAACACACCCAAAAAAAAGATATAATAGATTACATTCAACCTTAAGCCTGATCAACAATAAAAACACTGAGTTCGTCCTGTCAATAACTTGACCCTCTTTCTGTTCAGGTCTTCAATTTCGATGAGTATCTGGCCCAACTCATTGTTGATGGCCAGATCATAATCACCATCCTTCTCCGATTATTTGAAGCAATCTTTTGTTTTCTTCAAAGGGTCCCTTGCAAATTCGTCAAGCCTCCGCTTCAACAGGGACCTTTGTTTAGCCGTTGCGTCAAGCCGCCCTCTTTCGGAACCTAAATTGCTTGTAATCTCTTGAATTTTTTGAACTTCAATTAGAGTCTGACTTGCAACCCTCGACAGAATCTGATCATCAATCAACAGGTTGTGGGGATCCATTTTAAAAATGTAGAAAAGATGGAAGAAAGGAGCCGGTTGTTTGTTTCTGCTTTGGAGGTGATAGTGACTGATAAAAGATCCGCTGGTGTGTTTTTTGGTTTGGAAGGGATAAAGACTTCGAAAATGGCGGTTTATATAAGTAAAAGTAATTTTTTTTTATAATCAAGTTGATAAAGAGAGAGAAAAAAATGGCTTAGAAGTTGAAAGGTTGTCATTATGAGATTCTTGAATCGACCAATCCCTTGAAACCGTGTAAATTTGTCTAAAATATTGGTAATGATTATTTCCTTGAACCTTGGTTATCGAGTAAAATAAATATATTTAATTTTATCTCTTATTTTTTTCCTATATAAACCTCCATTTGTTACAAAAATATATCTCACATTTTTTACTTTCTTCATAGCAATATCAATTCCATGGCTTTCTCATTTACAGAGGTTAATAAGTGGAGCTTTTATGCAACACTAGAGGTTGCGTGCAGCCAATACAAGAAGGGCAAGCTCGCTGATGATTCGTTTGTCGCTGCTAATTTAGACGCTGCATACTACTACCAGTAGAAGATGGTGTTCCTGAACGAGGAGGTCATGGGTCACTTTGCTGATAGTGATACCCTAATGGCCGAGAGGAAACCGCTCTTTGATAAACTGTCAGAAATACATGGCCTCAATAATGAACTCCAACAAAGGATTAATCTGCTTCGTACAAGGTTGCTTAAGACTCGTATCAAGAAGGAGAAATATGCGGAGAGAGCAGGCTGTAATGAGTGAATGTAGGTTGTGTTAATGGTTGTGGCTTTTGGTTAGATGCATGTTTACATTATTTTACTTTGATCCTTGTATGCAACAACTGAATTAAATGAATTGCCACTCTTGTTTCAGTTAGTAATTGTTTGATTTAATTTTCATTTAACACGTTGTCCCTTAACTTTTTGAGTTAGTAATTGATTGATTGATAATCAAATACAAAAAAAAAGAAAATAACAACAATAAAACATTCATCTGATTAAAATAAAGTAGGAGACAAGCGTTTCGGGTTATAAGCCACACTAGATCCGCGTGACTCTTGATTTGGATCTCTTTACCCGAACATCAGATTTACCAATTGAGTCAGGGCTCGGAGAAAGTTGAGTTGGGCCTTAGCTCATTACTGTTTATGGCTAGCGTTAACATCAATACCCTAATTCCTTTAACTTGACCGACCTCACATTTAATAACGCACCTTCCTCCATCTTGTATTTCATATCAACCATAATCACAAGCAATTCGTTTTTCTAATGGCTAATCAAGGTATGTTATTTAATGTCCTCATCTATATTTGAAGAGTTGATAACAAATGCAATATATTAGATGAATCGGACTGAATTGTTAATTAATCAAGACCTCCATTAGTTGATTAAAATATTGGGGCTGAATTGTTAATTAATTAAGTCATGAGTATTGGTCCTCTAAACTTTTATATATTTATTTGATTTCATTGGGTGTTTTCATAATTAGTAATTTGTATTGATTACTTTTATTGACATACAACCCAAAATTTAGACCATCATCCTAACATTTCTTTTATGTTGTAGGTTCCTCTTCTAGATCAGTTAACGAAACATCAGAAACTTGCTTTTGTACCTATCTAATGAATCCTAAAGATCAGCATTTGGTATGTTTAATTTTTACAATGTATTTTCAACTTTTTAATTAATGTATCGTATATGGTTATAATTACATTTGTAACACCATAAACTTTTTATTTATCTTAAGAGCCAATTACTCCCCTTAGTGATGCTGACATAAAACTTGTTTTAATTAACAGCCTATTCATTTGAATGCAAGACTGCCAATCAGTTCTTACGGAAGGTGTTACAAACTTTAAGCTAGGTACTTTTCGGAAATTGAACGTCTGTAACGAGATTCAACGTTTTGTCGGTTTATGTTATTTTAATTTCAGTTAATGAATGGTTGGTTTTGCATAGTATTGTTAAATTTGGTTTTCATTTATCATGTTACTTATGTATGTGCGTGTTGTGAAGAGGTTAAAAAACCTATAGAAGGCTTTTTGTTACATCAAGCCACGTGTTTTGTTCATTTACCATGACAATAACATATAATTTGTCACACATCCAAATTGAAAGATGACCATTTGTTTACTCTACTCACATGTTGTTTACAATTTTAATGACCATTAGTTATCAGTAGTGACACGTCGAACTTGGAACTTAGATCATAAACTTAAACATTTGGTAACACACATAATTAGTGTGACTAATTGACTTAAAGAGTATAATGCTTCAATTAATTGTGTGTCACTAAAACAACACAATACTCACACATATAAAAAAAGAACAATCACCATATGTTGCAAATGGTCATATGGTTTTTTACATTTACCGTGACTAACACATATAAATGGTCACATACTAGATTTGAAATGATGACACTAAAGGTTCCTTAACAGTCTCATCTAATACATTTAACAATCACCGTATGTTACTTCTCGTCACATGCTTTTCTTAATTTACCATGACAATATTATATAACTTGTCACACACACAAATTGAAAGATGACAACTTTTTACTTCTAATCACATGTTGTTTATAATTCTCATGACCATTAGTTATCATTAGTGACACATGGAATTTGGAACTGTGATCGTAAACTTTAACATATGGTGACATACATATTTAATGTGACTAAGTAACATAAGCTACAGTCACACAAAACAAATGTTTAATGTCACTATGTTTTACATTTAGCTACATGTTTTTTATGTCACTGAATGTGCTCCATTATATAGTCACATGAACAATAAATATATGTGACCATATTGCTATCTATAGTCTCATATAAGTAGTATAGAATTAATCACACACGATGTGTTGTGACCAAATGGTGACTTGTGGTCACGTTACTTTAAATTGTGACTAATTTTTGTCACATACCACATGTTTAGTGTCACCAAAGGATCATAATCATCAAAGCAATGGTGACACAACACTCTAAAAACGCCACCGTAACATACCCGGATTTTTGACACGTACATACGGTCACACAACACTAATAAAGTGTCACACGAATCTGACGGCCTGTGTTTCACCGTAGCCCATTTTTGTACTAGTGTGTTTCATATAACTCATGGGACTTTCTATGCGTGTACGGGAGTACCGACCTGATTGTTGTTGGGTTATACAAGTTCAACTTGTTTTTATTTTCTTATTTTGTTAAATCCGATGCCTTATCTGCATATCAAAAGATCGACCTTAAGGTAGACGATTTAACGTTCTTATTACTTTTTGCATGGAACACAGTTGACTATATCATGAACACAATCACTATGTGTTAAATCGATGTGAAATCACAAAGTGTGATAAGCAAACCATATCTGAGTATGTCTGATAGTGTGGGGTACACTAGTCAAAGCAAATCTAATCAATACCTTAACATATCCAGATGTTATGAGTATGATTGTGCCTGAGTTTAAAGTTGGACAAATTGTATCTGCAATCAACATGGCTTATGTGCTGCAATAATCGAAATTAAAGTGTAGTCCAACTCGTTATGACCAATGTGATCTCAAGTCGAGATCTTTCTCGCAAAAGACAAAAATAGTGTCGGTTTCTGTTTTGCATTTACTTTTCAATATCAGAAAATACCAAAAATATTTTAGGTGTGTTTTGATATAAAGTTTGGAAAAATTAAAAAGATTTTGTTTCTTATTTCTTTTCGATTGATCAACATGGGATACAAATCAAATTTCAAAATCTGAATATCTTGGAGTCTCGAAGAGATGCTTTGCGCCAAGATTATTTATGTTGGCAGGTACTAAGTGGAAAGAGAGCATCGCAACTTCAAGTCTTCTGAAGCTATTGATAAAGAGAATACACATGCTGAATGTCAAGTATTCAAGATCAGACTAACCATCAAGTTGAGGGAGAGTTTGATTGAAGATACGAGATTATATGAAGTTTTATGATAATAGATACTGCACACGTCAAGGGGGAGTTTGTTAATGCATGTTTCGGTTCGTCGTGTGAAGTATCGAGAACAAGACAAAAGCTACAAAAGTGTTGTTGTCCGAAGTGACCCGAACTGCCATTTCGGGTGCACACGAACTGACTCAAACTGCCAGTTTGGGTAACAGGTTCGGACAAATTTGTTCATCTATAAATAGATCGTCTTGTATAGGATTAAGAACTTCTTGGTCATTCTTTTGTGTGTTTTCGGTGTGTATACTCTGAGAGCTTAAGCAATACAAATCACATTTGTATTTACTCTTTATGCCTCGTTTACATCTCGTTTTAAATGGATTTTATATCGACCGAGTAGACGATCCACAACTCGCGCAATTACACAAAATTAGAAAACAGATAAAAGTTTATACAAACGCCCAAATGATAAAACCCTAGAAAAATTGAGGCAAAAGAAGGTGAAGATCATAATAACACGAACGATAAAGAATACATGCTTTCCATCAGAGAAAGAAAAGTCACCGACTCCACCGATCCACTCACCGGCTCCCGGTCCGACGCCTTTAACATTGACGCCAAGCTCCCCTGAGCAGCAAACCCCATTCCAACTGTGCCTCAGCCTCATTTGTTTCAGAGCGTTGTAACTTTCTTTGTAGCCAAACTTTTTCTCTCATCTTATTGCTATGTGTCAAATCAAAAGAGATCATCTATAGAACATGTATGGTGTGTTCCCACAGTTTATTCAAGGAAGGAAAAGAAAAGAAATGAGAGGAAAGAAATGGAAAGAAAGGAAAAGAAAAGAAATGAAATGATTACTTTCCTTCCAATTCTTTCCAAATTGGAAGGAAAACAAAACATAGAAAAATAGGCTACTTTTCCCCTTTTCCTTCCCTTTCCTTCCTTACCTTCCCTTTCCTTCCTTAACTGAAACTTGGAACACATTATTTTTTTTTCTTCCCTTTCTCTCCTTAAATAAAACTCAGGAACACGATAATTTTTACATTTCCTTTCCTTTCTTTTGTTTCCCCTTGTTAAGTTAACTCAGGAATAGAGTGGTATAGAGAGATTAGAGATGGGAGAGCAGGTGGGTTGGCTCTTCAACGTGTATAACACACAAAATATAGGAAAAGACTTTAGTGCCCTTGTTACTATCCAAAGAAAGCTCAGCATAATTGACTTGTACATATAGTTTTGAGAGAGGTAAAATAAGTCATTTACTATTCATCTAAATCATTTTGTTATATAGGGTAATATGTGCTACAAAGGTAGAAGTCTGCCGTAGATTCTTCTAATATGATTCAAGAAAACATGAATCCTCCTTATCCATTCTCTCACAACTACTACTTGTATAAATAAAATGACCAGCAACCATCCAAAGGTTACGAAGCTTCAAAAACGGATACGAGATTATACTGAAAGAAGTATTAGAGTGACGACTCCTAATGACAGCGAGATTAACACATATGATGCAATTATTAGTAGCACATAACTCGATTTTTAAACGACTTGATCATTATAACGAAATGAAAAGAGGAATGTGTGGGCTTTTGTGATCTTCTAACAGTGTTCGACTCTGGATCTAAATAACCTTCTGGACGCAATGAAGGATTTAGGAATATCTGATGCAAATTGATAGTTTATCATTATCGAAAGTAATTAAGACATACATAAACGGCGGATTGTGTAAAATTAGGGTTACATTTGGGATCTAGCTTCATACATAGCTAGGAAATTATAGGACGGAATCAGTTATTAGTCATTAGAGGAAAAATCTAAGTGATTTTTGGTACAATTTTCGGTTCAGGAGAAGCATTATAGCAGACGGAATCGTCGGGAATCGAGAGAAATTCAAAACGTATTGATCGAAGCAACAAAAGCGGTGGATTTAAGGAATGAAATCTTAATACTTCTAATGGAAGATGATGATTAAGATATTCGAGTTAGCAACACGGAGAAGAAATCTTAAGAGGTAGACGAAATTCTTTTTTTAGGATTAATAGGATCTAAGAGGTATTTTTAGGTATTGGTGGTTTTGAGGATATCCAGATTTAGAACCTCTTAATAACAAGTAAAAAACAAATGGCTCATCCTTCAAACCATGAATCCAACCTTCTTGAATGTAGATGCTCACTCGTATACCTCATGACGACTTCTCAACGATAACATACACTAAATTAATAGCTCCTAAATTTACTTTCTAATGATAATAACTAGATCTACGATCCACACATAGCAGCAAGATAATGCGAATACACAAAATAGTTGCATTGCTAAAGTGTAACGTAAGAAAATGAATATACATAAAGAATATGTAACGACTTTAAAATTATAATTTACTTAAAGTATCAAACCCATAACCTAAACGTTATATTACATAGCTTTTGTTTATATCAACCGATTCTAACTTTTCATTATAAAGATACATTGTGATATCATGTTGTAAATTGTCGTCGTCACATCACGTCAATAGAAACGAATATCATGTTGTAAATTGTCTTCGCAATCAAACATGCAAACAGAAGACAAATAAGCTGTCGTTCTCCGCAACGCGCATGTATTTCAGTAATAATAATATAATAATTTAAAAGATAGGTTAGAAATTAGAATGTTAAAAGAAGATCGAGGTATAAATATCTCCCCATCCAATATCCATTTATCATCGCTTTCATTTCCTACTTCATAGTTCGAGTCAGAGTCCACCACCGATGGACAAACTCCCTGACTCTCTCCTTCTCCAAATACTGAGTCGACTCAGCGACTCAGCCGACGTTGCTCGCTGCCGAGTCGCTTCCAAGGCCTTCAATTCCGTATTTCCAGGCCTTCGATCAATCAATCTTCGATGCTCATCGGAATGGTACATCAATTCAACCTCCAAGCTTCCGAATTCTTCAACTTCTCAACACATCAAACCTTTCAGAACCATTTTTCTCGATCTTATTTCGAAACTGGAAGCTGTTGAATCGGTGTGCATCGGCCTTCAGAGGCCGTTCCTCTCCGTCGTTGATCCTGTGAGAGATGATTTCTACTTCACCGACGCCGATTTTGCTAAGGAGTGGCTGCCTAGGGTTTCCGGATCGTTGAAAACGCTTTCGATATCTGATCACCATATGCAGAGTCCATCCAGTGTTTTGCCGCTGATTTCCTCTTGTTGTAAGTTCATTAGTTATGCAAAATTGATTCGTTCCTGTTTATATTCACCATTTAGGAATGTAAATTTCATCATTCCATGTCAAAATTGCTGGTATTTGTTTCCGATGTAGGTGTTTTTTTTATGCAGGTCATAATCTAGTTAACCTAAAGTTGGAATTAGCATGTCTGACTGTGCACAATTTGCATCCAATGGCAATGTTAATAAGTTTGAAACTTGAATATATAAGATTAGTTATGCAGAATTGACTCATTATTCATGTTTATATTCTCTCGTTTGCTAGTAGTCACCATTTAGAAATGTGAATTTCATCATTATGTCATCATTTCATGTTAAAATTGCTGGTATTTGTTTCCGATTTAGGTTTTTTTTTTATGCAGGTCATAATCTAGTTAACCTAAAGTTGGAATTAGCATCTCTGTCTGTGCACCATTTGAATCCAATGGCAATGCTAACAAGTTTGAAACTTGAATATATAAGATTAGAAGACGAACACCTAAGCGAGTTGAATAAGTTTTTCCCCAATCTTCAAGCTCTTAATTTGGTAGGTGTTGGAGGACTTGAAGATCCTAAGATCCACCATCTCACCCTTAAAACCTGTATTTTTGCTGTATATGAGTTTTTGCCTTCTTTGACTTTAATCACCCCCAACCTTGTAACACTCAGAATTGAATGTGTCATGCCTGCTGCAATTCATGTTAAAGCTCCAATGGTATCTCACTTTCATCTTGGTCTCAACCCGTTGACAACAATTAGCCGTTCGTTAGTTGAATTTTTAAATCCAGAAAACATAGTCGAACATAATCTGACATTGGATTCGGGGACCCGGGGGCCAATATTCGTAGGAGCTTCGAAGTTTATACTAGAGAAGGTGTTTGAGGTTTTCCCAAACGTGAGTTCGCTATGTATGAGTTTTGGTGCTTGGTCGGAATTAGAAGCTTGTTTGAACCCAGAAGGTTGGGAGGGTTTGGATGGGAGGAAAGGGTTGAAAAGAATCTGTGCATATTTGATGTTGGATGACCCCTCGTTGACTTTCGCAGCGGTTGCTTGTGTGTTGGACCGATGTGTCGGCTTGTCGGAGGTCTTGTTGCTTATCCATGATGGTGATGTTGGTCTCGTGTCTCAAAGTTTTATGTCTAAGTGCATGACTCGTTGGCCTGGGTTGAAGTGGAGATGGGGAATATGGAGGGAAGGTAAGGATGATTCTTGGATGGTTGATGGAACTAGTGTTGTAGACGAGTCGAACGAATTTGGAAGAGGGTTTGTTCGTGTTAGTTCATTTGAGTTTGACCGCCCGAACAAACGGGCAAGAACAGTTAAACGGACAAAGTTTCATGCTGGATCGTTTGAGAAAGATGTTTGTTTGTGCTCAGATAAACTAGCATAAACGAGGATACAAAATAATACCACTTATTTATATAATATAATATTCAATTTCTTACTGCTGAAAGGGAGTTCCTAGCGAAGTGATGTTTCTATCAAGAGTTCCTACCAGCAGAAGTTCATACCAATGAAGAGATAATAAAGGTAAGATGAAGACTGTAATTATTTTTACAGTTTAATATTCATGTAATTCTCTGTTTAGATATACAAGGATAATTAGTTATAGGTATATAGCTAATGGAAATTGTAACAACTTAGGATGTACTTATTGTTTTTGATTAAATATTAGATGACTTGTGTTTCTTGCTTTTGTTGCATTTGAAAGATAACATATACAAGCTTGAAGAGTAGATTATAATCGTAATTGATTCAACGAGTGGTGTGAGAGCTTTATTCTTGAATCAACCGGTTGATCTGTTGATTCTTGATTCATAATCTGTTCTTTATACTTGATCTCATAATCAAAGTTTGATAAGCAATCGTCATATAATCATCAATGTGGGGGAGCTTCAACAATGGGTCTGCCAACAAACCTCCAAGATTTGTACTTTCCATGGTTTTTAACGTGGTAGAGGTTCACAAGGAAACTTAGCCGAAACTTCACCAAGAAGTTACTGGAGCTTCACAAATGAAGAATGGACTAGCATCACATGCAATTGTGACAAAAGAGAGTGAGGTAATTCTTATAATTTGCTCTCTTGAATATAATAAAAGAATGTCAAGTAAAGGTCGCCCTTAATGGACTGTCTAGAGCTTATTGGTATAGTATATAATGAATGTTACTCAATCACCCACTAACTACACTTCTTTAGCACCAATCGAGGTAGCGAAAGTAAGTTTTTATGAACTCACAACTCAAGACTTGCAAAGTTTTGAATTGCCAAAACCATCTAATGTTTTGTTTGGCGCGGGTAGGGATTACTCTACAACGACAATATACTGCAGATGACAAAAACAAGTCTTTTTCTTCAGGACTTCTAATCTTGCAGAGGTCAACATTTTTTCTTTGGTGATAACACTCGAGAACAACTAGTTATTTCAGGTTACATTTTAAAGGGTAAACTTAGGGATATTTAATAAATGCTAGAAAACTCAAATATGTTTATTCTCCAATTATTACTCTAGTCTCAGTAGACTTCTAATAGTCTTGACTAGCAAACAAAATGAAAAGATAAGCATCATCAAAACAAACTCTGGATAAATCCAACGAAATCTAAAAGATAATATTAAAGAAATAATTTTGAAAATGAAATCTCATTGCAAATTTCAACACTCTCCGCCTCTCCGGATGGATCATGAGAGTTGGTCAGCCCATGGGTCACCTGCATCATCCACCCCCACTTCCAAAGGACTCGTTCTCGAGTAAAACTGATCTTTATTCTCACCAAGATATGGGGAAAGGTCTGTTACATTAAAGGTGGCGAAAACGTTATAGTGACTTGGTATAACTGGTTCAAAACCAGTCAACACTCCTCTAGAGCCTCATTATGTTATAACTGAGTTTATTGAAAAGGACAGTGAGTTAGTTCAAGATATTACTGGTTTTCAAAAACTTATTGGGAAATTAATCTATTTGTGTCATACTAGACCAGACATATCATATGCTGTCCAGTTCTTAAGTCAGTTCATGCATTCTCGAACTATTGGGCATTTAAAACTTGCTATGAGACTTTTAAGGTATTTAAAAAAGGGACCTGGGAAAGGTATACTTTTTAAAAAAAGTGGGTCATCATGTGTTACTGAGAATTACACTGTTTGGGCCAATCCAATGAAACTTGCCTTAAGGGTAAAAAATAAGACAGGTTTTATTGATGGGAAGTGTATCAAGTCCGAGACTAATGAAATATTGGCCCAACAATGGGATAGGTGTAACTCAGTGGTCCTAACTTGGATTCTTAACTCTATTTCTGAGGAGTTGTATGTGGGGCAGGTGTATTCTAGTCTTGCTTCAGAAGTTTGGACTGATTTAAAGGAAACATATGACAAGGTGGATGGGTCAGTGGTATTTGAGTTGTATCAAAAAATGAATTCTGTTAAACAAAATGGATCAACAGTTTCTGAATACTTGAATAAACTTAACACAATGTGGAAACAGTTTGATGCCACTGTCCAAATTCCAACTTGTACATGTGATGCTTCTAAGAATCACAATGATTTCAATGCCTTAGTAAAATTGATGCAATTTCTTATGGGTCTTGATGATGTCTATCAACCTGTGAGGTCTAATCTTTTGATCAGAGATCCTCTACCAATTGTTAAAAGTGCTTTTTCCTTTGTGTCAAGGGAGGAATCACATAGACTTAGTAGTGGTTTACAAAAAACACAGGGTCAAAACTCTGTGTTTGTGTCAAAAGGGTCTCAATCCCAAGGTTTTAATAATAGCAATACAAATTTGAGAAGAACAACTAGAGGTCCTAATCCTAACCTTAAATGCACTCATTGTAACAAAATAGGACATATGAAAGAAAGGTGTTTTGAATTAGTAGGATTTCCTCCAGGCTATAAGCCTAGGGGAAATCTATTTTCTGGTCAATTTCCAAGGTCTTCACAAGTTGATAGTACCTCACATGTCTTTGTCTAATAACTCCCCTGGATCTGCTCTTAACTCTCTTACTACTGAACACGTGACTAAACTCTTAGGTCTTTTGAAAGAAACCCCTTGTAGCACCTCTCAAGTGAATAACATGGGAGGTACTTCTTTGTGTTCTTTCTCTTTAGGCATAATGAATAAAAGAATATATTGTTTTTCTGGTTGTGAGTCACAAAAAACAGAATCCGGATGGATTGTTGATTCTGGTGCTAATCAGCACATGGTTAGGAGTGATAAAGATGTTTTTAATAGTGTTAATGTGTCTGATTTAAATATTAAAGTGAGACATCCTAATGGAACTTTTGCCACTGTAACTAAAATTGGTAATTTTCATCTCAATGATAAAATCACTCTTAAAGATGTGTTTGTTGTACCAGACTATTATGTCTATCTAGTTTCTGTTTATAAGCTAGCAAAAGATAATAAATTGGGTGTGTATTTTGATGAGCATCATTGCTTTATTCAGGACTCTTACACCAAGAAAACCCTGCTGACTGGTAGTCAAGTAGAGGGATTGTATTTTAGTAGTGAGCCTTCTATAGGTGGTCAAGTTTGTTTGTCAAGTCAACTTGTTAGTGATTTGTGGCACTCTAGGCTAGGACACCCCTCTGATCAAGTTTTAGGTGTTCTTAAAAATGTTTTGGATCTTAAAATTGAGTGTTGTACTAAACCATGTGAGATCTGTCATAAGGCAAAGTAACGTAGACAACCTTTTCCTATCAGTGAACATAAGACTACTCAGTTGGGAGATATTGTCCATCTTGATGTATGGGGACCCTATAGAGTTCAAAGCCAAGATGGTTACAAGTATTTTCTCACTGTAGTAGATGATTTTTCAAGGGCTGTGTGGGTGTATATGTTAAAATCCAAATCTGATGTGTTTGAAAATATCAAAAGTTTTTTCCACCTCATTAAAACTCAGTTTAATAAAAGTGTCAAAGTGTTTAGGAGTGATAATGGAACTGGATTTGTTAATAATCAGTTTTATCAGTTTACAAAAGCTCATGGTATTATTCATCAAACTTCTGTTGCATATACACCACAGCAAATTGGAATTGCTGAAAGGAAACATCGACATCTTCTTAATGTTGCTAGATCTTTATTATTATCAATCAGATGTGCCTAAATTTTTTTTTAATGTGAAACTGTTCTAACTGCTACCTATCTTATTAACAGGTTGCCTTCTTCTGTTCTTAGTGGCAAGTCTCCATAAGAACTGTTGTTTGGTGATAAACCCCCTTTAGGGCATTTAAGAAATTTTGGTTGCTTGTGTTTTTCAACAATATTAAATAATTCTAATAAGTTTAGTGAACATGCAGAAAAATGTGTATTTTTGGGTTATTCAAATGAGAAAAAAGGTTATAAAATGTGGAGTTTAGAGAATAACAAAATGTTTTTTTTCCCGAGATGTTCAATTTTATGAAACTGTTTTCCCTTTTAAAACTCCTGAGGTGTTTAAAAAGCATTCTACCAATTCTGATTTTTCTATAGATCACCTTGATTTTTTGATACTTTGTTTACAACCAACCAAAATGACTTAAATGTTCTAAATCCCAATGATGAAAGGGGGAACGCTGATGTGTTTGGGGAAACCCAGCAACCTGGTAGCTCATCTGAGCAGATGAGGGGGGATACACTTCCATCTGCTGCTCTTAATTTAGAATCTGGGTGTGGTTCTAGTGAGCAACCATCTGTCTCAAATGAGTCTCCCAGTTGGGTAAGGTTTCCTAACACAAATGACACTAAGTCATGTTCTAGAAATGACACTGAGTCATCTTCTAGCCCTTCTGAGGGTATTGCTGGTATTCTTTCTGAAAGCACCAATCCTACAGCAGTGTGGAGGTCCACTAGGAAGTCTGTTATGCCTAGAAAATTGAATAATTATGTGATTGATGGTAAAGTAAAGTATGGGTTAGAAAAAGTGATAAATTATTCTCTCTTGTCTAGTGATAATAAAGTCTTTGCTTGTATGTTAAATAAAATAGTGGAACCTAGGACTTATAGTGAGGCTGTTATTGACAATAATTGGGTCACTGCCATGAATGAAGAAATGGCAGCTCTGAATAGAAATAATACTTGGGTTATTGTTGATTTACCTCCTGGTAGAAAACCCATTGGGTGTAAGTGGGTCTATAAGATAAAATATAAGTCTAATGGTGAAATTGAACGATATAAGGCTAGACTTGTTGCGAAGGGCTATAGCCAAACTGAGGGCATAGATTTTGATGAAACTTTTTCTCCTGTAGTTAAATGGTAACCATCATATGTGTTTTAAGTATTGCTATTGAAAAAAATTGGCCACTTTATCAACTTGATATTCACAATGCTTTTTTATATGGAGATTTACATGAAGAAGTGTATATGAAAATGCCAGAAGGCTATTTTTCAAAGAATGATAACAAAGTTTGTAAACTTGTTAAATCTCTATATGGTTTAAACCAGGCTCCACGAATGTGGAATGAAAAATTAGTTGGTGCTCTTGTAAATATTGGTTTTTTACAAAGTAAGAGTGACTACTCTTTGTTTTTTAGATGTTTTGAAACTACTTTTACAATCTTACTTGTATATGTGGATGACATAATAGTTACAGGTAATAACCCTGCTGATATAGAAAATGTTAAAGTTCTTTTAAGAAAACAGTTTCTTATTTAGGATTTAGGTCCTTTGAAATATTTTTTAGGTATTGAGGTTATCAAAACAGAGAAAGGTCTCTGTTTATCTCAAAGGAAGTTTTGTACTGAATTACTTGGTGAGTTTGGTTTAACTGGTTCAAAACCAGTCAACACTCCTCTAGAGCCTCATTATGTTATAACTGAGTTTATTAAAAAGGACAGTGAGCTAGTTCAAGATATTACTGGTTTTCAAAAACTTATTGGGAAATTAATCTATTTGTGTCATACTAGACCAGACATATCATATGCTGTCCAGTTCTTAAGTCAGTTCATGCATTCTCCAACTGTTGGGCATTTAAAACTTGCTATGAGACTTTTAAGGTATTTAAAAAAGGGACCTGGGAAAGGTATACTTTTTAAAAAAAGTGGGTCATTGCATGTTTACTGCTTATGCAGATTCTGATTGGGCGAAATGCTTAGCCTCTGGGAAGTCTGTAACTGGTTTTTGTGTGTTTCTTGGTAATTCCCTTGTTTCGTGGAAAAGTAAAAAACAAAATGTGGTTTCTAGATCATCGGCTGAGGCTGAATACATGATCTATGTGTGCAGTAACTGTGTGAAGTGATGTGGATTTTGAATATTTTACAAGAGTTGAAGGTTCCTGTTGATTTGCCTGTCCTTTGTATTGTGACAGCAGTGCTGCTTTGTCTATTGCAGCAAATCCTGTGTTTCATGACAGAACAAAGCATTTTGAGATTGACTTGTTTTTTTTTGAGAGAAAAGATTTCTTCAGGATTGATTAAAACTGTTGGAATTAATTCTCAAGATCAGCCTGCTGACATTTTTACTAAAAGTCTCTTTGTGGGACAACATGACAAACTAGTTAATAGTTTGGGCATGCTTGATAATTTTCAGATATTGAATTGAGGGGGATGTTAAAAATACCTATAGTTTGTGTTTTTAACAATTCAATATCTCTCAAATATTTATTTCTAAAGGTTGTTACAACTTTAGTCACTGATTTCATGTTGTTTATTGTGGTTATTTATTTAGGATGAAATGAAGATGTTGGTGTGAACTTGGGAGAACCAGTTGGGCTTGTTGATATTGGGCTAAAGAGAAGCTGTGGGCTTGCTGGACGGTGACCCGGTAAAGACTAAAGAAGACCCAGTTTTTGTTCGGGTGTCTCGAAGACTTTATAAGATGCGTTATACGGTTAGGGTTTGGTTGAGAGAGAGTTTTCATCAGCCGCTTCATTTCATCTTTTCTCTCATCCCAGTTTGTTAGGGTTTACAGTCTTTGTTCTCAGTTCTTGTGATTGTTCTTTCGTCTGTTCATCAGCGGTAGATCATCTCATCGTTGATCTACTTGCGTGATTGAAAACTTCAGTGTTTTGTTGATTGAGTTGTTATTTTCCCATATCTGTTCGTTCGAAACTGCTCATACCATGTCTCATAACACTGACAACTATGGCAGGAAAGAGACATGTGTGAGTGAATACAAAAGCTCAAAAGTAGGAGAGTGAAGCCACACGTCTTTCTACTCTTCTCCTTGTACACGTATCATTCCATAAGAAATGAACAGTGAGAAATGTGGGTAAATAACATTTTCATTTTGTTATATATAAGAGTAAATTACTGATATCGTCCGTTAAAAATATATAAAATAATTGGGTCCGTCCTTTAAATTTACTAATTACTAAGAGAGTCCTTTTTTAAAAATATTTGCATGGTGAAGATCCTTTACACTAACACCATTTAACTATTTTCATTAAAGCCCCTCACGTGAGGGGTAATTTCGTGATTTTGCCCACCCATTAAAATGAAATCTCTCACATAAACCCTAGTTTAGAAATCATCTGCTCATATACGCAAGAACCTTTTTCCCGCTCGCTTCCACGAAATCATCCATCCCCAAATCGTTCATCATCCCCATATCGTTCTTGTAATCAAGTCGTTCATCCCCATATCCCCATGGAAGGAAACTGGTGTTTGCGTGACAAATTGGAGGAGTCTGATGTGGAAGAGATTTTATGGTATGAAATTGTTGATCCCAAAATGTCTACATAATGTTTAATCATAACTAGAAATCCACGATTTGTTTATATATGAGTTCATGTGGATGATTTATTTATGTATGGGGTAAGCTCCAAGCACATACTACATATGATTTATTTATTAATGTTGAAATATAGTCAAATGGTATACATTCTGTATACTCAAATGGAAAGTTGATTACTAATTTTAATCAATATTTAAGCTAATTTGTATACACTGATGTAAACCAATGCAGGTGTAACAAATCTTGAGGTTGACAAAGATGAAGATGATAGTGATTAGGAGTGTAATGAGAATGGACTTGAAGATGATGAGGTTGACATCAGGGATTTTAGGTTTCACACTGAACCAGAAGTTGAAAACTTTGATAATGAGAACATAGAAGATGAGGTGTTGGATAATGAAGAGTTCGATAGTGAGACTAATTCTGATGTGAATGAACCTAGTGTTAGGAAAAATATACGAAAGTATTTAAGGAATGTCAATGAAAGGAAAAGCAACTTTTATGTTGGTCAATGTTTTGGGACCAAAGAGGAGGCAAAAGAGTTAATAAGGATACATTCTGTGGAAACAAGAAGAAACTTAAGTTTTTTGAAGGATGATCTTAAAAGGGTGAGGGCAATTTGTGAAGGAGATTTACTATCTTTTGAAAGTAAGACCCAAGTGCCAAAAGATAGCAAAGGTAAAGACAAAGTTGATAATGAGGACAAACAAAAGGTTGGTAAGTGTAGGTGGAAGAGGGAAAAGAAAAAACCTCGAAAAGCAAAAATTGCCCATGGACTATATATTAATCTCTACGAAAAAAGGTTTTGAAACTTGGATGGTAAAAGCACTAGTTGATTGATGAGAATCCAAATATCCTACCAGATATGTTAAGCATTGGACCTACTCCTTTCTTGCTAAACAACTAATGGAGCAGATTGATGAGAATCCAAATATCCTTGTTATGGCTGTTATAGAACAATTTCAGAGGAAGTATCAAGTTGATATCTCAAGAATGAAAGCATTTAGAGCCAAATCTGTAGCACTTACTTCACTTTATGGAGATTATGGCACCCAATATGGTCAGTTAAGGGTTTATGTGGATGAACTGATGTCAACAAACCCAGGTACAACAGTGAAGATAGAGGTTGAACCATGTGCTAGTTCAGATTCTAGCACCACGAGATTCCAGAAGATTTATGTGTGTTTGGGAGCTTTGAAACAAGGGTTTAAAGCAATTGGGAGATAATTATTAGGTCTTGATGGTGCGTTCATGAAGGGCCCATATCCAGGACAGATTCTGACAGCAGTTGGTATTGACCCCAATAATGGTATCTACCCTTTGTCATATGCAATTGTAGAAGCTGAGAATTTGAGTTCTTGGACTTGGTTTCTTAAATGTGTACGTGATGATCTTAACTTGGATGCAATGTTGTAAAAGTCGCTCTAGGTGGCCAAGTACTAGGCGGAGGGTTGTCGAGGCCCTTTTGCTATAATCCGCCTAGGATAGGCGTAGTCAGTCAACCTTGGTGGTAGGCGGTTAACATCGGGTATAACCGGGCTAAATCCGCATTATATTATGACATTTCCATCATGCAAGACTGATAATGCTCTTCATTGTTAAACATTTATAGACATATATTAATCTTCATGTGTTTTGCTACAAATATTAGTATTTTCATATGATTATATTTTCTATAATTTTTTTTTTATAATTAACACCGAGTACTTATCGAGTAGACGAGTACTCCCCTCCTAGGCCCGAGTACTCCCAACTCCCCAGTCGACCGACCTGATAGCACCTAGCGACTTCTGCAACCTTGCTTGGATGTTAACTCCAGCTTCACATTCATGAGTGATAGGCAAAAGGTCAATGTTAAATGCTTATATTATTTAACAATTATGTAGTTATGTAGTTCTAACTTATCTTTTATGCACATGATATACTTCAAGCACTAGCAAAAATGTTCCCATCGGATGAACATACGTATTGCCTTAGGCATATTCTTGAGAATATGAATCAAAAGTTTAGAAGTAAAGCATACAAGGACATGCTATGGAAACTGGCCACACATACAACTGTAGTTCATTTTGAAAGAGGAGTTGAAGAGTTTTAACAGTGAAGCACATTGTGGTTGTCTAGAATTCCACCACAACATTGGTCAAGATCACACTTTTCTGGTAAGACTTGTTTGACTAAATCCCACCACATGATATTAAAATCTAACTTTCTTGCAATTTAATACATTCACAGGTAGGGCACATTATGATGTTTTACTAAATAACATGTGTGAAGTACTGAATGCCAAGTCAGTAGATGGAAGAGACAAGCTAATAATTACTGTATTGGAATTTATCAGAGAATACCTAATGAGGAGATTGTTAATGCCCTCAAAATGATTGATAAGTCTGAAGGTCTAGTAACACCAACTGCTACCAAGATTTTTGAATGTAGTAAGGACGCTTCAAGGTATTTGGTAATGTGGAATGGAGGAGAGCACTATCAGGTTACAGGACCAGGTGGTTATCAATATAGTGTGGACTTAGGGATGTTGACATGCGGATGCAGGAGATGGGAGATCACTGGAATTCCATATAAGCATGATGTTGCTGCTTTGTGGGAAAAGGATTCACGTAATAAACATGTAGGGCTACTTGAGAATTTTGTGCATCCAATTTATAGGATGGACAGGTGGAAGGAGGTGTATAGTTAAAATATATACCCAATCAGTGGTAGATCATTATGGAAAATGTCACAAATACCTACAACTCTCACACCACCCACTCATCACAAGCCTGTGGGTAGGCCCAAAACGATTAGGAAAAAGTCTACAATTGAATTAGAGGATGCTATAACAAACGGGAAATTATCAAAGAAGGGGTTGTCTACACATGTCATAAGTGTAAGAAGAAAGGTCACAACAGCAGGAGCTATAAAGGACAAGAACAAGTTTAAGGTGGAATATGGATGTTTTGTATTTTCGTAACTAGAGTGCTTTATGTAATGGTTTATGGTCGTTTGAATTTTTTGAGATATGAACTTGGATTATATGTATTTTCATAATTTGGATGTTTATGGATTATGCATTTTGGTCATTTGACTTTAAAGGTCAACTGTTTAGTTTATATATTTTGGAGAGTAAATTACTGATTTCGTCCTTTAAAAATATATAAAGTAACTGGGTCCATCCTTTGAATTTACTAATTACTAAGATAGTCATTTTTTTTAAAAAAAAATTGCATGGTGCAGATCCTTTACACTAACACCATTTAACTATTTCCGTTAAAGCCCCTCACATGCCCCTCACGTGAGGGGTAATTTTGTCAATTTGCCCACCCATTAAAATAAATCTCTCACATAAACCCTTGTTTAGAAATCATCTGCTCATATATGCACGAACCTTGTTCCCACTTGCTTCCACGAAATTATCCATCCCCAAATCGTTCATCATTGTTGATACATGGTCCTTGTTCGTCATGTGAAGTATCGAATACAAGACGGATCACACATTATAGCTGAGGTCCGAACTCCCAGCGAACCTGGAGTTCGGACAGCTCCGAACGTGTGGCCGAACCTGAGGTTCGGCCGGTCGTATTTCAGCCCTATAAATATGTGTATCTTGTGTTGTATTCAGTATCAATCTAAGCTTCCATCTCATATTCTCTGAGTGTACTCTGTGGTTATCTCTGTGGTTAATACAAGTCTCATTTGTATTTACTCTTTGTGTTTCACCTCGTATTATATTGATTTCATTACGACTATGTAGAAGATCCGCACGCTCATGCACTTCCAAGTGGTATCAGAGCTTTAGGTTTATTCTACTAGTCGGAAATCAGTGTTTCTCGGTGTTTTGAGTTCAAATACAAGTTTTTGCGAAAATGTCAATCATTTTTGAGTTTGTTTGATCGTCTCGATGTGTGCTTTTCGTCAAAAATCTGTTTCCAGATCGTTTCTATCGAGTTTGCTTGATTTCCTGTCGAAAATTCCAGTCAAAAACGTTGAAAATCGAGAAAATGAGGTCGAGTGAAATCTGTCTCGTTTGAGGTTCGGACAAGCTCGGAGTAACCGCTCCGAACTCGAGGTTCGGACGAAGTTCGGTCTTTATCTAGGTTCGGTGAGAGATCGGTCTAGGTTCGGAGAGAGTTCGGTGGTCTTTCGGAGCTAGTTCGGAGTTGTTTGGTTTTTGTTCGTCCGACGGTCTGGTTCGGAGAGAGTTCGGTGTTGTCAAGTTCGGACTAAGTTCGGAGGCAGCTCGGAGGAGGTTCGGACGAGGTTCGGAGTGAACAGTAACCTGTTTTTCGAAAATGTCTGATTTTCAAGCGTTCGCGGCTATTCAAAATTCGGTTCAGGCAACGATGCAAACAATGATTAACTATGATAATGAAATCGGAACAAGTCAGAAAGTTCCCAAATTACTTAAATTGGAAGATTATCATAGTTGGGTGACACGATTTGAAGCGTTTGTTTCCGCAAATGATATCGATATGTGGTTATCGTATTCTGAACAATATACATATCCTAAGGGTGAGGATGGGGAACCAATTCTTCAAAGGAAGCTTTCTGGTGAACAAAAGAAAGCATATCAAGCTGAGAAAAAGGCTTATGGCACTTTAACAATGGCTTTGCCTACTGATTTACTACATCAATTTTCAAGCAACTATACCGCAAAGAGTTTGTGGGATGCTCTAGAAAAGAGATGTGAAGGCAATGACCAGTATAAGAAAAGTCGACAAAAGGTGTTGAAGAAGGAATTTGATAGCTTCAAGCATTATCAAAATGAATCGATTCCAAATCTGATTGCAAGGTTTGCACATTTAATGAGTGAAATGAAGTTGGTGAATCTTACAAAAGATGAAGCTGATAGGAAAGAAAAGATTATGGAAGCTCTACCAGAGAAGTGGGAAAATTATGTGATGATGATTACTAATGATAAGGATTATCCAAGATTGTCTTTTAATGATCTGATTCAAAGAATCCAAGCTCGGGATATGGAGTTAAAAGTAAACAAGTCACTTCCTGAGCAAATTCAGAATCCTGCAGTGTATTATGGCAACAATGATTCAACTTTGAATGCTGGAAAGTCTAATATTCTTAGTTCTGCACCTCCTACAGCATTCCTGGCAGGTAAATCTGAAACTCCAAGTTATTCATCTGCTGGTTGTACTGTGTCAATTCCTAGTTCTTCGACTCAAAGTGCATTGTCTGTTCAAACTGTCGATGATTATAATGCGTTGATGTCCGCATTAGTATCTTCATACTTTGGTGTTATCACTGGTTCTGTGAGTAATGTTGAGTTAGCAAATGAAGATTACGATCAGATTGATTATGATCATTTGGAGGAAATGGATCTGAATTGGCAATATGCTATGTTGGTTCGTAGAACAAAGAAATTTTTCAATAGAACTGGTATAGAAGAGACTGAATCAGGAAGGAAAGATTGGATTGGACAAATCTAAGGTGAAATGTTATAAGTGTTCAGTTTATGGTCACTTTGCTCGTGAATGTGCAAGTTCTACAGAAAGTAAATTAAATACTGGTCAGCATGCACATTTAGTTTTTCATTCATCAGATAAAGCTGAAAAGGTTGAACAGAAATCTGCTACTCTTGCTCATGATTGGACTGGTACATTTATGCATCCAAATGGATTTGCCTGGAATGCAGATTCAGAAATTAAAAAGAATCATACTCCAATCTCAATTGCTTTAACTGTTCAACATGCTGATGATGAGAGCGTTTTAACTGAGTCTGATACTTCTTCAAGTGTATCTTTGGTTCCAGAAGAATTACCTAAGATTTCTGAGATTTCAAAAGATGACGACTTTAAATGTTATAAATGTGAGAAGTTGCTCAAGGAAATTGCAAGTTTTGAACAATATCGTGAAATTTCAACTGAAGAAATTGTGGTGTTAAAGAAAGAGTTGGAAGTTTTTCAAAAGAAATATTATGAGTTAGTTCATATTCATGAAGATGTTTTGAAGGAAAATGCTCAATTGGCTGAAGAGTGTGAGAAAGCCAAAGCTGAAGCGTTAGACGCAGCTCAAGATTTTGAGAATCTGTTTGAGAAGAGTTATCCGGTTCAGCAAAAATATGAAGAGGCTACTGCTCTTGTTGCTAAAACTGTTGTTACCGTTGAGAAGCTTCAAAATAAGATCTCTATGCTTCAAGATTAAAATGTTCTTTACAGAGACAAGAATGAAGTGTTAACAAAAGATGTTGAGATCTACAAACAAAAGAGAGAAAATGTGCTTGAAGAACTATATGTTGAATGTGAGATCCGGAAGTTACAAACTTATGAGTATGATGATCTCAATTCAAAGTTCATCAAGTCACAACAAGAGGTGTTTGAAGGTCAACAGAAAATTAATGACTTGAAATTGGAGATTTTGGAGTTGAAAAGACAAGTTAAGAATTGCAATTTGTCACCGACATTGCTAAATTTCTTATACAAGCAGGATCAGAGTTCAGAGAAGTCTAAGGAAGAAAATATTCACTTGGTACCTCAACCAGTGGATTTGATTGAAGTTACTTCTGCTCAGATTGATCCAAACAATGAATTGCATGACTATTCAAAGTTTGCTACTCCACCCAAGAAGAACAAGTCCAAGTCTAAAAGGAAGGAGAAACCTTTGGGTGAAGCTCCAAAGTTTATTTCCAAGTCTGTATTGCTGGAAAATGAGAAAGTGTTTGATAAGGTTGCTTCGAGTTCTTCATCTGCAACCGAAGAAGAAAAAGTTTTGATTGAAAAGAACAAGCTGAAGGATATCAAAGCCAAATTCACTAGTGATGCTAAGTCAAGAGTTGCTTCAGGTTCTTCGTCCAATTCTTCAAAGACTCAAGGATCTAAACACAAAGGTTTAGGTTACAAAGTGTTGGCAGAACCAGTTCAAGCAAAGAAATCAGTGAAGGCTGAGAAGGTTCCTAAAGCAAAAGTTACAAAGAAATCACCATCTCAGAAGGAATTTTCTTATTATTCTGGAAGATCTTCATCTTCAAGGAGTCCATCTCCTAGGTATGATTCTTCTGATGGTTTCTTTGATAACTTTCATTCTGAACATTCATCTGATTCTCAAAAATCAAAACAATTTTCAAACAATTTTAGAGAAAGACTTTGTTATGTATGTCGTCAACCGGGACATCTAGCTGCTGATTGTCCGACGACTGCATATATCCACAAAACTGCAAAATATGTGGATAACAAAGGTCAAATTTTTGATGAACCTTGGTCTCCAAAGATTAAATCAACTCGTAAATCGTCTTGGTCTAAATCAAGTACGTCGGTTGAATCTGATTCAGGTTCCGATCAAAAATTAAAACTTTTACAAATTTGGAAACCAAAAGTTGTTTCCAAGGCCAACAAGGACTTTGTGGAAGACACCGGGCGACCCGACGCTGTTGATTCGGGTCGATCCCAACGCCACTAATGTTTTATTTGGTGTCAAGCAGGTGTTTCTGAAAATGCGTGAGCATCGGATCGTCTACTCGATCTAGCTAATCGGACATCGAAACGTAAATAACCGATTGTTTTATTGATCAAACGAGAACAATTACAATCAGTAAACCACAGAGAATTGACACAGAGAAACACACTCAGAAACACACACTTAAGATTTGCTCACACGCTCAGAACTACAAAACACAAAGACCAAACTACTATTTATACACGACTGGCCGAACTCCCACCGAACCCCAGGTTCGGCCGGTCCGAACTTCAGGTTCGGACCTAGTTCGGCCAACCCTATATTGACTTGAACTTGGTCTTCATTCGATACTTCACACGACGCACATTTCAGGTATCAACAAACTCCCCCTCGTCGTGTGCAGTATCTCTTATCTTTTCTTCTTAATATCATCAAATATGTATCTTCAATCAAGCTCCCCCTCAAGTAAAGAATCCGTTTATCCAATGAAATGAATCTTCGAACAAACTCCTCCTCAACTCAATCGTAACTTGATCTTGAATACTTTGACGATATCTAGTATATCTCTGGTCTTTATCAACAGCTTCAGAAGACTTGAAGTTGTGATAGCTTGCACGACAGCATCCTGCATTAACACTTAAATAATCTTGGCGCAAAACATCTCTTCGAGACTCCAAGATATGATTTTGAAAATTGATTTGTATCACGTGTTGATCAGATCGAAAATAAAGCAGAAACAAAATCTTTTTGGCTTTTTGAAAGTTTATATTAAAACACACCAAAAATCTTTTTGTACTTTTCTTGATATGAAATGAAATCGCAATACAGAATCAGACACTATTTTTGGTATGAGAAAGATCACTATATGGGATCATATTGATCATAACGCACTGAACTACACTTCAATTTCAATTAATTGAAGCACACAAGTCATGTCGATTGCTGGTATAATTTGTCCATCTTAAGCTCAGACAGAATCATACTCATAACATCTGGATATGTTAAGGTATTGATTAGATTTGCTTTGACCAGTGTACCCCACACTATCAGACATATTCAGACATTTTTCTGTTTTTCTTTCTTTTTCTTTTGTGTGATTGCATTTGTGAACTTTCACATTGCATACTATTTTTCATGATACAGTCAACTGTGTTCCATGCAAAAAGAAATAAGAACGTTAAATCGTCTACCTTAAGGTCGATCTTTCGATACGCAGATAAGGCCTCGGATTTAACAAAATAAGAAAAATAAAACAAGTTGAAGTTGTATAACTCAACAACAATCAGGTCGGTACTCCCGTACACGCAGAGAAAGTCCGATGAGTTATACGAAACACCAAAGAAAATAAAGCAGAACGTCAAACGAACAACAATCAGGTCGATCTTTCGATACGCAGAGAAAGTCCGATCGTTTGACAAAATAAAGAAAATCAAACAAGATTAAATCTTTGCAAAATGAACACATGTATACACAGTGACTTCTCATTTTGAATTTCACACTTATTTTTCTTTTTGTGTCATGACATATGCATCAAGATGTTGTCCACATGGTCAAGCATTAGTATTTAGTGTATATCACATCTGAATACTTTCTGATTTGTCAAGCCTACCAAGCATATCAAACAATGATCTTATGGCCCTTTCATCTACTTTATCCATGAGTCAGATACGTATGCCAATGTACCATCATTTCCCAATGATCAATTTCTCACAATTTTATATTTTGCATGTATTCACCTTCCTTCATTATATATTTTGCATGTATTCACCTTATCCCCATACCATGCATTTTCTCAATTACTCCCCCTTACTTACAATTCTCCCCCTTAAAATGAAAACTCTATTTTTGGATTTTCATTTTACACAAAAATAAGACTCTATTTTTGGCTTTTTGAGAAAAACGTAAGCAAAGAAAATTGATCAATCAACCGTGAGCATCGGATCGTCTACTCGATCTAGCTAATCGGACATCGAAACGTAAATAACCGATTGTTTTATTGATCAAACGAGAACAATTACAATCAGTAAACCACAGAGAATTGACACTTAGAAACACACTCAGAAACACACACTTAAGATTTGCTCACACGCTCAGAACTACAAAACACAAAGACCAAACTACTATTTATACACGACTGGCCGAACTCCCACCGAACCCCAGGTTCGGCCGGTCCGAACTTCAGGTTCGGACCTAGTTCGGCCAACCCTATATTGACTTGAACTTGGTCTTCATTTGATACTTCACACGACGCACATTTCAGGTATCAACAGTTTCAGGAAGACCTTTCGGTGATTGAAAATTGCTGATTGTGAAATATGTGTTCTAATTAAATTGAATTTCAAAATCATTTTTGTTTTTCAAAAGACTAAACTACTAGTGTTCGTGTTGGTTGATCAATTTTTCTTATTTTTCACTTCGTCTCATTCTGAGGGGGAGTTTGTTTTTGCAAAAATACAAACATAGTGTTTTGTTTTTTAAATTATAAAAATGAAAATCTATAAATAGAGTTGTCATTTTTAGGGGGATAAATTTGAAAAAGCCAAAAACATTGAAAAATGAGAAATTGTATCCGACATGTTTGGGAAATGATGGTACATTGGCTGACATTGTCTGACTCATGGATAAAGTAGATGAAAAAGCCATAAGATCATTTGATCGATGTGCAAGGTAGGCTCGACAAATCAGAAAGTATACAGATGTGATATATATACTAAATCTGATGCTTGACCTAGTGGACAACATCTTGATGCATATCTCATGATATATCAAGGAAAAGATATGTGAAAAATAAAATGAGAAGTCACTCTGTATACATGTGTTCTTTTTGCAAAGATTTAAACTTGTTTGATTTTCTTTATTTTGTCAAACGATCGGATTTTCTCTGCGTGTCGAAAGACCGACCTGATTGTTGTTCGTTTGACGTTCTGCTTTATTTTCTTTGGTGTTTCGTATAACTCATCAGACTTTCTCTGCGTGTACGGGAGTATCGACCTGATTGTTGTTGAGTTATACAACTTCAACTTGTTTTATTTTCTTATTTTGTTAAATCCGAGGCCTTATCTGCGTATCGAAAGATCGACCTTAAGGTAGACGATTTAACGTTCTTATTTCTTTTTGCATGGAACACAGTTGATATATCATGGTTACAATCATTATGTGATTAAAATCACAAATGAGATCACAAAATGTGATAAGCAAAAGCATATATGAGTATGTCTGATAGTGTGGGGTACACTAGTCAATGCAAATTTAATAAATATCTTAACATATCCAGATGCTATGAGTATGATTCTGCCAGAATTTAAAGTTGGACAAATTATATTTGCAATTGGCATGGCTTATGTGCTAAAATAATTGAAATTGAAATGTAGTTCAGCATGTTATGACCAATATGATCCCAAGTTGTGATCTTTCTCACAAAAGACAAAAATATTGTCTGATTCTGTTTTGCATTTACATTCCTTAGTAGAAAATACCAAAAAGATTTTAGGTGTGTTTTAATATAAAGTTTCTAAATGTCAAAAAGATTTTGTTTCTTATTTGTTTTCGATTGATCAACACGAAGTACAAAATCAATTTCAAAATCAAACTATCTTGGAGTCTCAAAGAGACATTTTACACCAAGATTATTTATGTTGACAGGTTTCTAAGTGGGAAGAGAACATCACAACTTCAAGTCTTCTGAAGATTGTTGATAAAGAGATTACACACGATGCAATATCAAGTATTCAAGATTGAACTCATCGTCAAGATCGAGGAAGAGTTACAAGATACAACTTTGAATAGAGGAGATGATACTGCACATGCCGAGGGGGAGTTTGTTGATACATGGTCCTTGTTCGTCATGTGAAGTATCGAATACAAGACGGATCACACATTATAGCTGAGGTCCGAACTCCCAGCGAACCTGGAGTTCGGACAGCTCCGAACGTGTGGCCGAACCTGAGGTTCTGCCGGTCGTATTTCAGCCCTATAAATATGTGTATCTTGTGTTGTATTCAGTAACAGTCTAAGCTTCCGTGTCATATTCTCTGAGTGTACTCTGTGGTTATCTCTGTGGTTAATACAAGTCTCATTTGTATTTACTCTTTGTGTTTCACCTCGTATTATATTGATTTCATTACGACTAAGTAGAAGATCCGCACGCTCACGCACTTTTAATCATCCCCATATTGTTCTTGTAATCGAGTCGTTCATCCCGAAATCGTTCATCCCCATATCCCCATGGAAGGAAACTGGTGTTTGCGTGACAAATTGGAGCAGTCTGATGTGGAAGAGATTTACGGTATTAATAACTGGATTGCTTTTAGAAAAAAAACCTATTGATCCTCATCTGGTCTCTCACGTAATTGTTCGCTGCTTTCGTACACCAGTTCGATCGTAGGAGTTTAAAAAATGGTTGGATTTATTGGCAAAAACTTCAAAAAATGGTTGGATTGATTGGCAAGAATCTTCATCTAATTTTATTCTATGATGTAGCAGGGATCTAAAAATGGTTGGATTGATTGGCAAGAACTTCAATTGACCTTCAAAACCTTCAAATTGAACTCCAAGAAAGTGTTGCAGAGTCAAAGAAACTGAAAGGAAATTACTAATCAGTTGGATTTGTTTTTTTTTTTTGGTTCTAGTTGCCAATGTAATGACAAACCAAGTGTTATGTGATTGGAATTAATGTAATGGATCATATTGGTGAATTAATACATAATTTTATAGTTTTATGGCATAATGATAGTTTGTGAATTTGCTTGATGAACCTGATGTACATAAAAAATGAGTTTATTGGTTTTATTCTTTGAGTGTGGACTTACTTTAGTGGTATGGCATGCTATTTACATAAAAAATGAACCTGATGTACATCAAAAATGAGTTTATAGTTAGAGTACTCTTATTGTTATAATGGCATAATGGGATCTCTTGAGGGTATATTTTCAGGATGCTCACATGAAGCTCACATAGTTCAGGATTCCTATTACCGTTTGGGAATCTCACTCGTTCAGGTATCCTGATTTGTTTTATTCAACTAACCCTTATAATTGCCACGTGTTTATTTGACCAGGTACCGTTGAAGTCATCAACTACCTCCGAGATTCCAGTTCCAGCTGAATGAGATCGTGGACCAAGTGGACGAAAGTGGTCCTAACGGTTATATTAGTTGGACGATAGGATCCCGGGAATCCCGGATAGTTTGTTATTATTGCAATCCTTATATAATCGAGGATTCGATCGACTTAGGCACACACAACTCGTTCACACTTTAGCTCTGATAGCAAACAATCTCTGTAACACTTAGTGTCGATCGATCAAACCTCTAAAACACTTGTAATTCTTTATTTCGTATCAATAAAATTGCTAGGCAGCAGGCTCTTCAGGCCGGCTCCTGAGGTTTTTTTTGCTAGGATTCCTAGAGGCAACTCGAAGGATCCTGGATTTTTCCCTCGTTACATCCTTGTGTTCAACTTTACATTTCGAGCATATTGACAAGCACACTACCTCACATTATAAGTTTGGAATACGAGATTCCTTTGTGAATTTTTGACCAAAACAGTTTGGCGCCCACCGTGGGGCAAGTGGTGCTTCATTCCAAGAAAATCCCATACTTCGTTCACTTCATTTGATCTTCGATCCGAAGAATGTCGAACCAACAAAAATATGTTTTGGCCTCCGTATCATCCTCTATTCCTCCTCTTCCTTCCGCTCTAGAAAGCCAGAAGAAGGCCAATGATCACCAGAATAAAGTGGATGAGCAGCCGAAGAGAATGGACTATCCTGTCTTCACGGGATCCCAGGTTTAATCTGTTGATCCTGTTATTACTAACAATGATCTATTTTCCTTGATTAAAGAGGTGAAAAATCAGATGGATCAGCAAGAAAAGACCAATCAAACGGTGATGAAGGAAATTGAGGAGCTTAAGAAGTCTAAGAAACCTGTGGAGGAGCGAAGTCCTCTGTTTCCCAGGAACCTTGACTTCAATGCCTCAGGATCCTCAGATCCGGCTTGCTACAATTACAAATCGGCACCAGGCTTCGCTATAGCCCCTACAATGACTTCCCAGGCCACTGGATATGCAGGGAGTAATGTTGGATTCTTAGGAACCGTCCCGCCAGAATCCTCACAGCCGCGCTCCAGGGATCCTTGGACTCCACTATCGTTGGGATCCTTAGCTACACCATCTCAAGGATATCCTTTTTCTGTCGGGAATCCAGGCAAGAACTCCCAAGGATATCAACATTCTAACCTTTCTGTTTCTGCAGGGGTCCTCAGGACTAGCTCCTCAGATGTGCATGTTGGTGACTTCATCCCCATGAAAGCAGCAGCCACTATGGAGCCGAGCATCCCAACAAGCTATGGATATAATCCCAGGATCCCAGTCTAGAATCTTGCCCCAGGTAATGTGTCGAATTCAATTCCTGTCGTTTCTAACCAGGGTGCTCCTTATGATGCAGGTATTCATCCAAGTATCGCCAGGGAGCTCCAGAAGTTGAAAGGGATGATATCAAATGTTCCAGGGATCCTGAAACCTATTCCTGAGGTTCCTTTGGAAAGCCATAAGATCTCCAGATTTACTTGGCCGATTTCTCAAGTGGAGATCCCGAAACGTTTTCAAACTCCAAGCATGAAGCTTTACGATGGAACTATGGATCCTGAAGTACACGTGGCACATTATAGGAAGCGTATGAAGATCAACCCCATTCCGAAGAACCTTTGAGAAGCTCACAGGTGACCTGTACCGAATAGTTCAGAAGCCATATGAGCCGCTCAGAGAATATATTGCTAGATTCGGATGAGAATCCCTCGAGATCCCTAATCTGGATATGGCGGAAGCCGTCGAAGCCTTTAAGATGGGGCTCTCTAAAGATTCACGTTTTTATGATGATCTTGTCATGACTCCTTGCAGGAATCTCAACGAAGTACGTAGCAGAGCCTTAAGGTTTATTCGTTTAGAAGATGACAAAAAGATCCACCAAAGATTCGATGTTCCTAACAGCAAGAAGGCGGAATCCCCCGGGAAGCCGTATAGATCCCGTCCATACTCCAAACCAGATAATCACAAAGTCAATGCTGTAGAGCAGGATGACGATGATGAGGAGTATCCTAAGGTATCTGAGTATTGCTTTTCTGTTGATATTGGTGGCCTAATGTGTGCAATGCAGGATCAAATGAGCAAATAATCCAAGCTAGGATGGTGACACAATGATTTAGCGAGGAAAACTCCAGAATCC
>JBCNJP010000010.1:86900941-86928874 GCA_039602395.1 Deinandra increscens subsp. villosa | reverse complement strand
AACAGACAAGTAGTGATTGAGGAAGATGATATCAGGAAGGGGCTTGAACATCACTGATAAAGCCACTGATCCAATCAGAGTTATCCGAAGGAGGTTGTTCTGGCTGGTGCTCGAGTCAATGGGATACGAAGGAAAGTTTCCACCAATCTTTAAGACAGCTTCTGCCGCATTATTGGAGGTGCCTAGCACATTATATGCAAAAGTCGTTGCTAGGCAAGAGAACCAGTTTTGATCAACTAAATCAACTTCATGGAACTGCTTTCATCTTTTTGGCCTTAGATTGGGATTTCAACTTCTCAAAGATGATGCTGATGGACTGGGTAGGCAATGCTGATTTGAGTGCCAGAGAGCAATTTTTGATGACACCAAGGTTTGTGCAAATGGTGGTCATGAAGAAATACCCGATGATTGAAGAAAGGATTGAGAAGTTGGACATCAAAGTAATGGATTGTGGGGTCTTTGGTCTTCAAACCCAAGATAGAAAGGGCAAAAACAGCTTTCAAGGAAGACTTAAATGGGTTAAGAGAGGTGCGTTCCCAGAGGTGGCAAGGGAACAAGAATTTGATGAAGATGAACCTGAAGCTGACATGCCATAATGTTAATGCATCCATTGCCGAAGACCAAGACTTAACGGTAACTCCGGCTGTTAATGTACAAGAGGAAGATGTTATTCCCTCCGATGAAGAAAATGTAATGGATGACATCCTTGCTGGCCAGGACATCTCAGAAGATGATATTTATGGAGACTTGGAGCCGCTAACCCATAAAAGGTCGAGGGATGATATGATTGGCTCATCTGGGAGTGACACTACTCCTCCAGAGCTGAACTTATCTGTTGATGATGTTCTGGAAGAAGAACCCGTTCCTGCTCGTGAGCCATCTCCTCGAAAGAAATCTGATCCAAGGAGTGTACGGTTCAAGTTCACCAAGACAAGCTCAAGTTTATTGGTTGTACAACCAGCTGGACCCAGTTCTGAGGGTCCCAGTGGTCAAGAAGAAACAGTTAATGAAGCCCTTCAAGAGCAACCTTCTACAACACAGACTGAAGATGTGTAAGATCAACCTGCTCCTATGCAATCTGAAACTCCAGTTCTAACCGAGCGTAGCCCAGTTCGGGAAGGAACTCAATTTCTGGAGGTTGATCATACTTTTGTTGCTCCAAGCCCAGTGAGAGTAAGTGCAGCTCCTGCGGTAACTCAGCCAACAGCTGCTCCTAGCTTCAGGCCTTTTCAAGCAGCAGAGCTTCCAGTAAATATGAGGATAAGTGCTGATCCTCAGATCAATTTCCTGATCTCTCAAAACAGAATTAGAGAAAATGAGATCAAGGCTCTTCAAGCTGAGAACAAATATATGAGAGAAAAGGAGGTGGCGGACAAAGATAGAATGAAATATCTGTACAGCATGCTGGTGGACCTGAGGAAGAAGTATAATGATTTGAAGGATGTTGTGGATTCCAACTCCTCAGGTGCCCCAGGTCAAGGTTCGTCACAGGGTCTGCAAGGTGCTGAAGCGTTGATTGAAGACGATGGAGAAGAAAATATTGAGATGTCTGAATATGCCAGAGGAGGTAGAGTGATCTCCAAAGCTCCTGAAGGTCACGATAACTGGTTCCGAGAATTCTTTCAAGGACCAGCCCCCACTCAGTATGCTCTTTGATCTTGGAAGTAGCTCTTTAGACAAAAGGGGGAGTTGTGAACCCATCTTGTGCTGGCATTATGACGCTGAGAAGAAATTATTTGCTGTGATCCGTGATGGTTATAGTCCAGTTGAGTATTATAGAACTCGCGCACAATTCCACTCTTGGACTGAACCTGAGATCAGAAATCTGCTTCGAGCTCCTTACATAAACAGGTGGAACAGCCCTGACGGTGACCTCATCAGAAACAACCTGCTGAGCCATCTAGAAAACAACTTTGCAGATTTTGATTTGAAAGAGGTCAGATGGAGAGAGACAGGGACTGACCCAGTAACTGGAGAACCTATTGGTGAAGCAAGGAGACCACCCACCAAACGTACAAGAGTCATCAATATGTTGGACGAGATTGAAGATGGTACCTTGGTCAAAAACTTTGACTGCTGGTGTTATGATCCAACGACACACAAGGTGGTGGTTCTCTGCAAGGCCCTGAGGCAGTTTCGCTTTTACGATCCGGTGGATTTGCTAAGGTTTGGAGAAAAGGATATCAAGCTGCTCGCCTCACAGCCTATTCTTGGAGATGAAAATGACTTGGAAAACGTTGTGAGGGTGGGAATCTTTCATGGAACAGCAAACCGGATTGTGGCGAACAGATGGTGGTCGAACAACGTTCAAAGCACATTCAGATTCGATCTCCTGCTGCCGTAGAAGAAAAGATCTAATGGTTCATGCCTAGGGGAAGATTGTTGGGCTATATATTTTAGAGGCATGAACATTAGTTATGGGCTTAGTTGTTAATGGGCTTTTGGGCTTTGTTAGTGGGCTTGTTGTTGATTACGATTTGGGCCATGTGGGCCATTTTAGGTTTACGATTTTTGTATGAGGTACTATATAAACCTCATTGTTTATGATTAAAGGTAAGCTTTTCTAATACAATTCGAGTTTACGATTTCTGTGTTTCTTGTGTTTACGATCAGCTTCCAAGTTAGAGATTTCTCATTCAAGATTCAATCTTTATCTTAGATTGAATCTATTTCTTCTACTTGTTTCTTGAATCAATCGTCTTTGAGGATTCCGCACTCATTTACGATCAAATATCGTGTGTTTGGAGATTTTTCGGACCTACAATACTACATATGATTTATTTATTGATGTTGAAATATAGTCAAATGGTATACATTCTGTATACTCAAATGGAAAAGTTGCTTACTAATTTTAATCAATATTTAAGCTAATTTCTATACACTGATGTAAACCAATGCAGGTGTAACAAATCTTGAGGTTGACAAAGATGAAGATGATAGTGATTTTGAGTGTAATGTGAATGGACTTGAAGATGATGAGGTTGACATGAGGAATTTTAGGTTTCACACTGAACCAGAAGTTGAAAACTTGAATAATGAGAACAAAGAAGATGAGGTGTTGGATAATGAAGAGTTCGATAGTGGGACTGATTCTGATGTGAATGAACCTGGTGTTAGGAAAATTATACGAAAGTATTTAAGGAAAGTCAATGAAAGGAAAAGCAACTTTTATGTTGGTCATTGTTTTGGGACCAAAGAGGAGGCAAAGGAGTTAATAAGGATACATTCTGTGGAAACAAGAAGAAACTTAAGTTTTTTGAAGGATGATGTTAAAAGGGTGAGGGCAGTTTGTGAAGGAGATTTACCATCTTTTGAAAGTGAGACCCAAGTGCAAAAGACAAAGGTAAAGACAAAGTTGACAATAAGGACAAACAAAAGGTTGGTAAGTGTGTAGGTGGTTGAGGGAAAAGAAAAAAACCCCGAAAAGCAAAAATGCCCATGGACTATATTAATCTCCACGAAAAAAGGTTCCGAAACTTGGATGGTGAAAACACTAGTTAATGAACATAAATGCATCCCAAACAGATCTGTTAGGCATTGAACCTACTCCTTTCTTGCTAAACAACTAATGGAGCAGATTGATGAGAATCCAAATATCCCTCTTATGGCTATTAGAGAACAATTTCAGAGGAAGTATCAAGTTGAGATCTCAAGAATGAAAGCATTTAGAGCCAAATCTGCAGCACTTACTTCACTTTATGGAGATTATAGCACCTAATATGGTCTGTTAAGGGATTATGTGGATGAACCGACGTCAACAAACCCAGATACAACAATGAAGATAGAGGTTGAACCATGTGCTAGTTCAAATTCTAGCACCAGGAGATTCCAGAGGATTTATGTGTGTTTGGGAGCTTTGAAACAAGGGTTTAAAGCAATTGGGAGATAATTATTAGGTCTTGATGGTGCGTTCATGAAGGGCCCATATCCAGGACAGATTTTGACAGCAGTTGGTATTGACCCCAATAATGGTATCTACCCTTTGTCATATGCAATTGTAGAAGCTGAGAATTTGAGTTCTTGGACTTGGTTTCTGGAATGTGTACGTGATGATCTTAACTTGGATGTTGACTCCAACTTCACATTCATGAGTGATAGGCAAAAGGTCAATGTTTAATGCTTATATTATTTAACATTTATGTAGTTATGTAGTTCTAACTTATCTTTTATGCATTGGGTATACTTCCAGCACTAGCAAAAGTGTTCCCATCGGCTGAACATAGGTATTGCCTTAGACATATTCTTGAGAATATGAAGCAAAAGTTTAGAGGTCGAGGCTTGTTTTGTTCTTCTTTGTTTCCGTTTATGGTTTTAGATTCTTGCTAGCCGTCTAATAAACTTTTTATGTGCGTAAAAAAAAGTAGTTTACATAAATATTAATAATGGGCTGGACTTTATTGGGTCGAGGCCCAGACGATATATAAGAGCAGGTAACCCAAATGGATAACAATTTAGGGTTTTTATAGCCTTCATCTATTTACTTCCCTTTCAGCGCCTCCGTCTACCACCTCTCCTGCAGATTTCAAAACCCTAGGTTCCCTTCTCTCTCTATCTCTCTATCTCTCTCTCATCTCTATTGATCAATGTGTTATCAATTGAATCTAAACGTTTTGTATATTGAACATGAATAAGATCTTAATTTAATTGCTTTTTTTTGCAGGTAAGGTGTAGTCGACAGAGGCCAGAACAATGGTGGATAAGACTAAGACAAGAAAGGAAGAGGTGGTTACGAGAGAGTACACCATCAATCTTCACAAGCGTCTCCATGGATGGTACGTTTAACTCATTTGATTTTGATTACTCGATTTTCACTATTCTTATGATTGATTTACCTTTTTGCTGTTCGATTTCGTTTCGATCTAATCGAATTTCAATTTGCAGTCGTGATGATATTTGTTCAATCTCTGATTAATGTATGGATCGGATTAATAGAGGTCATGATTTGTTAATTTGTTTGATGTTTTTTTGCTTTTGCACTATGGATTTTGGATGTCATTGATATACAATACAAACAATCCTGTGAATCCATTTTGCATTCGGCTGTTTCTTTAGGAGATTATATTTTGTGAACATGTATTGATTTCATTGTTGATCTTAATCTAAACAAGTTGCTTTTTAGCTTTCTGATAGTTTTTTCCTAAACCACACTCTCTAATAGCACTTCTAAGTCTACATTAACACATATTGTTGACCATGAGACCTGAATCCACAACTACTCTGCACACCGGTCTACTGCTAGGCCACATGCCCTTTGGTTTGTAGCTTTAAGATTGTTGGTTATTGAAATTCAAGTTGTTGAATTTTTGGCACTCCTAGAACAGCAGTTAGAAATTTGATTGGAGGCAGTTATGTTTGGTAAAAAAACATGGTAATGTGGTATTTTTAGACTTTTGTTTCCTTGTTGCGTTGTGCAAAAATGCCACGGCCAACGTTCTTGTGATTTTTGATATAAATATAGCATCACATACTTTCATGTTTCTAAAACTGTTTCAGTACCTAAAATTGTATTCTTTTGTGGTGCTTGCTGTGACTCTCAAGTTCACTATTGCTGCTATAGGTTGTCAAATGGCCTAATCATGCTTTGTTAGTTGGGTAATAGGTTAACATGGCTGTTATTAACTTGTAAAGGATTTATTTTGAGCATCTTTTAAACTATCTTTCAAGTCATTATTTGTTCATTATTACCTTTTTGTCTTATATTTTGTTGGGTATGTATGCCTTTTTGTTTGTATGAATAAAACATGAATCAAGTGCCTATTTTTTTACATAAATGGCCTGTTTTTATGCTTCAAGCGTATTGGAGTTGCATTTATAATTTTCTGCTATCCAATATGTTCTCTGAGAAATGCCACATAGATACCTGGCTTGTAGATTGCATGTCTAGCTTACTGGACAAAATTCAACCCGTCTAACCCTTAGATATTCGATTTAACTCCAATGACTCATTGTATTTTTGGTGTTTGTTTCCAACAGCACCTTCAAGAAGAAGGCACCAAAAGCCATCAAGGAAATCAGGAAGTTTGCACAAAAGGCCATGGGAACAACCGACGTGAGAGTGGATGTCAAACTAAACAAACACATTTGGAGCCGTGGGATCAGAAGTGTTCCAAGAAGAGTCAGAGTTCGAATTGCCCGCAAGAGAAATGACGATGAAGATGCAAAGGAAGAGCTTTACTCCCTTGTCACAGTTGCTGAAATACCAGCTGAAGGGTTAAAGAATCTTGGCACCAAAATCATTGATGATGAAGATTGATTCTGTAAAATCTGTCTTTTTCTTCAAATCTGCAAGGTGGTTTTTGATATTTGCTACTTCTTATTATCATGATTGTAGGGTTTACATTTTGTTTTATGTGTACCATTTACCTTTTGGGGATTTAGAACCTTGGTATATTTCATGTGATCCTGATTTTGATACCCATTTTCCATTTGTGTACACTCCAATATTATCATTTTCTTGAAGGGGTTGGGTTGTTCAGATAACGATGTCTCTGATCTGGCTTTGCAGGGTTGTAGGATTAACAGTAATATTGTTTTAAAACTGCTTTTGCGTTTTGGCTTTATGTTTTTAAACCGGCCAGGTAAACCAAATAGGCTGGGATATAAAAAATTATAAAACCCTTTTTATTTTAAGCATTTTAATAGAGGTATAATGAACTTTTATCTATTTTCTGTGACGTTTTAAGCAATTGGGTGGCCGGTATCCTTGTCAGTTTGGTATGTTTTTCTCCAAAACCATAGTTTTTCAGTATGTTTATCTCAAAAGCCATTTGTTACCTGTTTGCGATGAAAATTTTGTTACAACCTGTTGAAGCGGATGGCAAGCATCTCTCTTTAAACCTACTGTTTGGGTTATATTTTGGCTAGTGTTATGCTTGTTTTATAATCCGAGTAAATCATATACCATGAAATGTCGGGCTGTTATTTAATTTGGGTTAGACCGAGGTAATTGTCGGGCCAGTAATGCTATGTTGGTGCAGATGTGTATAAAACCAGGACCAATGAATTGAATGGAGTCAAAAACTTGCAATTATAAAACATATAATTCAAAGAAACTCAGGTTTTTACATGAAAGTTTAATGACCCATAAACCAAGTAAAATCAAAGATTAGCAAGATTATTTGGTTGTGTTTTTCTTTTTCTGCTTTATCTGGTCTCCGACTGAATTGAAACCCAAACTTTTTCTAACTTATAAACAGAGAACCGGACCCTGGAACAGTGTTCAGCCTGTTATTGGGTCAGTCATGTTTGGGGCACTGGTTCTGCAGGTCTAAGCCCGAATGCGCTTACCCTTCTGGCCTGGATAGTTCAAAAGTAGTTCCTGTATTCCAGACGGTAGTTATCTCCTAAATCTGAAAGAAAAAGAAAAGAAGAATGTCCTTTATTTATAGGTGGAAGTTCCCTGAAACAAAATCTCATTCCTCTTCATCTAATTTACAACTTTGCATGGAATTTTGCTTTTGATCAAATAAACCCCGAATCGAGTATGTTTTGCATTCAAGTAAACGGCCCTTGAAAGCATACATAGAATCAGCCGAACACTTTGTGGTTGCGTAAATCAAGAATCGCCCCTTTTGCAAGTGATGATACGACTCAACGTGACTTGTAAGCGTACATGTAGCTTTGAAGCTCTTTAAGCTCCTCAGATGATTCATTGAATAGAGAATCTACATAGAGACACAGCCCAGCTCCACTGCAACAAAAAATGACAACTTGATTTTCAAGAGAATAGTTGTCTACAAAGGTGTTCATGTCCAGGTTTAAAGGTTTTCAGGCCAGACCGTGAGCCAAACAGTTAACGATAGAATTTTTAAACGTTGTAAACCAAAACTAAATCTTTTAAAAATAAAAACAAAACACTAATAGCCTACGGTATTACGGGCTGGTTTTGTTGGCGGAATTACATAACCGATCATCGAGCTTATGGGGATTGGAGGGACTGAATTATACAGGTCGGTATAGTTTGGGGTTTATATTAAACAAGTAGGTTTAATATAATTAATTAGATAAATGAGTTGTATTTATTTAATTAGCAAATAGAATTGTATTAGGATCTATGTAGACTTGTTTATTAAGTCATGGGGACTTATAAATAGGGTAGCCAAGATTAGAGTTATTCCTTGTATCAAACTCTTATCTAATAAAAGGTTTTGAGTGAGTTTTTTTTAAACGATTTGTGTGTTCTTATTTAATCGGGACCTTGAGGTTTGGTGTTTTCTGGCCGGTTAGGTTAACTGCATTGTTGTGTAATTAACCTAAAATGAAAAAAAAGTGAAGAAAAATAGTACCTTAAGGGACCAAAAGGAAGCCAAATAACATCCCACCTGAACTTGGGCAACCTACAACACAGAGCAATTTACGAGATTCAAATGTATTACATACGATAAGCTTATGATGTAGGGGTGATGATTTCAACCAATTTGTAAGTAAATGGGTTGATTCAGGTTGTCTCTGATCTCAAATGAGTCAAATAGATAAAAAGTAAAACGTTTAGCTAAAATGGCAATGGCCAAATTACTCCAGGTGTCGAACGTGTCAATACTCAAAAGGATCATGAAACTAATCCAAAATGCATAAAACATCCTAAGTTGATCTAAAAGAATAAAATTGTAATTGTAAACATTAGTTTTTGTAATCCTTATACCACTTCAGTGTGTTGTGTTTTTCGTCAAATAAAATTTAAAAATATATATATATATATATATATATATATATATATATATATATATATATATATAGGGTGAGGTTCATTGTAGACACTTTCGCATGTGAAATAGCTCTTTTTCACATGTGAAAGTTTCTAATTAATGAGAAAAAAGAAAAAAAGAAAAAAGAAAATTAATCACAACCATTAGATCAAGAGATCTAATGGTGAAAAAGGGTGTCTACCTGTCTACACTTATGGGGGTGTCTACAATGAACTTTTCACTATATATATATAATATATATATATATATATATATATATATATATAGGGTGAGGTTCATTGTAGACACTTTCACATGTGAAATAGCTCTTTTTCACATATGAAATGCTCTGAACAATTAGAAAAAGGGAAAAAAGGAAAAAAATGAAATTATCACAACCACTAGATCAAGAGATCTAATGGTGAAAAAGGGTGTCTACATGTCTACACTTATGAGGGTGTCTACAATGAACTTTTCACTATATATATATATATATATATATATATATATATATGTGTGTGTGTGTGTGTGTGGTTTGACGAATCAACCCGACTCCTTTTTACCTACACTACATATTACTCACTTTGAATGATTACAGACCCGCCTGTTTTCCTTCCTATAGTATAGTTTTTTTTGTAGTATAAAGATTACAAATAAAACAAGAGTAAGATTTATATACTTGAGCATATTATAGAACCAGAAAGCTGCTAACAAAACACCAGAGAAGCAAGAGAACCAAAGACATCGTCTACTAGACCGTGAGCTATGAAGTTGCAAACCAGCAATGGCCATCAAACTCACGAAAACAGCTGCCCAATCTGTCAAAAGAGCGTTAATGATCATTGACGACGAAATAGTTAATAGTGATGTCAAAGCTAAGGAGCAAAATAGGAAACAGGAGAAGGCGTTTCATTCGATCATGTTTATATGTTGCAGTTCTAGCAAGAAGGTCCAGAATATAGAACATTGGCTATATATGCAGATCACAAAAAGAATGGGCGCAACATGTATATATTATCAAGTTAAAAATCTAACCTGCAACAATCACAATCCGCGATTCAATCTCTCCCATAAAGTAGGCATGGTATCGCTGTTACAGAAAGCATTATTGTTGTAAAATCTTCATAAAAATAAGACATTGTAGTGAAACTTTTCCTATAGTTTCAAAGTGCGGTTTCCTAACCTTCTAGCACAACTTGGGTTCGAATCTAGCTTTCACTGGCTTCCTACCTTAACTCCTTGAAGGTTAGGAAACTCGCCCCTAGTCCCACTAGTGAGCACCCAAACAGGTTCTCAACTTCTCATGGTTACCAAAAATACGGCTTCTAAATAAGGTAATAACTTATATCATTTAATCTTTGTGAAATTGATAAAACAGCTGGCAAATCAGACAGACATATGTTTATACATTACACATTTTCTTTTTCATCTCGCGTACCAATTCCCATGGCATTGTTGTTTGTCCATGAATGGAGAAAACGAGAAACGCCACGAAGAAACAAAGCAATCCGGAGAACACGCGCTACAATAATAGCATAAAACCAGGAAAAAAACATATCAAAATACAAAATCTTTATGCAACTAATTTGAAGCAAATTCAATCAAAAACAAGGAGTGGATTTGCATCTTAAAAAGATGGACTTAAGAATTGGAACCGAAGTTCAAAACTGCTCAAATTCGAATTAAGATTAAACATCTTTGTTACAGATTAGGGCCTAGATGATTCCAGTCTTAAAACTAGCATTCAAATCAAAATTCGACGAAAATCATGTGCGTTTGTAAATTACAAATTAGCATCTTGTTGCCTGTTTGCATTCCGTTTCCTTGTAATATATAGTGATTTGTGTGGAAATATAACAAACTTTATTAAAAAAAACAAATTGTAGTTTACCCTCCAAAAACGAGATTGTTGAGCTAGAGATCTTTCAAGTGATCTAATCAGCTTCTCCTGCTCTGCATCGTGTTTATCAAGTAATCAAACGGTGAATCCAATTAAACGAAAACGAAATTAATATATTCCATTTCATAAACCCTAATTATCAAAATTAGCTAGGGTAAACAAAGAGAAAATTAAACACACAGACCTTGGGTATCAATCGGTTGGAAACTGGAGCTCGTCGGAAGGGATAGATTTCCGTCGCCGATTTCGTCTCCGGAGTCGTCAGATTGAACATTCTTCCACCTTCTCGTCAGCCGATTCATCCTCGGCGATCAAAAGTTTAACGAACTCAAATCCTGCATGCATGCCTCTTTGAACGTACGTAACATAAAGTACGGAATGTGAAGTTTGTGAAAAATTGCAGGATTGGTCCTCGTACTTTCTCTAAGTCTGACATAACATAATTAAAACTCTATTAATAATCTTTTGAAAGAACAGGAACATACAAGACTCAAGTCACCACACAGGATAGGCGAGCAACAAGCTGCGCCGCCAACCCCTTTTGGATAGCAAACCCTAGACGTATGAATACCACATTTTTCAATCTAGAGGCCACGATATTTCCGTACATAACTTTCTGGATCCGGCGCAACATGGCAGCCGCTTCCGACTCAAGATGCCCAAACGTATCAAAGGCAAAGGGAACAAACACATGTTGGTTCTCGATGCACGCTTTCTCATGTTTGTTCACCTTCCCGGCAGCCGCTCTGGACGCCGCCTGCCCCGCCACGAAGGTACTGGCCCTCAGCCCAACAAGGGGAGAGACCCCCGTTAAGTCGACACAGGCATGTTTCCCGTTCTGCCATCCAAAAACAAGCATGTCGGCAGGCCTGAGGGTTGAGCGCCCATCCAAGGGGTCAGACAAAAAGTTAACAGGGGCTTCCTTCCTTGCCGAGATTCCAGCCCGCCGGAAAATGTCAAACAGAACGTCCCGAACCACATCATGCCGATATTTAAATCCCGGGAGCTCTTTACAGTGCACGACGTGCTCTCCAAATGAATCCATACATGCCTTGTTGCAGACGGGACATTTTTCATCAACGGGGAACAAGGGGACCATGAGGCGATACTTGAGGATTGTCCGGTACTCGACGGCCGACATGTGTTGCCCCAACCCGTCAATAGGGAGAACATGGAGGAAATCTTGCGCATGTGGTTGTCGAAGGCATTCCCAAACGGCATTTTGCCTATCTGTCATCTCATAGGTGGCTTCCATCTCGAGCAAGGTTTTACCAAAGTGGGCATTCGCCAAAACTTGTTGGGCTTTCGGTGGGGCGGTGTCCTTATTAGTGAAACCGCTCAGATCAAAGCCCGGCAATATATCATGGAGACCAGCCAGCGCATTCTCGTAGTCAGGGCCCATACCACAAGCCCCACTTTCCCGAAGGATATGGTCTTGCAGCGTCCAAGATTGGGCACGCGAGGCCACATAGGCGTATGACATCGCCTCAACCGCCGAATAGACCCCAAGCCCCCCATGCCGAATCGGCAAAGAAGCTAGCCGCCATTGCAAGTCCCCAAAGAAGGGACCCCCACACACGACAATATCCTCAACGGCCGACCGCAAATCCTTATCAAACCCAGCCGCAGCTGCCATCATATGAGTGGGGGGACAAGTTCTTAGGCCAAAGAAAAGCTTGGCGACACCCATGCACGAGCGAAGCAAAAGAAGTTCGCATTGCGGGTCGCCCAGCGCGGGGAGGAGGCGCATAAGATCACCGGCTGTTGACGCTCTCCTCACAGCTAACCCTTGAATAAACTGGCCATCAAGACTAACAGCCCCCCAAGGAGCTTCACCCCGTTAGTGGGTCTGCTAATGTCAGCAGAGAAGAGGCCAGGCTGACATTGCTCACAAAAATGATGCTAACTCAGCTCAGGTTGTTCATTATATATATGGGCATTATTATATTTTTACTGCTTGTTTGAGATGATTTTTTGCAATCTAAAAATCAATTAGGTATTTCTCGTTTCTAAAATCTAAAATACGTATATTACATATTTATTTAATTAAAATAGTTTATTGATCGAATGAGTATTTACCTAGGGATGTGAATGCATACACGATTGGTGCAATTCTCACCACCTAGCTAAAAGAAATTATCAAAACGCAACAACCAAATCTCCACACCCTCGCCATTAAAAGAGGGAATTCGACATTCCCAAAACGGGTGGGTCAAAAGGAACCATTAAAGAAGGACTCACTAGCTAGAATCATCCTTACGAGTTACCACCGGAGTAAGATGTGGATGGACGATCGATCGGGTTGTCCCTTTATCATTTCTACTAGAGGGGAGGGGATTGGATAGAAGCTTTGTCACGACCGACATAAAATCAGGAGGTCGCTATTCTTGTATTCTGAAAATTCTTTCCGAAAGACTCCAAAACAACCTATAACATTGTGGTCTAACAACGTGCATTGGGAAGCATTTCGATCAACATGGAATCATCAAGAACATACATAAATATTTCCTAAGAAATGTATAATGATTGTTGCTAGGAACTTTCTAGACTAGCTAGCTCTAGAAACAACCTTGAGAAGGTCACAAGTGCCTGCCTGATATTTTACTACAAAACTCTAGATCGATTTAGATACTTTGTTAGAATAATCTACACGTGAAAAGATGAATCTAGAAATAGTAGAAACTAGTATAAATAGGGGTTGAGCCTCTCATTTGTAATGACCCAAAATTTTATGCAAGTCTAAGAGAAATACATGTAAATCTCAATTGTAATTAAGGATGGCAATGGGTCGGTTTTAGGCCAGATTTAGGTAATTCCAACCCCATACCCGTTTATAAAAGTGTGTTATATACTGGGACGAAAGTTCGTCGGGCATCTATTAGGTATTTATCCATCGGGTATTAGGCATACCCGTGAGTTTCAGGTCATCTGGTATCTATCAGGTAACTAGTAATTAATTACATTTAATGTATGCTTTATTGACTAATTAAGTATTATAGAAAAAAATAAAAAATTGAAGTCATATGATAGATACTTTGAAAAAAACTGGAAATGAGATAATTAGGAGTTAAAATGACGCGAGACAATGACAATGAAAACTGTAAGAAAACAATTACATAATGCTTCAAATAAATATAGGAAAATTGGAATGAAATAATCCCAATTTTTGGGTATTGGCCAAGAATAATCCCACTTTTCATTATAACCAACAATGGTCCCAACTTTTATGTCAATTTTTTTTTGTGGTCCCGCCGTCTAAAAAACTAACACCGTTAGTTTTTAATCTGACATGGCGCTGACGTGGCTTTTCACTTAATTTTTTTTTTATTTTATAAAAACCTTAAATTTCCACGTCATTTAAGTTTACCCTCAAGTACACCCAAAACAACGGTCTGAATTCCGGCGGATTTCGCTAAATGTGACCGGAAACAGTAATCCGACGGCGAGTTTAGCGCATCGGCGGTCGGAGGAGAAACAACCGCTCGGACCACCTTCCCCCTTTTTGAATGAGAAATACATGGAGATCAAAAATAACATTTCCGTATCTGTAACCCAATCCAATCCAAAAGCGTAATTATCTTCATCTAATCCACCAAACAAAATGTGAATTTGTTCTAGAACCTTCTTTCTAATCGCTGCTGATTTGAAGAAAAAAGAATTTAAGAAGAAGATAAGAGGGATTTGGGTCAATCGCTGCTGATTTGGGAATCAGAAATTCCGTCAGAAATCAAACCCTTGTTTGATTTGGGAATCAGAAATTCCGTCGGAAATCAAACCGCCGGCGTCGGGAGGAGTTGAAGGTGAGCCTATACAGCTCGAACTATTGTCTACTTTTCGAGATCCTCTGTTCTTTATCACAATGTTCGTCGCCTTCAGAGCAAAAAAAACCGTTGAATTTGCGATTTAGCTGAAGATCATCCGCTTGATTTGACCTCGCCGCGGCGGAATTGTGGTTTTTTTCATGGATTTCTTGGATTGTTTGGAGTATGATGGTGCGGATTTCATTTCTGTAGGGAAGGATTGGGGATGAAATCGGGCTGAATTTTGAAGAAATTTGAAGAGAATTTGTGATGGGTTTGAGTGTGGAGAGTGTGTATTTATAATTATAAGCTCAGCTTGAAAGTGAGAGAACACTGTAAACGTAACTCATGTCTCTGCTTCTTTCTTGTGGAACGCGGAACGTGATTTAGGGTTTAGGGGAACAGGAACTTACGATCTCTTTACTCTTTTTTTTCTTTTCTTTTAATCTTTTTTTTAATCTTTTAAGTGAGGTAGATAATTGCTATATTAGAAAATATATATATATATATACAAGTCAACGCCACGTCAGCGTCAACTAGGATTAATAACTAACGGTGTTAGTTTTTTTAACGGTGGGACCATTCTAAATAATTAACTGAAAAGTTGGGACTGTTGTGGGTTATATTAAAAAGTGGGATTATTGTAGGCCAATATCGAAAAGTTGGGATTATTTTATTCCAATTTTCCATAAATATATAAATAAATAAGATATATAGGATTTGAAAATGACTGAGTTGAGTCGATGAAAGCTATTAGGAAATAATAACATACATATGATATATACTTCAAATAAATAAATAAATAAATAAAAAAGAAAATAATATCGGATTTATAATCGGGTAAACAAGTATATGTTATCGGTGATCGGGTTGGGTAAATGGGTATAAAACCAAATCCTTACCCGTCTCAAACCCGTGAAAAAATTCAAAAGTAATCTCACACCCGATCCTGATTACCAACCTCATATCCGTCCCATTAGCCTTGGGTTTCGAGTATCCCCGTTGTGGTCGTGTTTCATTGTCATCCTTAGTTGTGATCTTTTCGCCATAGCAATAAAGTCATATTAGTTACCAAAGATTTCAATTTGCTGTTATAGTCACTTTAAATTGTTACTGGTTTGGGCCGGAGGCTTATCTTAATCTGATTCTAAAAATAGCGAAAAGTTAACTTATGAGTTATGACATAAGCTATATGTGGGTTTAGCTGCAAAAGACTTCAAAACGGACAACAATCGAACATGTTCATTCAAAGTATTCTTAAGGTCTTGATTCTAGTCATGTTAGAATGAAAGAAGGGCCAAAGATGTGTTGCTTCTTGTACCAATGTTAATGTATCAAGCTAACGATGAAGAAGATTCAAAAACTAGAGATGAAAGAAAGTGTTAATTCATTAGCGGATGATTGTTTGAACAAAAAAAAAACGTTCACAATAAAAACATAAAACTAACGTGTTCGATGCAAATCATGGTCTTACTATTTACTAAAACAAATAGGAGGTTACTACTCTTTACTCTTTTCTTTCCCTCTCGAGGCGGTGTTAGTCGATGTTTCCATACCCGTAATAACCCCAGCAACAATCATCACTGTTTTCCAATCGACAACACTTAAAAGTTTTGCTATTATCAGCATCCATGATAGAAACAAATTTAAAATCAGACCCTTGTTCAATTTCTTTTCCACTCTTGACAAATACCAATGTTTGATTTGTTTTGTTTTAAAAATGTACATCCTTAATTGAAAACAGTCTTTTTTTATGCATGTTCTTGTTTAAAACTCATAATAATATGTTATCAAGAGAATATTGTCTATTTACATTGTCTAAGATAATTAATTATATATTTTCACAATATAAAAATCTATTAAAATCTATTAGATATTTCTCATTCCTAACATAATAGATGTATATTACATAATCCAATCTAACTTATTTTTTCACTTACACTTACAATCCAATCGAATCTAACTTTTTATTATATAAATATGATTTACGATTACTTTTAATGAGTGTGGTTATTATGAAAACCATGTTGAGTTGAAAAATATTTCAAAACCAATTGTGTGGCCATGATTGTTTCACATCGCCCTTTTTGTCTCTAAGTAAAAGGACAAATAAGACATTTACTAAATTCTTTTATCTTTTAAAAATCAACTACCACTCTCGTATCTCTTATTTTCTCTCTCATTTCTCCTCAATAGTTGGTACACCCCTTCACTTTTCTCTCCCCTCTCTCCTCTTAACCCAATTTTTTTTACTTTTACTTTTTAAACTTTATTAAAATCCCAACACACAATACACATATTTTTTCAGATTTAAAATTTTACATACGTAACTTATCTGGGTTTGGTGTAAATAAGAAATTGAAGAATATATTTCATTAATTTCTAAGAATACATTACAATCAACACTAAATGTAACAAAATGTTGTATACGAACTAAAATATTTAAAAAATCGTCAAAAAATAACAAGTTGATGAAGAAATAGAACAAGCTGACGAAAAAAATATAAAAAGCTAACAAAAACATATAAGATCTATTTATGCTTCCATTTTTTATAATCATCTTCGTATTTGATACAAAAGATCCATTCACCTACGAAGAAAAAACAAATTAATTAGTTCATATACGTAAAATGTTACACATGTTATAAAGGCAAAAATCAAGAAATAAGTTTCTTTGAGCTATTCATGTAACATATGTAGCATTACATGTGTGTTATAGACAAAAATCAGGAAACGAGTTTATTTGAGGTACGCATGTGAATTTTTCTTTTTAAATTTTAAACTTTGATAATTATTATAATACCATCTTAGTTTATAACATAAAACACATATAAAAGTATAAAATCTTTAATAAATAGGTTAAACGGGTCAACCCGTCAACCCGACTGGTTCGACCCGAACACGACCCGTTTATCTAAACGGGTTCGTGGGTTCGACTCAAAGCCAACCCTAACCCATTTATACTAAACCCAAACTTGTAAATTTCAGGTTCGGTTCGTGTCGTGTAAAAAATTCACGACGCTACTGCTACATGGGAACATGCCACTAACTTATGTGCTCGCTTCATTGATTTCATGGTTTGAATCATAGGGACAAGACTTTTCTTAGGCAGAGTATTGTTACAATATAGTTAGTCGTTAGAAAGTAAAGGGACTATTCTGTAATTTTTTGCTAGTTCATGGACTGTTTTGTAAAATTCCAACTAACCTAGTTGATCGGCTATATTAAGTTGTTCGAATAATGAGAACTGACCTCAATTCAGCTGTCCAAAATATGTCAAACCACAAAACATCACCTATTATTATCGTTCCTATTTCTTGTTGATGTAGGAGATACAAGTTTTCATAATAATCGCTCAAGTTCGCAAATCATAGATCGTTTGAAGAACTACCAATTTTTCATTTTTTTACAATGTCAGAGAAATATTTCAAGATCCGGTGTAATACTAGACGGACTAGAGCAGAATGAAAGCTCATTCTTGATCAAAATCACGTTTCGAGTCAGTTGGGAGCAATAGTTTGAGTCAATTTTGAAGAACACACACTTATGTTTATCTCGAGAAAAGAAAAAAGGCTGCTAGATTTGTTCTTATTATTGTCGTTTGATCCGATTTTGTACATAGAAGTAGAGGATAGCTTGTTTGATCCGATTTTGTACATAGAAGTAGAGGATAGCTTGTTTTTGGTTAAACATTGACGTTTGCTTGATTCGAAAATCGGACTTCAAAGACGCGATTGATGAACACGCAAATCACCAGTAATTTGTTTTTGATGACTTGCTTTTTTTATGTTTGCTTGTTTTCGTACATCATCACGGGATGTGATCAGAGGTGGAGTTGATTTTGGGTTAGCCGACACCGGTGGTTGTCGTCTCTGTTAGGGTCACGGACAACATAAATGGAGAGGGATGATAAGCAAGTAAATTCAAATATTATGCCCAAAAACTTGATACCAAAGTCGCCCAAAAAATACTAAAATGGAGAGTATTCATCCATCTTCATAACCAGATAATAAGCATTGTGTAGTCAAACATAACAAAAAGTCTAAATTTTTCATCAAAACAAGCTACAAGATTCATGCTGCTATGCATCAATCACCTTACTTCTCAGATGAATTGGGCCCCCTCTTCTTACCAAAACCAACAACTGCAAAAAGAAAAGAACAAAGAAAAATGTAAGTGAAAACCAGACCTTAAATTTCAACAAATGCGTATTATTCATCATGGAGTCATGCTATTAGAATCACATGCCGAAACTAATTTATTCTAATCAATAGAATTGCAGTCTTTAATCATGATAATGGATCAGGTTTTTGTAATCTGTAACTATCTTAAACTAACCCCCAACCCCAAGAAACAAAAAACATACACAGTATACAGCGAGTCATGGCAGAGCTATTGATATGGTTTGGGGATATAGAGGCACATCAAACTTACCCTCAGAAACCAACTTGTGAAATATCAAAATACCAACTACACTGCTAACAATTCTATATTTTAATTGTTTCAAGTTCCCAACAACCTTAAAACACTATTTAAATTTTCTATAATTACTTGATATAAAACAATATCTTTAGCTTTGAAGAGCATGAACAAGTTTAGAACTAGTTTCAGGTAATCATCTGGTTCACACCTAATACCATACTCAACCCTGAATTATATCATAACAAATATCATACAGAGTCCTATCATAAAGTGTCACACCTGTTTTCCTTACACTATGTTCCCGAGTTAAATAATGGAGAGAAAAGAAAAGAAAGGAAAAGAAACGGTGAAAAGGGAGAGAAAGGAAAGGGAGTGATAACTTTCCATTCTTTTCTCTTCACTTTCTCTCCAAATTGGAAAGAAACAAAATGTTAAAAAATAAGCCTACTTTCACTTTCCTTTCCTTTCTTTTCTCTCCTTAAAAGAAACTCTGGAACACAACATCTTTTATGTTCCTTTCCTTTCTCTCCTTAAATGAAACTCAGGAACACAAATACATTTTCTTTTCCTTTCCTTTCTTTTCTCTCTTTAAGTGAACTCAGGAACATAGCGTTAAGGTAGGGTTTTTCTGTCATCTCTAGTAGTTGGGAGTTTGAAAAAATTCCAAACATAAAAAGTACAAAAACCAAAATGTACCTGTAGCAGAAAAACCTAACCGAATCATAAATGCAGGTTTCAGTTCGGTTCCTAACCATATCCGGATTGTGAATTTGGTTTTCAGTTAGGTCAAACGTTCACAGATGTACAATTTCTAATTCAATTTGTGCGTTTATTTTAATTTGGTTTGCAATTTCAACATTTTTCTATATTCGGTTTGTTCAGATGAATCCAGTTCAGTTACACAAATTCTCAATCCGGATCGGTTCGGTGAAGTCGAATAAACCAAACCAAACCAAAAACCAAACCGTTGAAAAACTCTACTAGTAGTAGAGTATTTTAACCACCACAAATGATGTTAGAATGACTAAAAAGTGGTACAAAAAAATGGAAAGTTTTCATGTTTCCCAAGATATGCAATCAAAATTATGAGCAAACTCGAGAGTGATCACAAATCTTAATTTCTGATTATGTAAAACTCAACAATCAAATTTTCAGAAAAATTGTGAAATGAGCATTGATTATTTCGATAAAGCATCAAACCGTTCTACCAAATATAAACAAGTTTAAAAAGAGCTATCGGTAAAATTACCGGCGGTGACGAAGCGGCGGTTGTACTGAATGCGCTTGTGAGCACGGCCACGTGGCTGCTTCTTCTTATCTTGCTTGGCGACCTTAGGCGTTTGACCTCTGACCTTACCGGCACGAGCCAATGATCCGTGAACCTTTCCTGCAAACAAATTCAAAGCAAATATCATCGTTCATTTCTCGATTCGAGATCCAAAAATTTTAGCAAAATCAGAAGAAATAAAACGCAGAATGCTTGATAAATTTGAAGAAATTGCAGGTATTTCGGATTTACCCATGTTGAATAGATCGGCTGCCTCTGTTCTTCGGTTCGGCTGGCTCTAGGGCAACGGGATCAGATGAGAACGGTAAATCTAGGGTTTTGAATTTGGGCGAAATCGATGGTATATAATCGATGTGGGCTGATAACAGGCCGTTTGGGCCCTGTTTATTTATTTTCATATTGGGCTTAATTATGGGCTTATCCAGCTGTATTCTTAGAATATGATTTGATCCTACAATAAAACTAGACGTACAAAGTTGGTTTTACGAAGAGCCGGTTTGGGTTGGAAACCAAAATGGTTCTAGCTGTGTTTAGTCAAAACTGGTTCGGGTTGAAACTGAACTTTTGGTTGAGAAAAACCCAAACATGTTGGAATCTGTCAGGGTTGGATTAGAACTTATTTTTTATAGATAACTAGATATGCCCAACGGCTCGTTGCGCCTGCCACTCATTTCATTCTACTTCAGCATTACATTACTATCTTTTCATATATAAGTGCCTTTATAAAAACCGCATAGTAACCAAACCTACAAGATTTACATATACACACGATAGTGGATAGGAGGTGCACATGTTGGTTAACCGGCTAGTTAATTATTATTTTTATGAACCGATAGGTTTTTGGTAAAAAAAAATAGGAGGGGGGGGGAGAGGGTTTTTGACCAAATCGGTTCGGGTAGCAAACGGTTTTTCAAACTGTAAATCCCTAACCTACCAAACTTGTTTATAAAATAAACTGGTCCAAAAATTGGTTTATTTAATACTATTTTCTAATTTATTTTATAAATTATATAAAACTAGATTTTGTTGGAAAATGTGTATGAATGAGATGTTTATTTTAAAAGACTTTTTGTTTAAGTTTGGAAAATATGATGTAGGCTATCCCACATTGGTGTAGGAACAAAAGATGAATGGGTTTATAAGAATGAACCTCAAAGTCTTAAATAACTCTTATGGCATTTTTACTCTGCCTTATACCCTCGCACGGTGGGGGGGGGGGGGGCAAAAAATGGTTAGTCGGGTCAAAATTCTGAACTCGTGCCCGCGCGACTTGCGAACACGAATGCAGCTCCGAAACTTGTGTCCGTGGACGACAAGTTTTTGCTATTTTTTCGAATTGTTAGCAGATTCTAGAAGTGGCCTTTGGCTTTCCAAACCTGATCATTTAATAGACATAAATCAAACATTCATTCTGGATTAACTTGTAGTTAATGAATGACCTTTTCGTGTGTAAGTACACGAGTTGTGGACAGAAAGAGCACACAGAAAATCGCATTCCAACACCGCTCTGTTGCTGCAAACACAAGCCCGGTTCCTCTCGTTTTCTTTTATGTGTTCTTCTGTTTTGCAGGAACTACTTCTGTTGTTGTTCGTGATCGAATTTCTATCGAGTTTACGTTTGGTGTTTCTTTCAATTGTATTTTTATTCATTACTGTTTTCTGTACTGTAGTTGTGACAACGATTATTCAGAATCGTTACTGAATTTTTAACAAACTTAAACAGATTGGTGTACACTCAGTGTACGAATTTTCTAACTGTTCTCCTTTTTATTTCGTTTCAGAATGAGTTCCTCTCAGCCACTATCGACCTCTGGTGACTCTGCTGTGTTCACCTCTTCCGTTGATGTTACCGTTGTGATGGTTGAACCACTGCCTTGTGCGGTTGCAAGCCACGCTGAAAAACCTGAAAAGTTCAACGGTCTGAACTTCAAACGTTGGCAGCAAAAGATGTTGTTTTATCTAACAACGTTGAACCTTGCAAAGTTCTTGACTGAAACCGTTCCCCAAGTTTCTGAAGGGGAAATGGATGCTCAATCTGTGAGCGCGGTTCAAGCTTGGAAGCATTCTGAGTTCTTGTGCAAGAACTATGTGCTAAATGGTTTGGCGGATTCACTTTACAATGTGTATTGTAAAGTAAACACAGCCAAAGAACTATTGGAATCTTTTGAATGAAAATACAAAACCAAAGATGCAGGCACAAAGAAATATGTGGTGGCCAAATTCTTGGATTTTAACATAATTGACTCAAAAACTGTTATGAGTCAAATCCAGGAGTTGCAAATCATTCTTCATGATATTCATGCGGAGGGAATGTCACTCAGCGAGACATTCCAAGTTGCTGCCATGATTGAGAAATTGCCACCAAGTTGGGTTGATTTCAAGAACTACCTCAAACACAAGAGAAACGAAATGACCGTTGAAGATCTTGTGGGTTGTCTTCGTAATGAAGAAGATAACAAGATTGCTAAAAAACAAAGTGATGTCCCCGAGCAAGCAAAGGCCAATATTGTTGAATATGGTCAAATCCTCGAAGGATAACAAAAATAGAAGACAGGCTGAGAAAAAGAACAAGGGGAAAGGGTTTAATCTTAAACCCAAAGGTAGGGTTATGAAGAAGAAATTTGAAGGCAAATGTTACAACTATGACAAGCCAGGTCATTGGGCAAATGAATGTAGGCGACCCAAGAAAGTTTCCTCTCGTCAAGACAACATGGTTGATGATCATGAAAATCATGTTGCCATGATTTTTGACCTCACAATGATGATCTCTGAGGTTAACTTGGTTGGTTCGAATACCAAGGAATGGTGGGTTGACACCGGTGCCACCTGCCATGTTTGTGCTGACAAGAACTTGTTCAACACTTTCAAAGAAGTCACTAATGGAGAGAAGCTCTTCATTAAATCTGCTACCGCTGATGTCAAGGGAGAGGGTAATGTGATCTTAGAAATGACATCAGGAAAGGAACTCACATTGACCAATGTGTTTTACGTTCCTGAGATTCGAAAGAATCTTGTGTCTGGGTGGCTGTTGAATAAGTTTGGTTTCAAAATGGTGTTTGAGTCAGATAAGGTCATGCTGACCAAGAATACCGTGTATGTTGGAAAGGGCTATGCCCTAATTCGTATGTTCAAACAGAAAGTAATGGTTGTTAACAATGTTATGAATAAGACTGGTACCAGTTCTGCTTATTTGCTTGAGTCTTCTAATGTGTGGCATGGTAGACTTGGTCATGTTAACTTTAATTCCATTCGTCGTTTGATTAAATTAAATTGCATACCAACTTTTGATATTGACTCAAACTATAAATGTGAAACGTGTGTTGAAGCAAAATAAACTAGATCATCATTCAAACTGGTTGAACGAAATACTGAACCACTAGGCATGATCCACACAGACGTGTGTGATTTGAAATCCATTCCAACAAGAAATGGATTTTAATACTTCATCACATTTATCGATGATTGCACGAAGTATTGTTATGTTTACTTGCTCAAAAGTAAAGACGAGGCAATTGAAGATTTCATTGCATATAAAACTGAAGTTGTGAAACAATTTGAAAGGAAGATCAATGCTGTAGGAAGTGATAGAGGTGGTGAGTATGTCTCACCATTTGCGGTATTCTGTTTGCAAAACGGAATTCAACTTCCTATAATCAATACAGATTCGCCACCCGGTTACCGGTAGGGTGGCTATTTCCTCACCTTTCTCGTTCCGACTATTTAAATTCCCGCTTTCTTAGGAACGGTTTGAGCTGGACTTACCCATGTATTATCGGAGATAGGATAGATAATACCTGCCTCGAGCCATTTCAGTACCTCCTTCTTGACTACCTCTCACATGTTTGGGTTAAGCCTCCTTTGTGCATCTCTTGCGGGCTTCGCTCCTTCCTCAGTTATGATATTGTGCATGACTATGGATGGACTAATCCCCTTCAAATCTGCAATGGTCCATTCAATAGCCGCCCGATGCTTCACCAACACCTTCATCAACTCCTCCTCCTGCTCCTTAGTCAAACCTGCAGAAATAATCACAGGAAGAGTGTTATTTTCTCCAACAAAATTATATTTCAAATGTTTAGGAAGCTCTTTAAGTTCTAAAGAGGGTGGTGATTCAAATGAAGGCTTTAATTATGAATCGATATGTTCCGGTAAGCTCTCCACTTGAATGGACCATGGTGGGATCTGATCTCTCACTAACATCAACTCCTGGCTCTCATCTTCTACATCCATTTCCTTGACCATATCCGCGTATCCCCTGCCAAACAAAGCACATTCCTCGGGGGTAAAAAACGGAGGTACAAGACCATCGATAATTTCAGCCCGAAAGCATTCATCGTCGTCCCGAGGGTTAGTCACATTCCCAAAAACACTCAACCACATTTTACGGTTCCCAAAAGTCATATCCACGGTACCCGACCTACAATCAATTTGTGAATGACTCATAGCTAGAAAAGGTCGGCCCAAAATTACCGTTGGTTGAGTGGTTTTTTCAACTGAAACATAATCAAGAACTAAATAATCGACCAGATAGAAAAATTCATTTACTTTAACGATCACATCCGACAAAATTCCCTAGGGAAGCTTAGGGGTCAAATCAGCCAAAATCACCGTAGTGTCGGCTTTTTTCAATGGTCCAAAGTCGTACGGGTCGTACAAGCTCCCCGGTAATATACTCACACTTGCTGCAAGATCCAAAAGGGCACGGGTCATTTGAAAATCACCAACTTGAATTGAAATCATAGGTGCCCCCGGATCTTGAAATTTTTTAGGCAAAATCCCTGAAATTATGGCACTCACATCTGCAGTTGCATCAAGTTGTTTTGGAATTTTGTAATTTTGCTTTTGAGTGCACATATCTTTCAGGTACTTTGCGTAAGCCGGAATTTGCTTAATGGCATCTAAAAGGGGGATGTTGATTTTAACTTGTTTAAAAATATCCCACATCTCATCTTTTTGTGGGCCCTGTTTATATGTCACTTTCTGATTAGGTTCAATTAAAGCTTTTGGGAAAGGTACCGACTTTTCTTTTTTTCCAACCAAATCATTATCTATCACCCTATTATCAGATTCATTAAAAGTTACATTTTTTTGTTTCCTAGGGCTACTAGACTCGGTTGCAACTACACTTGGAGTTGTTTGGTCGTTTTCCGGCTCACTCTCACTATCACTTACCTAATCCTCCACCACCCCATTAACTTGCGGTGGAGGTGTCCCCACCTTGTTATCTACGGACTTACCTAAACGAAAAGTGGCGATCTTGTTGATCGGCACATGTCGCGTGTTCTTTGAGTTGGAAGGTTGATGTTGCTGATGCTGTGGGTTGATGGTGGTGTCACTTGGCAACTTTTCGGGATCTCTCTTTGCTGACTCGGCCGCCAATTGGCCCAACTGTTTCTGCATAACTCCTATTGTCTTGTCTTGGAGCTCGAACTTCCTATCAAACCCTTGAACTTTATCGGTTAACGATTTCATCCTCTCTAGCAAAGTGGCCATCTGAGTTTGCCTAACTTGCATGGCATCCTCCTGCTTTGGTTGGCTTGGTTGGTAACTCCTTTGGGGCAGATTTCCACCTTGAGTATAGGTGTTCCGTTGGTAGCCCCCCTGATTGTACCCGAATTGTCGGCCTTGATGTTGCGTCGGATCTCCACCCTGCACATTAGAACCTTGAAAGTCAGGATTTAATTGATTACTAGCATTACCATAACTGAATACTGGATGATTTCGAAGGCTAGGATGGTAAGTGTTGGAGTTCATGGTCCCTTGCACGTAATTGACATCTTCACTATAATACCCGATAGCTAATTACGTAAATAGAATAATAAAAATAATAATCATAAAATACATAATAATAATAATAACAATTCATGGCAGTTGCAACCTTGTGAACCGATTTTGACACTCTCTCGGATCCATTTAACCCGACCGTGTACCGGTTGACCCAATTGAAGCATAGAATTAGGATTTATGTTTTATCCTAATTTTTTTTGCTTCCTTTCTCGATCAACATCCGACTCAAAATCCCTATCTCCCCCAACAACCTAACAGAAAAATCGGATGATCGATCACCATTTAAACCCCTTTTTAAAACCCATTCAAGCCTCTACAGTTGGTTGGCATCTCGATTTCCCGTCTCCTTTCTCGTCAAAGAGCAAGTACCACCGAAGCACCACCGTGAAGAAACTCCGGCGAACCACCACCATAACACTATCGTCAGGGAACTCCGGTGACGTGAAGCAGCGCTGCAACTGCCCATCGATTCAAACCGAGGTCTCACCGGTACCGTATAACCATCCATCTCCACCTTGCTCCGAGTACCGGTCACGTAGTATCGCCGATTCAAAACCGAGGTAAATTTTTATGTCTCTGTTTTCATTCGATTTTCTGCGTTCTTAACTCACCAATATGGCGAATAACCTCCTCGGGTTGCAGTGGTTAAACCTTCTTCTGATTGACTCCAACGGATACTATCGTTCTGTCCGTCAAACTCATCGGTTTACCATTCGAGAGTCGCTCTTTTTCTTCCTTGCATCAAATATCTATACCCGTACGAGGTACGAACCTTACCAACCGTTTGTTACTAATTTATATGGGTGGTTTTGCTTTCATATTAAAACCATGGAAAAAGAAGGGAACCTGCAACTATACATATATTATATTAAGAAGATGACAACAGTACTTCATATATACATACATACATACATACATGATGTACATAATGGCCTAAATGTTGTACTGCACGTAAAAATAATTATGTTAATCGATTTACTGATTTCATTTAGTTTAATAATAAAAATAAAGAATGGGACCCATACACTTATGTGTTGGGAATTACAGTGGGACAATTTTTCAATTTTTTTCAATTTTCCAAAATTTAATGACTCAATAACACACCAAAAATAAACGACTGACTAAGACTGACTCAATACGAAAGTATCCCATCCCCACACTTGAATCACACATTGCCCTCAATGTGGAATGGAACAAAAACAAATCAGAAATAAAATAAATAAAATAAAAGAAGTTGAAACGTGTTCACCTGAAACTCCAGAGACTCAGCACAGCAACCAACAACGATCCATCGCAACCCCGGTAAACAGAAATAAAATAAAAATTAAAAATTTAGAAGATTTCTGAAATACCTCCTCCTAGGCGTATCGCCTACAACCTACCATTCCCCAGGCGATACGCCTGCAATTCTGCACAAAACCGGCCCGCCAAAGGATGCCAGCCGTATCGCCACTAACCTACCAACCTCCAGGCGATACGCTTGCGAACGTGATTTCCAGAGAATTTTTGGAATTTGACCCCAAAAATTTTCTATCTCCTTTACTCTCCAGCAGTCCCTATAGTCGAAATTCTCAGTACAGAACTGCAGTTTTGGCCTGCACGCTCCCCTTTTCCAAATCGTGAATCTCCAGAATTCCCTGCGAACGCCAAGAACACAAAACCCAACAGACGCAAAAACACGAAAACCAAAAATTGCAGAAATAAAAACACACAACTACAGTAATATACACCCCGGGAACTTCATCATTTCAGCACAAAACATAAAAACAACCTCCCACACCATCCGGAGGCTTGGATTTCACATCTTTAACCACAAAACTACCTGAATCCACCCGGTTTCTATCCAAACAACTTCTAACCAACTTCCTTCCCATAAAGCACTGAAGCTTCCTGCTCTAAACAACCTCTTAACCTTCCAATGCTTATACCTACCCGGAAGAAATCGACATTTTTCCTCAAAAACTCATTTCCGGGTCATGGGTAGCAACAATCACATCTAACCTCCCCACACTTGGACTAAGCACAATCCTATCATCAAATTCACCAATGTCA